>CM060929.1:167586424-168786424 GCA_030765085.1 Allium cepa
GATTTGACTGGCCCGTGGGTTCGGAGGAGATGAGGAAGTTCTTAACGGGTTAACGGGTTAGAAAGGGGTTGATTGGTTGAGGAAACGACTTAGGATCTCACGACTTAGTTGGTTTTGCTTTTCGGCCACTGATTCTGAAATACCTTGCAATCACAACCGTACACGACTTAATGCTTTTAGCCATAAACCACAAACGACTCAAGCTATAAGTCGTGAACGACTTAAGCCATAAGCCGTGCACGACTCAGTACTTGCTACTTTCCCGTGACTTATCCCTTAAACCGTGCACGACTTAAACTATAAGCCGTGTACGACTCAGTGGCTTCCATGCGACCCAGTAGCCTTTACTATCGACTTTAATCCGACTTAGCAAATTTTACGACAAAATCCATGAGTCGTGACCGGGTTAGAACTTAGAAGGTTTCTTATTGCTTTGATCTGGAGCCTTCCTCCTGTTCTTTGACTTACGACTCATAGTGCTGCCGACTTATAACATCAGCGGTTTAGAGTTGGAGTAACCTAACTTAACTCGCCTCACTTTCCTTAGGTCGTAGTCGAGCCACCTAAATAGCCAACGACTTAGCTTAACCCGTACAAAGAATCCTTGAGCCGTTTTCGACTTAGTACTTGTAAATTTTGTTTGAACTCCGAATTATTGCATGGACTCTGAACTGCTATACTGCTGCATTCTTTTACTGATTACTTCAACTTGTAAGCTAATAATCTGTTAATACAACATTCACAGAAAACTGGGACGAATATACTGTCATTGATTGTCCACATCGAACGACAGATTAGTTAATGATATATAATTAACTTAAATAAATCGTGTGAATGAAGTGCTACCAATTTCAAGTGGAATATTAAAGCAGCACTGGATTAGTCAATTGAAACTGACCAGCCCGCATTAATATTGTGCTTGAGCTTTAAATAACAAGTTCCGAAATTACCATAGTCAATCAATCGTCAACCAGTTTAATTCCAGTTATCTTTACTTGTTATTATTATTATTTTATTAGCTTTGCACGACACTTCACACTTTTTAGGAAACGTGCACCTTCGCATTTGAACATCCAGTTGCTTGTGTAGAATGACCTCTCATCAAGAAGAGCCGATGGGTCAGGCTGAAGATGTCTTTCCAGTAGCCATCCCTATAGACAACCCTCCGGAGAGAACACCCACAACTTTGAATCAGCGGGTGTTTAACCAACTGCGCATTCAGTTTGGCATTGATGATGCTGACACCTTATTTCCGGGGCCAAATGACACTGCTGACAATCCTCCCTACGGCTTTGTTGCAGTCAATCGCCAAATGTGCTTAAGTGGGGCGATTCCTCCTTTTAACGGCTTTCTCCAACAGCTTCTGCTTAGGTTGTCTATCTCTCCATTCCAATTACACCCCAATGGCTATGCCATTTTGATGGGGTTATGTGTTCTATTCAGGAGAGTTTTGGATTGGTTACCAAGCTTCGAGGAGATCTGCTATTTTTGCTCATTCACGAAAACTAAAGACCATCCCTCCATTGTGGTTGTAAGAAGCGCTCGAAATCGCAAACTTATTACTGATCTCTCCGAAAGCGCTCACGGATTTTTGAATCAGTTTTTCTTCGTTCGCTGCCCTCCAGGGTTTTATGCCATCTGGAGAGTGGGAAGTAAGATTTCCTGTCTCTACTTTTTCCGTTTTGAAACTTTCTCGAGATCTGAACTCTCAGCTGCTAATTTCATTCTTTCTCTGTTTTTAGCACTACCACCCCCTGCTAGGGACCCAAGTCTCAAGCAAATTTTTGAAAGATTAAGTGCCGTGCCGGTAGAAGAGAGGAGCATAAAGTTTCTGCTAAACGATGAACTTTTACATCAATACGGACTCCTCCATCTCTCTCGCTTTACTCGGCCTCGTGAAGCTCCAACGGAGGTTTCTGACTCTCCGGTGAAAACTCCTGATCTTCCGATCTCCACTAAAGAGCACATACGAGGAAAAATTTCTGCAGAAACCTTATTAGTAAAGTGCTCTACTCCCAGAGACGATACGGGACCCTCCGAAAAGCCCGCACTTGCTCCCATTATTGAAGAAGAAGAGGAGCCCCTTTCCCAAACCAGGGAGAGTGCTGACAAAGGAGATGATGGAGGGAATCAGGTTGGGCATGCCGGTGATGACGTCTTTGGGGATTTAAGCGACATAATTATTACTTCCCAAGAGCTCTTTAAAGAAGACCCTGCTCATGGTAAAGCTATACCTCCGACGATTGAAGCAACATCTGCCCTCCAACAGACTCTTACTCCTTCATCTCAAGAATTGTCATCAACAGTGAAATCTATCACTTCCCCCCAACAGACGAGTGGTTCGTTAGTCCAACGCGAGTAGCTTGCACTTCACACACAACTAAGGATTTTCCAGCACATTTATGCACTTATCTTCTTATACTTTAGAGATTTCTAAAGCTTATCTTTTCTTATTTCAGATTCTTCAATGACACGCGGCGGATCGTATTATCAGGATTTCCAACGCTACGGGGGGCGTGGTCAATATGATTATCGGCGTTACTTTCCCTCTTATAGAGAGTCTGACGAAGAGAGGGCTGCTCGAAAGGCTCGTGAAAGGAGGGATGCAGAAGAGCGTCATGACAGAAGGGATAGGGATGATTACCATGATTCTCTGCAAAGGAGTGACGACTCTCACAAAAGGAAATCTTACGACGACCGGGGAAAAGGTCATGTAACTGAAGATTCAGGCAAACGAGCCCGACATGGTGAGAGACATACTTCCACTATTCCCGAAAAGCCTACTGCCCCTGCCCCTCTTGACATTACTTCTGACTCTCCTGCTCTTGGGAAGGAGGACATCCAGACAATAATAAGTAGGCCTAAATTTCAAGTGGGACCGGGCCCAGCCACTTTACAAAGTCGTTTTCTGCAGTGGTGTTTAAAGGGTGTGAGGTTCGATCTCGACCTAGTCCCTATTGACAAGCCTGCTATGCTACGAAATCTTGACGCCGTTAAACTTGATATCGAGAGGATGTCAAACTGGCAGAAGCTTGTTGATGAGCTTCAACGAGTTAACCGTGCCAACTTAGAGGCTATGCTCACCATGGAAACCGATAAGGCTGAGTGGCAAAAGGTCCTTGAGCAGCATGATACTGAGATGAGAAGTATTACTTCCTACAACGAGGAGCTCGAAGCAAAGGTTGAGAAGTTGAAAGATGAGCTTGCTGCTTCCTCTACTTCATACTCTCAAAAAGAAGAAGTGCTTCTCAGACAAGTTAGAGATGCTCATGCCAGTCAGAGAGACGCTGAGGACAGGCTTGAAGTACAAAAAAGAATCAGTGACGGCTATGTCTCTGATATTGCTGAGCTTCGAAAGAAAAACAACTCCCAGGAGGCGGAGATACAAATGCTTAAGCTTCAGCTTGCCAGAACTGAAAGGGAGCGCAATGAGGCTGTCGCCGACAAAATCGCAGCCGAAGAGTCTCATGAGGCGACCAAAAACAGCTTCGGCTCAACATTATTCGACTTCTACTTGCATAGCGTCTTGGGGCGTGGAAGCCTCGCCTTTCTTGGTCCCAAGTATGAGATCACTTTAGCTGAAGTGTGGGAGGCCGCCCTCGATATGCTTGGTGCTGAAGGTGCTGGTTATGACGAGCCAGCCCTGGAAAGGCATTATTTTGATGAAGACGCTCGCGCTGCTCTCGCCAGGGGAAAGGAACAACTTGCCAAACTAAGAACCGAAGTCACGGAAGGGGACCAGCTGGGGAAAACCACTTCAACTACTCTAGTCCAGCCACCTTCTTCGTCTGAAGTCGACATTATTGGTCCCAGTTCCCATCTCGCATCTCCCACCAAAGTTACCGCTGATATTACAAGCACACAAGGTGGAGACGAGGGTGAAGAGAGCGCTGATGCGCAAGCTTATGAAGTCGATATCAGGAAACCAGCTTCTCCAGGTAATTTCACTGTTAATCTTGCTACTGTCAATTCTGCTCAAGCTGGTTACTCGTTTATTTCTCATGAGTTTCACGAGCTCCTTGGCTATTTTCTCAACCTTGACGAGCCTTCATCTCCTCTCTTTACTGACTTCATTGGTGAACCCTCATCTCCTCTTTTTACTGACTTTAACCTTTTTTCTTCTGTAGAGAAAGTACCAAGCACTGCTCAAACTTCTACTCCTCCGGTCATCCTTCCTTCATCTCTTCAGGCGGTGCCTCCTTCTGCCTCGCAACCTGGATCACAGGAGGAACAAATAGAGGCTCTTCACGGCTTGGATGATCCCATCACTTCGCAAGAGCAGAAAGATGAGAGACCTGAGGGAGGTGACATTTCCCCGGAACGGACTCCTTCTGACGACATTGTTCTATCAAAACTTGTCACTCCGGGGAGTGAGTCTTCCTCACAAAGGAGAGAGAAGCGTGGGACATCAAAAAGGAGGGGGAAGAAAATCACCGCCACTGAAGAGGAGCCGGAAGTTGAACCGGTTACACCTGCCTCTCCTACTTCCCTTATACCCACTGGCCGACCTGAAAAGCTGGTTATTCGACCGAGCAAAGGGTCCAAAGGAGGGAAGAAAAAGTGAAGATTTTAGTTTTTTGCCTTTTGTATGAACTGGCCGAGAGTTGTGCGGGTACCGGCGCCCGCTTTTATTTTGAAAACCTGTATCTGCATTATAGTTGAATAAAATGATTCTTCGTTTGTACAAACTTCTGTTTGAATTTGAGAATGCATTTACTATTTATTTTTGCACAAGTTTGTTTATATAGTGTTGCAGCGGGCTTATGGTATGTTGCTTGAGTATTACTCTACTGATGCATCTATACTACTATACCATGTTGCCTCCATACCTTAAGCTTGCTGCAATATTTTACACTTCGAGGGGACTTGCACTCTTATTTGCTAAAGAATAATTATTTTATTCTTTAAAGAAAAATTTTTATAGAGTACAAATCCCTTCGTATAAGTTTTTACGCTTTGTCGTCCGAAGAAATCACTTTTTTCTTTTGCTTACGTGCATATTTCACCAAGTGAATTCCTCTATGTGGTAAAGCGGACCTCTGAAGGGTACTTTAACTTCTTTTCTTTTTACGATCATTTCCCATAGTAGGCAAATTACTTTTCCTTTGAAAGTTAAAGTACGCTTTTGATGAGGATTTTTTTTTTTTTTTTTTTTTTTTATATATAGAAAGTTGTACCTCTAAGGAGGGATTTTTTCACGTTTCAACACTTGGAAGTTTTATTTCAAACTCGGTGAAACGTGTACCTCCAAAGAGTTATGCCTTAGAAATCCTTTTCACGTTTCAACACTTGGAAGTTTTATTTCAATCTCGGTGAAACGTGGGTTTCTGAAGAGGTCTTTCTTCTTAATTGTGTCCCCGGGAGGGGGTTGTACCTCTGAGGAGGGATTTCTCACGTTCCAACACTTGGAAGTTTTATTTCAATCTTGGTGAAACGTGTACCCCCAAAGAGTTGTGCCTTTGAAGAAAGCCTTTTTACGTTTCAACACTTGGAAGTTTTATTTCAATCTCGGTGAAACGTGTGCTTTCAAGAAGGTCTTTGTTTTTGCATTTCAACTTTGGTGAAGTGAAATTCCGAAGAGCGGTTGCTACACTTCAACTCCTGGCGAAATGTGCCTCCGGAGAGGGCTTTTATTTTGTTTACATTTCAACTCTGGTGAAGTGAAATCCCGAAGAGCGGTTATAACACATCAACTCCTGGTGAAATGGGCCTCCGAAGAGGGCTTTTATTTTGTTTACATTTCAACTCTGGTGTCCCGAAGAGCGGTTATAACACTTCAACTCCTGGTGAAATGGGCCTCCGAAGAGGGCTTTTATTTTGTTTACATTTCAACTCTGGTGAAGTGAAATCCCGAAGAGCGGTTATAACACTTCAACTCCTGGTGAAATGTGCCTCAGAGAGGGTTTTCATCGCCTGGAAGTTACTCTCTCATGGTTGGAGGGTCATGACTCCTCCAATCTTTTTTGTTGAGTAGAGAACTTTCTTTTTTGTGGCGTATGACCCATTAGAGGTCTTTTATCCTCCGAAGAGTTGCGCCTCCGAAGAGGACTTGTGCCGCTGATGGTAGCTTTGGTTGTTCCTCTGTTCACTTGCTTATGCCTTTTCAGCGATCCTCTTTTTTTCTTTTTTTCTTTTCAAGTTTTCATTCCCCTTTCTCTCACAAGTGGCTTGTTTAATCCAAGGAAGTGTACTTCATTGCCAGGCAAGTTCGTGAGAACGGGCACTAGCTTCCTAATTGGATGTTTGTTTGTTCAAACGATCTCAATTTATCAGCAAGGGCTCGTTTCTATCGAAATCATTAGCCGTTCAATTGAAGTATTTCCTATCTAGGATTTGAATTCGGGGTCTTTGTGACTTGAAATTTGTTTGTTGAATGATGGTGAGAATCGCTCAGTCTTATTATGCGCAAGTTTTATTTCCATGGCCTGCAAAAATTTAAATTGACATTTTAGCAATACATCTTATGTATTTTTATATCGAAAACAAAGCAAGCATATAATGATAATAAGGAACACAAGATTTATAGTGGTTCGGCCATGAAATTGGGTCTACATCCACTTTATATTTTTTTTTTTTATTATTTACTTGCATCAGTTTCACAATTGCTTTCAATTACAAGAATCATACATCCATAATTCTTTTTACAATTTTTCAACAAAATTTTCAAGTAAAGTATGGACGCAAGTGGTTGCTGTTCCATGCCCTTGGAATTTGCTCTCCATCAACAGTGGTGAGCTTGAATGTGCCGTCAAGAAGCTTCTGACCTACTACATATGGTCCTTCCCAATTTGGCCCAAACACACCTGTCGCGGTCATAATTCTTTTCAGGACTAGATCTCCAATTTCAAAGCTGCGTTGACGAACTTTGGAATTGAAATGTCTGGCTATCCTTTGCTGATGAGCTGCAACTCTGAGGTTAGCTTCATCTCTTTTTTCATCAAGGAGATCCAGCGCTTCAAGTTGCAGCTTTTCATTTTCTCCTTGATTGAAATGGATTCTTCTGTGTGAAGGGACCTCTGTTTCAACCGGGATCATTGCTTCCGATCCGTATGCTAACGAAAAAGGAGTATGCCCAGTTGCAGTTTTGTGAGTAGTTCTGTATGCCATAGTGCGAGTGGAAGTTTATCGACCCAACCACCTTTTGCTCTTTCGAGTTGCTTTTTGATGGTTGATTTGATGATCTTGTTCACTGCTTCCACTTGCCCGTTTGCCTGCGGATGAGCTACTGCCGAAAAGCTTTTCTGGATTTTGAATCGTTTGCAAAAATCCTGGAATTCCTCACTTTCAAACTGAGTACCATTGTCTGTGATTATTTTCTGAGGCACACCGTATCTGCAAATGATATTCTTGGTCACAAAGCTTATCATTTTCTTAGAAGTGATAGTAGCCAATGGTTCAGCTTCAGCCCACTTAGTAAAATAATCAACTGCAACAATAGCATATTTAATCCCTGATTTAGCAGTTGGTAGCGGCCCAATGAGATCCATTCCCCAAATTGCAAATGGCCATGGACTGACCATCTGTGTGAGTTCGGTAGAAGGTGCTCTAGGAATTTTGGCATATCTTTGGCACTTGTCACATTTTCGGGAGTAATCCGCGGCATCCCGATTAATTTCTGGCCAAAAATATCCGTATCGGAGAATTTTCTTTGCTAGTGTTTGACCACCTGAATGATCACCGCATTCTCCTCCATGCACTTCAGCTAGGATTGTTTTGGACTCTTCCCGGGATACACATCGAAGCAATGGCATTGAGAATCCCCGTCTGTACAATCGGCCATCCTGAATTACATAGCGAGAGGCCTTCCTTAGAAGCTTTCGTCTTTCTATCGAGTTTTCTGGCAGAGAACCCCTGAGTAGGTAATCCAGTATTGGAGTCATCCATGACTCTTGTTCTTGAGATACATTCATAATCCAGTCCATATCCATCTCGTCTATACTTGGTGCTGAAAGGACTTCTACAGGGACCAATCCCAATAGTTGAGCTTCACCAGAACTTGAATACTTTGCGAGGGAATCCGCCTTCATATTCTCTTCACGAGGAATGTGGCTTATTGAATAGTGATCGAGTTCATATAGGAGTTCCCAAGCCTTTAACAAATAGGAAGGCAGATTTCCACCTTTTGCTTGAAATTCCTTCTTGACTTGACATACGATAAGCTGAGAATCACTGAAAATTTGTAATGCTCGAATGTTTAGCTCTTTAGCGATTTTCAGACCTGCAATAAGAGCTTCATATTCCGCTTCATTGTTTGTTGAAGGAAATTCCAGTCTTAGTGCATAACATAATGATCGACCTTCAGGAGTTTCAAGTACCACTCCGGCTCCAGAACAGTAGTCATTTCTTGCGCCATCAACATACATCTTCCACTGGATTGGAGAATCATTGATCGCTTTTTCCTTACCATTATCTTTCTCTGTGAATTCTGCAATGAAATCAGCTAAAGCTTGTCCGTTGATTGCTTTTCGGGGGTGATAGGTAATGTCATATTGACTAAGTTCAATGTTCCATTTTAGAAGACGACCCGAAGTTTCAGGGCGAAACAGGACTTGCTTTAGAGGCTGATCAGTGAGTACTTTGATAGGATGAGCTTGGAAATATTGCCTCAGTTTCCTTGATGCAACTAGTAGGCAATAGGCGAGTTTTTCCAACTTGGAGTAATTCAGCTCTGCCCCAGTGAGTCTTTTGCTGATATAGTAAACTGGATGTTGAATCCTTTTGTCTTCCCGTATCAGCGCTGCACTTAGAGCATGAGATGATACTGCCAAGTATATAAGAAGATCCTCACCATTGCCTGGCCTAGAAAGTATCGGAGGCGTTTCCATATGACGGATCAACTCTTCAAAGGCTTCTTGGCATTCGGGAGTCCATTCAAAGTTCTTCTTTCCTTTTTTCAGGGCATCGAAGAATGGGATGCATTTATCAGTAGCTTTGGAAATGAACCGACTCAAAGCGGCGACCTTTCCGTTGAGACTTTGCAATTCCTTCTTCGTTCTAGGAGCTTTAACTTCTTTTAAGGCGGTAATTTGAGCTGGACTGGCCTCAATGCCCCTAGCACTGACGATAAAACCTAAGAACTTTCCGGATTCGACCCCAAACGTACATTTCAGAGGGTTAAGTTTCATTCTGTATTTCCGGAGGACTGCGAACATTTCTGCTAAGTGTTCAATGTGATCCACTGCTTTCCTGGACTTCACTAACATGTCGTCGACGTAGACTTCCATAGTTTTTCCCAATTGCGGTTTGAACATAGCATTAACAAGTCTTTGGTAGGTTGCCCCTGCGTTTTTCAATCCGAAGGGCATAACTCTGTAGCAATAAAGTCCAACACCCGTGATAAAGCTTGTATCCTCCTGGTCTGGCTCATGCATCATGATTTGGTTATAACCGGAGTAGGCATCCATGAAGGATAACAATTCATGTCCCGCAGTTCCGTCTACCAGTTGATCGATCCTGGGTAATGGGAAGCAATCTTTGGGGCAAGCCTTGTTTAGATCAGAAAAATCGATGCACACTCTCCATTTTCCATTAGCTTTTTTGACCAACACAGGATTCGAAACCCAATTCGGATATGTAGATTCTCTGATGAAGTTATTTTCCATGAGTCGATCAACTTCTTCTTTTAATGCTGCTGACCTTTCTGGACCTTGGGTTCTCCTTTTCTGTTTAACTGGCGTAAATTTTGGATCAATATTCAGAGCGTGTACTGCAACTTCTGGAGATATCCCACACATATCGGCATGAGTCCAAGCAAAGACATCCAGATTTGCCTTCAGGAAAGATATCAAGATGTTCTGAATTGACATATTAAGCTGTGAACCCACATTCAACACCTTATTTGGATCTTTTGGGTCAACAGGTACCGGAACTGTCGTTTCCACCGGTACTACTCTATTCTCCCCTGTACTGGCTTTTCTGGGATCCATTTCTTTCCGTGCCCCGCTGTGTTCGCCAGTGCAGGGTCCGCTCTGTAATTGCTACAAGGCTGGCTCCTTGATGCGGACTGGGGTTGCCACACCCTTTCCCATTTCTCTTTTTCTTGACTCTCGCAGCTCTGTCAAATAGCACTCTCGCGCAGCATTCTGATCCCCTTTTATAACTCCTACTCCATTGTCAGTAGGGAATTTAATAGTGAGGCACCATGGGGCTAGGATAGCTTTGAATGCTGCGAGTGTTGGGCGGCCAAGAAAAGCATTATAGGCAGAAAACTCATCGACAATCACAAATGTTTGCTTTCGGACCACTTTCCTTTCTCCTTCCCCAAGTTCTACAAACAAATCGATGGTTCCTACTGGTTGCTTTGGCTCCCCTGTGAAGCCCACGATTTTCTGTGATGAGGCTTGCACATCGATCATAGGGATTTTCATCTGGTCAAATGTCTTTTTGAAGAGGATATTACATGATGCTCCGCAGTCAATGAGGACTCTTCTGACAATGGCTGGTCCAATACCAGCCGAGATGACCAAGGGATCTAAAGTAGGAGCTTCAATACCTGTAGAATCTCTGGCTCTGAAAATAATATCATCACTGAAAGTTTTTTGTTGTTTAAGGGGTGTAGTGTCTTCTAGAACAAAGACGTTTTCTTCGGCTGGAGCATATTTCAAAGCCCTGGAATATCTCTCCATCTCACCCCAACTCTTGCCAGCTGGGTGAGGTCCTCCGGAAATGACATTGATAACGGGCCTTCCAGATTCATGCCCCGTAGCTTTCTCACCTGCCCCAGGCTGATGAACAGGAGCCCGCTGCCCCTGACTCGATGATGCAGGATTGTTGCCATTCTTTTTCACAAATTGCTGCAACTTGTTTTCTCTTAGCAACTCTTCAATCAGATTCTTCAGCTGGCGGCATTCATCAGTTTCATGACCTGGTTGATTGTGGAAGCGGCAAAATTTCCCACTTTGTATGGCTTTTCTCCCAGTTCTCAAAGGGATAGGTTTAGGGAAATCGACGGAATCTTTGGTGGCAAGGTAGATGTGCTCCGGCGTATGTGATAATGGAGTATATTCTGATGGCTTGAAGGACCGGGGCTTTTTCAGATTACCCTGTTTCTTTCCATTATTATTCTCCCTTTTCTGCCCCACCGACTCATTCTTGCGTGGAGCGACAGTATTGTCTTCAGCTTTTTCCAACACTGCCTTTACTGGCAAAGGACGACTTTCCAAGCGAATGAATTCGTCTGCTTTTTTGTAGAACTTCTCGAGAGAGGTTGGCTCCTTCATATTTAACCATTTCCTAAATTCGCTTGACTTATCAATAGCCCTCATCAGATAAGTCAATATCATTCGTGGTTCAGCATTGTCCACTTCAGCCAATGCTATATTGAAACGGTTCAAGAAAGATCTGATAGACTCACCAGGATTCTGCTCTAAACTGGACAATGACATGATATCCTTGGCCTTCGAAGCATATAGCCTAAACTGCTCCTTAAATTTTCTGGTCAAGTCTGAAAACTGATCGATAGATCGAACTGGCAACTTGGTGAACCACAGCAAAGCCACGCCTTCCAGGTATACGGGGAAATATCGGCACTTTATTTCGTCAGAGGCCCTGGCACCTGTCATGTGCCAATCATATTTATACAAGAACTCATTCGGATCACTTGTCCCTTTGTAAGCTGGAATAGTTGGAGGGACAAACTTCCTTGGAAATTCCGCCTTCAAGATTTTTTCAGTAAACGGAGTTTTACTTGGAGCGAAACCCCATTCCTTCTCATCTTCAACCCTTTGCATACTTTCTTTCATGATCTGCCGGACCATTCCAGAAAGATATTCCTCATCATGCCGAGTTCTAGATCCACCGGCGTCAGGTACTGCCTGCTCAAAGGGACTAGTAGGCCTTTCATGAGCATTCCTTTCATTAACGTCATGAATGTTGCCAGCATAGTTCCCTTCATTACCAGCCGGTTGATTGTTTGCCCCAAGTAAGTCGTTCAATTTATTCAGAATCAGAGCATTCTGGGCACTTTGAGCCTCTAGTTGTGCATTTTGGGCGTTGATCTGCTGGTTTAGCCCTAGAATCACGACATCCAATTCCGCTTTTGTAACTCCAACAGACGGAGTGGGTAGATTAGGCACAGGGGAAGCGGAGGTTCCCTCTTGAATATTCCCAGATCTGATAGATCTACTCTTCCTTCCAGGAGCCATAATCTCAGATATACTTCTGGTTTTTAAAGAAATTCTTTCTTCTAATCTCTGCGAAGCAATGATGACAGCTGTCCTGAGTTCAATTCTCAGTGAAAGCACCAAAAATGTTAACGCTAGAAAATAAACGCTAACACCCCGGTGTATAGATGGAAATTGTGAAAGCACCACCCGTTGGTACGGGAACAAAGTATATGCAAAGAAATCACAGAAAAGCTATAAAAGACACAGTATTTATAGTGGTTCGGCTTAGGATCAAGCCTACGTCCACTTTAAAGCTCTTTATTGCTGAATTAGTTACAATTCTTTACAATCAACTCTGATTACAACACACTTAGACAAATATCTCAAACCCCGATGTAGAAGAATCCTTCGAATGCATGATGAATGAGTTATTTTTCTTCTTGAGATTTGTCGAAATGTCTTTGGTGATTGGAGTGATAGAAGTGTTGTTTGAGTGTTGCTTGAAGTCGAGATAACAGCAGAGTAATGGCGCCTAGGAAGTCCCCCCTTCGAATGTTGAATATGGCCATGTATTTATAGGCAAAATGTTAGGCTGAAACTGTCAAGTCATGAGTCGTGACCGACTCATGATGAGTCGTGACCGACTCATGATGAGTCGTGAGTCATCTACGAGTCACCCCTTTGCAGCATGACTCTGAACTTGCCTCTGAGTCTTGTGTCGTGCGTCGACTTATCTTTTGGGTCGTAAACCTCCCTGAGTCGTGCCATCCTTAACTCATAGAATCTCCTTAACTCGCCAGGTTCCTTAGGTCGTAGGTTTCTTGAGTCGTTAGCCTGTTGAGTCGGTAAGACCTTAAGTGGATGAGTCGTGATCAGATGAGTCGGTCTTTGATGAGTCGGAGCCAGGTCAAATGAGTCGGTACTTTCCCTAAGTCGTCCTTTCAATGAGTCGCTAATGCTTTAACTTATTAGGCTCCTTAAGTCGTGAGTCGCTGAGTTTAGAAACTCCCATGAGTCGCATAATAGTTGAGTCGGGGATTCTTTGAGTCGGTCCTTTCCTTAAGTTGTGAGGTCTCCTAAGTCGTTAGGCACCTTAAGTCGTAGGTCGTTTCAAGTCTTAACCCGTTGACGCCTCTAACTCGTAGGCCTTTTAGCTCGTATGCTGGAACGGGGTTAACATCTTGTAAAGATATTTTGGAAAATAAATAATTTAGAAAATTATTTGGAAACTGGTGATGTGTGCATATCCAGTGATAGTTCAATAACCGACAATCAATATTTCCCTTTGATTGGGTAATTGATGTGATTTGTTTGAATGTGAATGCCACACTTATTTTTGAATAAGCGCTCACTATTCGGGTTAACCGGGAAAGGACCATGGGGTCGTATAACCCATTCCGAATATGTGATACGTCGTTATGAATTGCATTTGAAGATTGGTGTTGAAGACCCGGTATTTGCGAGAGCGATAGGATGACCTGTCGTTTTACTCTGCACCGAGTTGCTCCGGTATAGAGTTCTCCATATGTGATGGTGAATCCGATCAGGATTGTGAATATCCGGATTGCACGGACTTCTTTGTAAGTGCCTTCGGTTTTGTTCGATCCCGGAACAGACTTGTATGGATTGTATGTCTGACATTACAAGTTGAGATATAAAGCCGATTTCTTTCAAATATATTTCTGTTGGTGGCGAAGAATTTATTCTTTAGCTTAACACCCTTCTCTGAGACGTACGAGCTCATAGGTTATATAGTTGAAGTTATCAGCGATATATTCCCAATTTGGTAATGTGATATGCTGAGTGTTGCTGAAATGATCATTGTGTTGATTATTGTGATAGGATCGTTTATTTGATCGTCTATCTTGGTGATCATTGTGTTGATCATTTGTTGACCCAAAGCATGGCTTTTGTATAAAGTATGTTTTTGTGGACGTGAATTCGTCGAGCCTCACACCCCGGAAATGGTCAAAACAGGAAAGATGCGGCAAGGTTATGAGGGGTAGCACCCTTTAGGGTATGTACATTTCCTTCTGGATAGAGGTCGTATCATGGTATGGGGCCCAGATATTTAACCTATGTGGTTACTACGAATTTATTACTTTGTGGTTGTTGGTTTTCGGGATCCCGTGAGAAAGGTCGTTTACGATCAGGGAATGGCGTGCTCGTGTCAGTAGTTACCCAGTTAGGGGTAACCCGGCCTTGTGTTGGCAGAGTTCCGGTTTGGTTCTCGGGGATGTCTTTCCAGAGGCATTCTCATGTGGCAATGGGAAGTTCCTTGGCCTGACCATTTGTTGGAAATCCAATTCCCAATACGAAACTTGTACGGTATTAGTTGTAGAACCTGCCATTCACTTATGGTGGTCACCACTGTTTGGATGGTAGCTATAGTAGGCATAGTTCGAAATGTCTATGCTGGCTAAGATTTATATTCTACTTTCGAAATAAATTTTTCCCCTAAACTATGCACTAGTAATAATATCAAATGTTATTTTAAATGCGTATCAAGTATCTTTGACTATCATAAGGAGAAATCTCCTCTGATTCTGCGTTTGCATGTGTGTGTGTGTGCGGGAGGCCTTATGGTAGTCTCATTTCTAAAAGCATTGCGAATTGATTAAAAATATTCCTCTATTTTGATTTTAAAGATAAATAAACTGTTTTGAGTTCTCATACCAGTCACATGACTGACTTGGAGTTTATTGTTTTCCTTCCTAAACTCTGGGTGCCCACCAATTTCCACACGGGCAGTCAAGAGTTAAGGTTTATTAGGATATTCTGGATATTCTGGAGTTGCTGGAGGCAAGGTGGATGGCATGGCGTATTACTAGTTTATATAGTATTTCTTTTTCCGCTGCACTGTTTGTTGTTGTTGTTGTACACTCTGATGATATGATGCAATGTAATGTGATGTAATGTAATAACTGATATAGTTCTTTGTTTAAAGATTATTCATTTATTATTACATGTTGTTCCGCTGCGAATTGTGAGATTCTGTTGTTCTGTTTTCTTTCTGTTCCGTTCTATGTTCTCTATTCTCTTTTTCCCTCTATTTTAAAATTTTCTATCTTTTTTTCTGTTTTCTCCTCTCTAATTTCTATTTTCTATTTCCTTTTCCCACTCTAAATTTTCTTTCTTCTTCTTTTCTTTTTCTTAAAACCCCTAAGGGTTCGTATTTTCGTTCATCTTGAATTAAACAAAGGAGATTAGTGTCTATTCAAGGAGTACGGATTGACGGGTCTTTACAACGCACTCATATCTATTTATACGCTCGAACTCATTCTAGAGTACTATAGACTCTATTTGAAATAAGTAGTTCCCACCAGAGCCAAGGTTATCACCAATCTCGCTCTGATACCAAGTGTAACGGCCCGCAAATCCGTACCCCTTGAGTCAACACTATTCTACAACAACTAACTCAAGTTGCAAAGAAATACGAACCGTTTGGGTTAAAGAAGAAGAGGTAGAAGAAGAAGGATCTAAACAATATCAGAATCTCACAGTCGTAGCGGAATAAAATATAATAGTAAATATATAACTTTACACCAAATGAAGTTTATAACTGTTTTATACATCACAACATCACAGTGTCTCACACATCAATCATTACCAATCAGACATACCATACAATCACAGCAGCGGAATATATATATATAGGTACAGATAATACGTCTCGGACTCCAGCTCCTCTCTTGCTCCATAGCATCCTGTATTCTATAATACTCGGTCTGACCCGAGCATTACAGTTAATAACACCCGAGTCAGTCTGGAATACCGGCGTGAGAAAATCACACCCAATTGATTATTAAAGTTTGAAAAATCCTTTGAAAACAAAAGCACCTCGTAAGATCACGCCACAAATAAACATGTCGGGTTTTTACCTTACGATAGCTAAAACAGTTTTTTATAGAAATCCTTTGCTATTATAATAAGGTCTATATACAAATACTTATAAAATAGCCGAAATTGTTACATGATTAAATTCCAGCTACTAGCCACAGAGTGGGTAATACAAACAAAAATTCGTACAAGGCTCGTAGGGAGAATGGATTTCCAACTAATGACTGGGCACTGGGGTACCACCTGTCACAGTACGGGGCCTAGAACACCGTACCGAGGAGTACGCCTGCTCCCCTGCAACACAAGGCCGGGACTACCCCTTACTGGATAATCCCGAGTGAGATCACCCCGCGGTTGGGATCAGCAACCGCACCACTAAGCCGAAATAAAAAGGGACATCTAGACTGGAATGACCTCACCCTGCTTGGGTGCTACCCACCTAGCCTTGCTGCATAACCCCTGATTTTCAGTCATTCCCATTTGATGAGGCTTGAGGCTAAGCGTTACCTTTTTAGAACTTATTTCTTAGAATGCCCATCGTCCACCTGACGATGTTTCGCAAGCATTCATCCATACAAGTCCGTCCCGGGTTCGAACGGAACCGAAGGCACTATTCCTACTACATCCATTTTGGAAATATCCTCAGGATTAGTAGCGGCTAGCCCTTGCATTTCACTGCTCCATCTTCGAATCCAAAATCGTTTACACGAAACGTACAAACCGGATCGAAGTGGTTTTCGAGAAATTAATCTCGATCCCGGTCTCTTCGAAACGATTAGCGCATTTGTCCAATATTGATAGTCGGTTATTTAACTATCAACTTATATTCACAAACATCCATCGAACAATAAATAATTTTCCAAATTATTTATTTATCTTAAAATATCTTTACAAGATATTTTTTTCACTTTCCAAACTCCTTTGAACAACAGTTTTCAAAACTATCTGCCTTTCTCAGAATAAATTCCAAGTATTTCTATTTCCACTAGAGTCACCAAGCACAAACTTAAGATTTTTTTTCAAAATAATCTAAAAACACCTTATTGTAAAATCTATTTAACATTTGGTATGGTAAAAATTACTTTAGTACTTAATTTAAATAATACTCCAGCAATAACTAAAATAGGTTTACTTTATAAATATAACTAGATTTCTTCTTTACACAAAATACCAAATCATCCTTTAAATAATTATTACGATAATAGATTAACCAAAACACTTACTTTGGGATTTACTTTCAATATTTAAATTAAGACTACTTCAATAATTTACTAAAAATACATACCAAATAGAAATTGGAAATAATGTTACTTTCTAAAATATAAAACTAGGCTTTCACCTTTCAAACAAATACTAAGTCACTATTTATACATATTTATTACGGTAGTAGATTTGAAAAATATTTACATAGGCATTTAAGATAATAAATTTTCTACAACATGCTTTTAAAACAACATTAAAATCTTATATCTAAAGTTTACTTTGAACGTACTTGGCTATCCAGAGAAATATACCTCTCTTCTCATTCTTCCTTAAAATTCAAATTTTCAAACTCTTGAATCAATTTTCAAATTTATTTCCCATTTACTCCCTTTAAAATTCGAAATCTATTAATTTCAGATTTCATTTCTCAATTACGATTTAAAATACTTTAACTGAAAATTCAAATTTTTATATTTCTCGATTACTTCCTTATCCTTTTATATAAGTTTAAAACTTAAGTTTAAAATAATTCTTTATTCTTTTAAATTAATACCACATAATTTTACAATTCATTAATTACTGTTTATTCAACTCTTTTCCTTTCATACCCGAAGTTATTTATTATCATTTTCATATTACTTCTATTTCTTCTCAACTCATTCTTAATTTACTTAAATTTCCCATGATTATTTTACTTACAAATTCATTTCTTTTATTTTCTTTCCAAAATCCAATCTATATAATTTTGGTAATTCATTATACCCAAATATATTCAATCAACCCTAACATTCAATATTCCAATATAAATCATCATAGAATATCAATATTCACAGCAGAGAATATTAAATAATTTAAATAAACGTTGAGTGATCCAGTAGGATCCCTCCAACCTGTTTTCCCTGCATCCACAGACGTTAGCACAATATAGTACACCAATTACAAAATATCATACTATATCACATCGGTCAATTCAACCATCCAAACAATCATTTAAATTTTATCATTTAAGTTTAAATGAAAACTGAGTGAGATTAACTCACCTTTGCTTTTTGTTTCACAAACCATCCCATCTCAACTTTTTTTCCTCGATTTTCAAACCTGCGACCAGCCGACCCCAATCCCTAACTCGAGTTCCTCTCAAGGTCGCGCCGCCTCTGCGTGATGCTCGACATCACTTCAACTTCCAATCGAATACGCGTCCACCCGAAATGACGCATCGAACCCCACAGCCCCAGAAACATTTTCACCAACGCGATGCCCTCGCGGCTAAATTCCAAGGCGACCCGAGCTTCCCTCCTTCAGGCACTCACTCAAATTGAAGACGAACGATTTTCCCTCTCTTTTTTTTGGAAGTTGCGTTCGATATTCTCGAATTGGTTCGAGATAGGAAAACGAGACGAAGCAAAGGATTTCTGGTTTGCGTTCGATTGAGGAGCTCGGCGTTTAAAAAAAAGAGAAAAGGAAGATCGTGTTTGGGTCCTTTGGTTTGCCATTAATTTTGGTTTCCTCATTTATTTTGTGAGTATATGTTTTTTCTTTTTGAAATGTTCGGCTGAAAAGTTTTAAAGAAGAAGGTGGCATGCAGAGGAATTTTGCAGATCTATAGAGTTTTGAAATGAAAGCTAAAAGTTGAGACACGAAATAATTTCGGCTGAGTGTTGATACAACTTTGACCGATAATGAATATATATATACACTTTCTTTTCAAATCGTTTCGAATAATTATCCCAAAACGTTTATATACCGTGCGCTCACACAATTACTCCGATCGCTATGAAATTTGAAATCCCATAATAAAACAATATTACGGATCCAATGGAACTGGTTTCGTCAGATTCTGAGACTGTGCCTCGGAAGGCTATTTTAAATTCAATTTAAACGATACTAAATTTCAAAACTTAACAAACCATCCTTAAATTTGATTTCAACACTTCTATTCTCTTCAGTATTATTAATATAACTTTTGTAAGCCTTCAAATTATTTTTAACACGCTTAAAATTCCAGCTTCAACAATTTACCCAACTTCACTTATTTAATTTCTATTATTTAATTATCAAATAAATAGCGATATATGTAATTCAAGTTAAGATTGCTCTATTGAATATTTAAAATCAATTAAATATCCAATTTCGAATGCCCAAAAATTCCGGGTCGTCACATGGAACGTAAATATAAAGTAAATCGCTAAGGATTTATTTAATTGTTTTAAATGAACCATGTTGAAATGAAAGTATTTTCGCATAAGGAAATGTTTGAAATATGTTTTCAAATGTGGTAAATGTGAAAAGTGATTTGAAAATTTGTTTTCAAATCGTTGATGTGTGAAAATTATATATCTTGTAAAGATATTTTGGGAAATAAATAATTTGGAAAATTATTTGGAATCTGGTGATGTTGTGCATATCCATTGATAGTTCAATAACCGACTAACAATATTTACCTTTGAATGGGTATTTGTTGTGATTTGCTGAATTTGAATGCCACACTTATTTTTAAATTATTGCGCTCGTTATCCGGATTACCCATTTCGAATAGTGATACGACGTAATGGATAGCATTGATGACCGGTGTTGAAGACCGGATAATTTTTAAAGTGAAAGGACAACTCGTCGAATGTCTTTGCATCCACTGGTCCCCGGTATAGAGACTCCATATATGATGGGAAGTCCGGTCGTGATTAGTGAATATTCATATTGCAAGGACTTCTTTGTAAGTGCCTTTGGTTCTGTTCGATCCCGGAACAAACTTGTATGGATTGTATGTCTGACATTACAATTGAGATATAAAGCTGATTTCTTTCAAATATATTTCTATTGGTGGTGGAGAATTTATTCTCTTAGCTTAACACCCTTCTCTGAGACGTACGAGCTTAGAGGTTATGTAGTTGGAGGTTTTTAGCAATATATTCCCAATTTGGTAATGTGACATGCTGAGTGTTGCTGTGAAATGATCATTGTTTGATCATTTGTGATATGATCATTTGTTTGATCACTTATCTTTGTGATCATTTCTATGATCATTTGTTGACCAAAAGCACAGCTTTTGTATAAAGCGTGGCTTTGTGGACGAGAGTTCGTCGAGCCTCACACCCCGGAATGGTCAAAACAGGAAAGATGCGGCAAGGTTATAAGGGGTAGCTCCCTTTAGGTTATGTGCATTTCCTTCTGGAAAAGGGTGGTATCATGGTATGGAGCCCAGATACTTACTCATATTGAAACACTTTATTATTTTGGTGTGATGTTGGTTACGAGCGCTCGGATAAAGGTCCCAAAGGACCGGGGGATGGCATACTCGTGTCAGTTGTTACCTAGTTTGAAAGGTAACCCGGCCTTGTGTTGGCAGAGATCCGGTTAGGTTCTCGGGGACGTCCTTCCAGAGGCGTTCTCATGTGGCAATGGGAACTTCCTTGGCCTGACCATTTGTTGGAAATCCAAAGAAATAGTACAATCCTTGTACGGTTTTAGTTGTATAACCTGCTATGGAATGTGGCGGTAACCTGCTATTGAACATAGTAGCTATAGTAGGCATACGATAATGGTCGTATGTTTGCTAAGATTTATATCTTTATTTTCGAAATGAATTTTTCCTACACTATACACTAGTAATAATATCAAATGCTTCTTTTTAATGCGTATCAAGCATCTTTGACAATCATAAGGAGAAATCTCCTCCGATTCTGCGTTTACATTGTGTGTGTGCGGGAGGCCTTATGGTAGTCTCATTTCTAAAAGCATTGCGAATTGACTTTAAAAATATTCCTCTATTTTTATTTTAAAGATAAATAAACTGTTTTGAGTTCTCACACCAGTCACATGACTGACTCCAATTTTATTGTTTTCCTTCCTAAACTCTGGGTGCCCACCAATTTCCACACGGCAGTCAAGAGACAGGTTTATTAGGATATTCTGGAATTCAGGAGTTGCTGGAGGCAAGATGGATGGCATGGCGTATCACCTAGTATATAGTATTTCTTTTTCCGCTTCTTTGTTTGTCGTTCTTTGTTGTTGTACACTCTGATGATAATGTAATGTAATGTGATGTAATGTAATAACTGATATAGTTCTTTATTTAAAGATTATTCATTTATTTATTATATGTTGTTCCGCTGCGATTGTGAGATTCTGATATTGTTCTGTTGATTTCTGTTATTTTCTACTTCTTATCTCTTCTTCTGTCTGTTTCTTTTTCTTAAAACCCTAAGTGTTATGTTTTTCGGCATTCGATTGCTCGGCGGTTGATATAGTGGACATATTGATGTCAATTTTCAAAAGTCGAAGGATCAGGTCCTTACAAATTTGGAAAAAATGAAAATCTTCACCCATTAAAAATTCAAGAGTTAAAGAAGAATGATGCTTAAAATCCAACTTTAGATGGCCCTTTTTATATAAGTCTTAATATTCTTAAAAATCAAATAACTATCAATTTGCATGATAAATTATGGTTTGTTAGATAACGTAGAATTTAAGTCAGGGCCAGCATTATGCATATTTTCTAACAGGGTGCTTTTCATATCAACATCATTGTTTCTTTTTAGTTATATATAAGTTAATGCTTTAGCTTTATGTTTTTCCCAAAGATTTCTGATTTTAAATCTCCACTCAGGCATAATTTTATACTCGGTCATGCGATTCTGTCCAAGTAAAATAATTAAAGGCTGAAATTGTAGCTAGATTTGGTTTATAATTTTCCTTTTAGTTGATTTTATTAATATTTCATTATAATACGCTTTAACTTTCATATGCGAATTAAAATCAAAGTATCTACTGTTTAATAAAAGACATTATACTTCTTAAAAAGAAATCATAATTGAGAAGTCAATATGCCTACATTCATTGTAACGACCCAGAGTTTTTGTCAATAAAAAATTTGAATATTTAATTAATTTTAAATATTAATTAGTGAAATTTATAAGTCGAATAAATTTTATTTCGAATAATTGGATTTTAATTGAACAATTAAATCGATTATTTAATAATTGAATTTACGGAAATAATTGTAAATTGGGTTTAAATATGATTGAAACTGATTTGTAAAATTTTATTTTATCATATTGGAGTTATAACGATATTTTAGAACTTTTAAAATCGAATTAACAGTTTATTTGTGAAAATTGAATATTTTAATATTTAAATCGACTAGCGTAATTAGCCAATTTTCGAACAGTCTCAGAATTAGATGAAACTAGTTTCATTGGATCCGTAATAGTTTGTTATTATCGGATTTCAATTTTCGTAGCAATTGGAGTTATCGTTTGACCGTGGCAGCTCGAAACACATCGAAATTGTTTTAATATTAATTTGGCGAGTTAAAATAGTCATTTTTCAAAAAGCCTCGGATATCGACGAAACTAGTTTCATCGGATCCGTAATCTGATATTATTGTAAGGTTTGAAATTTCAAGTCAATCGGATTTACCATTTGTACGGGGAAAGCTAAAACGGCTAGAAAATCGTTTAATCGGTTTAATTTTAAATTGAGCGTTTATTGCCATAACTCCCACAGATGACCGAATTAGCTCCCGAAACATGTCCCATTGTGTTCGGAACGCGGTGTAAACCTTAGAAACTCCAACCGGCACGCTTCGTTTGGAGTTCGGAAAATCCGGGATGAATAGTGTCGCGTATTTTTCTATAGAAGGTCACAAATATTCATTATTTGCAAAAAAATAAAACCCTAGGTCATCTCTTCAGGCCGCTGCCTCCATATACAGCTAATGGCCGAAATTTTTTCATCCTCTTTCCTCCAAATCTCTCAATCCATCAATAATTAGCAAAAACTTTCAACTGGAAAGTCGTAGAGGGCAGAGAGAGCTTTAAATCCAACGGTGGATTTGGGTAATCGTCGTCAATTGAAGATGATAAGTGGCCGCGTTCATCTGTAGTTCACGCACGCATCTCGAGGTTGGAGGGGGGCCGAGCTCCATGATTTTTAGGCCGTGGGTGGCTCTCTCGTAGTGCTATGGAGTGGCGCTAGTTGATCGTTGTCAAAGACGTTGTGGTGGTCGAAAAATTCAACCCTAATTTGGAGCTTGATGGGTTCATGTATACGGCATTCAACTGGATGCATCGCGTGATGGAAGAAGAACAAGAAGAACGCCTTGATCTGGAAACAAGGAAATGCACGGCTGTGATTAGGTTAAGGGTTAATAAATAGAAATAAAGGTTGTAATTATATAGTTATAAATTCGTGTAACTTCTAAAATTCATATCTTTTTCATACGAGGTCGAAAACACGCGAAATCAGTTGCGTTGGAATCGTATGGACGAGCACTACGCTATGGAATTGGATAAGAGTCATTTGGAGTTAGTGAGAATTTTGGGTATAATTAAACGTCCGTTTAATTTTATTCGAAATAAATCGCTAAAACGAAATTGAAATCAAGGTGAGAACTTCTCACTCAATCGAATCGGTTTCGATTTTAATTTTAAATAGTTAGATTTAAAATTCCTGAATGTATGTTTGAGTGATGATTGTTATCTATTGATTGTTAAAATAGACATTATACGTCGTTAGTAAGCGGAGGTTATTTATTAAAAACATATACCGCGAATATTTCACAGTATAGTGAAATTGGTATTATTTATGTACTTGGAATTGATTTCCCGCATTATATAACGGATGAGACCCTATTGCGCCGTCTATTAAGCGGATAATATTTTATAAATCACATATACCGCGATAATTCCGTACTGGAACGGAATTGGTATCATGCTAACATCTTTGGATGCAGGAAAACAGGTTGGAGGGATCCAACTGGATTCCTCAATTGTATTGATTTATTTACAGATATTTTGATATTGTTGATTATCATATCGATATATGATATTTGGATGTCGTGATTAACTATTTTGTGCTGCTGCATCATCGGATCCATTTCTGAAGTTTTAAAAATAATGATTTTAGTTTTAAAAGGAATGTTAAAGTGATTTTCGAAAGTATTCGTTTTATTAAATTTTGAATTGTTAAAAATAAATAAAAGTTAAAATTTTAATGTTATAAAAGTATGATTTTTATGAAGTGAAAGTGAAAAGTGATTTTTGAAATAAATAGTTAATAAATTTATGAAATGGTTTAAATTGGAATTTTGGACTATTACAAATAATTTTTATAAAAGATTTATAAAATGGATATTTATAAATTAAAAATATTGGAATTATAAAACGAAGTTTTTATAAGTGTTAAAATGAAGTATAATGGATTCATAAGTGAATGAGAATTTATAAGATTTATGATTTGTGAAGTTTAAAAGAACGATTTTGTAAATAAATGGATTATAAGCATTTAACTTATAATATGGAATTTTGGTATATAATTGAGTTATATAAATTGAATTGAATTTATAAAGGAGATTATAAATCGAAGATTATAAATAGAAATGGAATTTATAGACATGGTTTATAAATTCGAATTCAATGGAGTTTGATAAATCGAAACTTGAAATTGGTTAAGGAAGTATATTCACGTTTTTGGACGGTGAATATATTATTATTAATAAAATGGACATGCTTGGGAAAATGAATATTGCAAAATGAATTTAATCGTTTTAACGATGTTTTAAAATGTACTAAACATCGAAAACAAAGGTTTCAACATTCATTGTTGAAATAGACGTTTTCGAGAAATAGAAGGAAATGGTGGACTATAACACTGTTGTTATAGTAAATGGTTTCCGAAAGGAAATATTTTGTATAGTATTGGGATTTATATATCTATTTTAATTTTGAATCCCTATACTAGTGATTTTGGGTCGTCGTAACGATGTTTTACGTAGCATTCGTTTTGGCCCAAACAAATGTGTTTAAGAGAATGATTTCTTAAAGAATGAAATATATACTTAATTTTCGATATATTGAATATTTTCCAAGTTTTGAAAATGAATGGATTTGTAAATTACTTATTATTTAATAAGTATGGAAATGTTTTCCAATGTGAAATGAAACGTTTTGAGAATTTATCTTTTTGAAGACAAATTGAAAATGAATATTAGAAATCGATTTGGGAATCATATATTCATAAATATTTTAGAATTGTAAATCCACTAGGGAATTTATAAATGAAAAAGGGAATTGGTTTAGAAATACGTTGATTTATTTTTAAGGTGTGGAAATTTGTATCTTGTAAAGATATTTTTAGAAAATAAATAATTTGGAAAATTATTTGGAATCTGGTGATGTTGTGCATGCCTATTGATAGTGAAATAATCCGACTATCAATATTTATCTTTAAATGGGCATTTGTTGTGATTTTCTTGAATTTGAATGCCACACTTATTTTTTTAAAATAAGCGCTCACTATTCGGGTTAGCCGGAAAAGGATGTTGGGGTTGTATAACCCATTCTGAATATGTGATACGTCGTTATGGATTGCATTTGATGACGGTGTTGAAGACCGGTGTTGAAGACCGGATATTTTTGAAAACGGAAGGATTACCGTTGAGTTACTCTGCATTGGCTGATCTCCGATATAGAGGTTTTATCACCCTTAGTGACGGGAAGTCCGGACGTGATTAGAAATTATCCAAAATGGAAGGACTTCTTTGTAAGTGCCTTCGGTTCTGTTCGAGCCCGGAAAAGACTTGTATGGATTGTATGTCTGACATTACAAGTTGAGATATAAAGCTGATTTCTTTAAAATATATTTCTGTTGGTGGTGGAGAATTTATTCTCTTAGCTTAACACCCTTCTCCGAGACATACGAGCTCAGTGGTTATATAGTTGAAGGTTATTAGTGATATACTCCGAATAAGGCAGTGCGGCATGCTGAGTGTTGCTGTGAAATGATCATTGTTTGATCATTTGTGATATGATCATTTGTTTGATCATTTATCTTGGTGATAATTTCTATGATCATTTGTTGACCCAAAGCACAACTTTTGTATAAAGCGTGGCTTTGTGGACGAGACTTCGTCGGACCTCACACCCCGGAAATGGTCAAAACAGGAAGGATGCGGCAAGGTTATTAGGGGGTAGCGCCCCTTTAGTGTATGTCATTCCTTATGGATAGAGGTGGTATCATGGAATGGAGCCCAGATACTTAGCCTATGTGGTTACTGCATTATTATTCTTATGTGGTTTTTGGAAATCGAGGATCCTCGGATAGATCGGTTATGATCGGGGGATAACATATTCGTGTCAGTAGTTACCCAGTTAGGGGTAACCCGGCCTTGTGTTGGCAGAGATCCGGTTTGGTTCTCGGGACGTCATTCCAGAGGCGTTTCCATGTGGCAATGGGAAGTTCCTTGGCCCGACCATTTGTTGGAAATACAAAGAAACAATATGATCTTGTACGGTTTTAGTTGTAGAACCTATCATTCACTTATGGTGGCGCCCCACTGTTTGGATGGTAGCTATAGTAGGCATAAGTGCGAAATGCCTATGCTGGCTAAGATTTAAATTCAACTTTCGAAATTGTTTTCTACACTATGCACTAGTAATAATATCAAATGTTTCTTTTTAATGCGTATCAAGCATCTTTGACTATCATAAGGAGGAATCTCCTCCGATTCTGCGTTTGCACTGTGTGTGTGTGCAGGAGGCCGTATGGTAGTCTCATTTTTAAAGCATTGCGAATTGACTTTAAAAATATCCCTCTATTTTGTTTTAAAGATAAACTGTTTTAGTTCTCACACCAGTTACATGACTAACTCGGAGTTTATGGTTTTCCTTCCTAAACTCTGGGTGCCCACCAATTTCCACATGGGCAGTCAAGATTCAGGTTTATCGGGTTACTCTGGATTTAGGAGTGCTATGGAGCTCAGGAGGCGAGCTACATATCGAGACATACCGCTTGTATATGATAATATACTATGTATTATTCCGCTGTGTATTCTGTATGAGGACAAGTTTATATAACTGTCCATTGATGTATTGACTCTATTGTCTATTGTTGTTGTAGACTCTGATAATGATGTAATGTATAAATGTACAATTCGTTGTTTTTATGACTATTCATTTATTTATTATATGTTGTTCCGCTGCGAATTGTGAGATTCTGATGTTGTTCTGTTGTTTTCTTTATGTTCCGTCCTATCTTCTTATCTCTTCTTCTATCTTTTTCTTTTTCTAAAACCATAACGTTACGGTTTTCCAGCCTTTGATTGCTCGGCAGTTGATACTGTGGACGTATTAATGTCGGCGTTCGTGGACGAAAAATCGCCTATCGTCACATTTGGTATCAGAGCTTATGGTTAAGCGACAACCTTAGCTCTGTTGGGTGTTACTCATTATAGATAGAGTCAGTAGTTCTCTAGAATGAGTGTGAGTGTAATAATATATACGAGCGCGTATTTGTTAATGAATATAAATTGTTTTATATTGTGATAATTGGTTTGTTGAGTGGTATATGGATTTTGGTCAACACGAGTAATTAACGTTGTTGATAGGGATCTCTAAACACTTGAATAGAACAATTCGACACAGTATTGTTTTAAATTGGGTAAATGAAATAATTTTACCTTGATTATATTTTATATGTAAAGGAAATAATTTTTCAAAATTATTAAAGTGTATATGAATTGATTGTTTGGTTGTTGAATAAGTTAAACAAAAACAACAGTTGAAAAAAGAATGAATTGTATAAACAAATAAATTATAAGTGTGAAATTATAATTAATGTAATTTACAATTGTGAAATAATCTTACATATATAAGAAGTGAAATTATATGAGTAAAAGATTTATAAATGTGATTTATATTATGAAAATAAAATTCCAGAGAAGTGTTTTGAAAGAATTTGATATTTTGGAAATTTTTTTTTTTGGAGAAATTAAAGCTCTAAACTCTTTTCGGTCGCTGGAAAATAATCCTGATTATGATGGCCACATCATTAGAATTCATTTTCGGGTTTCCAAAAGAGGAATTGTTACCAAATTATTTTAAACGAAGCTGTTTGGAAAATTTTGAGTTGGTTTTGGGAATTCAAAAGATAATTGAATTGATTTCAAAGATGGTTTTGAAAGGTTGAAAGGACTCCGGAATCTTATTTAAAATATTAAGAGAATGATAAATGAGTTGATAACTTATACAATTTGAATTTCGAAAGAATAAATTTAACTTAAAGGATGGAGTTAAATTAAAGAAGAGTTAAATAGGATTGGAATTTGAATTGGATTTATAAGTGAAAACTTAAGTTAAGTTAAACAAAAGATGGTTGAAAAGGAATATAACTTAAGTGATGTTGAATAAAGTTGATTTTGGTATCGAAGTAAATTAATAAGTGAATTAATGAAATGAAGTCATTAAGAATTTGAACTTGAGTTATATGAAAGAAATTCAAATTTATATTGTTAAAGGAATTAGCAATTGAATTAAACTAATGGATTAAATATTAATCAATTAAATGTAAATAATTGATATGAAATAATGAATGTAAGTGTTAATTCATTAGAAGCTAATGTTATTAGCAATTGAATAAATTGAATGAAAGTC
Organism: Allium cepa; assembly: GCA_030765085.1. Classification (NCBI taxonomy): domain Eukaryota; kingdom Viridiplantae; phylum Streptophyta; class Magnoliopsida; order Asparagales; family Amaryllidaceae; genus Allium; species Allium cepa. The sequence goes on from CM060929.1 coordinate 167,614,998, forward strand.
AATTTAATATGATCCAATTGGAATTAAAAGTGTTGAACCAAATTGAATGTAAAGAAATGTAAAAGGAATAATTTGATTATGTTGAAAATACATTGGTTGTTATATGGTTGTTAGTTGATTGTATATAATTCATTAAGTGTCAATGAAATTGAATTAGCGAAATTGGAAGCTAAGTAATTGAATTCTAATTGAAAGTGAAGTAAATGAATTTAAATAGAATTGAATGTGAATTGGATTTAATTAGTGAATGTAAACTAACTGAAAAATGAACATGAATGAATTTTAGTAAAGTCCAATGTTAATGAATCAATTGGAAAACCAATTCCTTGAATATTAATGAGAAGTGAATTTATATTGATTTGGTGGTTGCATTTGTTGCTTAAGTTGCATTTGCTATATTATGTAGTTGTTATGTTGCTATATGATGTATATTGATATTATTTTCATATATGCATGTTTCTCATGTGGTTGTTGAGTGTTTAGTAGGGGTGGATCGCGTTTGCTTCGTATTTGGAACTCGCTTTCGTGCTATATTAGCCGTATACGCTCGCTAATAATAAATAAGGTACATATTTCGGATTACATACCGTACTTTTACACTTTTTTCCCTACGGGATGCCTCATCACTTGATGAGATGTATATTTGTGATATATATACTATCATATTTTTTTTTCGGATCGAGCCGCGCAAAGGAGACTCTGGCGAATTTTTTCGAAAATTTAAGGCGTTAGAATATTTTTGAGAAAATTGGAAAATTTTTGAAAACTATAATTTTGATTTGGAATTGAAAGTTAAACAACAATAGTCGTTTTTGAAAAAAATAACTAAGTATGATTTGAAAACTTAGTAAAGTATTGTAAGAAGTTTAACTATGGATTTTGGGAAAGTTAATTGATTATGTAATATTTCTTACTTGGTAATTTCGAGGACGAAATTCTTTTAAGGGGGGAAGTATGTAACGACCCAGAGTTTTTGTCAATAAAAAATTTGAATATTTAATTAATTTTAAATATTAATAAGTGAAATTTATAAGTCGAATAAATTTTATTTCGAATAATTGGATTTAATTGAACAATTAAATCGATTATTTAATAGTTGAATTTATGGAAATAATTGTAAATTGGGTTTGAATATGATTGAAAATGATTTTTAAAATTTTATTTTATCATATTGGAGTTATAACGATATTTTAGAACTTTTAAAATCGAATTAAGAGTTTATTTGTGAAAATTCAATATGTTAATATTTAAATTGACTAGTGAAATTAGCCAATTTTCGAACAGTCTCAGAATTGGACGAAACTAGTTCCATTGGATCCGTAATAGTTTGTTATTATCGGATTTCAATTTTCGTAGCAATTGGAGTTATCGTTTGACCGTGACAGCTCGAAACGCATCGAAATTGTTTTAATATTAATTTGGCGAGTTAAAATAGTCATTTTTCAAAACGTATCGGATTTCGACGAACCAGTTTCATCGGATTCGTAATGTGATATTATTGTAAGGTTTCAAATTTCAAGTCAATCGGATTTACCGTTTGTCCGGGGCAAGCTAAAACGCCTAGAAAATCGTTTAATCGGTTTAATTTTAAATTGAACGTTTATTGCCATAACTCGCACAGATAACCGAATTAGCTCCCGAAACATGTTCCATTGTGTTCGGAACGCAGGGTAAACCTTAGAAACGCCAACCGGCACGCTTTGTTTTGGAGTTCGGAAAACCCGGGATGAATAGTGTCGCGTATTTTTCTATAAAAGGCCACAAATATTCATTATTTGCAAAAAATAAAACCCTAGGTCATCTCTTCAGGCCGCCGCCTCCATATACAACCAATGGCCAAAATTTGTTCATCCTCTTTCCTCCAAATCTCTCAATCCATCAAGAATTAGCAAAATCTTTCAACTGGAAAGTCGTAGATGGCAGAGAGAGCTTTAAATCCAACGGTGGATTTGGGTAATCGTCGTCGATTGAAGACGATAAGCGGCCGCGTTCATCTGCAGTTCACGCACGCATCTCGAGGTTGGAGGGGGCCGAGCTCCAAGATTTTTAGGCCGTGGGTGGATCTCTCGTAGTGCTATGGAGTGGCGCTAGTTGATTGTTGTCAAAGACGTTGTGGTGGTCGAAAAATTCAACCCTAATTTGGAGGTTGATGGGTTCATGTATACGGCATTCAACTGGAAGCATTGCATGATGGAAGAAGAACAAGAAGAACGGCCTTGATCTGGAAACAAGGAAATGCACGGCTGTGATTAGGTTGAGGGTTAATAAATAGAAATAAAGGATGTAATTATATAGTTATAAATTTACGTAACTTCTAAAATTCATATCTTTTCATACGAGATCGAAAACGCGCGAAATCAGTTGCGTTGGAATCGTATGGACAAGCACTACGCTATGGAATTGGATTGGAGTCCTTTGGAGTTAGTGAGAATTTCGGGTAAAATTAAACGTCCATTTAATTTTATTCGAAATAAATCGCTAAAACGAAATTGAAATCAAGGTGAGAACTTCTCACTCAATCGAATCGGTTTCGATTTTAATTTTAAATAGTTAGATTTAAAATTCTTGAATGTATGTTTGAATGATGATTGTTATCTATTGATTGTTAATATTGACATTATACGTCGTTAGTAAGCGGATGTTATTTATTAAAAACATATACCGCGAATATTTCACAGTACAGTGAAATTGGTATTATTTATGTACATGGAATTGATTTCCCGCATTATATAGCGGATGAGACCCTATTGCGCCGTCTATTAAGCGGATAATATTTTATAAATCCCGTATACCGCGATATTTCCGTACTGGAATGGAATTGGTATTGTGCTAACATCTTTGGATGCAGGAAAACAGGTTGGAGGGATCCAACTGGATTCCTCAACTGTATTGATTTATTTACAGATATTGTGATATTTGTTGATTATCATATCGATGTATGATATTTAGAGGTCGTGATTGGCTATTTGGTGCTGCTGCATCATCGGATCCATTTCTGAAGTTTTAAAAATAATGATTTTGGTTTTAAAAGGAATTTTAAAGTGATTTTCGAAAGTATTCGTTTTATTAAATTTTGAATTGTTAAAAATAAATAAACGTTAAAATTTTAATGTTATAAAAGTATGATTTTTATAAAGTGAAAGTGAAAAGTGTTTTTTGAAATAAATAGTTAATAAATTTATGAAATGGTTTAAATTGGAATTTTTGGACTATTACAAACAATTTATATAAAAGATTTATAAAATGGATATTTATAAATTAAAAATATTGGAATTATAAAACGAAGTTTTTATAAGTGTTAAAATGAAGTATAATGGATTCATAAGTGAATGAGAATTTATAAGATTTATAATTTGTGAAGTTTAAAAGAACGATTTTGTAAATAAATGGATTATAAGCATTTAACTTATAATATGGACTTTTGGTATATAATTGAGTTATATAAATTGAATTGAATTTATAAAGGAGATTATAAATCGAAGCTTATAAATAGAAATGGAATTTATAGACATGGTTTATAAATTCGAAATCAATGGAGTTTGATAAATTGAAAGTTGAAATTGGTTAAGGAAGTATATTCACGTTTTTAGACAGTGAATATATTATTATTAATAAATTGGACATGCTTGGGAAAATGAATATTATAAAATGAAGTTAATCGTTTTAACGATGTTTTAAAATGTATTAAACATCGAAAACATAGATTTCAACATTCATTGTTGAAATAGACGTTTTCGTGAAATAGAAGGAAATGGTGGACTATAACACTGTTGTTATAGTAAATGGTTTCCGAAAGGAAATATTTTGTATAGTATTGGGATTTATATATCTATTTTAATTTTGAATCCCTATACTAGTGATTTTGTGTCGTCGTAACGATGTTTTACGCAGCATTCGTTTTGGCCCAAACAAATGTGTTTAAGAGAATGATTTCTTAAAGAATGAAATATATACTTAATTTTCGACTTAAGTATATTGAATATTTTCCAAGTGTTGAAAATGAATGGATTTGTAAATTACTTATTATTTAATAAGTATGGAAATGTTTTCCAATGTGAAACTAAACGTTTTGAGAATTTATCTTTCTAAAGACAAATTGAAAATGAATATTAGAAATCGATTTGGGAATCATATATTCATAAATATTTTGGAATTGTAAATCCACTATGGAATTTATAAATGAAAAAGGGAATTGGTTTAAAAATAAACGTTGATTTATTTTTGAAGTGTGGAAATTTATATCTTGTAAAGATATTTTTGGAAAATAAATAATTTGGAAAATTATTTGGAATCTGGTGATGTTGTGCATTCCTATTGATAGTTAAATAATCCGACTATCAATATTTACCTTTAAATAGGTATTTGTTGTGATTTGCTTGAATTTGAATGCCACACTTATTTTTTTAAAATAAGCGCTTACTATTCGGGTTAGCCGGGAAAGGACCTTGGGGTCGTATAACCCATTCCGAATATATGATACGTCGTTATGGATTGCATTTGATGACCGATGTTGAAGACCGGATATTTTTGAAAACGGAAGGATTACCATTGAGTTACTCTGCATCGGCTGATCTCCGATATAGAGGTTTTGTCACCCTTTGTGACGGGAAGTCCGGATGTGATTAGAAATTATTCGGAATGCAAGGACTTCCTTGTAAGTGCCTTCGGTTCTGTTCGAGCCCGGAATAGACTTGTATGGATTGTATGTATGACATTACAATTTGAGATATAAAGATGATTTCTTTCAAATATATTTCTGTTGTTGCGGAGAATTTATTCTCTTAGCTTAACACCCTTCTCTGAGACGTACGAGCATAGAGGTTATATAGTTGAAGGTTATTAGTGATATACTCCCAATTTGGTAGTGTGGCATGCTGAGTGTTGCTGTGAAATGATCATTGTTTGATCATTTGTGATATGATCATTTGTTTGATCATTTATCTTGGTGATCATTTCTATGATCATTTGTTGACCCAAAGCACAGCTTTTGTATAAAGCGTGGCTTTGTGGACGAGACTTCGTCGGACCTCACACCCCGGAAATGGTCAAAACAGGAAGGATGCGGCAAGGTTATTAGGGGGTAGCGCCCCTTTAGTGTATGTCATTCCTTATGGATAGAGGTGGTATCATGGAATGGAGCCCAGATACTTAGCCTATGTGGTTACTGCATTATTATTCTTATGTGGATGTTGGAAATCGAGGATCCTCGGATAGATCAGTTACGATCGGGGGATGACATATTCATGTTAGTAGTTACCCAGTTAGGGGTAACCCGGCCTTGTGTTGGCAGATATCCGGTTTGGTTCTCGGGACGTCATTCCAGAGGCGTTTCCATGTGGCAATGGAAATTTCCTTGGCCTGACCATTTGTTGGAAATCCAAAGAAACAACACGATCTTGTACGGTTTTAGTTGTAGAACCTATCATTCACTTATGGTGGCACCCCACTGTTTGGATGGTAGCTATAGTAGGAATAAGTGCGAGATGCCTATGCTGGCTAAGATTTAAATTCTACTTTCGAAATTGTTTTCTACACTATGCACTAGTAATAATATCAAATGTTTCTTTTTAATGCATATCATGCATCTTTGACTATCATAAGGAGAAATCTCCTCCGATTCTGCGTTTGCATTGTGTGTGTGTGTGCGGGAGGCCTTATGGTAGTCTCATTTTTAAAAGCATTGCGAATTGACTTTAAAAATATCCCTCTATTTTGTTTTAAAGATAAACTATTTTATTTCTCACACCAGTCACATGACTGACTCGGAGTTTATTGTTTTCCTTCCTAAACTCTGGGTGCCCACCAATTTCCACACGGACAGTCAAGAGTCAGGTTTATCAGGTTACTCTGGATTTACGAGTGCTATGGAGCTAAGGAGGCGAGCTACATATCGAGACGTACCACTTGTATATGATATTATACTATGTATTATTCCGCTGTGTATTCTATTTGAGGACAATTTTATATTACTGTCCATTGATGTATTGACTCTGTTGTCTATTGTTGTTGTAAACTCTGATAATGATGTAATGTATAAATGTACAGTTCTTTGTTTTAAAGATTATTCATTTATTTATTATATGTTGTTCCGCTGCGAATTGTGAGATTATGATGTTGTTCTGTAGTTTTCTTTCTGTCCCGTCCTATCTTCTTATCTCTTCTTTTATCTTTTTATTTTTCTTAAACCATAACGGTACGGTTTTCCGGCCTTTGATTGCTCGGCTGTTGATACTGTGGACGTATTAATGTCGGCCTTCGTGGATGAAAAATCGCCTATCGTCACATTCATATTTCCAAATATTAGTGAATCTTCATTTATTCACTAACAAGTTTAAAGAGATCAACATTATCCTTGTGTTTTCTAGTCTCTTTTCAATTTTATGTATTGGGTACCAAAACTCCCTTCTTTGTGACTTAAACCTTTAATGAATCCATCATTTGGGATATGCAACTATGCATGTATCAATCCACTCATTTTAAATGCTTTTTCGTAGTTTCTCAGAGCCGCACCCGCACCTTATTACAATAGTAGAAGCCGAATGGTTCTCTTATTTGAGAGGAACAAATTATGGTTTTTCTACTTCTGTCAAAGCAAGTTTAGGTCTTGAGCCATGATTTGATAGATTGAGGGGACAAAATATAGGGAGAAACAAGCACTTGGTGGTTAAGGCATTTGTACTCGCCATTACATAGAGGGTAATTTTATCATTTTGAAAAGACATCATGAAACGTAATCCAATTTCTTTGCTAAATTATAGAGATGCAAAGTTTAATTGCAGAATTTGACTTTTACCATCAAAAATTCTTTTTAACCAAAATGTAATGTACTTTGAGTTCTGAAAATATTGATGTAATTGTTTATTTTTCGCTCAAAAAATATAATACGAATAAGTGCTTTTGGATTTGAGTCAAACTAATTATATTAGCTCTTACAGTCTTCATCCGCAGCTAGCAACATGGTTCCTTTATTATTCAGCATTTGCAAATTAATTTAGCATGAACCAAAGTAAGGTGAAGTTCATTATTTTGTAAATGGGTAATTTTATTCACATCCATAAGTTAGTCCACATTTTATTTTAATATTTGAATCTAGTGATTATTCTTGTGGGTTAACTACTCAACAAATTCAATATTATATTCCTTTTCTTCCACTTCCTGAAAATATGCATCGCTAACTTTTTCAATAAAGGAAACTGACACATCATACTCCAGGAAAAAATAGCCTACTTTCAAACAAACTTTAAAGAAAACTTTTCCTGCACTAAAATCAGTAGCAAAAATATATCCCTTGTATATTAGTATTAGAGAAAAATGAACCTTGATTAACATGAATCTTTGAAATTTATTTGTTCAAGGTCTATTCTTTTGTTAAATTGTTAGCCATGATTATAATTTATATTTCCAACTCATTTTGAGCCTTTCTTTAATGAAAGGAGGAATATGATTCCCTGGAATTATAACCGAGCTAAAACTACAACATATGTAATTGTACGTTGCTATGGAATAAGGTTAATCTTCTTGGTTTTTTCTTCCGTATTCATTATTTAACCATTTGATATTGTTTTCGAGGAACAAATACTCTTCCACCTTATTCATAGTTTTGATTTCTTTTTTGGGAATCGAGTACTCAAGTGGTAGGACATAGTAGTACTAGAACTCTTAGATAGTACTAGAATACTACAAGTCAATGTATGTGTAGTTATTGAATCACACACTATGTAGGATTTGAGCCTGTTGGTGGACGAAAGATAGTGCCCCTTACCACTAGGACAATGATGCTAATTTTTTACAATTATTAATGGATTTGCTAAAAAATTATTGCTTAGGAATATAGTATAATAAATAACTATTCACATTCTATAAGCGTATGTTAAAAATCAATGTGTTCGGTAACCTTGATTACTTATAAGAGAAATGTATTTCTATTTGTACTAAAAATATTAGAGAAAATAGTGGTAAATAATGAATCTGAAAATATAAACGGAACAGAACAGAGAAAAATGGAATTTCAAAGAAGGATGAAATAAGCGGAATTCAAAAATTAAATGACAATGCTAAAAATGGGGTTGATAGATGGAAGTAGGGTAGATTAATCAATTAAATAAGTGGATGGGAATAAAATCTCCCAGTTTGTATATTTATTTTTTGTGACAATAAGGGATTTTGAACACTTCGTATTTAAATAGCTAAATTATTTAGATATATGAATCTTGGTCAATTATGAGTAAATGGATTCTACAACCTTGTTAACCCCCTTTTATTAATAACCGATGAATTTAAACTTGTTTTTGAAATATGTTTACAAAATAAATAGTTCAAAGAAATATCGACATTGTGATCGAAAATGGTTTTATCGATAAACAGCTTTTCACTCGATATAAGTTGTTTGAACTTTTTTGATATGTATAATATATTAAAGTGTAAATAATTAGCCGCTAAAAATATTTTATTAAATTATGGCTGATTAATCACCTAGATGATGTCATGGGTGATGTAAGGTAGAGATATTTTGAAAGAGATATTTGTTGAAGATATTTAAAGGGAGTGAGGAGGAAAGAAAAGAACAAGAAGGGGAAGTATGCACTTGGCTGGCCACAGATGGTAGGATGTTGTAGGTGAGCTCTTGGGTAGGCATATTTACTCCCATTAAGTCGTTAAAAAATGGGTTTTCTAATTTATTAACATAGAGAACAATACTCTTCACTCTCTGCTCCCTTCACATAAACAATTTTAAATCACAAAGGAACTTCTCCAAATCCATACTATAGGCCTAAAACAACATAGCAACAAGAATTTGTAACTCAAATCATGAATAATCATGGCACACAATCCTCCACCGACCTAGGTTGTGAGCAAATTGAAGGCTTTCTACGCTAGGCCATGAGAATTTTGAAGGGTAGTATGGATTTTCAACCTTGTTTTGGTTGAAATAGGAAGTGGTATTAAGGTAGAGGCTTGTGTTTGGTTGTAATAATAGAAAAGAGTGAGTTAACTTACTATTTGATAGTAGGTGAAGTTTTATAATATGATTGTAAAATTATATTAAAGTAATTAACTAATTAAATTTGTATATGTAGACCTACTTGCTTTTGAAAGCAAATGACAACTCTATATCGCATATCTTCGCTTCTATGACCTTCTATAACATGTAATGTGGCCTTAACATTATGTATATATGGTTGGTTCGATTGTGTTTTAATGGACTTGAATATGGAATGGATTTTGTAGCAAAAAATTGCTATAGAAGTACTTTGAAATCACTTGTTTTGGTGCATCTCTATAATATCTTGTAAAGACATCCTTAGGGGTTTCTTAGCATGGTTATGGTGTACTATTGGATTGTTACTTACTATTAAAAAATTGGATTTTAAACTAGTTAATAGCTTATTGAAAATAGATTTAACATCAAAAGGATTTAAAACTGGATTTGTGGCAAAAACAAGAAACGGCATCACTTTCTGACAAAAACACTTTCTGGGCGTTACAAACTTTTGGCAGCATTCTATTAAATGTTGTTGTTCGCTATTTGAAACTTTTAAACCTTTAAAGAGGACATTTAAATATAAAAAAATTAAACCCTTTTTAGTTTATTTAATGACATGTACTAATGTACTTTTAAAGGTGGTTTGAAGTATAAATTTATTTTTAAAATTTATTTATGAATTATCAAAATAAAATGAATATTATAGTTAAAACATGCTTTTTTAGAAGTTTGAAACAAAATTATAAATTATTTATTTGTATGTAATATTTATATGGATATTTAAAAAATAATTATAAGTATTTGAAAAGTATTTTTTATTTATATATAATTTTAGAAATTGATTAAATATTTAATTAAATTATAAATAGGGTTTATGTAATAGTTTTTTCTTTCAAATTGTTTTAAATTTTATTAAGTACATTAGCTTCACAAATTAATTAATATGTATAAATACATACATACATACATAAATATATATAGCATTTATAAAGGCTCTTATTTATATACAAGTAACTACAAAAATGTATTATTTAGCAATACAAGGATTAGAAGTCGCTTATGTGATTCGATCATTTTTATGTGCTTAGTCGTCTACGAAAAGTGTTTATTCCTGTACTTAGCAGCAAAAGCCGATAAAGTAGACATGTACTATTCGTTAGAGTTATAATGACGTTGGAGTTGGCCTTTAAAGAAAACAATGCACTAACCTACCAACTTCGCTCTTAAACGAGGGATACTGTAAGTTGAGAAGGTTAGAAATGGTAATAAGTATACGAGAATTCATTTCCAAATGCAATCATTTTTAGGACTAGATAGTCAATTAATTGACTATCAAACTTAACCAAGTTAACTTAGGAAGTATATAAAAGCTTTACAGTTTCATACGATGTCAAATCCTTTGGGAAGGCTTATTAGTATGAAATGCCTTTTGCTTTAAGAATGTATAAATACAAGATCCCCCAAAAAGGGCCCTTTTATATTGTTCGCTTACTTCTAAAAGAACTAGAATTAAGTTAACTGGAAATCCACCAATTTAATTTTGAAGACTCTGTGATTAGATAAATATACTCATGTAACATTCATGAAAATTAACCAAGTTTAATTTGGCAACTAAATTAATTTTGGAATTAAATTGTGCAATTATTTATGAAATAATTAGAAAATTTCCGGCATAGAAAAAAATTAGATTATAAACAGAATTTTGGTTTGAAAGTTAAAGATAAGTATTTTATAAATATAAATTGGATTTAAAAATATAAATATTAGAAATAAATCGGATTTGGAATTTCATTTTTATGTTGATAAGAATTTGTTTCTAATTATTTAAAAATTCATTATAATTTAAAAATGATGTTGAATTTGATATAATAAATTTTTCCAAGACTAATTAAAATGAAACTCTAATATATATTTGTTTATGTGTAGTTAAATTTTAAAACTATTTATCTTTAAAAGATTTTATAAATGATTAATAAAGAAATGTATTTACTTAAATAAGAAATATGATATAAAGTTATATTTAAAATATTATTTGTAGTATTTAAAATAATAGAAATTATAAATGTGAAAACATTTATTATAAAAAGTGTAAACAAAATAAAATACATAGGTTAAGATATGAAAATATATATGCATAAAGGTTTAAAACAAAATTTACAAAATAATTTAAATTAGGGATTTAAACATAAAAGTGATATAAGTGAAAATTTATAAGAAGATTAAACTATGCAATGACAAGTGTTAGCCTAAGTTAAACAAGTGGCATTAATTTTGTTTCAAATTAATTAAACTTTATATTGAAAAATAAAAGTAAATTACATCTCTTTTATCATATCTTCCATATTCGAAATCTGAAATAAGAAAAAAAAAGAGAAAAGAAACAAAATCATCTCAATATCAAATTAGAAACACAGATTAAAAACCTGAACTAGAGCAGAATTTAAAATTCAAAGCCGGGAAAATATTAAGGGAAAGCATCAAGAAATTAAGCTTGTGATCAAGCAACAGAAATTCAAAATAAAAACAGCAACCTGGAAACAAAATTAAGTTGCTAATGCAAATCTTCCAAAGCTTGGGAATGTTGTCTGTAATCAAGAAACCTAGAACAAAACAAGCTGAAGCAAATCAAAGTTTAAATATGGAAATCTAGTTTCATCCTTTAACCTGTAATCAAATTTTAGCTCAATCCCGAAAGTATCAAAAAATTTCAAAGCCTGGAAAGTATCAAGAAGTTAAACCGATAATCAAGCATGCAGTTCAAATTGATTTAAACATCAAAGCATCAAGCAACTTAGCAAATTCAAAGCAGGATTAAGCAACTCAACAAAGAAAAAAAATTCAAAAATTAGGCTTGAAACATCATTCCAGATGCTCTGTTCATAAATATTCGGGTTAAAAAACCCTTAATTTAGAAACTTGAATCTATGAATTGTTGTTGTGATGAATGCTTTGTGATGCTGTGCAAATTGTTTTACTATTTAATGTGTTGCATGTCTTAATATATGTATAAACATACATGTGCTATGCTATACTGATGCTCAAACCTGAATTCACTAAGAAAAATTCGAACTGCACTTTGTTGAATCAATATCAGACGTTGATTTACAAATAGAAAATAATCATAAGATTGTAATATTATTTTTAAAAATAAACTCAAGTGTTTATATTAAGGAATTTTATCAAAAATAAGAAATCACAGTTAAAATAAATTAAAGTCAGAAAATAAAAGATTATAATTTTTAGTTTTAACTTCATGGCTGGATTTGTATCAGGAAATGATGAATTTTGACAAAGAAATCATGATTTTCAAAGAAGTATTCATCGATATATTAATTGTTGAATAGATTTGGGCATTTTGTAAATCATCGGCGATCACGAATGAATTGAGGCTCAGGATTTGTTTTCAGAGATGATGGAACGACGGTTGAATTCAAGAAAAATGGTAGATAATTTTTTAATTCATCGTGAATGAAGGTTTGAATTGATTTAGGGTTTAACCTAGTAATTTTATCGATCGTGTGCTTGAGGCAATAACATCGACCACGTCGCATCATAATGTATCGCACTACGGGCAAATGACGCATCGGTGTGTGGCGAAGTTTGGGTCAAAGTCGCTGGCGTCAGGAGGCCGTGATGATCGAGATGAGGTGTTTGTAGTGGTTGGTTTTGGTTATAGTTTAAATCGTATAGATCGATTTATGTTTGCGTCGAGATTGGAGGTTCTAAGGGGTCGCGAAGTTTGTGGGCATCACCGTCGAAGTGCCGAGGACAGCGAAGTTGATAGGAGCTCGTCACAACTACGATGCATGTGCACGCCACCATGTTGATGTCAGTGGAGAAAATTGAGAAAGGGGTAGGGTGACTCGAAGAAAATTTCGTAAGAATCCTGCGGCAAGTCGAAGTTAGGCTCGAGTAAATGTTTCGTTTGCATAGGGATAACACTTAGAAAATTTTTAAGTTGAAAATTAAGCATGCGCACGGGTCAATTTTTGAAAAACTCGAAGCAGTGAAGCAATTAGACCGGGTATAACTCGAAGGGGGTCTCGGGTCCAATATGTAAACATAGTTTTATTTTAAAAAACAAAACTTGAACTTTTAAACAATTTTAAAGCCATGTTTTAAAAGCGGATTTTGATTTAAGTTTAAACTAATTAAGGTTTTAAGTAAAATATTTTGTAATTAAATTTAATTTAAAATTTGTTACATTATTTTACAATTTTTTTATATAATGTAAATAAAAAGGGTAATTAAGATAAAATGTTGCTTGGACTACCTTAACCTTTTGAAGCAACTAATGTATAAGCATGAGGGTTAAACAAGGTTTGTAAAATAACCAAGTTGGTTAATAAAGATAAAAAGATTTATTTTTTAAATTATTAAGTAATTAATGATTTTTTAATAAAATTATTTAAAAAAGTAACTACTTAATTAATTACTTAATATTAAAGATTTATTTAATAAATAATTAAGGTTAATAAATTGAAGATTTTGATAATGATTTAATAATAAATCAGGATAATCGAATTATAATTACTTGAATAAATAATTAATAGTTAATTAAAGGCTAATTAATTATTAATTTAACATAATTGATTTATAATTAAGGGTTAATTAATCAAGGTAATTAATTAAAGGATAACTAATTAAGGATAACTAATTAATATAATTAAAGTAATTAATTTAAGAAGTGATTAATTAATCAAAAGTTAGTTAATTAATAAAAGTAATTAATTAATGGTAAAAGTTAATTATGTAACTAAGGATAATTACTTATTTTAAATTAATTAGAATTAATTAATTAAATGATAATTAAGTAAGGGTTAATTAATTGATTGATTAATTAAGGATAATTAATTAAGGGTAATTAATTAATTAAGATTAATTCTTTAATAATTAAAGGTTAATTAGTTCATTAATTAAGGTTAATTAATAAATAATTAAAGGATAGTTAATTAACATAAACTGTAATTAATTAATGTTAATCAACCAGAATTAGTGATTAATCCTGTTTCAATTAATCAGATGATCAATTAACCTTATTTATGGATGATTGTAGTCTATTGAATGCTGTGAATTTTTTTGTCATCTCTGCTGTGTGATGCTTCGTGATTTTAATTGTTTTAATTCAAGCCGTGATGAATGCAATTTATTTACCTATAATGCATTTATATTTTCTATCTGTGATTCTGTGTATATAGATAAGCGTTATATGATTATACCACTTATAGATATTGTTGTGATTGTATCTGTGACGATTGATAATGTTTCACTATTGTATGTAAAACCCCTAGACTACACCATAAACACACAAATATGGATTGCACGTGGAAATTGGTCAAGCCACGGGATTTTTTTTAAAATTTAATTTTTTTGAATCCAAATGGTTTTGGAAATGGATTGGATTTAAAATGAAAAACTTTTGAAAAGGAATTTCAAAGCTAAAAGTTATTTTTGAATAACTTGATTTAGTTTCGAAATTTGATTTAAATCTGAATCCAAAATTTGAAGTTGAATTATATGTTGAGAATTTATGATTTAAAAAGTTTATACAAGTTTAGATGGATTTTAAACCATTTTTAAAGTGTTGTTTTGGGAATTTTAATTTAACCCAAAGATTTTTAACTTGTATAAATTAAATCGGATTTTTTCGAAATGAAAACTGTTTGTTTTCAAATAAATAAATCTTTCATATAAGGAAAGAATTTCCAATTTGTGTAAAAGGGATTTCCAGTTTGAAATTAAATGGTTTTCGATGTTATGAATGAATCTTTGGAAAAGATTTTTAAAGCTATGAATTAAATCTTTGATTTAAAGATTGGATGGGTTAATCCAAGTTGAAGTGGAAAATTGTTTTAAAATCCGTGAATGAATCTTTGTGAAACTAGGTGAACTTTTTGAAATGAATCTTTTTGTTTAAAGAATTGAAATTTTAATTTTTTTAAACCATTTGAAGAAAGGTTTTGGGTTTTTAAAAGTTGTGACTTAAATGAAATCCCATATCCATATGTTTTTAAATATTGCGCTAATTATTTGGTTTAGCATGGAGAGAACCTTGTGTCATATAACCCATTCCGGATAATGGCACGACGTTATGGATAGCATTTGAAGACCGGTGGTGAAGACCAGATATTTTCGAAAGCAAATGGATAACTCGTCGAATGTCTCTACACCGACTGGTCCCCGGTATAGAGATCTCCATATGTGATGGGAAGTCTAGCTGTCATTAGGGATTATCCGGATTTGCAAGTGCTTCTTTGTGAAGTGCCTTCGCATCTGTTCGAACCCGGAACAAACTTGTATGGATGTGTGTCTGACATTAGACTTTGAGATGTAAAACCAGTTTCTATCAAATACATTTCTGTTTGGTGGCAGAAATTTTGTTCTCCTAGCTTAACACCCTTCTCTAAGACGTACGAGCTCAGAGGTTATGTAGTTGATGGTTACTAGTGATACATTCCCAATTTGGTAATGTGGCATACGAAGTGCTGCTAATCATTTGTTGATCAAAGCATGACTTTGTGAAATGTGTAGCTTTGTGGACGAGACCTCATCGAGCCTCACAACCCGGTAATGGTCGAAACAAGAAAGATGTGGCAAGGTTGCAGCGGTCGCGCCCTTAGCGTATGTCCACTCCATCTGGAAAAGGGTGGTATCATTGTATGGAGCCCAGATACTTAACTCATGTGGACACTATATATTTGTTACTGTGTGATGTGGCTTTGTGGTTGAGAATCCTTGGATAAAGGTTGCAAACGAACGGGGGTGGCATATCTTTAGGTATTACTCCCGGGTAGGGAGGAAACGGCCTTATGTTGGCAGAGAGCTGGGTAAGCTCTTGGGGCATCCCTCTAGAGGCGTACCCATGTGATAATGGAATTTTCCTTGGCCTAACCATTTGTTGGAAAATCAAATCTCCAATATGTTCCCTGTACTTATGGTGGAGCCCCACAGTTTAGATGGTAGCTATAGTAGGCATAGTTCGAAATGTCTATGCTGGCTAAGATTAATATTATACTTGTGAAATGTTTTCCACTATGCACTAATAATAATATCAAAAAAAAATTAAGTAATAAGCATTTTTGCTATCATAAGGAGAAATCTCCTCCAATTCTGCGTTTGCATGGTGTGTGTAGTGGGAGGCCTTATGGTAGTTTCATTTTCTAAAAAGCATTGTGGATTTCAATGTTTTCAAAATCCTTTTGTTGTTGTTTTCAAAGATAAAAATATTTTGTTTGCTCATGCCAGTCCTAGGACTGACCCAGAGTTTATTGTTCCTTTCCTAAACTCTGGATGCCCATAATTTTCCATACGGGTAGTCTAGAGTTGGGTTTTTCAGAAAATCAATAATAGGTATCGATTTAGTAGCATTTGGAGATCTTCATCAGTCTTTTGGATCTTAGAAGTCTTGGTTAGGCAATCATGTTTGGGATCCCATTTGCTACAAGTTCAATTTGATGGTGGTTCGAGTTTGAAGTTTAGAGCTTTGGCTTTTGAAGTTTTGGGTTGGAGTTGCAGTATTGGATTCTCTTGAAGACTTTGCTCATGTTGAGTTTTTCCGCTGTGGTGTTGTGATGCATATTCTCTGATGGTGTTGGGTTGTTGTATCATGATATGTATCAAAATGCATCTATTACTATATCCATGATATTATCTTTTGTTTTCGCTGTGTTGTTTTTTCATCTAAGGTTGTTGCAAGCTTTGGCGATACGGATTCGATGTCATTTGTCGGGTATCGAGTTTGGGTCGTCACATCTCATGTGTTACTTACAAAAAAACACATCAAAAAAGGTATACGAGTTCTGTGTCTTAGAGGCGGTTGTGGAGTGGAATGTTATAGAGTTGACTGTCTATTCTGGGATTAAGTCAAAGGGAGAGGTCAGCATTAACATTCTGGAAAACTTCTATTGAGTCGAACTGTCTATCCTAAGGTTAAGTCCAAGGGAAATGTCAGCATTAGCATTTGTTGGACGACTTATATAGGAATCCATAGAGGATTCATGAAACTGATTGAGTGATGAAGACTCATGTATAGAGATGACGGACATGAGTTCATCATCAAAATGATAGAAAATAGAATACACTTATAGCAAGTGGGTCTAGCTAACCCATATGAAAATTAACTCCAAACATTTAGAGATGCTTCGATTATGGCACGTAGGAATTGGTGGTATTTGGGTATATACAAGCTATGTTTCTCCTAGTGGTATATTTTATTTAAAGATATGCATAATTTTGAAAGGTAGTTTCTAAACCTTTCAGGAGGCCAACCATCAATGCACTAAGGGCAACTCTAATGAAAATCCATATGCTGATGAACCTTAGTAGTTTTAGATTTATTATGAGATGAAAGCAACATGGCTACTTTTTGATTTATATTCTACACCTTGGACACTATCTATTATATCGCTATATTTACCCATCAGATGGTTTGGTTTCATTTGAGGGGAAAACGGCTACTATAATTTGAACGGTAATAAAAGGTATGGTTATATGGACGCATGTTTCTTGAGTTTCTCGTACAAAACTTATGTATGACTAATGGCTTTTATTTTCCCTAAATTCCTCAACAACACTTGGAGTGGGCTGGGTAAAGCAGGATTGACTATGAATGCATTAAAGCTTTAGGAGATGAGCTGGAAGCTTCCTTTTAACTAACTATTTTTATCTCTATTGCACTACTAGAATGTATATATCAACATAGTGGGGACATGCAGTTATAACCATCCAGGCTGATGATAGTACTTAGGTTAGTAACTTTAAAATTTCTTTGTATCTTGGAGCAACCTTTTGCACTACACTTTTGGATATTATATATTGTCGTTCCACTAATGAGATTCTGATGTTGTGTTCTTTCTTTCTAGTTCTATTCCACTTTTTTATATTTAACCAAAACAACCTGTCTTTCTAGCACATGGGTGTTCGATGCGTCAATACCTGGATGTGTTAGTGTCGATGTTTAGAGGTCGAAAAGTCGGGTTGATACAATTGGTATTATAGTCGAAGTTTAGCAAAATTCCTTAGATTTGATTGGCTAAACTCATTAGAGATAGGGTAAACAATGTCTTAGAATGAGTTGAGTGTATTATATATATGAGAGTGCATTCATGATTTTCAAGGACTTATCCCTTAAAAGTATTTTCTTGGAAATAACTCTTCCTTATAAGTGATTCTTTCTTAGAAATATCCCTCTCTATAATATTATTAAAGACATTTGACATGGTTGGATTGCAAGAACTATGATTGTTAGTTTTGCTAAGGCAATAGTATATGTTGTAACATGCCTATGATAAATAAGAAAAAGCAGGAAAAGAAAAAAAACAAAATAGAATCATGCAGCAGTACGATAAAATATAATAATCGAATAAATAGTTCATGAAGCTGTTTTACAAAAATTTGATTATACTTATACAATACCCATCAGATTTACACATAACAGCGAATAATAAATAATACAATGGAATACATGATGTAGTGGAATAATATAATAAATAGTAGTAATACAATCTTCGCCTTTGTCCTCCAGCAATAAGGTCTTCATATCCAGAAATTCTTAGGCTGACCCGAGCGAATTGAAAATACAAAACACTTGAGTCAGAACTAAAAGATTCTTATGTAAGTTAAATCAACAGTAAATAATATGAGTGGAACAGCATCATAGAAGTTTACGGGATTTGACACTCCTATCTAGTGTTTAACGTGAGTGTAGTAACTTAAGAGGTGCTCGGGATTCACATCTACTAAGGATCCGTTAAACTATTTACTATGTAGTAATATTTCGCTATTATAATAATGTCTATAGTAAAATAAACTTACTTTTAAATTGCGTTAAGGAGTGACCCAATATTCCCGTCAACACGTAATAGTCCAAGTAGTCCATCCTGTATCATAGTGCCTCCTGATCGGGAAGCCACCAGAGGATACCACACGGGCTACGGGAGAAAAGCAAACTCGTACAAGGCGCGCTAGGGTGGGTGACATGACACATCTAGGCAATGCCAGGGTAGATATAGAAATTACGCTTCCGAAATGGTGGTAATGCATAACTGCTACTACCGCCCACCTCGAGCCACACCTCAAAAATCCAAGGTCCCAAATCAATCACAAAGTAATAGAATGGCATCGAAGTAGTGTGTCTAATAGGTGCTACCATCTTAGCCCGTCGATCGTTCCTGTTTTAGCCACCTCACGGGAGTCGGTTCCACATATATACCTCAAAGGAATGCCACCGCCATCCTACTTCATTCAGGAATCTCCACCACGACACGGTTGTTAAAGTGGTTTTCGGAGTTGGCAGAGAGTATGACAACTTCCGATCCCGGTCCCTTTAACAACTAAACGTTATTATAACACCGCGGTCATTTCAAAATAATTTATACTTCAAAACCAGAATATAATCTCCATTTCAAAACATTATAAATACGATATCATTTTTATTTCAAAAACCAAATCAATATGATATCATTTTGTTTAAAATCCAAATCAATATAATATCATTTTAATTCTAAATATATCCTTTTTGAAAATCATAGCACTTCCAACGTTATAACACTTCAAAATCAAAACACTTGAAATATAACACCTTGAAATCGTAATACTTCGAACTTCATAACTTTGAAACATAACTTCCACCACTTAAGTGGTTTAAATATCAATATACTTTATATAATAAAATAGCTTCTTAAATTTCACAAATCAATACCAAAACAACTCGAATTTCTAGAATTTGATTTAACAAAACCCAAAATCATAAATTTCATTTCAATTCAGTTTGGAAATAAACTACTCCAAATTTTATTGATTTCAAAAACAGATTTGATCCATGAAATAAACCATTTCAAATTCAACATATTTCAAATTGAAGTATTCAACAATTTCAAAACTAAGTTGGTAATTCCATATATATGTGTGTGTGTGTGTGTCTATCAAATTCAATTTTCTATTATTTAGTTTCGAAATATTTGACTTAATAAATCCATTATCATTTTAATAAATCCCATATTAGAAATAACTAAATAATTCCTTCAATTTATAGTATAATAAATGACTATTCACATTCTATAAGCCTATGTTAAAAATCAATGTGTTCGGTAACCTTGATTAGTTATAAGAGAAATGTATTTCTATTTGTACTAAAAATATTAGAGAAAATAGTGGTAAATAATGAATCTGAAAATATAAACGGAACAGAACAGAGAAAAATGGAATTTCAAAGAAGGATGAAATAAGCGGAATTCAAAAATTAAATGACGATGCTAAAATTGGGGTTGATAGATGGAATTAGGGTAGATTAATCGATTAAATAAGTGGATGGGAATAAAATCTCCTAGTTTGTGTATTTATTTTTTGTAACAACAAGGGATTTTGAACACTTCGTATTTAAATAGCTAAATTATTTAAATATATGAATCTTGGTTAATTGTGAGTAAATGGATTCTACAAGCTTATTAACCCCCTTTTATTAATAACCGATGAATTTAAACTTGTTTTTGAAATATGTTTACAAAAATAAATAGTTCAAAGAAATATCGACATTGTGATCGAAAATGGTTTTATCGATAAACAGCTTTTCACTCGATATAAGTTGTTTGAACTTTTTTGATATGTCTTATATGTTAAAGTGTAAATAATTAGCAGCCAAAAATATTTTAGTAAAATGGCTAATTAATCACCTAGATGATGTCATGGGTGATGTAAGGTAGAGATATTTTGAAAGAGATATTTGTTGAAGATATTGGAAGGGGGTGAGGTGGAAAGAAAAGCACAAGAAGGGGAAGTGGGCTCTTGGTTGGCCACAGATGGTAGGATATGGTAGGTGAGCTCTTGGTTTGGCATATTTACTACCATTAATTCGTTAGAAAATGGGTTTTCTAATTTATTAACATAGAGATCAATACTCTCATTCTCTGCTCCCTTCAAAAAAAACAATTTTAAATCACAAAGGAACTTCTGCAAACCCATGCTATAGGCCTAAAACAACATAGCAACAAGAATTTGTAACTCAAATCATGAATAATCATGGCACACAATCCTCCACCTACCAAGGTTGTGAGCAAATTGAAGCTTTTCTATGCTAGGCAATGAGAAATTTGAAGGTCGTTAGGGATTTTCAACCGTGTTTTGGTTGAGATAGGAAGTGGTATTGAGGTAGAGGCTTGTGTTTGGTTGTAACATTAGCAAAGATTGAGTTAGCTTACTATTGATAGTAGGTGAAGTTGTATAATATGATTGTAAAATTATATTAAAGTAGTTAACTAATTAAATTTGTATATCTGGACATACTTGCTTTTGGAAGCAAACGATAACTCTATATCGCATATCTTCGCTTCTATGACCGTCTATAACATGTAATGTAGCCTTAACATTGTGTATATATGGTTGGTTCGATTGTGTTTTAATGGACTTGAATATGGAATGGATTTTGTAGCAAAAAATTGCTGCAAAAGTACTTTGAAATCACTTGTTTTGGTGCATCTCTGTAATATTTTGTAAAGACATCCTTAGGGGTTTCTTAGCATGGTTATAATGTACTATTGGATTGTTACTTACTATGAAAAAATTGGATTTTAAACCAGTTAATAGCTTATTGAAAATAGATCGAACATCAAAAGGATTTAAAACTGGATTTATGGCAAAAACACGAAACCACAACACTTTCTGACTGAAACACTTTGTGGGTGTTACGAACTTTTAACATCATTTTATTAAATGTTGTTATTTGCTGTTTTTAACTTTAAACCTTTAAAAATGACATTTAAATATAAGAAAATTTAAACCCTTTTTAGGTTATTTTAATAATATGTACTAGTAATTTTAAAGGTGGTTTGAAGTATAAATTTTGTTTTTAAAATTTATTTATGAATTATCAAAGTAAAATGAATATTATAGTTAAAACATGCTTTTTCAGTAGTTTGACACAAAATTATAAATTAGTTATTTGTATGTAATATTTTATGTGGATATTTAAAAAACATTTATAAGTATTTGAAAAGTTTTTTTATGTATATATAATTTTAGAAATCGGTTAAATATTTCATTAAAGTATAAAAAGGGTTTATGTAATAGTTTTTTCTTTCAAATTGTTTTAAATTTTATTAAGTACATTAGCTTCATAATTAAATTAATATGTATACATACATACATACGTACATAAATATATATATATATGTCATTTATAATGGCTCTTATTTATATATAAGTAACTACAAAAATGTATTATTTAGCAATACAAGGATTAGAAGTTGCTTATGTGATTCGATCATGTTTGTGCGCTTATTCGTCTACGAAAAGGGTTTATTCCTGTACTTAGCACCAAAACCCGATAAAGTAGACTTGTACTATTCTTGAGAGTGATTATGATGTTGGAGTTGGGCTTTAAAGAAAACAATGCACTAACCTACCAACTTCGCTCTTGAACGAGGGATACCGTAAGGTGAGAAGGTTAGAAATGGTAATAAGTATACGAGAATTCATTTCCATATGCAATCATTTTTAGGACTAGATAGCCGATTAATTGACTATCAAACATGACCAATTTAACTTAGGAAGTATGTAAAAGCTTCACAGTTTCATACGGTGTCAAATCCTTCGAGAAGACTTATTGGTATGAAATGTCTTTTGCTTTAAGAATGTATAAATACAAGAACCCCCAAAAGGGGCCCTTTTATATTGTTCGCTTGCTTCTAAAAGAACTAGAACTAAGTTAACTGGAAATCCACCAATTTAATTTTGATGACTCTGGGATCAGATAAGTATACTGAGTTCATGAAAACTAACCAAGTTTAATTTGGCAACTAAATTAATTTTGGAATTAAATTGTGAAACTATTTGTGAATTAATTTGAAAATTTCCATAATAAAAAAATTTAAGATTGTAAATAGAATTTTGGTTTGAAAGTTAAAGATAAGTATTTAATAAATATAAATTGGATTTAAAAATATATATTGGAAAAATCGGATTCGGAATTTCATTTTTAAGTTGATAAGAATTTGTTTCTAATTATTTAAAATTGCATTATAATTTAAAAATGATGTTTGAATTTGGTATAATAAATTTTTCCAAGACTAGTTAAAATGAAACTCTGATATATATTTATTTATGTGCAGTTAAATTTTAAAACTATTTATCTTTAAAAGATTTCATAAATGATTAATAAAGAAATGTATTTAAAATAAGAAATATGATATAAAGTTATATTTAAAATATTATTTGTAGTATTTTTTAAAATAATAGAAATTATACATAGGAAAACATTTATTATAACAACTGTAAACAAAATAAAATACATAGGTTAAGATATGAAAATATATATATGCATAAAGGGTTAAAAACAAAATTTACAAAATAATTTAGATTAGTGATTTAAACATAAAAGTGATATAAGTGAACATTTGTAAGAAGATTAAACTATGCAACGACAAGTGTTAACCTAAGTTAAACAAGTGGCATTAATTTTGTTTCAAATGAATTAAACTTTATTTTGAAAAATAAAACTAAATTTCATCTCTTTTGTCATATCTTCCATATTCGAAATCCGAAATCAGAAAAAAGGAGAAAAGAAACAAAATCATCTAAATATCAAAACAGAAACAAAGATCAAAACCTGAACTAGAGCAGATTTTAAAATTCAAAGAAATCATCTCGGATTTTTTCTAAGCATGGAAAATATTAAGTCAAAGCATCAATAAATTAAGCTTGTGATCAAGCAACATAAATTCAAAATAAAAACAACAACCTGGAAACAAAATTAAGTTGCTAATGCAAATCTTCCAATGCCTGGGAATTTTGTCTGTAATCAAGCAAACCTAGAACAAAACAAACTAAAGCAACCCAAAGTTTAAATATGGAAATCTAGTCTCAGCCTTCAACCTGGAACCAAATTTTAGCTCAATCTCGAAAGTATCAACTATCTTCAAAGCCTGGAAAATATAAAGAAGTTAAACCAGTAATCAAGCATGCAGTTCAAATTGATTTAAACAGCAAAGCATCAAGTAACTTAGGAAATTCAAAGTAGGATTAAGCAACTCAGCAAATAAACAAAATTCAAAAATTAGGCTTAAAACATCATTCCAGATCCTTTGTTCATCAATATTCAGGTGAGCAAACCCGTAATTCAGAACCATGAATCTATGAATTGATGCTGTGATGAATGCTTTGTGTTACTGTGCAAATGTTTACTGTCTTATGTGTTGCATGTCTAAATATATGAATAAACATGCATGTGTTATGCTCTATTGAAGCTCAAACTTGAGTTCACTAAGAAAAATTCGAACTGCACTTTATTGAATCTATTTCAGACTTTGATTTACAAAAAGAAAGTGATCATAAGACTGTAATATTATTTTTAAAAACAAACCCAAGTGTTTATATTAAGGAATTTTATCAAAAATAAGAAATCACAGTTAAAATAAATTAAAGTTAGAAAATAAAAGATTATAATTTTTAGTTTTAACTTCATGGCTGGATTTGTATCTGGAAATAATGAATTTTGACAAAGAAATCTTGATTTTAAGAGAAGTATTCATCGATATATTAATTGTTGAACATATTTGGGCATTTTGTAAATCATCAGCGACCACGAATGAATTGAGGCTCGTGATTTGTTTCCAGAGATGATGGAACGACGGTTGAATTCAAGAAAAATGCTATATAATTTTTTAATTCATCATGAATGAAGATTTGAATCGATTTAGGGTTTAACCCTGTATTTTTATTGATCATGTGCTTGAGGCAATAACATCGACCCCGTCGCATCGGAACACATCACACTGGGGGGAATGACACATTGGGGTATGGCGAAGTTTGGGTCAAAGTTGCGTGGCGTCAAGAGGCCGTGATGATCGGAATGAGGTGTTTGTAGTCGTTGGTTTTGGTTTCAATTTAAATCCTATAGATCGATTTTTTTTATGTCGAGATTGGAGGTTCTAGGGGTCACGATGTTTGTGGGCATCACCGTCGAAGTGTCGTGAACAGCGAAATTGACCGGAGCTCGTCACAGCTCCGATGCATGTGCACGCCACCATGTTGGTGTCGGTGGAGAAAATTGAGAAAGGAGCAGGGGTGACTTGAAGAAATTTTATGAGAATCCTGTGGCAACTCGAAGTTAGGCTCGAGTAAATGTTTCGTTCGCGTAGGGTTAACACTTAGAAAAGTTTTAATTTGAAAACTAAGCATGCATATAGGTCAATTTTTGAAAAACTCGAAGCAGTGAAGCAATTAGATCGGGTATAACTCGAAGGGGGTCTCGAGTCCAATACGTAAACACAACTTTATTTATAAAAAAAAATTGAACTTTTAAACAATTTTAAAACCATGTTTTAAAACAGGATTTTGAATGAGGTTTAAACTAATTAAGGTTTTAAGTAAAATATTTTGTAATTAAATTTAATTTAAAATTTGTTACATTATTTTATAAAAATATTTATATAATGTAAATAAAATGGGTAATTAAGATAAAATGTTGCTTGAACTGCCCTAACCTTTTAAAGAAACTAACGTATAAGCATGAGGGTTAAACAAGGTTTGTAAAATAACCAAAGTGGTTGATAATGATAAAAAGACTTATCTTTTAAATTATTAAGTAATTAATGATTTGTTAATAAAATTATTTAAAAACGTAACTACTTAATTAATTACTTAATATTAAAGATTTATTTAACAAATAATTAAGGTTGATTAATAGAAGATTTGGATAACGATTTAATAATAAATTAGGATAGACGATTTATAATTACTTGAGTAATTAATTAATAGTTAACTAAAGGCTAATTAATTATTAATTTAAGATAATTGATTTATAATTAAGGGTTAATTAATCAAGGTAATTAATTAAAGGATAATTAATTAAGGATAATTAATTAATATAATTAAGGTAATTAATTTAAGAAGTGATTAATTAATCAAAAGTTAGTTCATTAATAAAAGTAATTAGTTAATGTTAAAAGTTAATTAAGTAACCAAGGATAATTACTTATTTTAAATCAATTAGGATTAATTAATTAAATGATAATTATTTGAGGGTTAATTAAATATTAATTAATTAAGGATAATTAATTAAGGGTAAATAATTAATTAATATTAATTATTTAATAATTAAAGGTTAACTAATTCATTAATTAAGGTTAATTAATAAATAATTGAAGGATAATTAATTAACATAAACAATAATTAATTAATGTTAATCAAACAGAATTAGTGATTAATCTGGTTTCAATTTATCAAATGATCAATTAACCTTATTTATAGATGATTGTATTCTCTTGAATGCTGTGAATTGTTTTGTCATCTCTGCTTTGTGATGCTTTGTGATTTGAATTGTGTTAATTCAAGCTGTGATGAATGCAATTTATTTATCTATAATGCATTTATATTATCTGTCTGTAATTCTATGTATATAGATAAGTGTTATAGGATTATACCACTTATCGATATTGCTATGATTGTATTTGTGACGATTGATAATGTTGCTTTATTGTGCGTAAAATCCGTAGACTACACCATACACTCAAATATGGATTGCACGTGGAAATTGGTCAAGTCACAGATTTTTTTAAAATTGAATTTTTTTTAAATCCAAATGGTTTTGGAAATGGATTGGGTTTAAAATGAAAAGCTTTTGAAGAGGAATTTCAAAGATAAAAGTTATTTTTGAATAACTTGATTTAGTTTCGAAATTTGATTTAAATTTGAATTCAAAATTTGAAATTGAATTCTATGTTAAGAATTTATGATTTAAAAAGGTTATACAAGTTTGTATGGATTTTAAACCATTTTTAAAGTGTTGTTTTAGGAATTTTAATTTAACCCAAAGATGTTTAACTTGTATAAATTAAATCGGATTTTTCCGAAATGAAAACTGTTTGTTTTCAAATAAATAAAGCTTTCATATAAGGAAAGGGTTTCCAATTTGTGTAAAAGAGATTTCACGTTTGAAATGAAATGGTTTTCGATGTTATGAATGAATCTTTGAAAACGATTTTGAAAGCTATGAATTAAATCTTTGGTTTAAAGATTGGATGGGTTAATCGAAGTTGAAGTGGGAAATTGTTTTAAAATCTGTGAATGAATCTTTGTGAAACTGGGTGAACTTTTTGAAATGAATCTTTTTGTGTAAAGATTTGAAATTGTAATATGTTTAAACCATTTAAAGAAAGGTTTTGGGTTTTTAAAAGTTGTGACTTAACTGAAATCCCATATCCATATGTTTTAAAATATGGCGCTCATTATTCGGTTTAGCCGGGAGAGAACATTGCGTCATACAACCCATTCTGTATAATTGTACGAGGTTATGGATAGCATTTGAAGACCGTGGCGAAGTCGGGATATTTTGAAAGCAAAAGGATAACTTGTCGAATGTCTCTGCACCGACTGGTCCCCAGTATAGAGATCTCCATATGTGATGGGAAGTCCGGACGTGATTAGGGATTATCCGGATTTGCAAGGGCTTCTTTGTGAAGTGCCTTCGGTTCTGTTCAAACCCGGAACAGACTTGTATGGATGTGTGTCTGACATTACACTTTGAGATGTAAAACCAGTTTATATCAAATACATTTAAGTTTGGTGGCGGAGATTTGTTCTCTTAGCTTAACACCCTTCTCTAAGACGTACGAGCATAGAGGTTATGTAGTTGATGGTTACTAGTGATACATTTCCAATTTGGTAATGTGGCATATGAAGTGCTGCTGATCATTTGTTGATCAAAGCATGACTTTATGGAAAGTGTAGTTATGTGGATGAGACCTCATCGAGCCTCACAACCCGGTAATGGTCGAAACAAGAAAGATGTCGCAAGGTTGCAGTGGTCGCGCCCCTATCGTATGTCCATTCCTTCTGGAAAAGGGTGGTATCATGGTTTGGAGCCTAGATACCTAGCTTATGTGGACACTGTATATTTATTACTTTGTGATGTTGCTTTGTGGTTAAGGATCCTTGGATAAAGGTCGCAAACTAATGGGGGCGGCATATCTTTAGGTATTACTCCCGGGCAAGGAGGAAACCGGCCTTATGTTGGCAAAGAGCTGGGTAAGTTCTCGAGGCGTCCCTCCAAAGGCGTATCCATGTGGCAATGGAAAGTTCCTTAGCCTAACCATTTGTTGGAAAATCCAATATCCAATACGCGCCCTATACGGTTTTAGTTGTATAACCTGCCATCTACTTATGGTGGCGCCCCACAGTTTGGATGGTAGCTATAATAGGCAACGTTCGAAAAGTCTATGCTGGTTAAGATTAGTATTATACTTTCAAAATGTTTTCCACTATGCACTAATAATTGATGCAGCCAAGACCAGAGAAGAAGCTGTGCAAACTCTAATTCCAGAAAACATGAATTTATGGTGTGGTGTGATGAGTCGTTCGCGACTTAGTGAAAGCTTGGGTCGTTGCCGATCTAAGGAAGAAAGGACACGAGTTAACAAGCCAAGGGGGAAGATAAGCCGACTCAACAGAAGCATATGGGGATGTTTCCGACCTAACGGGTTACATGGGCAAGAGCATGCTTTAGGTCGTTTCCGACCTAAGGACAAGAAGTTACGAGTTGATGGGAGCATAGGTCGTTTCCGACCTAAGGCCTTGAGTCGGAGGAAGTTGAGTCGGCATGCGCCTGAGTCGGCCATAGGAGCAGATGTGTTGTTGGCCTTGAGTCGTTAGGTCGTATACGACCTAACTGTTGTAGCTTGAGTTGTTTGAGTCGTTAAATGTAAGTCGGTCGTGTTGAGTCGTATGAGCCGTTGAACTTTTAAGTCGTATGTCGTATACTATGTACTGTGTGTGGAAGTGATGTGTTGAGTCGTGTGCGACTCAAGGGTTGAATCGGCAAAGAGCTTGAGTCGGTTGTATTTTGTTCTATTGTAAAGGCGTTGAGTCGCGTGAGTTAAGTCGGTCACGATCTAAGTTGGGTCGTGAGTCGGTGCCGACCTAGGAGTCAGGTGAGAATTTGTGTGTGTCGAGTTGTGAAAGCTATAAATAGCGCGTGTGTTGTACATTGTAGGTGGTTGATTCTTGAATAAAATTCTCTTTTGTTAGCTTTGTGCTTTCAAACCAATTGGTAGTTGAGTGTAATCTCCTATCTCCTCTTTCGGTTAATCGAGTGCGCTCGATTCAACGATCGTAGAAGCCGATTCACGGAATCTAGTGCGCTAGATCAACGTGCGAAGAATCGTAGATCTTTGAACACGGTATAGTGCGCTATCATCGTGTTTGAGATAGCTAGAGTTCGGTATCTTTGGATCAACGAACTTGGGCATTTTGGTATCTTCAACTCACCGATTGCTACATTCCATCGATTGAAGTTTTGTTTGATTAATCCGCTGCGTCATTATTGGTATCAGAGCCATTCTTAGCCAATCATAGCTAAGTTTGATTCTTGGAGCCAAGTTTTTGAAGTTTTTGAAGTTGAAGGAGTTCATCGTGTTCATATTGAAGTTGCATCAAGTTAGGAGTGTTTGATCCATTTCATTTTGGATCGAGGAGTTGGACTTGTTTGGATTTTGACTTGGAGTTTTTGCGCGCCAAGGAGTTTGAATTTGAAGAAGGTCGTGTATACTTGGGAGTAGCCGTGCCTTGTTGATTGCATTGAAGTGGTTGTAGTAGGTGGCCAAGACAGGTTGTACCGAGGCAAGTCATAGCGAGTCAAGGTAGAGCCGACCTAACTTGAACCGAGTTAGTGTGAGCCGTGAACATCTATTGCCGATCTAAGTTTACAACCATGCCACCAAGGAGAGCTAACCGACATCAAAACGTTGAAGCTTTGTATCGTAGAGAAGAAGCCGAGCTTATGGAACAACGTATTAATGAAAAGTTTGATGAAGGCATTGGTAAATTGGAGAGATTGATGACTGATTTGAATCAAAGGAGGAGATCACCAAACTCGAACCATGGAGGAAACCGAGTTTCGCCATTGGTTACGGAAGCGAGGAGGGTATCACCACATTCTTGTAGAGATAGAAGAGAAACATCAATTTCATCACGAAGAGATCATCATGACTATGCACATGAAGAAAGAAGAAGTCATCGAGAATTTGACCATGAAGCATATAGAGATGAAGAGAGACATAGTCAAAGAAGCATGCATGAGAGAAGGGATGATGTTAGTCGAGATCGATGTAGGCGTACCTTTGATTTTGTTGAAGAGGGTGATAGAGCAAGTATTCATTATAGAGATCGAGACCAAATTCGAAATTACCGTGATGTGGAGGATGATCGTCGTTGGGAGTCGGGTATGAAAATGGAAATTCCAGAATTTAAAGGCGGGATGGTTGCTGAGGAATTCTTAGATTGGTTGTCTAATGTGGAGGAAATCTTTGATTTCAAGGAGGTGCTGGAGAATAGAAGGGTGAAGTTAGTTGCTACAAGGCTGAGGGGGAGAGCTTTGGCATGGTGGCAGCAAACTAAACTTACTCGAGAACGAATGGGGAAGTCAAAGATAGAATCTTGGGAGAAGATGAAAAAGTTGATGAGATCTACTTTCTTACCTTACAACTACCAGTCACTTATGTACCAAAGGTTGCAGAATCTGAGGCAAGGGACAAAATCTGTTAGTGATTATGCTGATGAATTTTACCAACTCATCGCCAGGAATGATATCATGGAGACAGAAGAACAGCTAACTGCTAGATTCATTGGGGGCTTGAGAATGCAGATCCAGGATATGGTTAATATGTTTGATCCTAGATCAGTAGCAGAGGCACATCAGAAAGCGTTAGCTTGGGAGAAACAAGGAAGGCGTGGAGGTGGTGTGTTTACTAATTTCAATAATCAAGCAAGGGGTGTTGGCGGAAGTTCTAGTGTTCCTAAACCTGTTACAAAGCCAGTGGTGAAGGAGGCAGAGAAAGCGAAGGCTAGTAGTGTTTTCAAATGTTATAATTGTCAGGAGTTGGGTCACAAAAGCAACGAATGTCCGAAGCCGAAGAAGAGAACCATGGTTGCAGAGGTTGAGGCAGATGATGGTGAGGAGGCAGAGTATTCAAATGTACCTTATGTTGAGGAGGAAGAAGAAGTGTCGGGAGATGAAGGTTGTAATCTTATGATGAGGAGAAGTTGTCTTACACCAAAGCAAGAGGAGGATTGTAGTTGGTTGAGGAGTAACATATTTCAATCGACATGCACTATTCTGGGGAAAGTCTGCAAGTTCGTTATTGATGCAGGAAGTTGTGATAATATTATTTCTACAGAAGCAGTTAGAAAGTTGAACTTGAAGACCGAGAAGCATCCAAAACAATACAAGCTAGCATGGTTAAGGAAGGGTGGTGAAGTGAAAGTGTGTCGAAGGGCTTGTGTGAATTTTTCGATTGGGAAGAAGTACAAAGATGAAATTTGGTGTGATGTTGTGGACATGGATGTTTGTCACTTGTTATTGGGCAGGCCATGGCAGTTTGATAGAGCAGTTCAACATGACGGTCGTGCCAATAGTTACAGTTTCATGTTCGAGGGTACTAAAATCACTTTGGTTCCTAAGAAACAGCAGCAGAAGGAGAGCAAGCTAGAAGAGATTGAGGAATTAAAAACTCTGTTGACTTTGAAGGAGTTTGTCAAGGAAGTCGAAGAAGAACCTGAAGTGTTTTTGTTGATAGGGAGAGAGAGTAGTGAAGAAGTTGAAATCCCAGAAGAAGCAAAACCAGTTTTGAAAGAATTTGAAGATGTCTTTCCAGAGGAGTTGCCAAAGGAGTTACCACCACTTAGAGACATTCAGCATCAAATTGATCTTGTTCCAGGAGCAGTGTTACCACATCGACCACATTACCGTATGAGTCCGAAGGAACATGAGAAATTACGAAGGCAAGTGGAAGAATTGCTTGAGCAGGGGCGTATTCAGGAAAGTTTGAGTCCATGTGCTGTGCCAGCATTGTTGGTACCCAAGAAGGACGGAACTTGGAGAATGTGCACTGATAGTAGAGCTTTGAATAAGATCACTGTTCGTTACAGATTTCCTATGCCGAGGTTGGATGATTTGCTGGATCAGTTGAGTGGGGCAACTATATTCTCGAAGATTGATTTGAAAAGTGGTTACCATCAAATTCGAATCAGACCTGGAGATGAATGGAAGACAGCTTTCAAAACAAGAGAGGGGTTGTACGAATGGTTGGTTATGCCATTTGGTTTGTCAAATGCACCCAGTACATTCATGCGGGTGATGAATCAAATCTTTCGAACATTCATTGGGAAGTTCGTTGTGGTTTATTTCGATGATATTCTGATTTATAGCAGGAGTACGGAAGAACATGTTCTACATTTGAGGGAAGTGTTGCTTATTCTTCATGAAGAACAATTTTATGCTGCTACCAAGAAATGTGTGTTTATGACACCTAGTGTTTTATTCCTGGGTTATGTTGTTTCAGGGAAAGGTATTCAAGTTGACCAGAGCAAAGTTGAAGCAGTCAGGAATTAGCCACAGCCAAAGACAATTACAGAAGTGCGAAGTTTTCATGGGCTAGCGTCATTCTACCGAAGATTCATTCCACACTTCAGTAGCGTGATGGCTCCAGTTACCGATTGCATGAAGGGTAAACAGTTTACATGGTCAGAGGAAGCGGGAATTGCTTTTGAGAGAATCAAGGAATTGTTGACGTCTGCACCGATTCTTGTTCTACCTAATTTTCAGTTATTGTTTGAATTGCATACTGATGCTTCTAAGGTTGGTATTGGAGGAGTACTGAGTCAGAATGGGAAGCCAGTTGCTTATTTTAGTGAGAAACTGTCTGGGGCGAAGATGAGATACAGTACATACGATGTTGAGTTTTATGCTGTTGTACAGGCTGTTAAGCATTGGAGACATTACTTATTTCAGAAGGAATTTGTTCTGTACACTGACCACGAAGCTTTGAAACATTTGCAGGGGCAAGATAAGATTTCTACGAGACATGCATCGTGGATTTCTTATTTACAGCAGTTTACTTTTGTCGTTAAGCACAAATCAGGGGTGACAAATCGAGTAGCTGATGCTTTGAGTAGGAGGAGTCATTTACTAACGACAATGAAGATTGAAGTGACGGGGTTTGAAATGTTGCCTGAGATGATTGAAGGAGATCCTTACTTTGTGAAATATGTTGAGAAAGTGAAGGATGGGAGTACCGATGAATTTATGTTGGTTGATGGTTTTCTGTTTAAAGGAAATCGTTTATGTATTCCGGATTGTAGTTTGAGGATGAAGATTGTAAAGGAGTTGCACGAGGAAGGGCATGTGGGCCGTGATCGTACTTTGCAGTTGATTTCACAATCTTACTTTTGGCCGTCAATGAGAAAAGAGGTTGAAAGATTCGTGGAGAGATGTCATATTTGCCAAGTTTCAAAAGGAACAGCGACGAATGCAGGGTTGTATATGCCGTTACCAGTACCATCTAAGCCATGGGTTGATATTAGCATGGATTTCGTTTTGGGTTTGCCGAGAACTCAAAGGGGAAATGATTCAATATTTGTTGTGGTGGACAGGTTTTCAAAGATGGCACATTTTGTTGCTTGCAAGAAGACAGCGGATGCAGTTCGAGTGGCACAGTTATTTTTCAAGGAGATTTATCGACTTCATGGTTTACCAGAATCTATTGTTTCTGATCGAGATACTCGTTTTCTGAGTCACTTTTGGCTGAGTTTGTGGAAGATGGTGGGAACGAAACTGAAATTTAGTAGTGCTTATCATCCGCAAACTGATGGGCAGACAGAAGTTGTTAACAGATCATTGGGAAATTTGTTGCGTTGTCTTGTACAAGATAATTTGAGAAGTTGGGACATGAAGCTATGCCAGGCAGAATTTGCTCATAATCATGCAGTAAATCGAAGCACAGGATTCAGTCCGTTTCAGATTGTTTATTCAAATTTACCCAGGGGGCCGTTGGATTTAGCAGTTGTACCACAGTCAAAGAGAACAGTTAAACGAGCTGCTGATTTTGTTGATGAGCTGACTAAATGTCATAAAATCGTTCAGGAACGATTGGAGAAATCGAATGAGAAGTATAAGAAGTCTGCAGATTTGAAACGTCGAAATATTGAATTTAAAGAGGGTGATTTGGTTTATGCTGTATTAACAAAGGATCGTTTTCCGGTGGGTGCTTATAACAAGTTGAAGGCGCGAAAAATTGGTCCAGTTGAAGTTTTGAAGAAAATCAATGAGAATGCTTATCGATTAAAGTTACCAAATGATGTTTATACTTCTGATGTTTTTAACGTCAAACATTTAGTTCCATATCATGGAGATGAGATTGTTGAGGAAGAATTTACAAATTCGAGGTCGAATTTTTCTCAACCAGGGGAGGATGATGCAGCCAAGACCAGAGAAGAAGCTGTGCAAACTCTAATTCCAGAAAACATGAATTTATGGTGTGGTGTGATGAGTCGTTCGCGACTTAGTGAAAGCTTGGGTCGTTGCCGATCTAAGGAAGAAAGGACACGAGTTAACAAGCCAAGGGGGAAGATAAGCCGACTCAACAGAAGCATATGGGGATGTTTCCGACCTAACGGGTTACATGGGCAAGAGCATGCTTTAGGTCGTTTCCGACCTAAGGACAAGAAGTTACGAGTTGATGGGAGCATAGGTCGTTTCCGACCTAAGGCCTTGAGTCGGAGGAAGTTGAGTCGGCATGCGCCTGAGTCGGCCATAGGAGCAGATGTGTTGTTGGCCTTGAGTCGTTAGGTCGTATACGACCTAACTGTTGTAGCTTGAGTTGTTTGAGTCGTTAAATGTAAGTCAGTCGTGTTGAGTCGTATGAGCCGTTGAACTTTTAAGTCGTATGTCGTATACTATGTACTGTGTGTGGAAGTGATGTGTTGAGTCGTGTGCGACTCAAGGGTTGAATCGGCAAAGAGCTTGAGTCGGTTGTATTTTGTTCTATTGTAAAGGCGTTGAGTCGCGTGAGTTAAGTCGGTCACGATCTAAGTTGGGTCGTGAGTCGGTGCCGACCTAGGAGTCAGGTGAGAATTTGTGTGTGTCGAGTTGTGAAAGCTATAAATAGCGCGTGTGTTGTACATTGTAGGTGGTTGATTCTTGAATAAAATTCTCTTTTGTTAGCTTTGTGCTTTCAAACCAATTGGTAGTTGAGTGTAATCTCCTATCTCCTCTTTCGGTTAATCGAGTGCGCTCGATTCAACGATCGTAGAAGCCGATTCACGGAATCTAGTGCGCTAGATCAACGTGCGAAGAATCGTAGATCTTTGAACACGGTATAGTGCGCTATCATCGTGTTTGAGATAGCTAGAGTTCGGTATCTTTGGATCAACGAACTTGGGCATTTTGGTATCTTCAACTCACCGATTGCTACATTCCATCGATTGAAGTTTTGTTTGATTAATCCGCTGCGTCAATAATAATATCAAAAGAATTTTTGCGTAGTAAGCATTTTTTCTATCATAAGGAGAAATCTCCTCCAATTCTGCATTTGCATGGTGTGTGTTGTGGGAGGCCTTATGGTAGTTTCATTTTCTAAAAAGCATTGCGGATTTCAATGTTTTCAAAATCCTTTTGTTGTTGTTTTTAAAGATAAAACTATTTTATTTGCTCATGCCAGTCCCATGACTAACCTAGAGTTTATTGTTCCCTTCCTAAACTCTGCGTGCCCATAATTTTCCACACGGGCAGTCTAGAGATGGGTTTTTCAGATAATCAATAATAGGTATAGATTTAGTAGCATTTGGAGATCTTTATCACTCTTTTAGACCTTAGAAGTCTTTATTAGGCAATCGTGTTTGGGATCGCATTTTCTACAAGTTCAATTTGACGGTGGTTCGAGTTTGAAGTTTAGAGCTTTGGCTTTTGATGTTTTGGGTCGGAGTTGAAGTATTGGATTCTCTTGAAGACTTTGCTCATGTTGAGTTTTTCCGCTGTGGTGTTGTGATGCATATTCTCTGATGGTGTTGGGTTGTTGTATCATGATATATATCACATTGTACCTATTATTGTATCCATGACATTATCTTTTGTTTTCGCTGTTTTGTTTTTTCATCTAATGTTGTTGCAAGCTCCGACGATACGGATTCGATGTCGTTTGTCGGGTATCGAGTTCGGGTCATCACAACTCATGTGTTACTTACAGAAAAATGCTTCAAAATAGGTATATGAGTTCTGTGTTTTAGATGTGGTTGTGGAGTGGAATGTTATAGAGTTGACTGTCTTTCTAGGATTAAGTCTAAGGGAGAGGTCAACATTAACATTCTAGAAAAATTCTATTGAGTTGAACTGTCTATCCTAAGGTTAAGTCCAAGGGAAATATCAGCGTTAGCAATCGTTGGACGACTTATATAGGAATCCATAGAGAGATTCATGAAACTGATTGAGTGATGAAGACTCGTGTATAGAAATGACGAACATGGGTACATCATCGAAAATGATAGAAAATAGAATACACTTATAGCCAGTGTGTCTAGCTAACCCATAGGAAAATTAACTCCAAACATTTAGAGATGTGGCACGCAGGAATTGGTGGTATTTGGTTATGTACAAGCTATGTTTCTCCTAGCAGTATATTTTATTTAGATATATACATAATTTTGAAAGGTAGTTTCTAAACCTTGTCAGAAGGCCAACCATCAATGCACTAAGGGTAACGCTAATGAAAATCCATATGCTGATGAACCTCATTAGTTTTAGATGTAATGTGAGATGCAAGCAACATAGCTACTTTTTTATTTATATTCTACACCTTAGACACCATCTATTATATCACTATGTTTACCCATCAGATGGTTTGGTTTCTTTTGAGGGGAAAACAGCTACTATAATTTGAACGGTAATAAAAGGTATTGTTATATGGATGCATGTTTCTTGAGTTTCTTATACAAAAATTATGTATGAATCATGGATTTTATTTTCCCTAAATTCCTCAACAACACTTGGAGTGGGATGGGTAAAGCAGGATTGACTATGAACGCATTAAAGATTTAGGAGACAAGCTAGAAGCTTCCTTTTAACTAACTATTTATATCTCTATTACACTATTAGAATGTATATATCAACATAGTAGGGACATGAAGTTATAACTATCCCGGCTGTTGATAGTACTTAGGTTAGTAACTTTAAAATTTCTTCGTATCTTGGAGTAACCTTTTGCACTGCACTTTTGGATATTATATATTGTCGTTCAACTAATGAGATTCTAATGTTGTGTTTTTCTTTCCAGTTCTATTTCATTTTTTAATATTTAACCATAACAATCTGTCTTTTTAGCACATGGGTGTTTGATGCGTGAATACCGTGGATGTGTTAGTGTCGATGTTTAGAGGTCGAAAAGTCGGGTTGATACAATTGGTATTATAGCCGAAGTTTAGCAAAACGCCTTAGATTTGATTGGGTAAACTCATTAGAGATAGGGTAAACAATGTCTTAGAATGAGTTGAGTGTATTATATATATGAGAGTGAATTCGTGATTTTTTTAAGGACTTATCCCTTGAAAGTATTTTCTTGGAAATAACTCTTTCTTATAAGCAACTCTTTCTTAGAAATATCCCTCTCTATAGTATTATTAAAGATATTTGACATGGTTGGATAGCAAGAACTATGAGTGTTAGTTTTGCTAAGGTAATATTATATGTTGTAACATTCTTATGATAAATAAAAAAAAGCGGGGAAAGAAAAAAACAAAATAGAATCATGCAGCGGTATGATAAAATATAATAATTAAATAAATAGTTCATGAAGCTGTTTTACAAAAATTTGATTATACTTATACAATACACATTAGAGTTACACATAACAACGAATAATAAATAATGTAATGGAATACATGATGCAGTGGAATAATATAATAAATAATAGTAATACAATCTTCGCCTTTGTCCTCCAGCAATAAGGTCTTCAAATCCTGAAATGCTTAGGCTGACCCGAGCGAATTGAAAGCACAAAACACTCGAGTCAGAACTAAAAAATTCTTATGTAAGTTAAATCAACAGTAAATAATATGAGTGGAACGGTGTCAGAGATGTTTACGGGATTTGACATCTCCTATTTAGTGTCTAACGTGAGTGAAGTAACTTAAGAGATGCTCGGGATTCACATCTCTTAAGGATCCGTTGAACTATTTACTATGTAGTAATATTTCGGTATTACAATAATGTCTATAGTAAAATAAACTCACTTTTAAATAGCGTTAAGGAGTGATCCAATATTCCTGTAACAACCCGCATATTTATCGATTTTATATTTAAATATTTTATTTAAATATTTTATCGTTAGTCGGATTTTAGTCCGAAAAGCTACTTTTTGCAAACAGTCGAATTGGGACTCGAGACCACCCCCATTGAGTTCAAAATGATGTTTGTGACCTTTTTGAGTATAAGCTTCGATATGTTTGTGTTGAATATGCGCTTACATGATTTTTGTTTGATGATAATAAACATATATACATTCGTTTAAATGTATTTGATAATATACTATTTTATTTTTTCACAGATTAAATAAATATTTGCAGAATAAAATAAATAACACGAAATTTGAATTCAAACGAATATTTTATTCAAACAAATATTTATTACATCTTTGAATAGTACAATTTCAAGCTCTCACTATAACTATACAACTTTGATTACAATTACATCACATTTCACATTTACAATTCACCTCACTACATATCACTCACACTCGTAATTATATTCAACTTCATTCCAGTTTGAATCCAGCATCTGAGCGATCTGCAAAAATATAAACTAACGCAGTAAAATTGAAAAAGAAATATTTTTGCAGTATAAAATAAAACGTGAATTTTAAAAATATAATTTGCCTCAGTTATTTGGGTTGTTCGTCATCATTTAAATTTGAATTCATCATACACGAACAACTTGTGACATACACAGTGTATCACTGTATATGCCACAAGGCCGTGCACACCGATATATACACTTGATAATGCTACAGGGACAGGTGAGCACAGGTCAAACCCAAATGCAAAGCCGGGTTCAACGCACGTGCAATATATTTAAAATCACGACACAAGCACAAGGTCAAATCCTATTTTTGAAACTGGATTCAACACAAGGCGATATGATATGAATGCAACGAAGACCAACATCAAAATGGACTGCAACATGGATATCACAATCAAACTGCAACAAGGCAACTAGGAATGAACAGAACATAACAGCAACCCAACTGCAATACTGCGACAACAAGGCATTGCAACCAGCAGATTACTGCAAACCAGGGACAGTAACAAATATGCAAAAGTCAAGACCAACCAGAGTGCAACTACTGAAGCTCAAGTATACCACAATATCAACAAACCCAAATGCCCAGACCAACAACAACAAATACAACTTTAATGCAAACAGTCAAGTCAATGCACAATGATGAACAAGGCAACAGTGAAGTACAATATCAATGCAAATGAATTGAAACTCAACTGTATGAAAAGTGTTTCAGTAATGAACAAAGACCAGGCTACACAATATCAAGGTGAAACCAAATATACACAAGTGCAGTGACCAGAAACTCAAGCTTCAAAAAGCTGCAGCAACAATGCAAACTACAGGAATTCCAGTTACAACAAAGTACAAGTACAAGTCATAGCAATGCATGCAATAGGTCAAAAACAATTATGCAATAGTGAAAAACACAAGTCGAAGTTGTCAATGCACAAATGCACCAAATACCAAGATCAACACAGCAACTCAAATGACTCAAGTGTACACAAGTGAAGCCAAGCTTCAAACAATGAGTGCATGCTACAACAATCAAGACCACAGCTACTACACAACACAGTCAACAAGTTATACAAATGCACAACAACATGAATACTGAAACGATCAAGGACCGAGCAACTGCACATATGCACATATATGAAGATCAATACCAAATGAAGACTCATGAACAACCTGAACCAAACCCAGTACATCTGACTCAAACCAAAGGCACCAGTGCAACAACTCCAGATTTCAATAACTACAACATGAGATGCAGAAATACTTATACAGGACAAAGCATAACCGAAGTCTACTCGAGATGTACAAGATGGAATTCAACACCGTGGTGACCACGTAACAAATTCAAAGACATGGATTTGCATACACAAAACCAGTGCCGAAGTCACAATTGAACCAAGTCAGTATGTTGAAAAAGTCAGAAATGTGGTGATAAAGAAATCAAATCAATACCGTGTGAATCAAGCTACCAAAAATACGAAATTGACAAAGTCAGTGAAATCACGAGCATTCAAGTATGATCGAATGGCCAAAGCAATATCAGTAGACAAATTCAAATTAAAATATACGACGCAAATCTAGGGTTACAAACCCTATATAAATTGACATCATCATCGGCAATTATGTGCATCGAGTTCAAGCATCAACCAGAAAAAGAAAAAGTAATAAAGTACTCACCAAAATTGAAATCGAACTCGATCAATCGAAGTAGCCGAAGCAAGGTACAAGGAGGCAGTCAATCGACAGGGCAAAGACGAAAATCACAAAATCGATCGACTAAAATAATATCGGCATCTTCGATTCTAGCCCTAATTAATTGAAGAAAGAGGAACATACAAGAGCCGAAGCCCTAATCTCATCTGAAGAACAAGCCGACATTGTCACAAAGAAAATAAAAGGATTCGGGTTAAAGAATAATATTGGGCCGGCGTGTTTTATTTTTTTTCTTAAGTTTTTTTTTGTTAGGGCTATTTTTATTTTAATTGTTTTTAATTGAATTTTCCTTTTTTTTAAAAAAAATCGTTTATATTTTCTAGTCGTGTGACTAGGGGACAAGCTACGGTGTGTAGCTTGAGAATTCGCAACTCGGTAGTTGAGTTGTGGCAGGGTTTTGAGCGTAGAGTTAGATTAGTCAATAGCCGTGTATAGCGAGTTTACGTGTGTAAGCGAGGGACTATCTAATTTCTAGTAGAAACCTTGGGGGCAGCACGTAGGCA
This sequence comes from Allium cepa, assembly GCA_030765085.1. Classification (NCBI taxonomy): domain Eukaryota; kingdom Viridiplantae; phylum Streptophyta; class Magnoliopsida; order Asparagales; family Amaryllidaceae; genus Allium; species Allium cepa. The sequence continues at coordinate 167,655,802 of CM060929.1, forward strand.
GGGTTTTGCCGAAGCTGGGTAAATTCTGTGTTGTTCTGTTTTATTCTGTTATTTATATTCTGCGATATCTGTGCTGCTATTCTGTGATCTGAATTGAAATTATAAGCTTCCGCGATTAATTTTTATAATTTACACTATCACCCTATTCACCCCCCCTCTAGGGTGAAATCGATCCTACAAGTGGTATCAGAGCTAGGAATAGAAGTCAACATTTGTTTTAAAAATTCTATTTTTTTGAAAAAATCAGTTTTTATTTAAAAATTCGAATTTTTAAAATGGCTTCTTTTAATAATGCTTTTGCAGAAGGTCAATCCATAGTTAGACCACCAATGTTCAATGGTGAATATGCTTTTTGGAAAAATAGGATGAAATTTTTTTTGAAAACCATTGACGCTTGGGATATTGTTGAAACAGGTTATAGGATACCAACTATAACTGTAGATAATCAGGAAATAGAGAAACCAAAGGAACAATGGACAGAATTAGAAAATAAATTACAGAATACTAATGCCAAAGCTATGAATTCTATTATCTGTTCATTAGATCAATTTGAATTTAATCGTGTCTCACATTGTCTAACTGCGCAGGAAATATGGCACATACTAGAAGTGACTCACGAAGGAACATCTCAAGTCAAAGAATCTCGCCTTGCCATGCTAAGCAGCGAATACGAGAACTTTACAATGGCAAAGGAAGAAAATGTCAAAGAGATGTACGGTCGACTTTCCAATATCGTATACAAATCAAAAGCTCTCGGAAAAACATACACCGAATTGGAAATAGTCCGAAAAATTCTCAGAGTTCTTCCACGAAGCTTTGAAGCAAAAGTAACTGCCATTCAAGAATCGAAAGATTTAAAAAAACTCAAAGTCGAAGAACTCATTGGAAATCTCACCACTTATGAGCTAGAAATGAAATTCAAGGAAGAGCGTGAAGGAGGAGATACTCGAAAGAAATCAATAGCGCTCAAAGGAACAACCGAAAGTGATGATGATAACGATGATGATGATGATGGAGAAGCAGAGCTGGCGCTACTAATAAAGAAATTCAAAAGGTGGAATCGCTAATACGGAAATCCAGCTCGAAATCATGAATTGAAAAGCAGAATAGGCAAAGCACTAGACAACCCAGAAGAACAGAAAATCATCTGTTGCAAATGCAACAAACCCGGTCATATCAAGCCACAATGTCCTCAAAAACGATCAAATCAAGGAAAGAAACCAAAGAAGAAAAGCTTTGCGGCTACTTGGGATGAAACTGACGAAGATGAAAGTGATAACACCGAGAGTGAGAGTGAAAAAGCAAACATGTGCCTTCATGGTGAAGTTACAGACAGTGATGATGACGAGCCAAGCGAGGTATCAAAACTCACTCATTCTGAATTACTTATTTATTTCCATGAAGTAAATGGCTGTTATGAACGACTTAGGGAAAAATACGCCAAACTTGAATCTCAAAAGAATACTTTGATAGAATGCAATGAACAACTTGATCAATTAGTTAAGAACTATCAACGTAGGATCCCTAAGTGTGATAAGTGTCCAACATTTGAAGAAGAAATTAAAAAATCGGAAATCAATATAAAATCACTTGAAAATGAAATTCTGATTTTAAAAGAGAATGAAAATACTAGGAGAGAGAATTCTATTAAAAAGTGCACACAGTTGTTAAACGAAAATGAATCTCTCAAATCACAAGTCCAACAATTGTCAACGACTTTAGATAAATTTTCAAAAAGTGAAAAATCGTTGAATATGCTATTAGGAAAGCAAACTGTTAATACGGTTAGACAAGGACTTGGATATAATAATTCGAAAATTGTTGAAAACAAGATTAATCAAGTTAATTCTATGTGCACAATTTGTAGAAAATTTGGACACGGTCACAATAATTGTTGGTATAGACCCAAACATGTGAAAACTATACCGATTTGGGTTTCAAAAGGCACAAATATAAAATCTCTCAAAGTTAAACAAATTTGGGTGCCAAAGGGAACAATTATAAATAGTTTTGGGTCTACACAAAATCATTTTTCAAAATTTTCTGCCACTAACAACCATGGACCTATAAAAACAAATAGGTCACTAAACTCTCTTTTCGTGTAGGTATGCTGGCAGGCTAAGGAACAACAGCAATGGTACTTGGATTCTGGCTGTTCCAGGCACATGACAGGCGATAAATCGAAGTTCCTTAGCCTAGAAAAGTACAAAGGTGGCAGAGTCACAATGGGGAACAATGACAAGTGTAAAATTGTCGGTAAAGGTAAAGTAGGTAACAATACATTTACCTTAAATGACGTTTTATATGTTGAAAATCTGCACCACAATTTGATATCAATCAGCCAGCTATGTGATAAAGGTATGAATGTTATCTTTGATTCTGACATGTGCAAAATTGTTGACAAATCATCAAAAGAAATCTTATTTTCAGGAAAAAGGAAAGGTAATATATATTCTCTATCTTTTGATGATCTCATCCTCTCTAAATGCTTGGTAGCTAAGGATATAGAAGTGAATTTATGGCATAGACGTTTAGGGCATGCTAGTATGAACTTATTAAACAAATTAAAAAGGAAAAGTTTGGTAAGAGGGTTGCCATCACATGAGTTTGAAACTGAAAACATCTGTAAAGCATGTACTTTGGGAAAACTTAGAAAATCATCGTTTCATGCCAAAAACAATGTAAGCACTTCTAGAGTTCTTGAACTAATTCATATGGATCTATTTGGACCTAATGACATTGCTAGCTTAGGAGGCAAGAAATATTGCTTTGTGTTAGTTGATGATTACTCAAGATATACATGGGTATACTTCTTAGCTAAAAAATCAGAAACTTTTTCATACTTCACAAGATTCGCAAAATTCGTGCAAAATGAAAAAGAAGTCTCTATTGTTTCGTTAAGAAGTGATCATGGTGGAGAATTTGAAAATTATGAATTTGAAACTTTCTGTGATGAAAACGGAATCAAACATGAGTTCTCTGCACCACGTACCCCACAACAAAATGGGGTAGTTGAGAGAAAGAATCGTACTTTACAAGAATTGGCTAGGTCTATGTTAAATGAATATGAACTACCTCTGCATCTCTGGGCAGAAGCTGTAAATACAGCATGTTATGTAATGAATAGAGTTATCATCAGACCGATTCTTAACAAAACCCCCTATGAGTTATGGTTCAACAAAAAACCAAACATCGCTTACTTCAAAGTGTTTGGATGTCCTTTCTATATTCTTAATACAGGTGATCAGTTAGGAAAATTTGAAGCAAAGGCTGATGATGGCATCTTCATGGGTTACTCTTCGAGAAGCAAAGCTTATAGAGTCTACAACAAAAAGACTAAAACAATCGTAGAGTCAATCAATGTGAAATTTGATGAAGGCATTGACGAACAGGATACATCCAAAAGTAACGTTGAAGAGGAGAAAGAAAAAGATGAATTTGAAAAACCAAAAGAAACTGCTAATGCTAGAGAAACTACCACAACTCAAGAAGTCAGAAGAAATCTGGATCCAGAAAAGCTGAAATACAAAACAGACCATCCACCAGAATTGGTAATTGGAAACCCTATAGCAGGTATACAAACTCGTTCATCCTTTAAAAATCTATGTGATCATAGTGGATTTATTTCAGAAATAGAACCAAATAGCATAGATTCAGCCCTTAATGATGAAAACTGGTTCATGGCCATGCAAGAAGAACTAAATCAGTTTGAACGAAATAATGTTTGGAGTCTAGCACCTAGACCTAAGGATTATCCAGTTATAGGAACAAAATGGATTTTTAAAAATAAATATGATGAATCTGGAAATATAATTAGAAATAAAGCTAGACTAGTTGCTAAAGGATACAATCAAATTGAAGGAGTTGACTTTGATGAAACCTTTGCGCCTGTAGCTAGACTAGAATCAATTAGAATATTGTTAGCTTTTGCTTGCTACAAAGGATTTAAACTAAGACAAATGGATATTAAGAGTGCTTTTCTTAACGGAGTTTTAAAAGAAGATGTGTTTGTTGAACAACCAGAAGGTTTTGAAAGTCATGAATATCCAAACCATGTATACAAACTAAAGAAGGCATTATATGGATTAAAACAAGCTCCCAGAGCTTGGTATGAATGTCTTACTTCTTATCTCCTTGAAAATGGGTTCAAAAAGGGATGTGTAGATACCACACTATTTCTGTTGCATGAAAACAATGATATTTTGATTGTTCAAATATATGTTGATGACATCATTTATGGTGCTACTAGCAAGTTATTGTATGAGAAATTTGAAAAAGTCATGCAGGAAAAGTTTGAAATGAGCTTGGTTGGAGAGTTAAAATTCTTTTTAGGATTTCAAATCCAACAAAGCAATAAAGGCACATTCATTTCTCAAACAAAATATATTAGGGAACTTGTCAACAAATTTGGATTGAAAGATGCTAAACCTGCAAGAACTCCCATGAGTACAACACTTAAACTTGACAAAGATGAAAAGGGTAAGACAGTTGATCAAAAGCTGTACAGAGGTATGATTGGATCACTCCTTTATCTTACCGCCTCTAGACCTGACATCATGTTTTCTGTCTGCTTATGTGCGCGTTTTCAATCTAACCCAAAAGAATCTCATTTAAAAGCTGTTAAAAGAATTATAAGATATTTATTGTACACCCCACGGTTTGGTCTTTGGTATCCATCAAATGATAATTTTGAATTGAAAGGTTTTTCAGATGCTGATTATGCTGGAAATTTGGTTGATAGAAAAAGTACTAGTGGAGCGTGTTTTATGTTAGGACATTCATTAGTTGCATGGTCGAGTAGAAAACAAAATTGTATTGCATTATCCACAACAGAAGCAGAGTATATTGCTTTGAGCGGTTGCTCTGCTCAAATCTTATGGATGATACAAACTTTGCATGACTATGGCCTAAATTTTAAACGTGTACCACTAATGTGTGATAGCAAAAGCGCAATTGATCTCACAAATAATCCTGTACATCATTCGCGAACAAAACATATAGATGTAAGACATCATTTTATTAGAGATCATATTTCCAAAGAAAATATCTGCATAAATTTTATTTCAACTGATTCTCAATTGGCAGACATCTTTACAAAACCCCTACCAGAAAATAGTTTTTGTAAACTACGACTCAGTCTAGGTGTTTTAGAAATTTGCTGAATATTTAACATTTTTTTCTCCCTACAAATTATCGAAAAGAAAAATAGTGATTAAAAAAAAATGATGAGTGTTGATATTGATTATATATTATAACTCGAGAAAGTATAATTAGAAAATTTCTTTAGAAATGTAAATGTTAACGCTTAAATTTGAACGCTAACACCCCGGTGTGTGAAGTGTAGTTGTGAAAGCACCACCCGATAGATCGGGAAAGAATTACAAGCAAGTAATAACGGAAAAGCAGTAAACAACAGCAATTTTATAGTGGTTCGGCTTATGGGTACAGCCTACGTCCACTTTAAGTACTTTTATTGATGATCTCGTTACAAGTTGATGCAATTCTTCCCAAGTACAATTCACTTTGAACTACAAGAAACTTAGAATAAGTATTTTAAACTTCGATGGAGATGAGAGTTTTCGAATCCATGTTGGATGTGCGTCATCTCTTGTTGAAGTTGTTTGTAGCGTTCTTAGTGTCTCGAGAGCTTCAAGTGTTGAATTGGTTTGGAATGCAGCAGAGTATCAGCGCTTGAAGAGAATGAGCAAAAGGTCCTTTTCATGTTGAATGTGGCCTTGTATTTATAGGCAAACTGTTTAGGCTGAAATTGCCAAGTCATGAGTCGTGACCGACTCATGATGAGTCGTGACCGACTCATGATGAGTCGTGAGTCGTCTGCGAGTCACCTCTTTGCAACATGATTTTGAACTTGCCTCTGAGCCTTGTGTCGTGCGTCGACCTATCTTTTGAGCCGTAGGCTTTCCTGAGTCGTGTCATCCTTAACCCATCGAATCTCCTTAACCCGTCAGGTTCCTTAAGTCGTAGCGGCCTCTTGAGTCGTTCATCTCTTGAGTCGTAAACCTAATGAGATACTTAAGGACCTTGAATGGATGAGTCGTGATCAGATGAGTCGGTCTTTGATGAGTCGGAGCTCGAATGAGTCGTTGGATCGGTACTGTACCTTTAAGGCGCTAACTCACTGAGTCGTTGCTATCAATGAGTCGTTGACCCATTGAGTCGGCAATCTCTGAGTCGCTTCATCAGTTGAGTCGCTGATTCCTATGAGTCGCTGACTGCCTTATCTGTTGAGTCGGCCTAAGTTTCAGTGGGGTTAACATTTGCCCCTCGAAGCACGTGCCTGAGTCGTAGGTCGCGCGCTTCGACTTATCTTAACTCGCTTGTGCCGACTCATGCCCTACTTCCTTGGTATAAAATGGATGAACCGTCACTTCTATCTTCTTCTTCCTTTATCAATCTCTTGAGTCGTGTTCCGCCATTAACACATCTCCAAGCTTCCAAAAATAATTTCAACTCGAATTAGCACCCAATCCTCTCTAGTCAACATACAATCGTAAGCGATTTCTTCCCTTTCTTCGATCGTTGATCATTATTGTCTTACACGCTTAATCCTTCGCCTCCGATTTGCCTCTTCGTGTCTTACGAGTTTTGTTGGATTTGATTGTTGATGAACTTAGGTCTGCTTGATTTCACTCGCGGCGATCCATCATTCGAGGCGATTCTGTATTGTGATAGGATTAAAGTTACTATTTTTGGAGATACCATTAGGTTAACGGGTTATGGGTTAGGATCCGAAGATAGGACTTGGAGATAGGTCATTGGGTTATCATGGGGTAGGAGGGAAACGAGTTTTGGAGTTGTATGGTAGATAGGCCAATCAGAGTAAAACACTACCCCGGATGCGACTTAATAATCTTGAACGACCTAAAACCCTTTGCGATTCAACTCTGGACCGGCTCACCAACCTTCACGACACAAGACTTGAGTCGGGGCCGAGACATCACGACACAATGCTTGAGTCGGGGCCGAGACATCACGACACAATGCTTGAGTCGGGGCCGAGACATGTCTTGATGAATTTTTCATAATTCTGAGCTGACATCTATTCTCTTTTATGACTCGTGACCTAAGTATTGCTGAGTCGTCTTCGACTTAGTCCTTGAGTCGTCTACGACTTAATACTTGCACTTTTAAACTCCACTTGAACCTTGAACTGCTGCTTGAATCTTTTACAGATTGCTTTAACTTGTAAGCTAATAACCTGTTAATATAACATTCACAGAAAACTGGGACGAATATACTGTCATTGATTGCCCACATCGAACGACAGATTAGTTAATGATAGATGATTAACTTGAATAAACTGTATGTATGAAGTGCTTTTAACATATCAATTTCAAACAAAATACCAAAGCAATACTGAAATAGTCAATTGAAATCGACTTGCTTGCACTAATATTATGTTTGAACTTTTAGATTAACAAGTTTTGAAATGTTTACAATCGATCAAGCATCGATTAGTATAATTCCAGTTATATATACTTGTCACTTTTATTAGTCTTGCACAACACTTCACACTTTTTAGGAAACGCGCACCTTCGCATTCGAACATCCAGTTGCTTGTGTAGAATGACTTCTCATCAAGAAGAGCCGATGGACCAGGCTGAAGATGTCTTCCCAGTAGCTATCCCTGTAGATAACCCTCCGGAGAGAACATCCACAACCTTGAACCAGCGGGTGTTTAACCAACTACGCGTCCAGTTTGGCATCGATGACGCTGACGTCTTATTTCCGGGGCCAAATGATACCGCGGATAGGCCCCCTCATGGCTTTGTTGATGTCAATCGTCAAATGTGCTTGAACGGCGCTATTCCTCCTTTTAATGACTTTCTTCAACAGTTCCTGCTTCGGTTGACTATCTCTCCATTCCAACTACACCCCAATGGCTACGCTATTCTGATGGGGTTATGTGTTCTATATAGGAGAGTTTTGGATCGATTACCGAGCTTCGGGGAGATCTGCTATTTTTGCTCGTTCACGAAAATTAAAGACCATCCCTCCATTGTGGTTATAAGAAGCGCTCGAAACCGCAAACTTATTACTGATCTCTCCGAAAGTGCTCACGGATTTTTGAATCAGTTTTTCTTTGTTCGCTGCCCTCCACGGTTTTATGCCATCTGGAGAGTAGGAAGTAAGATTTCCTGTCTATATTCTTTCCGCTTTGAAGCCATTTTTTGAGATCCGAACTTTCAGTTGCTAACTTCATTCTTTGTTCCTGTTTTAGCGCTTCCACCCCCTGCTAGGGACCCAAGCCATAAGCAAATTTTCGAAAGATTAAGTGCTGTGCCGGCAGAAGAAAGGAGCATAAAGTTTCTGCTAACTGATGAATTTTTACATCAATACGGACTCCTCCATCCCTCTCGCTTTACTCAGCCTCACGAAGCTCCAACGGAGGTTCCTGATTCTCCGGTGAAAACTCCTGATCTTCCGATCTCCACTAAAGAGCACATGCGAGGAGAAATTTCTGTAGAAACCTTACTAGTAAAGTGCTCTACTCCAAGAGACGATGCGGGACCCTCCGAAAATCCCGCACTTGCTCCCATAATTGAAGAAGAAGAGGAGCCCCTTTCCCAAACCAGGAAGAGTGCTGACAAAGGAGCTGATGGAGGGAATCAGGTTGGGCGTGACGGTGATGACGTCTTTGGGGATTTAAGTGACATAATCGTCACTTCCCAAGAGCTCTTTAAAGATGACCCTGCTTGTGGTAAAACTGTACCCCCGATGATTGAAGCGACATCTGCCCTCCAACAGACTCCAACTCCTTTATCCCAAGAATTGTCACCGACAGTGGGACCTATTACTTCCCCCCAACTGAGGAGTGGTTCGTTAGTCCAACGCGAGTAGTTTGCACTTCACACACAACTAAGGATTTTCCAGCACATTTATGCACTTATCTTCTCATACTTTAAAGATTTCTAAAGCTTATCTTTTCTTATTTCAGATCCTTCAATGACACGCGGCGGATCATATTATCAGGATTTCCAACGCTACGGGGGGCGTGGTCAATATGATTATAGGCGTTACTTTCCCTCCTACAGAGAATCTGACGAAGAAAGGGCTGCCCGAAAGGCTCATGAAAGGAGGACTGAAGAAGAACGTCGCGAAAGAAGGGAGAGAGAAGAGCGCCATGATTCTTGGCAAAAAGGCGACGACTCTCACAAGAGAAAATCTCATGACGATTGAGGAAAAGGTCACATGAGTGAAGACTTAAGTAAACGAGCCCGTCACAGTGAAAAGCAGGCCTCTACTACTCCTGAGAAAGTTACTATTCCTGCCTCACTCGACATCCCTTCTGACTCTCCCGCTCTTGGGAAATCAGATATTCAAACGATAATTAGCAGGCCCAAATTTCAAGTTGGACCGGGTCCTGCCACTCTGCAGAGCCGATTTCCTCAATGGTGCCTTAAGGGGGTGAGATTCGACCTAGACTTGGTCCCCATCGACAAGTCTGCTATGTTGCGCAATCTTGATGCAGTCAAGCTCGATATCGAGAGGATGTCAAACTGGCAGAAGCTTGTCGATGAGCTTCAAAGAGTTAACCGTGCCAACATAGAGGCCATGCTTACTATGGAAAACGATAAGGCCGAATGGCAAAAGGTCGTTGAGCAACACGACACCGAGATGAGGAACATTGCTTCTTACAATGAGGAGCTTGAAGCAAAAGTCGAGGAATTGAAACATGAACTTGCTGCTTCCTCTACTTCCTACTCTCAAAAAGAAGAAGTGCTTCTGAAACAAGTGAGAGATGCTCACGCTAGCCAAAGGGATGCCGAAGACAGGCTAGAAGCACAAAAAAGAATCAGTGACGGCTATGTCTCTGATATTGCTGAGCTTCGAAAGAAAAACAACTCCCAGGAAGCGGAGATACAAATGCTTAAGCTTCAGCTTGCCAAAACTGAAAGGGAGCGTGATGAGGCTGTCGCCGGCAAAATCGCAGCCGAAGAATCTCATGAGGCGACCAAAAACAGCTTCGGCTCAACATTATTCGACTTCTACTTGCATAGCGTCTTGGGGCGTGGAAGCCTCGCTTTTCTTGGTCCTAAGTATGAAATCACTTTAGCTGAAGTATGGGAGGCCGCTCTTGAGATGCTTGGTGCTGAAGGTGCCGGTTACGACGAATCAGCCCTGGAAAGGCATTATTTTGATGATGACGCTCGCGCTGCCCTTGCCAAGGGAAAGGAACAACTTGCCAAATTAAGAACTGAAGTGACGGAAGGGGACCGGCTGGGGAAAACCACTTCAACTACTCTAGTCCAGCCACCTTCTTCGTCTGAAGTCGACATTATTGGTTCCAGTTCCCATCTTGCATCTCCTACCAAAGTTACCACTGAGATTACAAGCATGCAAGGTGGAGATGAGGGTGATGAGAGCGCTGATGCGCAAGCTTATGAAGTCGATATCAGGAAACCAGCTTCTCCAGGTAATTTCACTGTTAATCTCGCTACTGTCAATTCTGCTCAAGCGGGTTACTCATTTATTTCACATGAGTTTCATGAGCTCCTTGGCTATTTTCTCAACCTTGATGAGCCTTCATCTCCTCTCTTTACTGACTTCATTGGTGAACCTTCATCTCCTCTCTTTACTGACTTTAACCTCTTTTCTTCTGTAGAAAAAGTATCAAGCACTGCTCAAATCTCTACTTCTCCGGTAATCCCTCCTCCATCTCTTCAAGTGGCTCCTCCTTCTACTTCGCAGCCTGGATCACAGGAGGAACAAATAGAGGCTCTCCATGGCCTGGATGACCCCATTGCTTCGCAAGAGCAGAAAGATGAGGGACTTGAGGGAGGCGACATATCTCCGGAGCGGACTCCTTCTGACGATATAACTCTATCTAAACTTGTCACTCCAGGAAGTGAGTCTTCCTCAAAGAGGAGAAGGAAGCAAGGAGCATCAAAGAGGAGAGGGAAGATAATCACTGCCACTGAAGAGGAGCCAGAAGTTGGGCCAGCTGCGCCTACCTCTCCTTCCTCCCTTATACCCACTGGTCGACCTGAAAAGCTGGTCATTCGGCCGGGTAAAGGGTCCAAAGGCAGTAAAAAGAAGTGAAGACTTTAGCTTTTTGTCTTTTGTATGAACTGGCTGAGAGTTGTGCGGGTATCGGCCCCCGCTTTTATTTTGAAAACCTGTATCTGCATTATAGTTGAATAAAATGATTCTTCGTTTGTACAAACTTCTGTTTGAATTTGAGAATGCATTTACTATTTATTTTATTTTTTTGCACAAGTTTATTTACACGATATTGCAGCGAGCTTATGGCATGTTACTTGAGCGTTACCTTTTGCTGATTTGGCTATACCATATTGTGTGTAATTATACTATATTGCCCCCATTCCATAAGTTTGCTGCAATATTCTATACTTCGAGGGGACTTGCACTCATATTTGCTAAAGAATAATTATTTTATTCTTTAAAGAAAATTTTTGTAGAGTACAACTCCCTTCGTATAAGTTTCTACGCTTTGTCGTTCGAAGAAATCACTTTTTTTTTTTTTTTTTTTTTTGCTTATGTGCATATTTTACCAAGTGAATTCCTCTATGTGGTAAAGCGGACCTCTGAAGGGTACTTTAACTTCTTTTCTTTTTCTTTTTTTTTATAGTAGGTAAATTACTCTCCCTTTGAAAGTTAAAGTACGCTTTTGATGAGGATTTTTTTTTTATACAAAGTTGCACCTCTGAGGAGGGATTTTTCACGTTTCAACACTTGGAAGTTTTATTTCAATCTCGGTGAAACGTGTACCCCCAAAGAGTTGTGCCTTTGAAGAAAGCCTTTTCACGTTTCAACACTTGGAAGTTTTATTTCAATCTTGGTGAAACGTGGGCTTCCGAAGAGGTCTTTCTTCTTGATTGTGTCCCCGGGAGGGGGTTGTACCTCTAAGGAGGGATTTTTCACGTTTCAACACTTGGAAGTTTTATTTCAATCTTGGTGAAACGTGTACCTCCAAAGAGTTGTGCCTTTGAAGAAAGTCTTTTCACGTTTCAACACTTGGAAGTTTTATTTCAATCTTGGTGAAACGTGGGCTTCCGAAGAGGTCTTTCTTCTTGATTGTGTCCCCGGGAGGGGGTTGTACCTCTAAGGAGGGATTTTTCACGTTTCAACACTTGGAAGTTTTATTTCAATCTTGGTGAAACGTGTGCCTCCAAAGAGCTGTGCCTTCGAAGAAAGCCTTTTCGCGTTTCAACACTTGGAAGTTTTATTTCAATCTTGGTGAAACGTGGGCTTTCAGGAAGGTCTTTATTTTGTTTTTGCATTTCAACTTTGGTGAAGTGAAATTCCGAAGAGCGGTTATTACACTTCAACTCCTGGCGAAATGTGCCTCCGAAGAGGGCTTTTATTTTGTTTACATTTCAACTCTGGTGAAGTGATATCCCGAAGAGCGGTCATAACACTTCAACTCCTGGTGAAATGGGCCTCCGAAGAGGGCTTTTATTTTTTGGCATTTCAACTCTGGTGAAGTGAAATCCCGAAGAGCGGTCATAACACTTCAACTCCTGGTGAAATGGGCCTCCGAAGAGGGCTTTTATTTTTTGGCATTTCAACTCTGGTGAAGTGAAATCCCGAAGAGCGGTCATAACACTTCAACTCCTGGTGAAATGTGCCTCAGAGAGGGTTTTCATCGCCTGGAAGTTACTCTCTCATGGTTGGAGGGTCATGACTCCTCCAATCTTTTTTGTTGAGTAGAGAACTTTCTTTTTTGTGGCGTATGACCCATTAGAGGTCTTTTATCCTCCGAAGAGGACTTGTGCTGCTGATGGTAGCTTTGGTTGTTCCTCTGTTCACTTGCTTATGCCTTTTCAGCGATCCTCTCTCTTTTTTTTTTTTTTTTTTTAAGTTTTCATTCCCCTTTTCTTGCAAGTAGCTTGTTTAATCCAAGGAAGTGTACTTCATTGCCAGGCAAGTTCGTGAGAACGGGCACTAGCTTCCTAATTGGATGTTTGTTTGTTCAAACAATCTCAATTTATCAGCAAGGGCTCGTTTCTATCGAAATCATTAGCCGTTCAATTGAAGTATTTCCTATCTAGGATTTGAATTCGGGGTCTTTGTGACTTGAAATTTGTTTGTTGAATGATGGTGAGAATCGCTCGGTCTTATTATGCGCAAGTTTTATTTCCATTGTCTGCAAAAATTTAAATCGACATTTCAGCAATACATTTTATGTATTTTTATATCGAAAACAAAGCAAACATATAATAATAATAAGGAACACAAGATTTATAGTGGTTCGGCCATGAAATTGGGCCTACATCCACTTTATATTCTTTCATTATTTACTTGCATCAGTTTCACAATTGCTTTCAATTACAAGAATCATACATTCATAATTCTTTTTACAATGTTTCAACAAAATTTTCAAGTAAAGTATGGACGCAAATGGTTGCTGTTCCATGCCCTTGGAATTTGATCTCCATCAACAGTGGTGAGCTTGAATGTGCCGTCAAGAAGCTTCTGACCTATTACATATGGTCCTTCCCAATTTGGCCCAAACACACCTGTCGCGGTCATAATTCTTTTCAGGACTAGATCTCCAATTTCAAAGCTGCGTTGATGAACTTTGGAATTGAAATGTCTGGCTATCCTTTGCTGATGAGCTGCAACTCTGAGGTTAGCTTCATCTCTTTTTTCATCAAGGAGATCCAGCGCTTCAAGTTGTAGCTTCTCATTTTCTGCTTGATTGAAATGGATTCTTCTGTGTGAAGGGACCTCTGTTTCAACCGGGATCATTGCTTCCGATCCGTATGCTAACGAAAAAGGAGTATGCCCAGTTGCAGTTTTGTGAGTAGTTCTGTATGCCCATAGTGCAAGTGGTAGTTTATCGACCCAACCACCTTTTGCTCTTTCGAGTTGCTTTTTGATGGTTGATTTGATGATCTTGTTCACTGCTTCCACTTGCCCGTTTGCCTGCGGATGAGCTACTGCCGAAAAGCTTTTCTGGATTTTGAATCGTTTGCAAAAATCCTGGAATTCCTCGCTTTCAAACTGAGTACCATTGTCTGTGATTATTTTCTGAGGCACACCGTATCTGCAAATGATATTCTTGGTCACAAAGCTTATCATTTTCTTAGAAGTGATAGTAGCCAATGGTTCAGCTTCAGCCCACTTAGTAAAATAATCAACTGCAACAATAGCATATTTAATCCCTGATTTAGCAGTTGGTAGCGGCCCAATGAGATCCATTCCCCAAATTGCAAATGGCCATGGACTGACCATCTGTGTGAGTTCGGTAGAAGGTGCTCTAAGAATTTTGGCATATCTTTGGCATTTGTCACATTTTCGGGAGTAATCTGCAGCATCCCGATTAATTTCTGGCCAAAAATATCCGTATCGGAGAATTTTCTTTGCTAATGTTTGACCACCTGAATGATCACCACATTCTCCTCCATGCACTTCAGCTAGGATTGTTTTGGACTCTTCCCGGGATACACATCGAAGCAATGGCATTGAGAATCCCCGTCTGTACAATCGGCCATCCTGAATTACATAGCGAGAGGCCTTCCTTAGTAGCTTTCGTCTTTCTATCGAGTTTTCTGGCAGAGAACCCCTGAGTAGGTAATCCAGTATTGGAGTCATCCATGACTCTTGTTCTTGAGATACATTCATAATCCAGTCTATATCCATCTCGTCTATACTTGGCGCTGAAAGGACTTCTACAGGGACCAATCCCAATAGTTGAGCTTCACCAGAACTTGAATACTTTGCGAGGGAATCTGCCTTCATATTCTCTTCCCGAGGAATGTGGCTTATTGAATAGTGATCGAGTTCACATAGGAGTTCCCAAGCCTTTGACAAGTAGGAAGGCAGGTTTCCACCTTTTGCTTGAAATTCCTTCTTGACTTGGCATACAATAAGCTGAGAATCACTGAAGATTTGTAATGCTCGAATGTTTAGCTCTTTAGCAATTTTCAGACCTGCAATAAGAGCTTCATATTCTGCTTCATTGTTTGTTGAAGGAAATTCCAATCTTAGTGCATAACATAATGATCGACCCTCAGGAGTTTCAAGTACCACTCCGGCTCCAGAACAGTAGTCATTTCTTGCGCCATCAACATACATCTTCCACTGGATTGGGGAATCATTGATCGCTTCTTCCTCACCATTATCTTTCTCTGTGAATTCTGCAATGAAATCAGCTAAAGCTTGTCCGTTGATTGCTTTTCGGGGGTGATAGGTGATGTCATATTGACTGAGTTCAATGTTCCATTTTAGAAGGCGACCCGAAGTTTCAGGGCGAAATAGGACTTGCTTTAGAGGTTGATCAGTGAGTACTTTGATAGGATGAGCTTGGAAATATTGCCTCAGTTTCCTTGATGCAACTAGTAGGCAATAGGCGAGTTTTTCCAACTTGGAGTAATTCAGCTCTGCCCCAGTGAGTCTTTTGCTGATATAGTAAACCGGATGTTGAATCCTTTTGTCTTCCCGTATCAGCGCTGCACTTAGAGCATGAGATGATACTGCCAAGTATATAAGAAGATCCTCACCATTGCCTGGCCTAGAAAGTATTGGAGGCGTTTCCATATGACGGATCAACTCATCGAAGGCCTTTTGGCATTCGGAAGTCCATTCAAAATTCTTCTTTCCTTTTTTCAGGGCGTCAAAGAATGGGATGCATTTATCAGTGGCTTTGGAAATGAACCGACTCAGGGCGGCGACCTTTTCGTTGAGACTCTGCAATTCCTTCTTTGTTCTAGGAGCTTTAACTTCTTTCAAGGCAGTAATTTGAGCTGGACTAGCCTCAATGCCCCTAGCACTGACGATGAAGCCTAAGAACTTTCCGGACTCGACCCCAAATGTACATTTCAGAGGGTTAAGTTTCATTCTGTATTTCCGGAGGACTGCGAACATTTCTGCTAAGTGTTCAATGTGATCCGCTGCTTTCCTGGACTTCACTAACATGTCGTCGACGTAGACTTCCATAGTTTTGCCCAATTGCGGTTTGAACATAGCATTAACAAGTCTTTGATAGGTTGCCCCTGCATTTTTCAATCCGAAGGGCATAACTCTGTAGCAATAAAGTCCAACATCTGTGATAAAACTTGTATCCTCCTGATCCGGCTCGTGCATCATGATTTGGTTATAACCGGAGTAGGCATCCATGAAAGATAACAATTCATGTCCCGCAGTTCCGTCTACCAGTTGATCGATCCTGGGTAATGGGAAGCAATCTTTGGGGCAAGCCTTGTTTAGATCAGAAAAATCAATGCACACTCTCCATTTTCCATTAGCTTTCTTGACCAACAAAGGATTTGAAACCCAATTCGGGTATGTAGATTCTTTGATGAAATTATTTTCCATGAGTCGATCAACTTCTTCTTTTAATGTTGCTGACCTTTCTGGACCTTGGGTTCTTCTTTTCTGTTTAACTGGCGTAAACTTTGGGTCAATATTCAGAGCGTGTACTGCAACTTCTGGGGATATTCCACACATATCGGCATGAGTCCAAGCAAAGACATCCAGATTTGCTTTCAGGAAAGATATCAAGATATTCTGAATTGACACATTAAGCTGCGAACCCACATTTAACACCTTATTTGGGTCCTTCGGGTCAACAGGTACCGGAACTGTCGTTTCCACCGGTACCACTCTATTCTCCCCTGCACTGGCTTTTCTGGGATCCATTTCTTTCCGTGCCCCGCTGTGCTCACCAGTGCAGGGTCCGCCCCGTAATTGCTACAAGGCTGGTTCTTTGATGCGGACTGGGGTTGCCGCATCCTTCCCCATTTCTCTTTTTCTTGACTCTCGCAGCTCTGTCAAATAGCACTCTCGCGCAGCATTTTGATCCCCTTTTATAACTCCTACTCCATTGTCAGTAGGGAATTTAATAGTGAGGCACCACGGGGCTAGGATAGCTTTGAATGCTGCGAGTGTTGGACGGCCAAGAAAAGCATTGTAAGCAGAAAACTCATCGACAATCACAAATGTTTGCTTGCGGACCACTTTCCTCTCTGCTTCTCCGAGTTCTACAAGCAGATCGATGGTCCCAATTGGTTGTTTTGGCTCCCCAGTGAAGCCAGCGATCTTTTGTGATGAGGCTTGTACATCAATCATAGGGATTTTCATCTGGTCAAATGTCTTCTTGAAGAGGATATTGCATGATGCTCCGCAGTCAATGAGGACTCTTCTGACAATGGCCGGTCCAATACCAGCCGAGATGACCAAGGGGTCTAGGGTAGGAGCTTCTATACCTATTGAATCTCTGGTTCTGAAAACAATATCATCGCTGAAAGTTTTCTGTTGTTTCAGGGGCGTAGTGTCTTCTAAAACAAAGACGTCTTCTTCGGCTGGAGCATATTTCAAAGCCCTGGAATATCTCTCCATCTCACCCCAGCTCTTGCCAGCTGGCTGAGGCCACCCTGTAATGACATTGATAACGGGCCTTCCAGATTCATGTCCCGTAGCTTTCTCACTTGTCCTAGGCTGATGAACAGGAACCTGTTGCCCCTGACTTGACGATGCAGGATTGTTGCTATTTTTCTTCACGAATTGCTGCAGTTTGTTTTCTCTCAGCAACTCTTCAATCAGATTTTTCAACTGGCGGCATTCATCAGTCTCATGACCGGGTTGATTGTGGAAGCGGCAGAATTTCCCACTCTATATGGCTTTTTTCCCGGTTCTCAAAGGGATAGGTTTAGGGAAATCGACGGAACCTTTAGTGGCCAGGTAGATGTGCTCCGGTGTATGTGATAATGGAGTATATTCTGATGGCTTGAAGGATCGGGGCTTCTTCAGATTACCCTGTTTCTTCCCATTACTATTCTCCCTTTTTTGCCCCACCGATTCATTCTTGCGTGGAGCGACAGTGTTGTCTTCTGCTTTGTCCAACACTGTCTTTACTGGTAAAGGACGGCTTTCCAAGCGAATGAATTCATCTGCTTTTTTGTAGAACTTTTCGAGAGAGGTTGGCTCCTTCATATTTAACCATTTCCCAAATTCGCTTGACTTATCAATAGCCCTCATCAGATAAGTCAATATCATTCGTGGTTCAGCATTGTCCACCTCAGCCAGTGCTATAATGAAGCGGTTCAAGAAGGATCTGATAGACTCACCAGGATTCTGCTCTAAACTCGATAGTGACATAATGTCCTTGGCCTTCGAAGCATATAGTCTAAACTGCTCCTTGAATTTTCTGGTCAAGTCTGAAAACTGATCGATAGATCGGACTGGCAACTTGGTGAACCACAGTAAAGCCACGCCTTCCAGGTATACGGGGAAATATCGGCACTTTATTTCGTCGGAGGCCCTGGCACCTGTCATGTGCCAATCATATTTATACAAGAACTCATTCGGATCACTTGTCCCTTTGTAAGCTGGAATAGTCGGAGGGACAAACTTCCTTGGAAATTCCGCCTTCAAGATTTTTTCAGTAAACGGAGTTTTACTTTGGGCGAAACCCCATTCCTTCTCATCTTCAACCCTTTGCATACTTTCTTTCATGATCTGCCGGACCATTCCAGAAAGATATTCCTCATCATGCCGAGTTCTAGATCCACCAGCCTTAGGGACTGCCTGCTCAAAGGGACTAGTAGCCCTTTCCGGAGCATTCCTCTCACTAACATCATGAATGTTGCCAGCATAGTTCCTTTCATTTCCAGCTGGTTGATTGTTTGCCCAAAGTAAATCGTTCAACTTATTCAGAATCAGAGCGTTCTGGGCACTTTGAGCCTCTAATTGTACATTTTGGGCGTTTATCTGCTGGTTTAGCCCTAGAATCACAGCATCCAACTCCGCTTTCGTAACTCCAACAGACGGAGTGGGTTGATTAGGTACAGGGGAAGCGGAGGTTCCCTCTTGAATGTTTCCAGATCTGATAGATCTACTTTTCCTTCCAGGAGCCATAATTTCAGATATACTTCTGGTTTTTAAGGAAATTCTTTCTTCAAATCTCTGTGAAGCAATGATGACAGTTGTCCTGAGTTCAATTCTCAGTGAAAGCACCAAAAATGTTAACGCTTAAATTTGAACGCTAACACCCCGGTGTGTGAAGTGTAGTTGTGAAAGCACCACCCGATAGATCGGGAAAGAATTACAAGCAAGTAATAACGGAAAAGCAGTAAACAACAGCAATTTTATAGTGGTTCGGCTTATGGGTACAGCCTACGTCCACTTTAAGTACTTTTATTGATGATCTCGTTACAAGTTGATGCAATTCTTCCCAAGTACAATTCACTTTGAACTACAAGAAACTTAGAACAAGTATTTTAAACTTCGATGGAGATGAGAGTCTTCGAATCCATGTTGGATGTACGTCATCTCTTGTTGAAGCTGTTTGTAGCGTTCTTAGTGTCTCGAGAGCTTCAAGTGTTGAATTGGTTTGGAATGCAGCAGAGTATCAGCGCTTGAAGAGAATGAGCAAAAGGTCCTTTTCATGTTGAATGTGGCCTTGTATTTATAGGCAAACTGTTTAGGCTGAAATTGCCAAGTCATGAGTCGTGACCGACTCATGATGAGTCGTGAGTCGTCTGCGAGCCACCTCTTTGCAACATGATTTTGAACTTGCCTCTGAGCCTTGTGTCGTGCGTCGACCTATCTTTTGAGCCGTAGGCTTTCCTGAGTCGTGTCATCCTTAACCCATCGAATCTCCTTAACCCGTCAGGTTCCTTAAGTCGTAGCGGCCTCTTGAGTCGTTCATCTCTTGAGTCGTAAACCTAATGAGATACTTAAGGACCTTGAATGGATGAGTCGTGATCAGATGAGTCGGTCTCTGATGAGTTGGAGCTCGAATGAGTCGTTGGATCGGTACTGTACCTTTAAGGCGCTAACTCACTGAGTCGTTGCTATCAATGAGTCGTTGACCCATTGAGTCGGCAATCTCTGAGTCGCTTCATCAGTTGAGTCGCTGATTCCTATGAGTCGCTGACTGCCTTATCTGTTGAGTCGGCCTAAGTTTCAGTGGGGTTAACAGTAAACAAGAGTTATAAAATTTTTTGTTGGTAAAAATTCCATGACCATCTCTATACCTATCATATTTCTATCAACCATCATTCATCAAAATTCTATATAGTTTGTCGATATGTGGTATTTTAAACAGGAATTGTTCGTTTTTCATTTTCACATTTTTAAAAAAAAATATAAAAAATAAAAAAATAAAAAAAATAAAAAAAATAAAATAAAAACAAAAATAAATAAATACCAAAGTATTCACTCTCATTTAAAAGTCCTCACGGTTATGCATGGGTGAATTACTTGGAATTTGTTATGTGCTTCCATGCTCATTTAAAAGTCCTCACGGTTATGCATGTATGGAACGCATATCAAAAGTTGATTTTTTTTTCTTTCTTTTAAAATAAACAAGTTGATTCTAATCCCATTTAAAAGTCCTCACGGTTATGTGTGGTTAGAAGATACTTGAATTCATTTTTTTTTAAAAATAAAATTGGAATACTACTAATCTCATTTAAAAGTCCTAACGGTTATGCATGATTAGTAGATATTCAAATTCCTGATATAAAAATACCACAAATAGACACAATTGTATGGTTTTATATGATGACATCATCTCCATCATTCTAAAAGTGGAATATGCGCCTAACAATATTTTTATGATTTTTGTTTGATTTTCTATTGAAATTTAATATTTATATTCAATTGGGTTTTAATGTTGGATTAATATCGATTACTTTATCTCTATTTTTCTCTATTTCTATTATTCTTTTGCTGATAACAAAAGGGGGAGAGAAAAGTTAAGATTTTGTCAAATAGAATCAATCAATGGTCAAACAATTTTCCATTTGCATCTAGGCTCATTTTTATTTGTATGCATATATGTAGGGGGAGTATTGTGTAGAGAGAAGCATTTAAATAGGGGGAGCAATTAGGATATAACTATGATCAAATACATTTAATATTTTCAAAATCTTAAATATATGTTTGTTATCATCAAAAGGGGGAGATTGTTGAATATGCGCTTACATGATTTTTGTTTGATGATAATAAACATATATACATTCGTTTAAATGTATTTGATAATATACTATTTTATTTTTTCACAGATTAAATAAATATTTGCAGAATAAAATAAATAACACGAAATTTGAATTCAAACGAATATTTTATTCAAACAAATATTTATTACATCTTTGAATAGTACAATTTCAAGCTCTCACTATAACTATACAACTTTGATTACAATTACATCACATTTCACATTTACAATTCACCTCACTACATATCACTCACACTCGTAATTATATTCAACTTCATTCCAGTTTGAATCCAGCATCTGAGCGATCTGCAAAAATATAAACTAACGCAGTAAAATTGAAAAAGAAATATTTTTGCAGTATAAAATAAAACGTGAATTTTAAAAATATAATTTGCCTCAGTTATTTGGGTTGTTCGTCATCATTTAAATTTGAATTCATCATACACGAACAACTTGTGACATACACAGTGTATCACTGTATATGCCACAAGGCCGTGCACACCGATATATACACTTGATAATGCTACAGGGACAGGTGAGCACAGGTCAAACCCAAATGCAAAGCCGGGTTCAACGCACGTGCAATATATTTAAAATCACGACACAAGCACAAGGTCAAATCCTATTTTTGAAACTGGATTCAACACAAGGCGATATGATATGAATGCAACGAAGACCAACATCAAAATGGACTGCAACATGGATATCACAATCAAACTGCAACAAGGCAACTAGGAATGAACAGAACATAACAGCAACCCAACTGCAATACTGCGACAACAAGGCATTGCAACCAGCAGATTACTGCAAACCAGGGACAGTAACAAATATGCAAAAGTCAAGACCAACCAGAGTACAACTACTGAAGCTCAAGTATACCACAATATCAACAAACCCAAATGCCCAGACCAACAACAACAAATACAACTTTAATGCAAACAGTCAAGTTAATGCACAATGATGAACAAGGCAACAGTGAAGTACAATATCAATGCAAATGAATTGAAACTCAACTGTATGAAAAGTGTTTCAGTAATGAACAAAGACCAGGCTACACAATATCAAGGTGAAACCAAATATACACAAGTGCAGTGACCAGAAACTCAAGCTTCAAAAAGCTGCAGCAACAATGCAAACTACAGGAATTCCAGTTACAACAAAGTACAAGTACAAGTCATAGCAATGCATGCAATAGGTCAGAAACAATTATGCAATAGTGAAAAACACAAGTCGAAGTTGTCAATGCACAAATGCACCAAATACCAAGATCAACACAGCAACTCAAATGACTCAAGTGTACACAAGTGAAGCCAAGCTTCAAACAATGAGTGCATGCTACAACAATCAAGACCACAGCTACTACACAACACAGTCAACAAGTAATACAAATGCACAACAACATGAATACTGAAACGATCAAGGACCGAGCAACTGCACATATGCACATATATGAAGATCAATACCAAATGAAGACTCATGAACAACCTGAACCAAACCCAGTACATCTGACTCAAACCAAATGCACCAGTGCAACAACTCCAGATTTCAATAACTACAACATGAGATGCAGAAATACTTATACAGGACAAAGCATAACCGAAGTCTACTCGAGATGTACAAGATGGAATTCAACACCGTGGTGACCACGTAACAAATTCAAAGACATGGATTTGCATACACAAAACCAGTGCCGAAGTCACAATTGAACCAAGTCAGTATGTTGAAAAAGTCAGAAATGTGGTGATAAAGAAATCAAATCAATACCGTGTGAATCAAGCTACCAAAAATACGAAATTGACAAAGTCAGTGAAATCACGAGCATTCAAGTATGATCGAATGGCCAAAGCAATATCAGTAGACAAATTCAAATTAAAATATACGACGCAAATCTAGGGTTACAAACCCTATATAAATTGACATCATCATCGGCAATTATGTGCATCGAGTTCAAGCATCAACCAGAAAAAGAAAAAGTAATAAAGTACTCACCAAAATTGAAATCGAACTCGATCAATCGAAGTAGCCGAAGCAAGGTACAAGGAGGCAGTCAATCGACAGGGCAAAGACGAAAATCACAAAATCGGTCGACTAAAATAATATCGGCATCTTCGATTCTAGCCCTAATTAATTGAAGAAAGAGGAACATACAAGAGCCGAAGCCCTAATCTCATCTGAAGAACAAGCCGACATTGTCACAAAGAAAATAAAAGGATTCGGGTTAAAGAATAATATTGGGCCGGCGTGTTTTATTTTTTTTTCTTAAGTTTTTTTTTGTTAGGGCTATTTTTATTTTAATTGTTTTTAATTGAATTTTCCTTTTTTTTTAAAAAAATCGTTTATATTTTCTAGTTGTGTGACTAGGGGACAAGCTACGGTGTGTAGCTTGAGAATTCGCAACTCGGTAGTTGAGTTGTGGCAGGGTTTTGAGCGTAGAGTTAGATTAGTCAATAGCCGTGTATAGCGAGTTTACGTGTGTAAGCGAGGGACTATCTAATTTCTAGTAGAAACCTTGGGGGCAGCACGTAGGCAGGGTTTTGCCGAAGCTGCGTAAATTCTGTGTTGTTCTGTTTTATTCTGTTATTTATATTCTGCGATATCTGTGCTGCTATTCTGTGATCTGAATTGAAATTATAAGCTTCCGCGATTAATTTTTATAATTTACACTATCACCTATTCACCCCCCCTCTAGGGTGAAATCGATCCTACAGTTTGGAGAAAGTTGAATTTTGCTACTTTTTGCTTTGGGCTTTGGTTTGGGCTGAACCCACTTACTAACTCAGTCCCAATCCCCCTCTCCTCTACATTACTTCATTCTAACTCCTCAAACTCAAGCTCCAACTGAAAATGGTGGAGAGGAAAAAAAGAATTAAAACTCCAAGCCCTAGTTCCATAGCAAAATCCAAGTTCTTGCTCCAAAATCTAAGAGAACCCATTGGTAAGCTTCCTCTTCTTCTTCTCCAACTCATTCTCTCTTTGATTTCAGAAAATATCCTAAACCTAATTTAGGAAAATATGTGTTTTATTCTTAGATTGAAGCTTGTTGAGTAAGAGTGAAGAGTGGTTAGCCTTTCCTTTGCATTTGAGCTTCTTCTTCTTGTTCTTGAGTTAAAAAGATGAGATTTTTATCTCACATCTATGTCTATATCTATCTTTGTTGTTAGGTATGAATCCCTAACATTTATTCATGTGCAATTGCTTTTGATTTGGATTGGTTGTGTGAATATTTCCAATTTTTTTGGTTTTTGATGCCAAATCTTTAAGAATCATAACTTTGATGTTTGATCATGCTTTAAGAGGTGTTTCGGAGAGCCTATAAGACCGGGTTGTCGCTAGGCATAAATCCTTAGTCGTCGTTGCTCGTCCGATCGCTCCCGATACGTTTTGGCCACTTTGGCCTAGGCAAATTGTTGCCTAGACCAGGTGACCAGACGTCTGGTGACAAAGTCCAAACGTCTGGTTTGGACCAGGAAAGTAAAAATGTATGCACGCATATTGTATAAAAAAAAGTCAGAGACTATTTTCAGACGTCTGAACCATCAAATCAGACGTCTGGATAGGTCTCAGACATCTGACTTGAGGTTTCAGACGTCTGAGTGTTCTCTGGGTTATTTCCAGAGAACAAATCCAGACGTCTGGATTTCAAATCAGACGTCTGGAAATGTTTATTTTTGCCTATTCAGGCTGTTTTGTGTGAATTTCCATTGTTTATCGATTTTAGCGATCCTATTAATCGTTATCACTTATTGTCGACTTTCATGACTTCTTTTTATGGATCTTTTTGGAAATATCCATTTCTATGGATTTGGTATCGATTTCTTTGGATTTTATTCACGTCTTCGAATGTGAATTTAGTAATTGCTTGTTCTTACAATCTTCTTTGTGATTTGTCACTTTAAAAATATAAAGGTTTTCTATACTAGTAGTAAATATCAAAACTCTTTCTTCAAATGATTTCAACTCTACTTTAATACCAAATTCGTTTACAAAACAGTTTTTCAATCTATTAGTATATACAAACCTTTACCTCACTCGTATGAGAAATCCAATTAAACGACTTAGTAAAACAAGTGGTATGAAACGCTTGCGTTCACTTTGTTGGTTAATTCTTGGACTTGTTCGATTGAAACTCTTGTGACAATTTTCTAGTGGAGATCTACAATTTGTTCGTAAATATTTAAGTTAAGCAAGTGGTTATGGGACATGAATCTAAGCTCATATATTTACTAGCTTATTGTAATTGACACTTCTCGTTGATCATGACGATTATCTTTGTGGTTTAGACTAGCAAAGTGCGATGTCTCTTTGTTTATGTGGAGGACTGTTCCTCATTTTATTGAGCTTCGTCTCAGTTTATGCATGGGGCGTATCTTTCTAGGTGCGTCGATGCTAGAGCATAGGGTGTATCTTTCTAGGTGCATCGATGTTTATGTGTGCATGGGGCGTATCTTTCTAGGTGCGTCGATGCTAGAGCATGGTGTGTATCTTTCTAGGTGCATCGATGTTTATTTGTGCATGGGGAGTATCTTTCTAGGTGCGTCTATGCTAGAGCATAGGGTGTATCTTTCTAGGTGCATCGATGTTTATTTGTGCATGGGGTGTATCTTACTAGGTGCATCGATGTTTATTTGTGCATGGGGCGTATCTTTCTAGGTGCGTCGATGCTAGAGCATGGGGCGTATCTTTCTAGGTGCGTCGATGTTCGACTGTTCATGGGGCATGTCTTTTTAGGTGTGTCGATGTCCAGTTTGTGGGAGTGGCCATCCTTTTTATTGTGATTTCTGGATTTCGTGTGTTGATTTTTGGAATTTGTGTTTCACCAACTTTTATGATGGGCATTGATATATATATATATATATATATATATATATATATATATATATATATATATATGTCATTTATTGTGGCTTGGTGAATGAAATTAGGAGTATGACATTCCTTTTTATCTTGAGTAGATTATTGTGATATTGATTAATCTCTTGTTGATTTTCAATTACTTATTTATCACAGCTTGGCATTGTGATTATTATATTGTTCATGTCATATCTCTTATTATATATCACTTCATCTGATATTTATAGCTAGACTGATCCGTTTATTATTTTCTTCTTAAATAATACTCGGGTCAGACTGAGATTTTACAGGTGCTTCCTCATGGCTTCCTATCTGGAACCATCTTCTGACTTTTGGCTAACTACCTTAGATTAGTAGTTTATTTTGTTGTATATACTTGAGATATATACTCATAGTTGTATTCCTTTGTATAGCACGTGTTGCTATTCTTTTGTATTATCGTGGATCTTTTGACCACTACTCTGATATACACTTTTATGTGTAATATTCATATCTATTTCCGCCTTTGTGATATGAATTGTCTGTGACTGATTTATGTTATGTTTATTTCTATATTTGTTTCCGAAGATATTATAGCCACTGTGTAGTAGTTTTGAGTTTGTGTCGGCATGTCGGATTTCTATTTGAAAAGCATTGCATGTTATACTATTTGACATATCGATGCTCGCACAAAGCAATTACATGGATGGTCGCTCCTCAACAGCCTTATTCTCCGTGCTAGTTGACAGCATTCATAGTAGTGTTCTTGGCTAGCGTGGGTATAAACTCATTAGAGATAGAGTCAGCAGTACTGTAGAATGAGTTGAGTGTAATAATAGATATGAGAGCGTATTTGTTGGTGAATATGAAATTGTTTTGTATTGTGTTGACTTATCAGTTGATTGTTTATAGATTCTAGTCGGTGCAATCTGGCTAACTGTATCGATAAGGGCTTCTAAACTCTTAAATGAGATAAACCGACATAGTATGGTTTTAAATTGGGTAAGTGAAATAATTTTACCTCGATTATATTTTATATATAAAGGGATAATTTTTCAGAATTATCAAAGTGTATGTAAAAAATTGAATTGTTTGATTGTTGAAAATGTAAGAGAATATATAAGTGAATCAAAGTTGTTCGAATAATCTGAATAAAAACAACAATTGTGAAAGAATAAATTATATAAGAGCAACAATTGTATAAGTATAGAATTATAATTGAAATGATTTACAATTGTGGAATAATCTTGTATAAGTAAAGGGAAATAGTGAAATTCTTTAAGAAAAGATATATAAAGGAGATTTATAAATAAAAAGGAATTTTTTTGAAAGAATTTAAAGCGCTGAAAAAACTACTGTTGCTGGGGAATAATAAGAGTGATGACTGCAGTATCAACAGTATCATTTTCGAGTTTCTGTTTGATGGACTGGCTACCATAGTAAATTAAAATTGAAGTTTTAAATAAATTTGAAATTAAAATCCAAGTTGAAATTGATGAATATAAGTTGTCAAGTTTTGAACTTATATTATGAGATAAAAAAGATTTAACTTTAGTAAAGTTGAAATAAATTTGAATTAGTATGATAAAATATATGATTTGAAATTTAACTAAAGGAAGTTAAATAAATTAAATCAGATTTGGAAGTTGAATAATAAGCTGTATAACTTATTAAATGTGAAAATGTAAGTAAAACCAATTATTAAAATGGTTAAACAACCTTGTTAAGCAAAACGAAGTATGAATTTGAATAAGTGATGAAATTTGACTTTTGTAAAAGTTAAATAGAATTTACTTTGGAGTTGGAATTTGAATTGGATTTTAACTGGATTAAATATGTTGTTGAAATGGGAATTTAAGTTAAGTTAAGCAAATGACGTTTAAAAGGAATATAACTTAAGTGATGCTGAATAAAGTTGATTTTGGTATCGAAGTAAAATAATGAAGTCATTAAATGAATATGAACTTGAGTTATATAAAGGAGATTCAACTTTATTCGTAAAATAAATTGGTAATTGAACTAACGAATTGAATATTAATCAATCGAATGTAATGAATTGATATAGAATAATGTATATAAGTGTTAATTCATTTAAGGCTAATTGAATGTTAAACCAAATTGAAGGTAAAGAAAGTGAATATGCATGTTAATATAAAATGAATAAATTCGGTTGTATTGGATATACATTGATTGTTAGATTATTGTTAATTGATTGAATAGAAATTCATATGCAATTGAATGAATAAAATTGAAAGCTAAAGCAATTAAATTCAAATTGGAAGTTAAGTAAATTTAAATTGAATAGAAATTTATTTGAATTGGAAGTGAACCAACTTGAATGTAAATTAGCGAATGTAAACTAATTGAAAATGAATAATTGAATGTCGTTGTATATCAATTGGTTGTAAACAATTACAAGTAATGTTGAAATCATATAAGTTGCTTGTAAAACTTGTTTAGTATGCATTTCTTTTAATATGAATGTGTTGTAGTTGTTTAAAAGAGTAAAATGTTAATAACTTCTGATATATGCCACTTACGTGTTTATATTGAGTAAGTAAAGGTACCGGGGCTACCGTTAGCGGGATTTGGGTTGCGCAAAATGCTAAATAAATAACAGCTTTGCTTAAAAATGCTAAAAAGGTACGCCTACGCAATAAAAATAGGAAATATGAACTGTTTTTCTGTTTTCCGACCGTGTAGGTCGATGTATATATATTTATATCCATTGTGATATTATAAAAGCTCCTTCGTACAAAGGAGGTTATGGCGAATTTTTTTTAAAATTTAAAGCTTTAGAAAATTTTCGGGAAATTTTGAATTTTTTTTGTGAAAACTAAGTTTTGATTTGAAGTTAAGGGTTAAACGATATAGTTGATTTTGAAAAGATAACTATATATGGATTTGAAAACTTAGTAAAGTTATTGTAAGAAGTTTAACTATTGAATTTTTGGGAAAGTTAAACACTTAAATGATTTTGGTAATTTAATTTGAACAAATTGTAATGAAAACGTAGGAGTTGAACTAGAAAATGGAAACAAGTGTTTTGGTTGAAGTTAAAGGTTTGGGAAAAGGTGAACACAAAATTTTCACTTAGTGGATTTTTGAAAAGTCAATGGATTTTGTAACTTTTTCTTACTTGGTAATATCGAGGACGAAATTCTTTTAATGGGGGAAGTTGTAACGACCCAGAATTTCTGTCATTTGAAATTCGGATATTTAATTGATTTTAAATATCAACAAGTAAAATTTGCAAGTCGAATAAATTGTATTTCAAATATTTAGATTTAATTGGTTAATTAAATCGATAATTTAATATTTGAAATTGCGTAAATAATTGAAAATTGGGTTTAATGTGATTAAAAATGATGTATAAAGTTATGTTAAATCATATTGGAGTTAGAACAATGTTTGTGTACTTTTAAAATTGAACTAAAAGTTAATTTGTAAAAATTGAATATTTTAATATTAAATTGAATAGTGAAAATAGTAATTTTTCAAACAGTCTCGGATTTCGACGAACCCAGTTTCATTGGATCCGTAATGTTATATTATTGTATGATTTCAAATTTCGTGTCAATCGGATTTATGGTTTGTCCGGGGCAAGCCAAAACGCATAGAAATTTGTTTAATCGATGTAATTTTAATTTGGTCGTTTATTTCCGTAACTCACACATACGACCAAATTAGCTTCCGAAACACGTTCTATTGTGTCTGGAACGCGCGGTAAACCCTAGAAACGCCAGTCATTGTGCGAGATTTGGATTTCGGAAAATTTCGAGTGAATAGTAATTTGAGAATTTTCTATAAAAGCACTCAACAAGTTCACATTTGCAAAACCCCAGAAGAAAACCTTCAGCCGCCAGCATTGAAATGAATGGCCGAAAATTTTGTTTCTTCCCTCCTCAATTTCTTCTAATCCAAGTGTCAATTCAAGAAACTGAAAAGTGTAGAGCATCAAGTGATCTTCATATTCAACGGTTAAGATCGAATTAACGAAGTAGATTGTCTGCAATTCGAGCTTGAAGGCCGCACGTCTCGACACGTTTTTCGAAGCAAAGGCTTGACCGAGCTCGACAATATTCTAGCCGAAGTTGGCTTGTGTGAAGCTCTTCAAGATGGAGGCAATTGATCGTCTCCAGGCGGCTCCTAGTGGTCGCGTTAATTGAAGAAGAGGGCAGCTCTTTGGGTTCATGTTGCGTGTATTTTGAACGAGGAAGAAGGAAAGAGGCCGAACGGCCTGGATGCTAGGGCTTGTGATTGTGCGGCCCAGATTGATTTGAGGGTAAAGATAAATAGAAATTGTAAATTAAATTATATTAAAATGTGTACAAACTTTAAAATGTCATAACTTTGTCGTACGAGGTCGAAAATGCACGAAACGAGTTGCGTTACAATCGTATGGACGAACGATACGCAATGGAGCTGGTTTGGATTTGTTTGGAGCTAGTGAAAATTTCGGGTAGAATTAAACGCACATTTAATTTTATTCGAAATAAAACGCTACAACTGTTATTGGAAACTCAAGGTGAGAACTTCTCACCTTGATCGAATTGTTTCGATTTAAATTTTAAGTAGTAAGATTTAAAATTGCTTGACTGTGGTGATTATGTGATTGGATGATAAATTATTATCTGTTGTATTGAAATAGACCCAATGCGCCGCATATTAAGTGGATGTTATTTATTGAACACATATACCGCGATAATTCCAACTTGATATGGAATTGATATTATATATGTATTTGGAGTTGATTTTCTCGCATTATATAGCGTTATAAATCCCATATACCGTGATATTCCATCTTGAAGTGGAATTGGTATTGTGCTATCTTTGGATGCAGGGAAACAGGTTGGAGGGATCCAACTGGATTCCTCAAACATTTGAACTTGTTTCAATGTTATGTGTTGATCTATTTATAATCTGCGTGATTATCTTTGTGATTGAAATCGTTAAAGGATAAAATTTAGCCGAGTATATTTTTAGTATCGTTAGATGCCGAAAGTAAATAAAATTTGATTTTCTAAAATTTAAGTTGAGAATTCATAATAAAATTTAATTTTGGAATTGATTCATTTTAAATAAATAAATTTTGAAATTTTTTTATGTTATAAAAATTATGATTTTGTGAAATATAACCAAAATGTGATTTTTGAAATAAGTAGTTGATTAATTTATAAAATGGTTTAAATTGGGATTTTTGAATTATTATAAAAGATATATAAAATTGATATTTACAAATTAAAATGTTGGAATTATAAAACGAGTTTTTATAAGTATTAAAATGAATTATAAATGGATTTCAAAAGTGGATGAAATCTATAGATTTATAAATTATGAAGTTATGGAATGAATAGATTTTTGTAAAATAAAAGGTTTATAAGTAATTAACTTATAAATTGGATTTTGGCGTGTAAATGGATATGGATAGAACTTGTTAACAAAGTGATTTTATAAGTTGAAGTTGTTATAAAGTATAAATGGAATTTATAAACGTTGCTTTATAAATCTGAAATCGACTTATTTTGATAAGTTTAATTATTATAGATTATTAAAGGAAATATATCCACGATTTTGGACAGTGAATAGTATAGTAAAGAAATGTTTTGGGAAAGTGATATTTTAAATAGAATTTAAAACAATTTAAAGATGTTTTCAAATGTGTTAAGTATCGAAACCATAGATTTCAACATTCATTGTTGAAATAGACGTTTCGAGAAATAAAAGGAAATGATGGACTATAACACCGTTGTTAACGTAAATGATTTTCGAAAGGGAATGTTTTATATAGTATAGGGATTTATATATCTACCTTAATTTCGAATCCCTGTACTAGTGATTTTGGGTTGTCGTAACGATGTTTTACGCAACATTCGTTTTGACTCAAATAAATGTGTTTAAGTGAACGTTTTCCTTAGAGAATAAAATATATACTTAATTTAGACTTAAGTATATTGAATATTTTCCAAATGTTGAAAATAAATGGATTTGTGAATTACTTATTATTAAATAAGTATGGAAATGTTTTCCAATATGAAGTGCATGTTTTGAGATTATATCTTTTAAAGAGAAATAGAAAGTGAATATTTGAAATCGATTTGAAAATCGTATATCAGTGGATATATGGAAATTTAAATTCACCATGGAATATATAAAGGGAAGGGAGATTTGTTTAAAAATAAACATTGATCTATTTTAAAGTATAGAAATAAATTTACGAACTTGGGACGTAAATTTAAAGTAAATCAATAAGGATTTATTTAATTGGTTTAAATGAACCATTTTGAAATAAAAGTTGTAAAGGTGAAAATTGATTTTGAATTTGTTTTCAAATGATTGAAGTGTGGAAAGTATATCTTGTAAAGATATTTTTGAAATTAAATAATTTGGGAAATTATTTGAAATCGGGTGATGTTGTGAATATTAATTGATAGTGAAATAACCGACTATCAATATTGACCCTTAAATGGCTATTTGTTGTGAATTGGTTGAAATTGAATGCTACACTTATTTTTAAATTTTGCGCTCTTTATTCGGATTACCCATTCCGAATAGTGATACGACGTAATGGATAGCATTGAAGACTGATGTTGAAGACCTGGTATTAGTGAAAAACCATAGGATGACCTATCGATTGTCTCTGCACCGTTAGCTACGGTATGGAGATTTCCTTTGTGATGGGAAACTCGATCGGGATTGTGAATACCCAGATTGCAAGGGCTTCTTTTGAAGTGCCTTCGGTTCTGTTCGAACCCGGAACTGACTTGTGTGGTTATGTGTCTGATGTTACATTTTGAGATATAAAGCATATTTCTTTCAAATACATTTCCGTTGGTGTCGGAGAATTTATTCTCTTAGCTTAACACCCTTCTCTAAGACGTACGAGCTCAGAGGTTATGTAGTTGAAGGTTATCCGCGATATATTCCCAATTTGGTAATGTGGCATGCTGAGTGTTGATGTGTGATGATTATTTATTGATCATTTGTTGATCAAAGCGTGGCTTTTTGAAATAGAGTAGCTTTGTGGACGAGACTTCTTCAGACCTCACACCCCGGAAATGGTCAAAAAAGGAATATGCGGCAAGGTTATAAGGGTCGCTCCCTTTAGGGTATGTCATTTCCTTCTGGAAATGGGTGGTGTCAGGTATGGAGCCCTGATTCTTAACCTATGTGGTTGCTCCAATCTCATTTTTCTGTGGGGTTGTTGCTGGGTGATCGAAGGCCTTCGGATAAAGGTTGGTAACGACCGGGAAGTGGCATACTCGTGTCAGTTGTTACCTAGTCATAGAGGTAACCCAGCCTTGTGTAGCGGAGATCCGGTTAGGATCCGGTGACGTCCCTCAGGGGGCGTTCCATTTTATTTGGGAATTTCCTTTGCCCGACAATTTGTTGGAAATCCAAACAAAACAATACGAGCCCTGTACAGTTTTAGTTGTATAACCTGCCATGCTGCGTGGCGGTAACCTGCCACAAAACACGGTAGCTATAGTAGGCATAATTCGGAATGTCTATGCTGGCTAAGATTTATATTTTATTTCCGAAAGGTTTTCATCATTATGCACTAATAATAATATCAAAAGTGATTTGTTTTGCGTAGTAAGCATTTTTTACTATCATAAGGATAAATCTCCTCCAATTCTACGTTTGCATTGTGTGTATGCGTGGAGGCTTATGGTAGTTTCATTTTCCAAAAGCATCGCGGGTATTTTTCACTTCCATTGTTGTTGTTTTAAAGATAAATAACTGTTTTGAGTTCTCACACCAGTCCCATGACTGACCTGGAGTTTATTGTTCTCTTCCTAAACTCTGGGTGTCCATAATTTTCCACACGGGCAGCCTATAGTCAGGTTATCAGGTCGTTCTGGATTCAGAAGTGCTTTGGAGCTCAAGTGGCGAGCTGGATGGCGAGACGTGCCACTTGTATATGATATTATCTTTTCCGCTGTAGAATTCACTTGTAAGGACATGTTTGTATAACTGTCCATTGTTTGTTGTGTTGTATATTGTTGTTGTACACTCTGATGATGTGATGTAATGACAGATATAGTTCTTTGTTTTAAAGATTATACATTTATCTATTATATGTTGTTCCGCTGCGATATGTGAGATTTTGATATTGTTTCTGTTCTGTTTCCTTACTTCTTCTATCTTTTTCTTCTACCTCTTCTTTTTAACCATAACAGTTGGGTATTCCGGCATTCGATCGTGTTGCATTTGATACAGTGGACGTAAGAATGTCGAACTTCGGATCCCGATAAAACAGATATGTTACATCTTGATAAGCTCAACATTCGTAGATGCTTCATGGATCAAATCTGGTCCAAGCACAAGACAATCTCTCGACTCTATCCAAAAGGCTGGTGATCTACACGGTCTTCCACACAGAGCTTCATAGGGAGCCATCCTAATACTTGCTTGGTAACTATTATTATATGAGAATTCTACTAGATGTAGATGGTATTCCCTATACCTCAGCATATCTTCTACAATTCGGTTAGGCCTCTCCGTCTGCCCATTTCTCGAGGGATGATATCCTGTACTCAGTCTCAAACTTGTTCCCATAGCTGATTGCAAAGCCTCTCAGAACTTGCTGGTGAAGATAGGATCTCGATCACTTACTATGCTGACTGGAACACCATGCAATCTAACAATCGCTCTTAAGAAAATCTCTGCCAGAGAAGCTGTAGCACAAGTTGCCTTTACTGGAATAAAATTGACGCTTTTGGTTAAACGGTCCACAATCACTCATATTCCATCGTTTCCCCTCTTGGTTCTTGGCAAACCATCGATGAAATCCATCGAAATCATCTCCCACTTCCACATCGGGACCTCCAAAGGTTGCAACAAACCGGCTGTCTTCTGCTGATCTCCTTTAACTTTCTAACAGATAGCACAACTATTGACGAATCTAGCAATATCTTTCTTCATGATCGGCTACCAGAAGACCCTTCTCATATCCTTATACATCTTAGAAACTCCTGGGTGGGTATATCATCTGTAGTGATGGCACTTAGATAAAACTCCTTGCTTCAACCCATCCATATTCGACCACACAGATACGACCATTAATCCTCAAAGTTCCTTGATCGTCAATCTCGAAATCAGAATATTGTCCCTCTTTGGTTCCTTGAAATTTTTTCCTTAAAGTCTTATCCTCTATTTGCTTGCCTATGATTCTTTCCTAGAGGGACAGAACAACGTCTAAAAGAGACAGAACTGCATTCCTGCTAAGAGCATCTGCCACAACATTTGCCTTCCCTGGGGTATACAGAATATCCAAATCATACGATGCCAAAAACTCGACCCATCGCTGCTGCCTCAGATTAAGATCCTTTTGAGAGAAAAGGTACTTCAATAGTTTGTGATAGGTGAATAACTCAAAATTCTCTGCCAAAAGATAGTGCCTCCAGATCTTCAAAGCAAAAACCATGGCTAATAACTCTAGATCGTGCATAGTGTAGTTCCTTTCATGTGGGTTCAATTGCGGCTCACATAGGCAATTACCCTACCATTTTGCATCAGAACTGCTCCCAGTACAACTATACAGGCATCCGTATAAACTTCAAACTTGCTCTTTCTATCCGAAATAGCCAACACATGAGCACTTGTCAGCTTCGCTTTCAGATTCTGGAAAGCCTCCTCACAATCAGTGGTCCACTTAAATTTTTCTCCTTTCCTTGTCAGCTTGATTAGGTGCGAAGAGGTCTTAGAATAATCGTTGATAAAATTCCTATAGTAGCCAGCCAATACCAAAAAACTATGGACTTCGGTTACTATCTGCGACTGCTTCTACTCTAGAATATTCTCAACCTTAGCTGGATCCACTGAAATACCCTCTCTAGAAATAATGTGCCCTAAAAATTTGACTTTCGATTTCCAAAAATGGCACTTCGAGAATTTCGCCTTCAGAACATGCCTTCTCAGAGTCTCTAACATTATTCCCAAATACTGCTTGTGCTCTTCTTCAGACTTAGAGTAGACCAGAATATTATCGATGAACACCAAAACAAACTTATTCAACATATCTCAAAAAACTCGGTTCATCAAGTCGACAAAGTTGGCAGGAGCGTTGGTTAACCCAAAAGGCATAAACTACCACTCATAGAAACAATTGGGTCCCCTAAATGCAGTTAAGGGGATACTGTCTTCAGCTGCCCTTAACTGATGGAAACCTGATGCTAAATCCAGTTGAGAAAAGACAGAAGCTCTGTGCAGCTGGTCAAAGAGATCTTCAATACGAGGAAGAGGATACTTATTTTTAATGGTCATTTTGTTCAACTCTCGATAGTCAACATAGAACCTTAGCGACCCATCCTACTTGGTTACAAACACCGCAGTAGAACCCCAACAAGAAAAACTAGGCCTAATCAATCCCTTTTCCAAAAGATCTTGCGTTTGCTTCACTAACTCCTTCCTCTCTCTTGGAGCCATCCTCCTACTTGGTTGAATCATTGGTATTGCTCCTCGAACCAAATCAATGCAAAACTCCATCTCTCGGTGCGGAGGTAAGCACTTGACTTCCTCAAATACGTTTGGGAAATCTTGGACCACAGCGATATCTTCCACCTCCACTTGAGAAGTCTCAACACCATGTAAAAG
This sequence comes from Allium cepa, assembly GCA_030765085.1. NCBI lineage: Eukaryota > Viridiplantae > Streptophyta > Magnoliopsida > Asparagales > Amaryllidaceae > Allium > Allium cepa. The sequence goes on from CM060929.1 coordinate 167,692,163, forward strand.
ACTACTCAAGTGAATTCCAGAATTATCACACGTCACTCTAGCGATTCTACCCAGATCAGTTTCCAATGAAACTGTTCTCTCATCATAATTCAGGATAGCCTTATACTTATCAAGCCAATCCATCCCCAATATAAGGTCAAACCACTTAAAATCCAACATATAAGGGTCACGAGAAAAACTATGGGACAGATAGGAAATTCTCAAACCCTTACATATCATATCTAATTTGGTTACCCCTCCTATAGGATTAGATACAAAGATGGGATGATCTGCAGTACTAGGGGTAAGAAAGAACTTCACTACTGATTTCAAAGAAATAAAACTCAAAGGGGCACCCGAATCAAACAAAATTTTAATATACTTGCCATCTAAAAGTAATGTACCTTCCAATACTCCGTTGCCTTTAGATGAAGTTGATGGTGCACCCTCCAAATCAAACACCTTATTCTGCTAAGCCTTATGAAGGAGCGGACAATCATTGATCGTATGACCTGGTTGGTGGCAGTTGAAGCATAGGGATTTCTGAACCAAGGCCGAACCCGGTTCACTCTGATGCGGTTTTTGCTGCTGTTGCTGAGATCCTTTTCTACGACACCGATTTGCCAAGTGACCTTCTTGCTGAAATATATAGCACTTGTGAGGTCCGCTGTTACTTCAAGGCTTCTTCTTGTTCTGCTTCTTTCAATTAGGATTGAACTTTCTCTTATTTGAGTTGGAAGAAATCCCTCTTGATGCTGCTACGTGTGCCATTGGTCTCTTACTCATTAAATCCTTATATCTTAGGACCATATCAATCAACTCCACAAAAGATCCTTTCAAATGCGCTGTCATCTTTTCATGAAATTCTGGCCTCAATCCTTGCACAAACATTTCATTCTTTTTAGGGGAGTGTCTATGAGTCCTGGTCCATAGCAAGATAGTTCATTGAGTTTGGTCTCATACTTCGCTATAATCATGCTTCCCTACTTCAAATTCAGAAAATATCGGTACATACGAGTTTTCCTTGCTGTTGGCATGAATTTCTCTTCAAATAACTCCTTAAATCTTCCACAAGAAATGTCGTCCTCAGAGACATTTTTTGTTACTGCTTCCTACCAGGCTGCAGCACCTTCTTGCACTTTCCATGAAGCCATTACACTTTTCTACTCATCCGACAAATTCATACTCTTAAAGATATGCTCGCAAGAGTGTAGCCAAGCTTGGGTGTTAATTATGGTCTTTGATCGTTTAAATGCTTTTCCTCACAGGTTGGTGAAGTCTTTGCATAGAGCAGTAAAACTGACTTAAGGAAGTGCTGGATTAACAGCCTCATTATAGTCTGACCTCTGCTATCATTAGTCGATGTGCTTCCTACTACTCTGCCCTTCTTCCTCTTAAACTCATTTTGGCTACTTGGATAGGTAACCCAACCAATTTAGATAGAGATATAGTTATATAAAATTACAAATACATACTCTCAAGATAGATACTACTCCAGAGCCTAGGTATTTCTCAACCTGCGCTCTGAGACCAACTGTGACGATCTGCCTTTCATTCTACAAAAAGACGTATCATCAATAAGAAAAGAAATAGATAGAAATAGAAAAGATAGAAAGAGGGATGTTAACGCTTAAATTTGAACGCTAACACCCCGGTGTGTGAAGTGTAGTTGTGAAAGCACCACCCGATAGATCGGGAAAGAATTACAAGCAAGTAATAACGGAAAAGCAGTAAACAACAGCAATTTTATAGTGGTTCGGCTTATGGGTACAGCCTACGTCCACTTTAAGTACTTTTATTGATGATCTCGTTACAAGTTGATACAATTCTTCCCAAGTACAATTCACTTTGAACTACAAGAAACTTAGAACAAGTATTTTAAACTTCGATGGAGATGAGAGTCTTCGAATCCATGTTGGATGTACGTCATCTCTTGTTGAAGTTGTTTGTAGCGTTCTTAGTGTCTCGACAGATTCAAGTGTTGAATTGGTTTGGAATGCAGCAGAGTATCAGCGCTTGAAGAGAATGAGCAAAAGGTCCCTTTCATGTTGAATGTGGCCTTGTATTTATAGGCAAACTGTTTAGGCTGAAATCGCCAAGTCATGAGTCGTGACCGACTCATGATGAGTCGTGACCGACTCATGATGAGTCGTGAGTCGTCTGCGAGTCACCTCTTTGCAACATGATTTTGAACTTGCCTCTGAGCCTTGTGTCGTGCGTCGACCTATCTTTTGAGCCGTAGGCTTTCCTGAGTCGTGTCATCCTTAACCCATCGAATCTCCTTAACCCGTCAGGTTCCTTAAGTCGTAGCGGCCTCTTGAGTCGTTCATCTCTTGAGTCGTAAACCTAATGAGATACTTAAGGACCTTGAATGGATGAGTCGTGATCAGATGAGTCGGTCTTTGATGAGTCGGAGCTCGAATGAGTCGTTGGATCGGTACTGTACCTTTAAGGCGCTAACTCACTGAGTCGTTGCTATTAATGATTCGTTGACCCATTGAGTCGGCAATCTCTGAGTCGCTTCATCAGTTGAGTCGCTGATTCCTATGAGTCGCTGACTGCCTTATCTGTTGAGTCGGCCTAAGTTTCAGTGGGGTTAACATTTGCCCCTCGAAGCACGCGCCTGAGTCGTAGGTCGCGCGCTTCGACTTATCTTAACTCGCTTGTGCCGACTCATGCCCTACTTCCTTGGTATAAAATGGATGAACCGTCACTTCTATCTTCTTCTTCCTTTATCAATCTCTTGAGTCGTGTTCCGCCATTAACACATCTCCAAGCTCCCAAAAATAATTTCAACTCGAATTAGCACCCAATCCTCTCTAGTCAACATACAATCGTAAGCGATTTCTTCCCTTTCTTCGATTGTTGATCATTATTGTCTTACACGCTTAATCCTTCGCCTCCGATTTGCCTCTTCGTGTCTTACGAGTTTTGTTGGATTTGATTGTTGATGAACTTAGGTCTGCTTGATTTTACTCGCGGCGATCCATCATTCGAGGCGATTCTGTATTGTGATAGGATTAAAGTTACTATTTTTGGAGATACCATTAGGTTAACGGGTTATGGGTTAGGATCCGAAGATAGGACTTGGAGATAGGTCATTGGGTTATCATGGGGTAGGAGGGAAACGAGTTTTGGAGTTGTATGGTAGATAGGCCAATCAGAGTAAAACACTACCCCTGATGCGACTTAATAATCTTGAACGACCTAAAACCCTTTGCGATTCAACTCTGGACCGGCTCACCAACCTTCACGACACAAGACTTGAGTCGGGGCCGAGACATCACGACACAATGCTTGAGTCGGGGCCGAGACATCACGACACAATGCTTGAGTCGGGGCCGAGACATGTCTTGATGAATTTTTCATAATTCTGAGCTGACATCTATTCTCTTTTATGACTCGTGACCTAAGTATTGCTGAGTCGTCTTCGACTTAGTCCTTGAGTCGTCTACGACTTAATACTTGCACTTTTAAACTCCACTTGAACCTTGAACTGCTGCTTGAATCTTTTACAGATTGCTTTAACTTGTAAGCTAATAACCTGTTAATATAACATTCACAGAAAACTGGGACGAATATACTGTCATTGATTGCCCACATCGAACGACAGATTAGTTAATGATAGATGATTAACTTGAATAAACTGTATGTATGAAGTGCTTTTAACATATCAATTTCAAACAAAATACCAAAGCAATACTGAAATAGTCAATTGAAATCGACTTGCTTACACTAATATTATGTTTGAACTTTTAGATTAACAAGTTTTGAAATGTTTACAATCGATCAAGCATCGATTAGTATAATTCCAGTTATATATACTTGTCACTTTTATTAGTCTTGCACAACACTTCACACTTTTTAGGAAACGCGCACCTTCGCATTTGAACATCCAGTTGCTTGTGTAGAATGAATTCTCATCAAGAAGAGCCGATGGGCCAGGCTGAAGATGTCTTCCCAGTAGCTATCCCTGTAGATAACCCTCCGGAGAGAACATCCACAACCTTGAACCAGCGGGTGTTTAACCAACTACGCGTCCAGTTTGGCATCGATGACGCTGACGTCTTATTTCCGGGGCCAAATGATACCGCGGATAGGCCCCCTCATAGCTTTGTTGCTGTCAATCGTCAAATGTGCTTGAACGGCGCTATTCCTCCTTTTAATGACTTTCTTCAACAGTTCCTGCTTCGGTTGACTATCTCTCCATTCCAACTACACCCCAGTGGCTACGCTATTCTGATGGGGTTATGTGTTCTATATAGGAGAGTTTTGGATCGATTACCGAGCTTCGGGGAGATCTGCTATTTTTGCTCGTTCACGAAAATTAAAGACCATCCCTCCATTGTGGTTATAAGAAGCGCTCGAAACCGCAAAATTATCACTGATCTCTCCGAAAGTGCTCACGGATTTTTGAATCAGTTTTTCTTTGTTCGCTGCCCTCCAGGGTTTTATGCCATCTGGAGAGTAGGAAGTAAGATTTCCTGTCTATATTCTTTCCGCTTTGAAGCCATTTTTTGAGATCCGAACTTTCAGTTGCTAACTTCATTCTTTGTTCCTGTTTTAGCGCTTCCACCCCCTGCTAGGGACCCAAGCCATAAGCAAATTTTCGAAAGATTAAGTGCTGTGCCGGCAGAAGAAAGGAGCATAAAGTTTCTGCTAGCTGATGAATTTTTACATCAATACGGACTCCTCCATCCCTCTCGCTTTACTCAGCCTCATGAAGCTCCAACGGAGGTTCCTGATTCTCCGGTGAAAACTCCTGATCTTCCGATCTCCACTAAAGAGCACATGCGAGGAGAAATTTCTGCAGAAACCTTACTAGTAAAGTGCTCTACTCCAAGAGACGATGCGGGACCCTCCGAAAAGCCCGCACTTGCTCCCATAATTGAAGAAGAAGAGGAGCCCCTTTCCCAAACCAGGAAGAGTGCTGACAAAGGAGCTGATGGAGGGAATCAGGTTGGGCGTGACGGTGATGACGTCTTTGGGGATTTAAGTGACATAATCGTCACTTCCCAAGAGCTCTTTAAAGATGACCCTGCCTGTGGTAAAACTGTACCCCCGATGATTGAAGCGACATCTGCCCTCCAACAGACTCCAACTCCTTTATCCCAAGAATTGTCACCGACAGTGGGACCTATTACTTCCCCCCAACTGAGGAGTGGTTCGTTAGTCCAACGCGAGTAGTTTGCACTTCACACACAACTAAGGATTTTCCAGCACATTTATGCACTTATCTTCTCATACTTTAAAGATTTCTAAAGCTTATCTTTTCTTATTTCAGATCCTTCAATGACACGCGGCGGATCATATTATTAGGATTTCCAACGCTACGGGGGGCGTGGTCAATATGATTATAGGCGTTACTTTCCCTCCTACATAGAATCTGACGAAGAAAGGGCTGCCCGAAAGGCTCATGAAAGGAGGACTGAAGAAGAACGTCGCGAAAGAAGGGAGGGAGAAGAGCGCCATGATTCTTGGCAAAAAGGCGACGACTCTCACAAGAGAAAATCTCATGACGATCGAGGAAAAGGTCACATGAGTGAAGACTTAAGTAAACAAGCCCGTCACAGTGAAAAGCAGGCCTCTACTACTCCTGAGAAAGTTACTATTCCTGCCTCACTCGACATCCCTTCTGACTCTCCCGCTCTTGGGAAATCAGATATTCAAACGATAATTAGCAGGCCCAAATTTCAAGTTGGACCGGGTCCTGCCACTCTGCAGAGCCGATTTCCTCAATGGTGCCTTAAGGGGGTGAGATTCGACCTAGACTTGGTCCCCATCGACAAGTCTGCTATGTTGCGCAATCTTGATGCAGTCAAGCTCGATATCGAGAGGATGTCAAACTGGCAGAAGCTTGTCGATGAGCTTCAAAGAGTTAACCGTGCCAACATAGAGGCCATGCTTACTATGGAAAACGATAAGGCCGAATGGCAAAAGGTCGTTGAGCAACACGACACCGAGATGAGGAACATTGCTTCTTACAATGAGGAGCTTGAAGCAAAAGTCGAGGAATTGAAACATGAACTTGCTGCTTCCTCTACTTCCTACTCTCAAAAAGAAGAAGTGCTTCTGAAACAAGTGAGAGATGCTCACGCTAGCCAAAGGGATGCCGAAGACAGGCTAGAAGCACAAAAAAGAATCAGTGACGGCTATGTCTCTGATATTGCTGAGCTTCGAAAGAAAAACAACTCCCAGGAAGCGGAGATACAAATGCTTAAGCTTCAGCTTGCCAAAACTGAAAGGGAGCGTGATGAGGCTGTCGCCGGCAAAATCGCAGCCGAAGAATCTCATGAGGCGACCAAAAACAGCTTCGGCTCAACATTATTCGACTTCTACTTGCATAGCGTCTTGGGGCGTGGAAGCCTCGCTTTTCTTGGTCCTAAGTATGAAATTACTTTAGCTGAAGTATGGGAGGCCGCTCTTGAGATGCTTGGTGCTGAAGGTGCCGGTTACGACGAATCAGCCCTGGAAAGGCATTATTTTGATGATGACGCTCGCGCTGCCCTTGCCAAGGGAAAGGAACAACTTGCCAAATTAAGAACTGAAGTGACGGAAGGGGACCGGCTGGGGAAAACCACTTCAACTACTCTAGTCCAGCCACCTTCTTCGTCTGAAGTCGACATTATTGGTTCCAGTTCCCATCTTGCATCTCCCACCAAAGTTACCACTGAGATTACAAGCATGCAAGGTGGAGATGAGGGTGATGAGAGCGCTGATGCGCAAGCTTATGAAGTCGATATCAGGAAACCAGCTTCTCCAGGTAATTTCACTGTTAATCTCGCTACTGTCAATTCTGCTCAAGCGGGTTACTCATTTATTTCACATGAGTTTCATGAGCTCCTTGGCTATTTTCTCAACCTTGATGAGCCTTCATCTCCTCTCTTTACTGACTTCATTGGTGAACCTTCATCTCCTCTCTTTACTGACTTTAACCTCTTTTCTTCTGTAGAAAAAGTATCAAGCACTGCTCAAATCTCTACTTCTCCGGTAATCCCTCCTTCATCTCTTCAAGTGGCTCCTCCTTCTACTTCGCAGCCTGGATCACAGGAGGAACAAATAGAGGCTCTCCATGGCCTGGATGACCCCATTGCTTCGCAAGAGCAGAAAGATGAGGGACTTGAGGGAGGCGACATATCTCCGGAGCGGACTCCTTCTGACGATATAACTCTATCTAAACTTGTCACTCCAGGAAGTGAGTCTTCCTCAAAGAGGAGAAGGAAGCAAGGAGCATCAAAGAGGAGAGGGAAGATAATCACTGCCACTGAAGAGGAGCCAGAAGTTGGGCCAGCTGCGCCTACCTCTCCTTCCTCCCTTATACCCACTGGTCGACCTGAAAAGCTGGTCATTCGGCCGGGTAAAGGGTCCAAAGGCAGTAAAAAGAAGTGAAGACTTTAGCTTTTTGTCTTTTGTATGAACTGGCCGAGAGTTGTGCGGGTATCAGCCCCCGCTTTTATTTTGAAAACCTGTATCTGCATTATAGTTGAATAAAATGATTCTTCGTTTGTACAAACTTCTATTTGAATTTGAGAATGCATTTACTATTTATTTTATTTTTTTGCACAAGTTTATTTACACGATATTGCAGCGAGCTTATGGCATGTTACTTGAGCGTTACCTTTTGCTGATTTGGCTATACCATATTGTGTGTAATTATACTATATTGCCCCCATTCCATAAGTTTGCTGCAATATTCTATACTTCGAGGGGACTTGCACTCATATTTTCTAAAGAATAATTATTTTATTCTTTAAAGAAAATTTTTGTAGAGTACAACTCCCTTCGTATAAGTTTCTACGCTTTGTCGTTCGAAGAAATCACTTTTTTTTTTTTTTTTTTGCTTATGTGCATATTTTACCAAGTGAATTCCTCTATGTGGTAAAGCGGACCTCTGAAGGGTACTTTAACTTCTTTTCTTTTTCTTTTTTTTTATAGTAGGTAAATTACTCTCCCTTTGAAAGTTAAAGTACGCTTTTGATGAGGATTTTTTTTTATACAAAGTTGCACCTCTGAGGAGGGATTTTTCACGTTTCAACACTTGGAAGTTTTATTTCAATCTCGGTGAAACGTGTACCCCCAAAGAGTTGTGCCTTTGAAGAAAGTCTTTTCACGTTTCAACACTTGGAAGTTTTATTTCAATCTTGGTGAAACGTGGGCTTCCGAAGAGGTCTTTCTTCTTGATTGTGTCCCCGGGAGGGGGTTGTACCTCTAAGGAGGGATTTTTCACGTTTCAACACTTGGAAGTTTTATTTCAATCTTGGTGAAACGTGTGCCTCCAAAGAGCTGTGCCTTCGAAGAAAGCCTTTTCGCGTTTCAACACTTGGAAGTTTTATTTCAATCTTGGTGAAACGTGGGCTTTCAGGAAGGTCTTTATTTTGTTTTTGCATTTCAACTTTGGTGAAGTGAAATTCCGAAGAGCGGTTATTACACTTCAACTCCTGGCGAAATGTGCCTCCGAAGAGGGCTTTTATTTTGTTTACATTTCAACTCTGGTGAAGTGATATCCCGAAGAGCGGTCATAACACTTCAACTCCTGGTGAAATGGGCCTCCGAAGAGGGCTTTTATTTTTTGGCATTTCAACTCTGGTGAAGTGAAATCCCGAAGAGCGGTCATAACACTTCAACTCCTGGTGAAATGGGCCTCCGAAGAGGGCTTTTATTTTTTGGCATTTCAACTCTGGTGAAGTGAAATCCCGAAGAGCGGTCATAACACTTCAACTCCTGGTGAAATGTGCCTCAGAGAGGGTTTTCATCGCCTGGAAGTTACTCTCTCATGGTTGGAGGGTCATGACTCCTCCAATCTTTTTTGTTGAGTAGAGAACTTTCTTTTTTGTGGCGTATGACCCATTAGAGGTCTTTTATCCTCCGAAGAGGACTTGTGCTGCTGATGGTAGCTTTGGTTGTTCCTCTGTTCACTTGCTTATGCCTTTTCAGCGATCCTCTCTCTTTTTTTTTTTTTTTTTAAGTTTTCATTCCCCTTTTCTTGCAAGTAGCTTGTTTAATCCAAGGAAGTGTACTTCATTGCCAGGCAAGTTCGTGAGAACGGGCACTAGCTTCCTAATTGGATGTTTGTTTGTTCAAACAATCTCAATTTATCAGCAAGGGCTCGTTTCTATCGAAATCATTAGCCGTTCAATTGAAGTATTTCCTATCTAGGATTTGAATTCGGGGTCTTTGTGACTTGAAATTTGTTTGTTGAATGATGGTGAGAATCGCTCGGTCTTATTATGCGCAAGTTTTATTTCCATTGTCTGCAAAAATTTAAATCGACATTTCAGCAATACATTTTATGTATTTTTATATCGAAAACAAAGCAAACATATAATAATAATAAGGAACACAAGATTTATAGTGGTTCGGCCATGAAATTGGGCCTACATCCACTTTATATTCTTTCATTATTTACTTGCATCAGTTTCACAATTGCTTTCAATTACAAGAATCATACATTCATAATTCTTTTTACAATGTTTCAACAAAATTTTCAAGTAAAGTATGGACGCAAATGGTTGCTGTTCCATGCCCTTGGAATTTGATCTCCATCAACAGTGGTGAGCTTGAATGTGCCGTCAAGAAGCTTCTGACCTATTACATATGGTCCTTCCCAATTTGGCCCAAACACACCTGTCGCGGTCATAATTCTTTTCAGGACTAGATCTCCAATTTCAAAGCTGCGTTGACGAACTTTGGAATTGAAATGTCTGGCTATCCTTTGCTGATGAGCTGCAACTCTGAGGTTAGCTTCATCTCTTTTTTCATCAAGGAGATCCAGCGCTTCAAGTTGTAGCTTCTCATTTTCTGCTTGATTGAAATGGATTCTTCTGTGTGAAGGGACCTCTGTTTCAACCGGGATCATTGCTTCCGATCCGTATGCTAACGAAAAAGGAGTATGCCCAGTTGCAGTTTTGTGAGTAGTTCTGTATGCCCATAATGCAAGTGGTAGTTTATCGACCCAACCACCTTTTGCTCTTTCGAGTTGCTTTTTGATGGTTGATTTGATGATCTTGTTCACTGCTTCCACTTGCCCGTTTGCCTGCGGATGAGCTACTGCCGAAAAGCTTTTCTGGATTTTGAATCGTTTGCAAAAATCCTGGAATTCCTCGCTTTCAAAATGAGTACCATTGTCTGTGATTATTTTCTGAGGCACACCGTATCTGCAAATGATATTCTTGGTCACAAAGCTTATCATTTTCTTAGAAGTGATAGTAGCCAATGGTTCAGCTTCAGCCCACTTAGTAAAATAATCAACTGCAACAATAGCATATTTAATCCCTGATTTAGCAGTTGGTAGCGGCCCAATGAGATCCATTCCCCAAATTGCAAATGGCCATGGACTGACCATCTGTGTGAGTTCGGTAGAAGGTGCTCTAGGAATTTTGGCATATCTTTGGCATTTGTCACATTTTCGGGAGTAATCTGCAGCATCCCGATTAATTTCTGGCCAAAAATATCCGTATCGGAGAATTTTCTTTGCTAATGTTTGACCACCTGAATGATCACCACATTCTCCTCCATGCACTTCAGCTAGGATTGTTTTGGACTCTTCCCGGGATACACATCGAAGCAATGGCATTGAGAATCCCCGTCTGTACAATCGGCCATCCTGAATTACATAGCGAGAGGCCTTCCTTAGTAGCTTTCGTCTTTCTATCGAGTTTTCTGGCAGAGAACCCCTGAGTAGGTAATCCAGTATTGGAGTCATCCATGACTCTTGTTCTTGAGATACATTCATAATCCAGTCTATATCCATCTCGTCTATACTTGGCGCTGAAAGGACTTCTACAGGGACCAATCCCAATAGTTGAGCTTCACCAGAACTTGAATACTTTGCGAGGGAATCTGCCTTCATATTCTCTTCCCGAGGAATGTGGCTTATTGAATAGTGATCGAGTTCACATAGGAGTTCCCAAGCCTTTGACAAGTAGGAAGGCAGGTTTCCACCTTTTGCTTGAAATTCCTTCTTGACTTGGCATACAATAAGCTGAGAATCACTGAAGATTTGTAATGCTCGAATGTTTAGCTCTTTAGCGATTTTCAGACCTGCAATAAGAGCTTCATATTCTGCTTCATTGTTTGTTGAAGGAAATTCCAATCTTAGTGCATAACATAATGATCGACCCTCAGGAGTTTCAAGTACCACTCCGGCTCCAGAACAGTAGTCATTTCTTGCGCCATCAACATACATCTTCCACTGGATTGGGGAATCATTGATCGCTTCTTCCTCACCATTATCTTTCTCTGTGAATTCTGCAATGAAATCAGCTAAAGCTTGTCCGTTGATTGCTTTTCGAGGGTGATAGGTGATGTCATATTGACTGAGTTCAATGTTCCATTTTAGAAGGCGACCCGAAGTTTCAGGGCGAAATAGGACTTGCTTTAGAGGTTGATCAGTGAGTACTTTGATAGGATGAGCTTGGAAATATTGCCTCAGTTTCCTTGATGCAACTAGTAGGCAATAGGCGAGTTTTTCCAACTTGGAGTAATTCAGCTCTGCCCCAGTGAGTCTTTTGCTGATATAGTAAACCGGATGTTGAATCCTTTTGTCTTCCCGTATCAGCGCTGCACTTAGAGCATGAGATGATACTGCCAAGTATATAAGAAGATCCTCACCATTGCCTGGCCTAGAAAGTATTGGAGGCGTTTCCATATGACGGATCAACTCATCGAAGGCCTTTTGGCATTCGGAAGTCCATTCAAAATTCTTCTTTCCTTTTTTCAGGGCGTCAAAGAATGGGATGCATTTATCAGTGGCTTTGGAAATGAACCGACTCAGGGCGGCGACCTTTCCGTTGAGACTCTACAATTCCTTCTTTGTTCTAGGAGCTTTAACTTCTTTCAAGGCAGTAATTTGAGCTGGACTAGCCTCAATGCCCCTAGCACTGACGATGAAGCCTAAGAACTTTCCGGACTCGACCCCAAATGTACATTTCAGAGGGTTAAGTTTCATTCTGTATTTCCGGAGGACTGCGAACATTTCTGCTAAGTGTTCAATGTGATCCGCTGCTTTCCTGGACTTCACTAACATGTCGTCGATGTAGACTTCCATAGTTTTGCCCAATTACGGTTTGAACATAGCATTAACAAGTCTTTGATAGGTTGCCCCTGCATTTTTCAATCCGAAGGGCATAACTCTGTAGCAATAAAGTCCAACATCTGTGATAAAACTTGTATCCTCCTGATCCGGCTCGTGCATCATGATTTGGTTATAACCGGAGTAGGCATCCATGAAAGATAACAATTCATGTCCCGCAGTTCCGTCTACCAGTTGATCGATCCTGGGTAATGGGAAGCAATCTTTGGGGCAAGCCTTGTTTAGATCAGAAAAATCAATGCACACTCTCCATTTTCCATTAGCTTTCTTGACCAACACAGGATTTGAAACCCAATTCGGGTATGTAGATTCTTTGATGAAATTATTTTCCATGAGTCGATCAACTTCTTCTTTTAATGCTGCTGACCTTTCTGGACCTTGGGTTCTTCTTTTCTGTTTAACTGGCGTAAACTTTGGGTCAATATTCAGAGCGTGTACTGCAACTTCTGGGGATATTCCACACATATCGGCATGAGTCCAAGCAAAGACATCCAGATTTGCTTTCAGGAAAGATATCAAGATATTCTGAATTGACACATTAAGCTGCGAACCCACATTTAACACCTTATTTGGGTCCTTCGGGTCAACAGGTACCGGAACTGTCGTTTCCACCGGTACCACTCTATTCTCCCCTGCACTGGCTTTTCTGGGATCCATTTCTTTCCGTGCCCCGCTGTGCTCACCAGTGCAGGGTCCGCCCCGTAATTGCTACAAGGCTGGTTCTTTGATGCGGACTGGGGTTGCCGCATCCTTCCCCATTTCTCTTTTTCTTGACTCTCGCAGCTTTGTCAAATAGCACTCTCACGCAGCATTTTGATCCCCTTTTATAACTCCTACTCCATTGTCAGTAGGGAATTTAATAGTGAGGCACCACGGGGCTAGGATAGCTTTGAATGCTGCGAGTGTTGGACGGCCAAGAAAAGCATTGTAAGCAGAAAACTCATCGACAATCACAAATGTTTGCTTGCGGACCACTTTCCTCTCTGCTTCTCCGAGTTCTACAAGCAGATCGATGGTCCCAATTGGTTGTTTTGGCTCCCCAGTGAAGCCAGCGATCTTTTGTGATGAGGCTTGTACATCAATCATAGGGATTTTCATCTGGTCAAATGTCTTCTTGAAGAGGATATTGCATGATGCTCCGCAGTCAATGAGGACTCTTCTGACAATGGCCGGTCCAATACCAGCCGAGATGACCAAGGGGTCTAGGGTAGGAGCTTCTATACCTGTGGAATCTCTGGTTCTGAAAACAATATCATCGCTGAAAGTTTTCTGTTGTTTCAGGGGCGTAGTGTCTTCTAAAACAAAGATGTCTTCTTCGGCTGGAGCATATTTCAAAGCCCTGGAATATCTCTCCATCTCACCCCAGCTCTTGCCAGCTGGGTGAGGCCCCCCTGTAATGACATTGATAACGGGCCTTCCAGATTCATGTCCCGTAGCTTTCTCACTTGTTCTAGGCTGATGAACAGGAACCTGTTGCCCCTGACTTGACGATGCAGGATTGTTGCTATTTTTCTTCACGAATTGCTGCAGTTTGTTTTCTCTCAGCAACTCTTCAATCAGATTTTTCAACTGGCGGCATTCATCAGTCTCATGACCGGGTTGATTGTGGAAGCGGCAGAATTTCCCACTCTGTATGGCTTTTTTCCCGGTTCTCAAAGGGATAGGTTTAGGGAAATCGACGGAATCTTTAGTGGCCAGGTAGATGTGCTCCGGTGTATGTGATAATGGAGTATATTCTGATGGCTTGAAGGATCGGGGCTTCTTCAGATTACCCTGTTTCTTCCCATTACTATTCTCCCTTTTTTGCCCCACCGATTCATTCTTGCGTGGAGCGACAGTGTTGTCTTCTGCTTTGTCCAACACTGTCTTTACTGGTAAAGGACGGCTTTCCAAGCGAATGAATTCATCTGCTTTTTTGTAGAACTTTTCGAGAGAGGTTGGCTCCTTCATATTTAACCATTTCCCAAATTCGCTTGACTTATCAATAGCCCTCATCAGATAAGTCAATATCATTCGTGGTTCAGCATTGTCCACCTCAGCCAGTGTTATATTGAAGCGGTTCAAGAAGGATCTGATAGACTCACCAGGATTCTGCTCTAAACTCGATAGTGACATAATGTCCTTGGCCTTCGAAGCATATAGTCTAAACTGCTCCTTGAATTTTCTGGTCAAGTCTGAAAACTGATCGATAGATCGGACTGGCAACTTGGTGAACCACAGTAAAGCCACGCCTTCCAGGTATACGGGGAAATATCGGCACTTTATTTCGTCGGAGGCCCTGGCACCTGTCATGTGCCAATCATATTTATACAAGAACTCATTCGGATCACTTGTCCCTTTGTAAGCTGGAATAGTCGGAGGGACAAACTTCCTTGGAAATTCCGCCTTCAAGATTTTTTCAGTAAACGGAGTTTTACTTTGGGCGAAACCCCATTCCTTCTCATCTTCAACCCTTTGCATACTTTCTTTCATGATCTGCCGGACCATTCCAGAAAGATATTCCTCATCATGCCGAGTTCTAGATCCACCAGCCTCAGGGACTGCCTGCTCAAAGGGACTAGTAGCCCTTTCCGGAGCATTCCTCTCACTAACATCATGAATGTTGCCAGCATAGTTCCTTTCATTTCCAGCTGGTTGATTGTTTGCCCCAAGTAAATCGTTCAACTTATTCAGAATCAGAGCGTTCTGGGCACTTTGAGTCTCTAATTGTACATTTTGGGCGTTTATCTGCTGGTTTAGCCCTAGAATCACAGCATCCAACTCCGCTTTCGTAACTCCAACAGACGGAGTGGGTTGATTAGGTACAGGGGAAGCGGAGGTTCCCTCTTGAATGTTTCCAGATCTGATAGATCTACTTTTCCTTCCAGGAGCCATAATTTCAGATATACTTCTGGTTTTTAAGGAAATTCTTTCTTCAAATCTCTGTGAAGCAATGATGACAGTTGTCCTGAGTTCAATTCTCAGTGAAAGCACCAAAAATGTTAACGCTTAAATTTGAACGCTAACACCCCGGTGTGTGAAGTGTAGTTGTGAAAGCACCACCCGATAGATCGGGAAAGAATTACAAGCAAGTAATAACGGAAAAGCAGTAAACAACAGCAATTTTATAGTGGTTCGGCTTATGGGTACAGCCTACGTCCACTTTAAGTACTTTTATTGATGATCTCGTTACAAGTTGATACAATTCTTCCCAAGTACAATTCACTTTGAACTACAAGAAACTTAGAACAAGTATTTTAAACTTCGATGGAGATGAGAGTCTTCGAATCCATGTTGGATGTACGTCATCTCTTGTTGAAGTTGTTTGTAGCGTTCTTAGTGTCTCGAGAGCTTCAAGTGTTGAATTGGTTTGGAATGCAGCAGAGTATCAGCGCTTGAAGAGAATGAGCAAAAGGTCCCTTTCATGTTGAATGTGGCCTTGTATTTATAGGCAAACTGTTTAGGCTGAAATTGCCAAGTCATGAGTCGTGACCGACTCATGATGAGTCGTGACCGACTCATGATGAGTCGTGAGTCGTCTGCGAGTCACCTCTTTGCAACATGATTTTAAACTTGCCTCTGAGCCTTGTGTCGTGCGTCGACCTATCATTTGAGCCGTAGGCTTTCCTGAGTCGTGTCATCCTTAACCCATCGAATCTCCTTAACCCGTCAGGTTCCTTAAGTCGTAGCGGCCTCTTGAGTCGTTCATCTCTTGAGTCGTAAACCTAATGAGATACTTAAGGACCTTGAATGGATGAGTCGTGATCAGATGAGTCGGTCTTTGATGAGTCGGAGCTCGAATGAGTCGTTGGATCGGTACTGTACCTTTAAGGCGCTAACTCACTGAGTCGTTGCTATCAATGAGTCGTTGACCCATTGAGTCGGCAATCTCTGAGTCGCTTCATCAGTTGAGTCGCTGATTCCTATGAGTCGCTGACTGCCTTATCTGTTGAGTCGGCCTAAGTTTCAGTGGGGTTAACAAGGGAACAACAACATCAGAATCTCACGTTGGAAGCGGCATAAAACATAATATTACACATATCCATTACAAAGTTTTACATTTTAGAGTACACAAAATAATATGACTTCATTACATTTGGAAGTTACATAAGTCTGTCTAACCATTACGTCCAAAATACAATATCCCAAATGTCACAACACAGCGGATATAGATAGATACTTCTAGGCTCCAGCACCAAGCTTCCAGAATATTTGACAGTCCTAATCTGATCACTTGGCTACTCATAAAAATTTGAGTACCCAAGAGTTTAAGAAAACAAAATAAACTCCGGGTCAGACATGGGTTTGGTGTGAGTAAACGGTTAAAGTTATTTAACTTTAAAAATCATTTGAAAACAAAAGGTATCGCATAAGACTTCCTACACATGAACATGGGTAAGTTTTTACCTTACGCTAACCAAATCATTTGATAGGAAACCAAGTGATATTATAATAGGGTCTAGGGTTTTCAAATAAACTAGAAAATATCCGAAATTGTTACATTTATTAAATTCCAGCATACATAGGTATACAATCAAATCCGAGGGCACTTATTGGATAATGAGTTTCCATCAATGGCAGGGCTACTTGGGTACCGTCCGTCACA
This sequence comes from Allium cepa, assembly GCA_030765085.1. Lineage (NCBI taxonomy): Eukaryota > Viridiplantae > Streptophyta > Magnoliopsida > Asparagales > Amaryllidaceae > Allium > Allium cepa. The sequence continues at coordinate 167,708,818 of CM060929.1, forward strand.
GTATGGGGCCTAGATCACCGTACCAAGGATCACTCCGGATCCCCTGCAACACAAGGCCGGAGCCTTCCCTTACTGGACAGTACCAAACAAGACAACCCCGCCGTTGTGGCCAACAACTGCCTACACAGCCCAAATAAAAGGGACCTCTAGACAGGGGTAAATCTCGTCGTACTTGGGTGCTACCCACTTAACCTTGCTGCACCTCCCCCGTTTTAGCCATTTCTGATTGATGAGGCAAGAGGCTGCGATTACCTTTATAGAAGTCATCTATCTTAGAATGCTCATCGTCCACCTGACGATGTTCTGAAAGCATTCATTCCATACAAGTTTTGGAATCAAAAGGCATTATCTCTTTATACTCGTTTTGGAATCACCCTCAGTGTTAATGACAATAACCCTTGCATTCTAAAACTCCATCTCTATCTTCACTTGAGATGTCACGACCTAACGTTTAACTTGGATCGATGTGATTTTCAGATAATTAAACTTGAATTCTGATCCCGGTCTCATCGAAATCCAAATGTATCTTAAAGGTCAAATTTGTTTAAAGATTTAAACAATTCAATTCAATTTAAAACATTGAATTCACACAGCATTATCCGCAGATAATAATATACATCTATCACAATTATATTCTACATCTCATCACACAATATCACAGATTATCATCCATTAGATATCAACCAAATCCAATCATTCTATTTAAAACAATCATCCATAAGCAAGCATCTTTAATCCATATTATAATTAATTTAATTAATTGAAATTAAATTTATTACCTAAGAATTAACCACTAATCCTTACATAGTCAATCATTAATTAATTACAATCATTAATTAATTAATCATTTCTTAATTAACCTCGTAATCAATTAATTAATCTTTAATAAATTAATTAATTATCCTTTAACTATTAGCTAATCACCTTAATTATTAATTAATAAAACTCAATTATAAACTAATCAATTCTTAATTACTGGTCGATTAATCCTTAATTAATCCTTACTTAACAATTAGTTAGTCATAATTACTTAATTAATTAATTTCTAATTAATTTATCTTAATTACTTAATTAATTATCCATGATTAATTAACCTTAATCACTTGATTAATATATTCTTAACCATTTAATTAATTAACTATTAATTCATTTATGCTTAATTACTTAATTAATTAACACTAATTACTTGATTAATTTATTCTTAATTATTAATTAATTAATCACTAATCACTTAATTAATTAATTAATTACTAATCATTGATTAATTAATCTTCAATTATTTAATTAATTAACTATTAATCATAAATTTATTAATCCCTAATTACGGAATTAAATCAATTCTTAATCATCAACTAATTAATTCATAAATAATTAACTCAACATTTATAAATTAATTAATCCAAAATTGTTAATTAATTTAACTTTAATTACCTTACTAATTAAAATAATTTTTAATCATAAACGCTTAACAAACATTCAAAATAAAAAAATTTCATTAATTACTTAAAATTATTACATGTTTTAGAACATTTCATCTTGATTTATACTTACGTACTTTTAAAAATTAAGTTTTGAAAATACTTAACATTTCCCATATTTAATTTAACAAAGTGTAAAAATTTTAATCAAAATAGTTTAAAACTTCTTTTATGTAATAGTTCAAACAAATATTAAAATTTTAAAACTAGCCCTTTCAAAACCCTTTTTAAACATGCTCAATTAACTTTAGGTTCGACCCGCTACTAATTCGAGTACCGACTCGAGATCTTCATCTTCCTCTTTCTTTCTTTTTAGTTATAAACTTAAAAAAAGACTGGAAACAACTATCTCATGAATACGAGCACAAACACGAGCTAAAACACGAGTCCTCATCCCAAATACCCGAGGCATCATCGAGACTACTCGCTACTTCAACCAAAATGACGTAGAACTGATGTCGTGCATGTGCACAGGCCATCAACAGCGTACTTCGGCGACACTACGCACATGTTGACGATCGACCATACGTTCAAATCCAGCCCTCAATCAAACGTTGCAAAACAGAAAGAAAATTCGAGACTTCCAGTCGAAACAGGAAACCCACGACCTCACTAGAAACCACCTCGTCACAGCAATCCCGACCTTTAGAACCACCGTGACTTCGCCCACACCTTCGTCCACATGTCCAATGCATCCCTTCCAAGCCTGGCCAAGCTCGATGCATTGACAAACGCGAACAAACCCAAAATCAAGACACCTATCTCGCCCCTTGTTCCCTCTACAGCCGACGCCAGGGCGATCGAACATCGCTTCCACTATTTTTCCCCATCTCTCCAGACATTAACACAGCTTCGACAAAAATCCCAAGATCGAATGATCATCAAGTCGCCGCAATTTGACCAATCTTCCATTTTTGATCATCTCAGAAATGCAATTCCAAAACTCAACTATAATTCGAGACTTCTATTTTAAAAATCTAGTTTCCCAATGGCAATTCAAATTGCATTCTTGAATGTTCAAAATAAAATCTTTGATTTTATCAAATTTAAAGGTCTTACTGACTTTTGTGCATTCTAAAAGAACTTCAAACATAAAATATTTAAACTGATTTTTAAATTCTAAATTACATTTTCACAAACTTGTTTTGTTTAGAAATTGAAGCCTCATAACACATAGATAAAAAGTTATTGAATTTTTCTTTCCTTTTCACTCTGTAATCTACAAACAGAGAGTAACAGATATTGGACTAGCGTAAACAGATCTCACATACATATACACAAAATTTACATATATATTTCCACATGCAAAAACCATATAATCAAGAAAATACATATTAAATTCTACTTAAACTTCTTTTCAAAATTTTACTCACCTGATAGTATTTTGAAGCAGAGAGTTAAAAGTTTTGCAATCTGGAAAACTTTGAACTGCAGATCCTTAAAATTGGGAATGCTAGAAAACTAAAATGTTATGGTTTGCAACTGTAAAACTTTAAATTGATGATTATCTTTAGACTTGAATTTGAAGTTGTTTAGATGACTTGATTTTTGAAAACTTCTGGTTGGAGCTGCTTTAAGCTTGAATTGGATCTTGCTTTTGAAATGGTTTGCAGATTTAAATTTTTTGAAATGAACTTGATTCTATGTTGAAAAGGTGGAAGTTGATAAAATTTTCATGTTTGTAAATTAATGGCTTATTTCTTTTGTTATTAGAAAACGAGATAGGAAAAAAATGAATGAAGAAAAAGAGCTAAGGCTATATAGATTTTAATTTTTGATTTATTAAAATTAAAGAAAATAAAATAAAAATGTGACACTTGTCACTAAACTTAGTTAATTAGTTAACACATGTTATTAGAGAGATTCACAAGTTAACGTATGTAATTTTCATGCAAAATTTGATTTTTAAATATATTTATAATTAATTTTCTAATTTATAAATACATATTTAATTTATATAAATAAATCTCTTTAAAAGAATATAATATAAAAAAATTATGTTCTAAATAAAATCATGAAAATATATTTTAGAACCGAAATATGATTTAAGATATAAATAACTATCTTTTGAATTTCAATTTAAATATCCAAATTCAAATTAAATTTCAAATTCAATTTAAAAAAAATGAATTTGAAATATGGATATAATTTTGACAAATCCAATTTCCATTTGTATATAGTAATTCTATTTTAAATTCAATATATTACAACACAATTATTATTATTGTTTAAAATAACAATTTTATCAATCATAATTAATTTATAATGGAGATTATCACATTGAAATTTGGTTTTAAATTCTTGGATATCACACTAGTGAGCTTCTAAATAAATAAGGATGTCCCTAAAAAGGTTTACTTCACTGTTGAGGTATAATGTGGCTATTGCATAGCCTGCCTCCCTACCGAAAGAAGTAACCTAACTAGATTCCATATTTTTATTTAAGAGTGATAATGGATATCTCGGGAAGGGTTTGTTTCGAGTTAAAGGTACTAAGCGACTGATCTAGGGTTTGTCTCTCTCTTATAAATGAAGTAGTAAATAGCCCAATGAGATTTCCAAGCAATGTCAACTTGATAATACCAGTGAGGAATCTGCCTTGAGGTTTGGTATCTAATGGCAAAGGCCTACCTATAAATAGGCGTTAAATGGTTAAAGGCCTTCCCAGTCCATTTTAATAGGGTATTGAGTAGCTTCGAAATAGTCTCTCACATTGCTAAGACTTTAATAATGATAGATACGCTAGTGGTATGACCATTATAAATTATAAGGTCATAGATAGTGGTCAAAGGTCTCTGTGAGTAGGATCAATTGATCAATAATGACGATGCTAGAATTCCATCTAGGGAATATGCACCAAATGACGGAGTCTACCTCGACTGAGGTCTTAAATGGCAAAGTCTATGTATTTCTCTTTGAAAAAGTATTGTGTGGTGATGGTAGATGCCCACCTTATATGTAGAAGCATTGAGTGGCAAATGCATATGGAAGTATTGGGTGGTTGATAAAGCTTTCTCAGTATTTTGTACCTTAGGAATGGGTAGGTAAGTAATCGTGTGTGCAATGGAAGGTTAGATTAGAATTGCTAACTTTAATATACATAACAATTAAATAGAAACCAATTAGTATAAATTTATGTTATGGACAGTTTATTTATTTTTCGGTCCCCAGAACATGGTTTTGACGCTCTACTCATTACAACCCACATGATAAATTTAGTTGAATTGGTCAGTGGAGCTAGATGTGTATAGTTGTTGGAGAAGTCCTCTTTTCCCTAATGCTCAATGCTGATATGACAAGCTACAATCCAGGGAATACCATTAATTCTAATGTAGTAGTCATAATCAGTATTCTTGTCTTATTATTATTTCCGCTGTGAGTTTAGATTTCTATCAATATCTAATAATGCTCATGCTTATTTGCAGGTACCGAATTAAATGATTTATGATTTTATTGATTTGAATTTTGATTTTAGTTGAAATCTAGGCCCATTAAGCTATGGGTTATTACAACTCATTCTGATGAAACATATCTCGCTTTAAGGGAGGATATTCGAGACATATAATCTACTTACTTCTAAAAGAACAGCAATCAAGTCAATTAGAAACCGTCGATTGTTGGCTCGGAAAGGTCAAGATTGGATATGCATGAATTATCTGAAAACTACTTTGAACTAGCATAAGTGTTCAAACTGGAGACATTTTGAAGATAATGAAATCGAAGACAGACTTCTTTGAAGTACAAAGGCTACTTACTACTAATCCAAAGGGTGATTCCAAAAAGGATGAAGTAGAAGTAGTACCTTCGTATCCTTAACAAATTGTATGGATGAATGCTGGCATTGCATTATTTCTTGTAGGGTAGCATTAGCATTCAAAGAGGGATTAGTTAAAAGGAAAAAGTAATCGTGACCTCACGAGCCTTACACCAAGAAATGACTTATAAAACAAGGGATATGCCGCAAGGTTATGTGGATCATACCCACTAGGGTATGTTCATCATCTTTCTAGATCACTATATATGGATTTATAATGTGCATGAGACCTCTTAAGGAAAAGGTAATAAAGCGACGTGTAATGACATAATCGATACAATTTAGGGAGGGGTAAGCCGATCTTGTCATGCAGGGGTCGCAAGTTTTATGACCTTGGTATATTTTATCTATAGATATACAGTGGTTGGTGGTAACCAGTGCCTTGGCATTATATGGAATCCATTTTCCAATTCGTGCCTTTACGGACTTAGTTGCATACGAAATATGCTGTTGAATGTAATTAATGTAACCATTTCAGCTATAATTTAATATTTATTTTAAACCCTAAACATTATTATAATATCAGGGGATTTTCTATTTGAAATGTTTTGGTTATACTAAGGCAAAAACCCGTCCGTGTTTATGTGCGCCGTGGTCTTACGAGATACTTTTTACTGAATTGGCTTTATAAATATAAAAATCCATATGGTTTTAGTTTCTCATGCTGGTTTACTAGACAGTCTAGGTGTTATTTTCTTATATTACTTGGGTCAGGCCCAAGTATATTTTCCAGACTTAGCTATAGACACTTGAAGCTTCAAAAGACAAGCTGTATACCGTTAACACATGACGTTTTAATTTTCCATGGTATTTCTAGTTCAGTATTATTTCTAAGGACTGATTATTATAAATGTCTAGGCTGACGATAGGTTAGACTCTGATTGTTGTATGAATATTAATGTTTTCTTTTGTAAAAATCATTGGAATCTGATGTATTACTCGTCACGATGTGCAATTCTGTTTTGTCTTTTCTTTTCATTTACACCAACAATCTGTCATTTCGGTACTTGGATGTTCGGTATGTAATTACCATGGATGTATTAGTGTCGTCTTTTAAGGGTTAAAAAGGTGGGTCATCACATTAGGCCTGAGTTTGGATATTAGGGTCCTGCTCACCCATGCTACATTCCTAACCCAGTGGTTTAAGAAGTTTAAAGGGTTGACCCGGTTATAAGACCTAGATTTATTTTGGGCCTTCATCTTAATTTTAGAAAATAAAATAAATTTGATGTTGCATATACTTTTAGGATGTGGTAGAGGACTATACAAGTAATGGCTTGAAATTTGTTTTCGTGACATGTTTTATAAATAAAATTGTCTCTATAAAATGTTTGTAAATTTAAGTGATGTTTTATAAAATGTTTCATAAATGATTTTAGTATTGAATGAAATATGCCCCTTATGGAAATTAATTTGACATAAGAAGTAATGGTATAGTTAAGAAACCAGTAGGATAAAATACATAAGTTGTGCGTAGATAATTTTATTCGCATGATTGTTGTTAAACTAGGATTCAACTGCATGGTTTGTAGATAATTTGCACAAAACCAACAAAGGATTTATTTCGCTCAATTCTTAATGGCGAACACTTGTGATTGATTCTTGATATGTTCCCAAAGATTTATATCAAAGTATATGGCTATGTAAGGGAAACAGTGGTTTCTAGTCAAGGAACCTGTGACGCCCCACCTCTATACCCATGCTAGCCAAGGACACTATGAGGTAATGTCATCAACTAGCACCAAAAATAAGGCTGTTAAGGAGCGACCATCCATGTAATTGCTTTGTGTGAGCACCGATATGTCAAATAGTATAATATGCGTTTCATTTCAAGAGGAAATCCGACATGCCAATACAAACTCAAAGCTACTACACAGTAGCTATATGATCTTTAGAAACAAATATATAAATAAGCATAACACAAATCGGTCACAGATATCCATATCACAAAGGAAAAAATAGATATGAATATAACACATTGAAGTGTACGTCAGAGTAGTGGTCAAACAAGATCCACAATATCATAAAAGAATAGATACAAGTGCTATAAAAGAATATGTATACGTCAAGGAGTCTCTATCTCAAATTTATATTGACAAAACCCACTAAACTAACTAGTTAGACAAAAGTCAGATGATGGTCCCGGATAAGGAGTCAAGCAGAAGCACCTATAACATCTTAGCCTGACCCAAGTATTATTTAACAAGAAAATAATAAATGGATCAATCAAGCTATAAACATTAGATAAAATGAGATAGGATAAGAGATATGACTAAAATGTATGATAAAAATAATTCCATACTGTGAAAAGTATAATTTAAAATATAAAAAAATCATACAATATCTCAAGAAATCTCAAACGCAGAAAAGAATGTCGTATTCATAAATTTATTCACCAAACCATAAACATTGATAAAGAATATGAATGCCAATCTCAAAAGTCAGCGAAACAAAAATTCCAGAAACAATCAATTAGAAATCTAGAAAACACAAATGAGCCGAAGCTCCTCCAAACAAGCTGAAGGTCCTCCAAATAGGGTATAGTCCCCCATTGCGGACTATGAGCCGAAGCTCCTCCAAATGAATCGAAGCTCCTCAAAATGAGCCGAAGCTCCTCCAAATGAGCCGAAGCTCGTCCAAATGAGCCACTCCTCCAAACGAGCTGAAGCTCCTCCAAATCGAGATATAGTCCCCCATATGGACAAAGAGAGGCAAAGCTCAACATAATGGGGTATTGTCCCCCACGTGGACAAACAGACATCGCACATCGCTAGTCTAAATTACAAAATGATCGTAATCGATCAACAAGAAGTGTCAATTACACTAAGCTATAATAAATGAGTTTAGCTTCACATCCCATAACCAGTGGCTTAACTTAAATATTTACGAACAAATTGTAGATTTCCACTTTATCACAAGAGTTTCAATCGAATGAGTCTAAGAATTAACCGACAAAGTAAACGCAAGCGTTTCATACCACTTGTTTTGCTAAGCCGTTTAATTAGATTTCTCGTATGAATGAGGTAAAGGTTTGTATATACTAATAGGTTAGAAAATGGTTTTATAAATGAGCTTGATATTGAAAATAGTGTTGAAATCGTTTTGATGAAAGAGTTTTGATATTTACTACTAGTATAGAAAACTTTGCATTTTAAAGTGACAAATCACCAAAAATGATTGCAAAAACAATCATTCACCAAAAATTCATATTCGAAGACGTGAATCAAATCCCAAGAAATCGATACTAAATCCATTGAAATGGACATTCCCAAAAATCCCCAAAAAGAAGTTATCGAAGTCAAAAAATGTGATAACAAAAAATTGGATCGGCATGAATTGATTAAAATTGGAAGCCCAAGCAAAATAGGCAAATTTGGCCGAGATAGCAGATTCAGTCGACTGGACTAGGTGGTCAGTCGACTCACACAATTCATGGAAACTTTCAATTTCCAAGTTCAATCGACTGAACCAGGGTGGTCAGTAGACTGAATCATGCTTGGAAACTTTTTGTTTTCAGGCTTAGTCTACTGACCTAGGGTGGTCAGTCGACTGATACTGGCCTAGGAAATTTCCTGGGTTCTATTCAGTCGACTAACTTCCTGGTTCAGTCAATTGAACTGGGATTTCCAGTATTTTCAACCTAGCCCCCAAGTTGGGCAAAATCCAACATATTGCGATCGGACGAGTGAAGGGCGCTAGGGGTTTATCCCAGTCGGCAACCCAGCCCTATAGGCTCTTCGATGCATGACCAAAAACATGTTCTAACATCAAAGCTTGGATTTTTAAAGATTTTGGCTTCAAAACACCAAATATTGGAACATTCAAAAAACCAATTCAATCCAAAGCAAAATGAACAAGAATAGACGTAAGGAATTCATACCTAACAACAACGAAGGTTATAGACATAGATATGAGCTCAAAAACTCACCTTTTACTCAAAAACAATGAAGAAGAAGCTTTTAAAACAAGGCAATATCAACCACTCTTCAATCTCAACTCAAGAAGCTTCAGTTTATAAGAAAATATTTTCTAGGTTTGGGTTTAGGAATTTCTGAAAATGGAAGAGGGATTGAGATGGAGAAGATGGAAAGGATGCTTATCTAAGCTTCTCTTGGATTTTGGACTTGAATTTGAGTTACCTAATCAAAGCTAGGGCTTAGGAATTTCTATTTCCTTTTATCTTCCCCCATTTTTACAAAAGCTTGAAGTGTTAGGAAATGAGAATGAATGAAGAGGAGAAGGGGGTGGAGCTAGGGTCTCGTGTTAGGTTATTGGGCTGAAACCCAAACCCAATGCCCTAAGTGAAAATGTCAAAATTCAAGCTAACTCCAAACATATTGATGTTTATACTTAAAAGGATCGCAAATAGCATTTTGAACTCAATGGAAGTGGTCTCGAGTTCTAATTCAACTATTTGCAAAAAGTAGCATTTCGGGCTTTAATTCGACTAACAGTGCTATATTTAAATAAAATATTAAAATATACAATCGTAAAATATGTAGGTTGTTATAGAACTTAATCGTAGTTCACACTGGAGTGGTCAAAAAGATTGATCTAAGTATGGAAGTGAGATTTATGAGATCGAGCAAAGTGATCAGATTCAACATTGCATATGGATGGTCGATGCACATCATAAGGGCTGAAGTATATATGTATACTATGTTTTTCTGGCTTATTGAGAGTTTAGGGAATGACTTTTCAATTTTTTCGAACGTAACTTGAATAAACCTCTAAGTAATAATCAAAGGCAATTGAGCATAGGTACACTTAGTTAATTATTTAATGCCCTTAGGCAATGAGCTAGATTATGAAATTAAGCAAACCATGAGCTTCAGTTGCTAGTGATTTTGAATAGTTTGAGTATTTTTTTGTAATTATTTCTTTTGTTGGTTAGTTGCGTTGGAAATTGAAGGATGAAATGTTTTAAGTGGGGGAGAATGCAACGACTTGAATTTTTTTACACTTCATATTTAAATATTTGAATTATTTAAATATTTGTATCTTGGTTAAATGTGATTTAATGGATTTTATAACCTTGTTAACCCCATTTTTATTAATAACTAGTAAGGGTAAACTTTTTCTTAAAATACGGTTAGAAAATTAATTGTTTGAAGAAATATCGATAACGTGATCGAAAATTATTTTGTCGATAAATTGTCTTCTTACTCCAAATAAGTTTTTCAAATTTTTACACTTGTATAATATACTAACATGTAACTAATAAGCAACAAAAATTTTAGTGGATTATATGGCTAATTATCTCCTAGATGATGTCACGGATGATGAAAGTGGAGATATTTTGAAAGAGGTATTTGCAGAAGATTTGGAAGGGGTGTAAGGTGGAAAGAAAAGTACGTGAAGACGGAGTTGGCTCTTGGTTGGTCATAGAGGGTAGGGGGTGGTTGGTGACCTCTTGGTAAAGCTTATTTAATCCACTTGAGCAGTCAGAAAAAGGGTTTTTCGATTTATTAACAAAGAGAATAATATGCTTCATTTTCTTCTCTCTTCGCATATACAATATTAAATCACAAAGGAACTTCTCTAAACTCAAGATATATGCCTAACATAACATAAAAATAAGGACTAGCAGGTCAAATTTTGAAGATGGGAGCACACGAGTCCCCATCAACCTAGAACATGAGAAAATTGAAGCCTATCTAGGCCAGGTCATTGGCATTTTCAAGGGTAGGAGGCATTTTGGACCGTATTTAGTTTGAGGTTGGAAGTGGTATTGAGGTAGAGGCTTGTGCTTAGTTTTGCGGTAGGAGCAGGGCTGAGTTAACTCACTATTTAATAATAGATGAAGTTGCATAACATGCTTGTACAATTATATTAAACTCATTAAAATATTAAAGTTGTATATCTTGACTACACTTGCTTTTGAAACCAAATTACAACAATATATGGAATATCATCACTTCTTTGACCATCTACAATGTATGGTATGGCCTTGACATTATGCATATTAGTTGGTCGAACTGTGTTTAGCTTAGACATGAATATGGAATTGATTGTGCAGCAAAAATCACTATAGAAGCACTTTAAAATCACTTGTTTTGGTGGATTTCTATAATATTTTGTAAATTTATCCTTTTAGGTTCCTTGGCATGGTTATGATGTTATATATGTATATACTTATTGTAAATAAGTTAGACTTTAAATCAATTAATAGTTTGTTGAAAATCGATCCAAAATTAGAGGGTGATTGCCTATACCAGTAGTACAATGGTACTACTGGTCCAGGCAGTCACCTTTTAATTTTGAAAGTCGAATGGATTTGTATAAATTTCCTAGGGAAGTTCGTCGCAAGTTTTTCCCCATAACATTTTATGGAGAAGCTATCAAATGGTATAGTCAGTAATTAAAAGGGACCATCTGTCCTTGGGAACAATTCTCTTATGAATTTATGGTGCACTTATACCTATACATAGACCCAACCATGGATTCTAGTACGTTGGCTAATATCAAGCGAAGTCCAGGAGAATTTCTTAGTGAATACATAAAAGGATTTAGTACAGAGCAATTCAAAGCAGAATATGCAATCGATAGAGAAAAACTTGTGGCAATTCGCTTAAAGCTAATTGAGCAAACTCATTTTTGGGAAGAACTTTTCATTCATGGATGTGAAGATCTACAATACTTCTATTTTCAAAAGAAATATTCATCCACATGGATAAGATGTACCATGCCAAGAAAAAATCCCAACCAGATACAAAAGAAGAAAAGGTCGATATCAGTCATTCCAAGATAGAATGAGAGCAACGGAAAAAAATCAAATGGGGACATCTAATATAATCATGTATTTACATAATATGATTAAGTCAAAACTTTTAAAGGAGTTTGTTAAGAAGGCCTAAAGGATTTCCCGCTTTGGAGAGAATGGACTAACAACCTGAAACTGAACTATTTCTAAGAAAAATGGTTTTGCAACTTTAGATTTAGATTCCAGTCAAATTGTGTACTTTATGGCGGTTTCCCACCAATGATTATCTTTTCTCATCAAAGTTATAACTTGATTTGTACTTGAAATTTATCATGCATTTACATAAAATTTGAGTTACTTTAGAGGACAAAACAGAACCAATCTGCTACATCCAAGAGATCCTAGATATCCTTGTTAAAGCATAACAAGTCTTTGGCTTTCATTAGAAGATAATTCAAATCAGTTTTTGGAGGAAAGAAAATATTTAAAATCTTCTCAAAAGAAGAGAATCTTAAGGAAAAGCATATTCTTGTCCCTAAAAGTGTATTAGTTCATGAATCTTGACTCTTCAGACTTACAAACAAATATCTCTTTTCGCTAAGCAAAACCTGAAATGAAACAATTATCTTTATTATACAAAGTTGGAGTAATATTACACCACATTATTTTCAACAGGCAGTTTTACCAAACACACCTTCGAGAAAGGTATTTCCAAAAGTCAATAGGGGATTCATACCAATTACGTTGTAAATCAGAAAAGCCTGTATTTATCTATTTCAAGAAAAATTTACAATGTTTTAGGAAAAGTATCTTAGTATTAGAAATATGTTTTAATCTAGAAATGCTAACAAAAGCATTTGCAAAGCTTTCTGAAATTAATGAAAAAGAGAAAACTATACTTATTTTTCAAAGAAAGTTCTTGAAGCTATCAAGACTCATTAGCGCCGTTAAAACTCTAATTAGGAAGGCCTATCCGAAGTACAGGATTGCAAGTTCATGAATCATGAACATTTAGTCTCTTACTTGAGATTTGCAATTTTGTTGTGAGAAAGGATCGAAATAGTTCTTGGTTGCAATGCTAGGATGGCGCTTTTTCATTAAAGAACTTCAATATCCAAAATCTTTTCGAAAGAAAGATTAATTTTAAGGAAAAATTCATTCTTCCAAAGGGAAATTTCTTATCGAGAAAATTGGAGTTTTAGTATTCCAAAAGGTTTTCTCAAATTTATTAAACAACCAATGTAGCCATAAAATTATTTTGACAAACAAGTTTCAAGCCCTTACCCCGTTCAGAATGCCTCCTATAGGGAGGATGGCCAAGCACCTACCAAAAAGCCTTCGGCCAGTTCGAAGCGCCTCCTAGATGGAGGAGGGTCCTGCACCCACCAAAAAGCCTATGACTAGTATGAAGCGCCTCCTAGAGGGAGAGGGCCAACACCTACCGAAAATCCTTCATCCAGTCCAGAGCGCCTCCTGGAGGAATGAGAGTCCGGCATCTACCACAGCCTCTGATGAACTCCCGGAGAGCTTTCAACAAATAAAAAGAGGAAGATGTCCATAGCTCAAAGCAAATGCAAAGCCTACGAAGAGGCAAAAAAGTAAAACAACAAAGATGTCCACAGCCCAAAACATAAGCAAAGCCGAAGAAGGGGCAAAGAGAAAAGTGATTGATATGTCCAAAAGCCAAAAAGGTGCGATGATAAAAGATACGAAGGAATCCAAAGACCAATGATGAGGCAATGGGATTTAAGTAAAGAGAAAATCCTTACTGAAAGGACAAGATTGGTTTTATTCAAAGAATAGACCAAAACAGATTTCTGATAGGCCCGGTCTAGACCTAGAAATAGGGAAACCATCAACGAAAGGTCTATATAATAAGTATCATTAAATTAATTAGGCCCGCTGAACAACTAAATAGCTGAACGGGACTACCTCTGAACAGGTAAATAACTGAATAGAACAACCTGTTGAATGGCCAAACAACCGAACAGAACTACTTTATTGAATGGTTGAATTGCTGAATGGAACTACCTGCTAAACGGCTGAATGGTAACTACTTGGCTCCAATATAATAATAATAAATAAATAAACACCTTAACAACTACACATTTCTTAACAAGAGAAACTTCTTTGAACAATGGGAATCTCCGTTGCTATTCGAAATATTAGTCCATGGTAAAAGTTTCTGATATAGCATTTTCGGTAGGGCTGCAAAATTAGTGTCAGATGAAATTATGAATCTTTTTCTTTAGTTCTACTCAAAATTACCATTACAAGACAATTTCTTGATTTTCTATTACTCCTGGTTAGGTTTCATGGTTTCTTATTATCAGACGAAATTCTGACAAGCTTTTGATTGTGTTTTTGATTCAATTTTTGGTTTCTTAACAAGTGAATTCCTAGTTGTCTTGTTGGTTTTCTTGATGGTTTTTGGACTTCCTATTGAATTTCTTGTTTTCTTATAGAATTCAAGTTTTTGTATTATCATCAGAGTTTGTTTCTGGTCTTATATTATTTCCAAACCCGGATTTCTAGACTTCTCTTACTATCAACCAAAACTTTGGATTTCTTATTACCAAAGCATTTTCCGGTCTTCTTATGTCATATGGTATTTTGGATTTCTTATCATAAAACGATAAACTGAATTCCAAGCTTCCTTATTATCAAATAGTTTCACAAGCTTTTCTTCAAAATTAGTACCAGATGTTTTTTTTATAATTTTCCATTAAATGGATTGATAATATCTTAAATCACTAACCATCATTAAAGCAAGTTTCAGATTTAGAGATAAAAAATATAGTGAAAAGAAACAAGAGGTTGAACGATAAAGGAACCTAATATAAAAGTTTACAAGCAACTCAATATATGCCAATCTCCGACAACCAAAGAAGAATTAACTCCAGAAGAAAAACTTTGAAGCACATACTAGTTTTCTTAAAGAACTTCTTGCCGAGCCTCCGTCTGGCTGCTAGTTGATATTATTCCAAATTTGAATACTCATCCTTAGGAGCGTGTATGTGAGTTACATGATATCTAAATAATAAAAAGTTTAAAGTCTAAAATAATTTTGACAACAAACCAATGACCATCGACTAACCGATGTCGGGTTCATAAGAAAAGCTTAAACTTTTGGGTTGACTAGAATAACACAGATGCTAAACTTATTATACAAGAACGAGTTTGTAGGTATGTGCAAGAAATTTGAATGATAATCAACATAAAATAATTCTAAATAGAATATTACACTAATAAAACCGGGACGAGTAAGCAGATTAACAACAAATACCATATAATTTATGCTATAAAGAAAAAATACTTTAGTGTTTAAATCACATGTTAGTATTAACCCGATTATATGGAATTTATGTTATTAAATTATAATAATTTGAAATTTTTCTTTCATTGAGTTTTGAATCACAGAAGAAAGAGGAACACCGCAAGATTGAATAGATTCGAAAAGCGGCAAGCAATATGTTTGAGATCATTGACTTGAAAAGTCAAAGCTTCTACCAAACATCGAAAGAGGGCAAATATTATCCATAATTACTCATGAAGTGGTTTCAAATAAGAAGCTCTAAGGAGATGATACCAGACCTCATCATAAGAAGAATTGTCTAAAGGCTTTGTGATGGAGAGTGTTAACTACAAAGACGTACAACATAAAATATGGGAACAATGTTGACTTTCATGATGGAGAACTATTCTTTGACTATGTCACCTTCCATCGTCACTCTCGAAGACGTATGACCAACAATACAAATATGGCGATAATGGTCAACATCGAGAACATATATATAGATTAACATCGAGAACACACATACAATGTCGCGTACAACGAAAGAAGAATAGGTATCGATTTCAATCAAATATCGTAAGTCTTCGATGAGTATTGAAGCGAACAACATCACATTTCGTTGTGCTGAGTTTTGTTGACATTCGTTACTCACCTATAGTCACCACAGTAAGCTAATAAACACTGCAACTCCTCTATATCAGCTACCAAGTAATACGATGTACCTTGCCGCACTTCGTTAACCATTGGATATCGACGCTAGAGATCATCATTGCCAAGGAACAAGTTTGACGTTGTATGGTGTGACTTTCACATGACATTTAAAGGACGTCGCACACTTACATACGCGATGTTGACGATGAGCATCATCAATGTCCATTAAGGTTATCAATGATATATTAAGGCGATGCAAATCATCACATAGAAGGCTATCTGCCATTTAAGACGCCGAACCTAATCAGCATTGCATGCGGTCAACATCATAAGCCATTAATAAGCATCGTTACAGCCGGCATCAAATCTCATTGAAGTGATACCCATGTGACACCATTGTTTACATATTGTAAACAAGACAAGCTCATCATCGACAACCATAGAAGATGTCAGTAGTGCTACACTTCATAACTCTTTGAAGATATTATACCATAATGATGCCAAATGAATAAAAAGCATAGCGTTCTTCGAATAATATCGCACTTTGGTTTTTATGAAATGCATTTCTTTAACATTCAGAGGACATTGTATGCCTAAGCAAAGCGATGTTGATGGGGAACACCAACAATATCCACGAAGACCTTAATACTGCTTTATGGTTATCATTATAAAAGTCATCACCCACTCTTTAAGGACACTGACCGTCATGGTGAAAGCCATCAATGTCATAGATTGCAGTTGCTGCATTTCTCCACCAAAAGATAAAAGCCTAGCATATAGCAACATCGAATTTGCCGTAGTCCTTATCGACTTTATCGCTGAAGTTTATCCGCGTTGAAGACCTACCGCTTTTCCCCTACAAACATAGCCCTAGGGGTGTCATTTTGAGGGGGGATTCATTTCATTATACTTCCCACCTTTTCAATTTGTAAACCCTAAAACAATTTGAGGATTTTAGTCGACTGTAAAATTTGAACTTTTTACACATAAGGAATTGAAAATCAAACAATTACAGAGCATATGAACTATGATTTGTGACTAATATTCAATTTTGACTATAATCAGACTTTGACTTTGCTCATGCATGGCATATTTTGACATTAAACTAGCATGGCACATTTGACTACTCAATTCTTGAATTGAAACTTGCATGTTTTCTTGCTTAATGACTTTGTTCATAATTGATGTCTCATATAAATTTGACTTTGATGACTAAACTAAGAGCGATTATGGGCGCTTTCATCAAATTGATGACTTCTAGTAGCCTTAAAGAGACTTCCCTCTTATTAACCCATTTTCTAAATACTCGTAGATGTTGACGAATTTATTCATTAACATATAATATCCGGTATGCAAGGAATCCGTCCGATTTCATGCTGCTAATGATGGATTTGTACTATGCAAAAACCGATCTAATTGTTCATCTAATGAGATGTATCCGACATATGGTGGTATTGAGTGCATCTACAAAGCTAATGGGATGGTGTTTCCCTTGTATTTAATAGATTTGGCAGTGATATGTTTCAGACAATTGTAAAATGGTTCCATAAGCACTTGGACGCGCTAATGAGTTGAATCATGAGGCAGTTCAGAGTTCACAATTCAAGACCAAAGAATGTGATGGTGCTATCGAGCTTTAAGAATAGGGTCGAAGAGAACCTAAGGAGTAATTTGATTAGGTTTAACGTGATAGCGGCCGTAGTGTATAGACTAGGTTCATCGGTGGTTTCGATGGAAATAGTTTTAGGAGTTGCTGGCAAAATGGATTTTAAGATTTCTTTGGAAGGGGATCCACCATCGGATCTCATGGAGTTTTACCATGATGCTGAGATATACTTGCATTAATAGGACAATGAAACTAAAGAGGTGGAAGTTAATATTGTGGATGGCGGAAGACCGTCTGGAGGAGGATTTGATAAAGATAAAGGAAAGCAAAAGCCGATGATGGCTTTAGAAGACTAAAGCGGAAAAGAAGAAAACATAAATTCTCTTCTTACATTGAATTAATTATGACCCTGGAGAGGATATACTTGGATATTCGAGAGCAGATTCCCTACCAAAAACCAATGAAAATATAATCCACCGATCAAGAAAGAAGATTGGGAAAGTACCACTTATTCCATATGCTGGATGGGCATAAAAAAAAGATTGCAGGTACCTCTGTGATCTAATTAAGGAATAGGTTAGGAACAACTAGCTGTAATAGTATGTACGAAGCCAAGATATAGTGCTGTAATAGGAGCAGCCATCGTCTATAGTGATCGGAAGGGCCCGTGGATCTTGGTCGAGGATAGTTATTCCATGATCGAGATGGTACGGAGTCAGGTTCGATTCTCACTCTTTTCCTTTATTTTCAATAAGCAATGCGACATTACAGTTAGACCACTTACTCATGTGTAGGACTTTGATCGGTCTCTAAGCATTATTCGAGACAGATGTATGCTGTAATGCTCGAATGAACGTTGTGATGTTTGTTAGATGTTGGAGCTTGAATCCCCCAAAGAATGCTTGACCTAAATCACTCGAACATGATCACTAATATTGATTTTGAAATGCTAATGGAGATTGGTTGCTTTCTATATTTATTTATGTACTGATTAATCATGGTAGTCCCGACGGAAGAGACGGGATGATCACTGTAAGGTGTAAGTTCCTTTGCCAGTGAGAAAATGGATTAATTTGTACAAAAAGTAAGTCCCCTTATTAGCGAATGAGCGGATGAGCTGGCTTGGGTGTTGAATCCCTTTTTTGAAGAGCGAGCCAACTGCACTCAGCAAAATTCCAAGGAAGTCAACCATAGATTGGATGTCAAATGATCTAGAGAGATCGAGGATTGAATTAATGGTTGGAAGTGAAAGAGAATTAAATTAACAGTCTAGAGAGATTGAGGATTGAATTAATGATCTAGTGAGACTGAGAATTAAATTAACTATCCAATTCAGAGATTTTGAGGACTGAATTAATGATCCAGAGGGATCGAGAATTGAAATAACAACGCATTACAGAGAGATCGAGGATTGAATTAACGATCTGGAGAGATCGTGAATTTATTTAACGATCAAGAGAGGCCAATGATTGAATTAACGACCTGGAGAGATCAAGGGTAGGATTAATGATCCGGAGACATTGAGGATTTAATTAACGATCTGAAGACATCGAGAACTAATCGAGATATTGATAATGTGATCCGAAGAGGTCAAAGACTACACTTTAGACTTGAATTCCACTTGATTTTATAATTATTAGGTCAAACCACTACTTCGATTCAGTTGATCACACTTATAATGGGATTCTGGGCGACACTGAAAATTTATAAATAGCATTCCAAAGGATAGCAAAGAGCCTCCACGATTACTAACCTATGATATCCCAACATATAATTTCTATGTCGTAACTAAATCCCAAGCAAAACTGGATAACATTAATTTAGATACTTTATTAATAATTCTGAAAGAGCATGGAATGATGATTACTTATGACAAACACCCATGCGAGGGCCCGAATTATTGGCTCTAATGGTCTAGAACAATTTTTGGTTTAAGCGAATCTAAAGGGTGTTTTACAATAATTTTGTTAGTTGATAGCCAGAAAATTCAAGAACTAGTGAATAATTTATTTCGACATTTGTTCTTGAGAAAAATATGCTTGCCATTACCAAGACGTACTTCGTGGGAAAACATTATCAAGCCTTATGATCAAGTCATATTCGGACGAATTAGATCGATAAATTAGAAAAATAACCAAGAAAAAATATGGAGCGATAATTGCTAAACTCGGTTATCAAACATAATCACGAAGTGGAGTAATAACACATTCCAAGTGACTTTTAAATGTTGACTCACTTCAACCACAGGGCATAAGTCCAATATGCATGCAAAGGCACGGATCGATACCGAGCCATGAATAAGGTTCGTACTAATCCCCAATATTACCATGAATCTGTTCTTTATTCACAAAACATAAAGTCAGGGTGCTTGCAAGTGATTTCATGTCATGGAAGATGTTTCATTAGCAAAAAAACAATCCAAACACTTGCTAGACAAACCGACTGCTATCAACCAACATTCAAACAAAGGAATCCGATAACATTCAATCTCACATCGACATAACTTAATGTTAAGGGCTGAGAGGCAAGACATGCAAACAACATCGGAAGGTCGATGAAAGTAGTCTAACCAATCACATGGGTTGGTACTGATCCCTGTCCATGGATCAGTGCCTATCCCTAAAACTGGATGACATGGCCACGATCTTCTTAGCATAACTCCTAAACGTGGGGGACGTGGGCATGATCGTGGTGGAGAGGATTTTGGCAACCTGTAGTTATAAATAAAGGAAGAGGTGCATTGTCCAAGGATCTTTTTCTACTCTTTTAAAAATTTATGTACTTCCATAATCGTAGGGATCATTACCAATCGTTAAGAACAACTTTGTAGAAACTCGACAGAAATCAGATAATAAAGTTTAAGTGGACATAGGCTGGAGTATTTGCTAAATCACTATAAAAAATTGTGTTTTCCGCTATTCTTTTTCTTATATTTTTTTTGAAGTTTTCATATTTATTATTCCATTGGGTGTTTGTGCCAACTTTTGACGTAAACACATATTTATAAGCATATCAAAAGTATTTATGTATATGAAAAATAAGCTAAATATTTCATTGAAGTATACAAAGGGTTTATGTAAAAATATGTCTTTTAAATTGTGTTAACTTTAATTGAGTATATTAGCTTTATAAATAAGTCACAATATATATATATATATTGTTTTAAAAAGGTTCTTAATTACATACAAGTAATTACAAAGATGTATTATTTAATAATATAGGGAATAGAAAATAGCTTATGCAGTTCAATCGTGTTTGTGTACTTATTTGTCTATAGAAGGTGTTTACTGATGCACTTAGCACCAAAAGCCAACAAGGTAAACTTGTTCTATCTATGAGAGTTAAGAAAGATGTTCGAGAAAGGCTTAGAAGCAAACAGTGATCGAAACTACCGGCTTCACTCTTGACCAAGGGATAGCATAAGTTAAGACAGTTGGGAATGGTGATAAGTACATGAAACTTGATTTCCATATGTGATTGTTTTTAGGACTAGATTGTAATTAGTTGGCATCGACCTTGAACAAATTAACTTAGGAAGTACAGAAAAGTTTTATTGCTTACTATGGTGTAAGATCCCCTAGGGAGGACTCATTGGTATGAAACGTCTCCTGTTTAAAAAATATACATACGAGATCCCTTGGGGAGGACTCCTTTATATCCTTCACTTTCTGCTAAAAAAATTGAAATTGAATTACTGAAAATAAACCGATTTAGTTTTGACAAGTCTGCAATCGGATAAGTATACTTATGCATTACTTACTGACAATCATTTCATAATAGATATATAAGTTCTACGTATTAAAGGCAGTTGTGGAGTAAAATGTTATGGAGTTGAACTGACTACCCTAAGGCTAAGTCTAAAAATGAGGTCTATGTAAACTTTTTAGACAAATGCTATTGATTTAAACTGTCTATTATAATGTTAAGTCCAAGGGAGAAGTCAACGTTAGCATTTGGCTTAGATAGGAATCCATGAAGAGATTCATGATATATTTGAGTGACGAAGACTCATGTATAGATATGCTAAACATGATTTCATCATCGAAAATGAAGGAATACATATAAGCCTCATAGACAGTTATTTAGCTAACCTAAGGTTACATCAATTCCAAAAATATGGAGATGCTCTGATTTAGCACGAGGGAGTGGATAGTATTTGTTATGTGTTCGAGCGTGGACTGGCTATATTTCTCCTAGTAGTATATTTTATCTATATATATACATGGTTTTGGAAGGTGGTTTCTAACCCTTGTCAAGAGGCCCATTCTTGATTCACTGAAGGCATCTCCGATGAAAATCCAAATGCGAACGGATCTTTGCGGTTTTTGATATACTTCTAATATGTTATGTTGTGAGATGCAAGCAATAAATCTATTTTCTAGTTTATATAATGCACTCTGGACACTATCTATTACATCGCTATATTTATGTATCGAAACGTATGCTTTCTTCTGAGGGAAAACCGTTACGATGATTTAAGTAGTCTCAAAAGATATGTTATATGAACACATGTTTCTTTAATTTCTCATGCCGGACTTATGTCAGACCCGTGATCTTTATTTTTCCTAAATTCCATGGGTACTTTAGTAATCTATGTATGTTGCCAAATATTAGCAAGGTTCACATGTTATTAATACAATATCATCAAAAATACTCATCAAATTTGTGATTATAATATAAGAATGATATGATTCATGATAAGATTACCATATTATTCGTTTGCATCAAACGTTATTAATTTTTCCTGTTATATTTGCTGGAAACTTTCAAATGAAATAAGTTATATCAATGCTAAATCGGGGTGGGCTTGCAATCCTTTATCTGTTATATATATGCTTGATTCTTTTCAATTTTAAGTGATTTTTGTGGCGAGTTAACTTCGTATGCTAAGTCTCCATAGGGGATTATGGCCCGATTTCATTACTTAGGTTTGCCACTAGTAAACAAATGTTAATTTAATTTTCTTATGAATTCATGAATGTTCTACTAAATTTATTAATGGAATTATGGCACGTTCTGTGATAAATATCCTTAAACTAAAAAATCGATAGGTTCAAATGGATCCTAATACATTCTTGTGCTTTTCTGTAGAATTCATTCTTCACATGGCAGATATTATTTATTATCTATGCAGACCTTATTTTACAAACATATTTTATAGCTTTCAAGGTGGTGGATGGCAAATATTTGCATCTATTTTTAAATTTCTAACTAAATGTTTAAGATATTATTTTTATAAAACTTAGGTAGTCTCTACGCTAATGTTTGGAATTGAATTAATATTTTATTAATCTGATTCAAAGTCATGGTTGAAGTTTTTTAAATATTGAAATATTTAATCAATTTATCCATTTATTCTTTATTTTTCAATGTTAATTAGGTATTGTAAAGATCCCCTTAAGGAGGATGAACTTGATGCATGAGATTGGTCTAAAGAAAATTACTACGAAAATGAATAGTGCCCTAACAGCAGGGCGGAACTCTAGTCTATATGTGTATGTTTGGTATTTCTTACAATTTGAGTTCATGCTTATCTCATGTAGTTGTATGTGTGATTGTGTGTCTGGTTTGTGACTGTGTACGCATGCGCGAGCGCATTTAGGTTAAAAGCTTGTAATGAAAAGTGATGTGGTGTAATTTTGATCCGAATATGCATTGTAGATTTTGTTTGAATAGTAATATGGTGTCTGAATTATATGAATGTTTTATTAATATAGAAGTGAATGGTAGGTTATCGAAATAAATAAATTATTATTAAAATTGATTTTTCCCATGTATTTGAGACGTATTAAAACGTATATTTTAATCTTAAACGATGTAAATACTAATTGTAGACAGTTAAATAAATTGTTATTGTTATTCCTTCAATATCTACAAACACGACTGAATAAACACGACATTGAAAAATAATTGTATTAGGTTAATGTGTATTATAATTATCCTGTATAATCTAAACATAACTCTTTAAAAATGACGTATATGTTATTTACTAAAATAATTTTCCATTATTGTAGATTTTATTTATAATGTATACAAATTATTGAAAATGTGGAATATGATTCCTTATTACTATTGTGGAAAGAGTTTCTAACGTGTTTGAAATGTTGCGATTATATGTTTTTTAAAATATGTTGAAAAAATATGTAAACATTTTTAGTTAATATAAATGGCTTTTGTCATAGTTGAAAATAATTATGAATATAAATTCGACAACGCCTATGCGACGACAAACCATACTCTCAAAATTAAACATCGATTCTGGCTACTAATATGTTTGATCAGAAAAATGCCTTATAGTAAATAGTCCATTTCTCCTCTATCCGGTATCTATTTCTGATATTTTATATAAGAATTTGGGGCAGAAAAATTTACTTCTCGTAGTTGGAAAGTGGTTTTCCAATTTCTTAATTAGTACAAGTTACATTATGTATTCCAACTATTTATAAAATTGTAGCCGATAAACTTTAGAATCTCTTATCCTCGCTTGTAGATTAACTTGAAGACGTTCATTATTTTATATGAAATAAGTGATAGACTTTGATATCTATTTCATTTGTGATTCACAGCGTGCATAATTTGTGCAACTGACCAACTTTTCTAGTAAATTGTATGGTTGTTTATAAAATCATTATCTAAGTTTACGTATCACACAAAATGCAACTACTTCTAATCCTACATCAAAAAACAAAAGAAAAGACTCAAATCATAAAAAACCTTAAATCTGCTTACGAAAAAAACCTAAAATTCAAAAAAGCATATAATTAAAAAAGGCCAGAAAATAAGACAAGCGTTGGACCTATATTCATTTCCATCTTAATTATTAAAAGATATTTATTAAGTAAATTTATTTTATTAAAAAAATTTAGTTAGTATAATTAAATTATAAAAAATAATTAATAAGCATAAGATAGTATTAAAAACATTTAATGCGTATAAAATTAAAGTAAAGGTAAAATTAGTGATGATTAACTAATACACCAAAATGGATTCACCAATAAAAATATTTAGTAAAAAAAAGTATTTGAATATAGAAAGTATTTAAGTTTAGATATTTCTTGAAGATGTTTAGCTTGTAATAATAATTTTAATTAATAAGGATTACTAACATTTGTAATTATAGATACACATGAAAAATGACTAAATTATAAATATTCAGTTGATTTTCATTTTTCCTTTGAGATCGAAATTAATTAGTTGTTTTCCATATAAGTTTTTACATTCATGCCTATGTGTCTTTATAAAATCAACTCAAGTATAGATCAATAACATATTGATAAACAACTTTTATCATTATTAATGTCAACTACAAATGTGATTATGGCTCTAATTATGATGATTATGCTATTGACCTTGTTGTCGTCAACATCAGTAGTTACTGCAATTAATGAATTCTCTAATGGTAATTCTTATCTCGAGAAATCCAAATGGAACTGAAGATATGCCAAAGTAGATGTTGAAAATCATTACCTAATGCGGACTATGATGATGTAAGCAAGAATGAGAATCAATGTCTGTTAGATGCTAATTGTGTTATGATTATTTATCGCTTCTATTTTCTTGTTTGTTTGAATCAAAAGATAATAATGTGACCCCAATCTATTAAATTCAGTTGTTGTTGGCATATTTTAAAGCAATTATCTCTATAAGTTAAAAAATTATCTAGCATGGATAAGTTCTGATAAGAAAAATATCAATGCTTTATCTTCAACAATATTAAAATACTGTAACAATCTGCCTTTTCATCCGCCAAACATCGACATTAATATATCCACGATATTCACTTGTTGAGCACTTAAGTGTCGAAAAGGCAAACTGTTAGGGTAAATAAACAAAAAAAAGAAACGGAACGAAGAAGAAAAAAACATAATGTTAGAATCTTGCAGTAGAATAATAACATATAGTATTTAAAGGACAATACAAACTATTACTATAAGATATATATCATTCTAGAGTTGCAATCCTAAGCACTATCATCGGCCTAGACAATTATAACAGCATGTTCTTATAAATGCTAATATATACGTACTAGTAATGCAGCAGAAATAAGAACACTACGGTAGGTAAAAAAACTAGTTTGTCTCCTTGGGCTCTAAATATTATCCAACTAAAGCCTGTCTTTCTCTAACTATTCGATAGGGCCCTCATGGAATTAAGGGAAACTAAAACCACGAGTCAGAGAAAAGTCTGGTATGAGAAATTCAAGAAATATGATGCATTCATATAATAACATCTTCTGAGAACAAACAAATCAATGAAATGTTTTTCCCTCAAAAGAGCCAAACCATCTAGTAAGTACATATGGACATATAGTATATAATGTTTAGAATGCAGAATATAAATCCAAAAATAGCTTTGTTGGGTGTATAACACCAGAATATTAAGTATACAATCAAAACTACTAAGGTTCTTTCGCATATATGGATACCGTTGGATGTTCCCTTAGTACGTCGAGAACGGGACTCTTGACAAGGGTCAGAGATCCTTTCGAGCAGCATATATCTCTAAATAAATTATACCACATTAAACATAGTAGGTCCACTCTCGATCACATGGCACCAACTATCATTGCCCTTGCATGCATATCCAAAAGCATTACTACATTCAAAAATGATGTACCATTGGGTTAGCTAAATCCTCTAGCTATGCATCCTACTCTAATTTCTATCATTATCAATGGTGAAGTCGCGTACAATATGTAACATCCCCTACCTAGAGGTCCAATGCTAATCGCTAGAGATGCTATAGTCATCTATAGTTCCGACGATAAAATACAGTTATGTTAATGGTATCTATAATATCTGAAGCACTTGAATATGAAACAAATCATAGATTTCAAAACAACATTTTTCCATTACATTCCAAATAGATATTCCATATTCAGGTTATATAATCCCAATTGTTTCCCAGGCAATGATAAAATATACTTATTACAGAATACACCAAGAGTGACATATGAAGATGCCCTCCTGGATGATCAGAGTCATATAGTCATAATTGACTTAATACATACATAGCAAAAATAAACACAAAACAAAGAAATGCAACTCCTAAATAGCTATACGTTAGCTACCTATTTGCCTCTGGTAGCTTTATTTGTCATTCTATTAAAACCTAAAAGAACCTCAACCCTCAACCTACTAAAATAATTTTAAGCACCCGAAAGTTTAAGGTGAAAACATAGAATTTGAGTCAGACATAAAGCCTGTTGTGAGTAATATTATGCACCTCGGTTATTTGATATTAAGTGAGACCATGCCGCATAGCGGAACGAGTTTCCCCTCACTAATATCCTTTTTAAGACATATCTTTTGCAAACCTTTATCCTACAACCAAAACTAGATATAAAAAATGTAAAGCGTCATTATATTATACAAACATACATATCATGTAACAAATGGACTTTCTATCCGAACACTATAGTCTTGTTTGGCTTACTATTAACCTTTGACTAACTCAAGCCTACCATACAATATAATAAAAAAACTAACTTCTGTTAGACACCTCTTCTAAACGATATGTCCTTAACTATCTATTAAATGCTTCTCTTTTGGATGGCCTATCCCTAAACTAACATCTCCCAGGGTCACCTGATCATAATTGTTTTGCGGGCTCACCAATAACCTATCTGTATATAAATATGTATTCCTCTCTGTGTGTAATCATAATTTTACTCTTACCTGTGACAAAGCCATACCCACTGGAATTTTGGACTGAATTAGCTAGGGCCAATAGCTAATGTATAGGGCACCACCCTATATCAGTTCCATCTGGTATTCTAATATCTGAGTCATTTTTACTTAGGGTTACCCTCCTATAATTTTCCTTGAAAACTTTTTCACCTGAAATTGATTTAAAACCTTTTAAAACAAACTGAAAAAGGAAACAATTTATACTCTATGCTTTACTCAAAATCATCTTGCCATGCAATATATACTTTTCTCAAATCTTTGTTGATAAAAACTTTTAAACGTTTGAAAGTACCCATTCCGAAATCATGCAAAATCCTTTCTTTTATCTAGGCCAAAAGGCCAAATCCTTCTTTTGAAACCTTACATATAAACCTTTCGAAACCATTGAAATTCCTCTTTCTTCGAAAGCTAGTAACCTTAGACATCCCTCTTTAAAACCTATAAACAACTTCTTTCTAAATCATATGAAAACACTTTCCTTTAAACTTATTCAAAACTATTGGAAAAATCCTTCCGTTTAGACCTTTCGAAACAATTGGGGAACTACACTTTCGAAACCTTCTTTAAAACCTTTCAAAGGTATTAAAAACCTCAAACCCATCAAAATCATTTGATTTCAATTTAAAATATGTAGAAAACATCTTTTGAAATCATTCAACAATAGCAAGTCAAAACCATTGGGTTATTTTTTAAAAATCAATAAGGGTCACAAACAACCGGGTCCCGAGGTTACTATTTTGAAAGGTATAACTAAGTAAAAAAGTAATGGTGTCAAAACAACCCCTTTCTAAAGCCCTGAAGAAGCAGCAATGATTTTATAGAACCAAACAACCCCCTTCGAAAGCTTTCTTTCGAAAAGTAGAAGGAGACAGTAATGGATTTGACATAGTCGAAAGCTATTATTCTAAAATCAAAGGTGCAATTATTCTGAAACCAACTTCAAAATCATTGACTTAGTCGTAGGTGCTGAGTCGAAAGCTATTACTTAGAACAAAAGCGCAACTTAAAACCTTTCTTTAAATTAATTGACCTAGTCGGAAGCCAACTAAGTCGAAAGTAACTTGGTCGAAAGCAAGCATGCGCTTTTCTCATTTAAAACAAAAAGGCGCTTCGACCCTTTTGGAATCCCTTGGCCTCGACTCTTACCATCGATGTTTTTCCAATTCACTATGTACCAAGACGTTGATGTTATGTGCATTGGTTTGTGGAAGGAGGTAGAGGGTCTCAGTCGAAAGCTACATGGGCGAAACCGAAAGAGGCGGCATGTTAACGCTAAAATTTGAACGCTAACACCCCGGTGTATGAAGTGTAGTTGTGAAAGCACCACCCGATGATTCGGGAGCAGAGTATAAGTAGAAAATCACAGAAAAAACAGTGAATAACAACGATTTTATAGTGGTTCGGCTCAAGGCAAGCCTACGTCCACTTTAATTCTCTTTATTGCTAAACCGATTACAACTTTACAACAATCTTCAATTACAATTATGACGAGACAAACAACTAGAACTTTGGTAGATAAGAATTCTTCGAATCCATGCAGATGGCGTTAGATTTTCCCTTGAAGTTAGTTGAAATGTCTTTCGAACTTGAAGTGTCGGGTGAGTTGAGAATTCAGCAGAGTATTAGCGCTTGAAATGATTGGCCAAAAGGTCCCCTGAATGTTGGAGGTGGCCATGTATTTATAGGAGTTTTCAGCCCTGAGTCGTGAGTCGTGTTCGACCCATGCTTGGCTCGTGGCCGAGTCAAATTAGGTCGTGGCCGACTCATTGAACCAACCCTTGATTTCTCCATGGCTTATTCTTCTGCTGGATTTTATGCTAAGTCCTGAGTCGCTTACGAGTCAATCATCCCTGGCATAGGCACTGTGGCAATGGATTACGACCCAATGGCTTTAAGTCGTGGACGAGTCATTCTAAGTTGTGAGTCGTTAAGCCGTTAACGACTTATCAGGTAGCGGTATATAAATGAAGCGGGACAATGATCCACCTTCTTATGTCATTACTTCCCCTGAGTCGTCTCATATGATAAGTCGCGAACTTGTTGAGTCGTTGATCCACTGAGTCGTTGTAAGCTCTGAGTCGCTGCTTACCATGAGTCGTTGAGACGATAGTCTTGATGAGTCGGTAACTCACTGAGCCGTCCTGCCTTGTTAACCGTTAACCCCTTGAGTCGTCCTATCCCTCTAAGTAGATGAGTCGGTCCATCCCTTGAGTAGATGAGTCGGTCCAGTCTTTGGTTGGATGAGTCGGTCCAGTCCTTGAATCGTTGGCAAAACGAGGTTAACACTTGCCCCTCGAAGTACACACCTAAGTCGTAGGTCGTGTGCTTCGACTCATCCTGTCTCGTGTGCCGATTCAACTTTCACTGCTCAAAGCTATAAAAGACTTGAGTCGTTACTCTTACCATACTTTTACTGTTTATCTGTTTCAGTTGATCCTGCCATTTGCGATCCCTCAAGCTTCCAGAGACGAATCCAAGCTAATCAATTGCCAATCCATCTATACTCTCATATTGCGTAAGTGAATTCGCCTTTTGTTCAATCTACGATCACCACTGATTCACGAATCCGGACTCCCCATTTCCCTTTTTTACTTCGATACATTTCTGTGCCGTGTTCCATCGCGACCCATGCTTTTGACCGATTTACAGTTGCCATCGATCATGCTGTCTTTATTGTCCACGATGACACAGCAGCGCTTGAAGCGATTCGAGTTGGTCTTCTGAGTGATTTTCTGATGGTGTGAGGAGAGGGCAATGGATTATAGCGCCTCGAATCATCTGGTCTGTGGATTTGGAAGAGATGAAATGACCCTTAACGGGTTAATGGGTTGGAGAGTGGACGACCGGTTGAGGAAATGATTTAGGATTCATATGGCCTAATTGGTTTTCTGATGACTTAGGTTTTTGGTCGTACGAGCGACTCAGCCCTTTAGATCCTCGCCGCGACTCATCCTTTGAACCGTGAACGACTTAAACCATCTGCCGCGAATGACTTAAGCCATAGGCCATGAATGACTCAAGTCATAGGTCGTGAACGACTCAACACTTGGACTATTTTTCATACCGAGTTGCTCCTTGTGGTTTGAATCTATGACCGGCTCAATTAGATGCAACCTAGGATTTGAGTCGCGGCCGAGACAGGACTTGGAGAATTTCACACTGCTTTGAACTAAAAAATTTCTCCTTTTACCATGCCTTACGACTTAGAGAACTAGTGACTCGATGCATTAATGACTTGGAGCATAAACGACCTAGCTTAACTTGCCTCATAACCTTTAAAACATGAATGAGTTATCACATTGTACTGCTTTGAAGCATAATTCTGACTCGATCTTTGACTTGAATTGCTGAAATAAACTGCTTGAATATTGAATTGTGTGGACTTTAACCTGTTAAACTTTATTGCATACTTTAGTTTTACAGATTGCTTCAATTTGCAAGTATACAACCTGTTTAATACAACAATCACAGAAGATTGGGACGAATATACTGCCATTGATTGCCCACATCTAATGACAGATTAGTCAATAGAAGATAATTAATTTAAATGGATTGCGTGAATGAAGTACTTTAAACCAACGAATCCAAGTAGAGTGCTAAAGCAATGTCGAAATAGTCAACTGAAATTGACCGGTTTGCACTAACACTATACCTGAAACTTTAAATTAACAAGTCCTGAAATTTAGTACTTGATCAATTGCCAACTAGCTTAACTTCAGTTATATTTACTTATTTATCTTCATTAGTTCTGCACAACACTTCACACTTTTAGGAAACGTGCGCCTTCGCATTTGAACATCCAGTTGCTTGTGTAGAATGACTTCTCAACAAGAAGAACCGATGGGCCAGGCTGAAGACGTCTTCCCAATAGCTAACCCATTGGATAACCCTCCGGAGAGAACTTCCACAACTCTGAATCAGCGGGTGTTTAACCAATTGCGCATCCAGTTTGGCATTGCCGAAGCTGATGCCTTACTGCCGGGGCCAAATGATACTGCAGATAGGCCCCCTCTTGGCTTTATTGCTGTCAATCGCCAAATGTGCTTGAGCGGTGCCATCCCACCTTTTAATGACTTCCTTCAGCAGTTCCTGCTTCGGTTATCTATCTCTCCATTCCAATTGCGCCCCAACGGCCATGCCATTCTGATGGGGTTATGTGTGCTATTTAGGAGAGTTTTGGACCGATTACCGAGCTTTGGGGAAATATGCTACTTCTGCTCATTCACAAAAATTAAAGATCATCCCTTTATCGTAGTTATAAGGAGTGCTCGAAACCGCAAACTCATCACTAATCTTCCTGAAAGCG
Organism: Allium cepa; assembly: GCA_030765085.1. Lineage (NCBI taxonomy): Eukaryota > Viridiplantae > Streptophyta > Magnoliopsida > Asparagales > Amaryllidaceae > Allium > Allium cepa. The sequence continues at coordinate 167,740,360 of CM060929.1, forward strand.
TTCATGGATTTCTAAATCAGCTTTTCTTTGTTCGCTGTCCTCTAGGGTTTTCTGCCATCTGGAGAGTGGGAAGTAAGATTTCCTGTTCTTATTTCTCCATTCTTGAGCTTTTCGAAATCTGAGTTGCTAAATGCTAACTTCGCTTCCTTTTTTTGTTTTAGCACTTCCTCCTCCCTCTAGAGATCCATGCTATAAGCAAATTTTTGAAAGACTGAATGTCGTGGCGGCAGAAGAGAGGAGTATAAAGTTTTGGTTAAATGATGAATTTTTACATCAATATGGGCTTCTTCATTCCTCTCGCTTCACTCAGCCTCATGAAGTTCCAACTGAAGTTCCCGATTCTCCGATGGAAACTCCTGATGCCCCGGTCTCTACTAAAGAGCACATGCTGGGAGGAACCTCTATAGAAACTTCACTAGTAAAATGTTCTACTCCAAGGGATGATGCGGAGCCGTCCGAAAAGCCTGCACTTGCTCCCATAACTGAAGAAGAGGAGCCCCTTCCTCATACTGATGAGAACGTTTATCTTGGAGTTGATTTTTTTGGGAGTTTAAGTGACATAATAATCACTTCTCAAGAACTCTTTAAGGATGACCCTACCACTGCTAAAATTATATCTTCGGCGGCCGAAACGACATCTGCTCTTAAGCAAACTCCTTTAGCACAAGAACAGCCATTAGTTACAAAGCCTGTCACTACCCCCCGACTGTCGAGCGGTTCGTCGTTCGGCGCGTATAGTTTGCACGTCACGCACACCTTAGGATTTTTCAGCACTTCTATGCACTTATCTTCTTATACTTTAAAGATTTCTAAAGCTTATCCTTTTTTTTATTTCAGATTCTCCGATGGGGCGCAGCAGCTCATACTACGATGATTTCCAGCGCTACGGGAGGCGTAGTCAATATGATTATAGGCGTTACCTCCCATCTTACAGAGAATCTGATGATGAAAGAGCTGCCCGAAAGGCTCAAGAGAAGAGGGCTCAAGAGGAGCGCTACGAAAGAAGGGAGAGGGAAGAGCGCCACGATTCTTCACAGAGAGGTGACGATTCCCATAAAAGAAAAACCCATGATGACAGAGGAAAAGGTCATGTGGTTGAAGATTCAAGCGAGCGAGCGCGACATGGTGAGAAGCACACCACTATAACTCCTGAAAAGGTTACCGCCCCTGCGTCGCTTGATATTCCTTCCGACTCTCCCGCTCTCGGGAAGTCAGACATCCAAACTATAATTAGCAAACCCAAATTCCAAGTTGGACCGGGTCCTGCCACTCTGCAAAGTCGATTTCCTCAATGGTGTCTGAAGGGAGTAAGGTTTGACCTTGACTTGGTCCCCATTGACAAGTCTGCCATGTTACGAAACCTTGACGCCGTTAAGCTTGACATTGAGAGGATGTCGAACTCGCAGAAACTTGTTGACGAGCTTCAGAGGGTTAATCGTGCAAACATAGAGGCCATGCTCACCATGGAAAATGATAAAGCCGAATGGCAAAAGGTGCTCGAGCAACATGACACCGAGATGATAAGCATTGCTTCTTACAACGAGGAGCTTGAAGCAAAAGTTGAAGAACTGAAACAAGAGCTTGTTGCTTCCTCTACTTCTTATTCTCAAAAAGAAGAAGTGCTCCTCAAACAAGTGAGAGATGCCCATGCTAGCCAAAGGGATGCCGAAGACAGGCTCGAAGTGCAGAAAAGAATTAGCGAGGGCTATGTTGCTGACATTGAAGAGCTTCAGAAGAAAAACAGCTCCCAAGAGGCGGAGATTCAAATGCTGAAGCTTCAACTTTCTAAAGCTGAAATGGAGCGTGATGAGGCCGTTGCCGGCAAAATTGCAGCTGAAGATTCTCACGAGGCAACGAAGGCCAACATTAGCTCAACATTATTTGGTTTCTATCTGCACAGCATTTTGGGACGTGGTAGCCTCGCCTTTCTAGGCCCTAAGTATGAAATTACACTAGCTGAAGTTTGGGAGGCAGCACTCGATATGCTCGGTGGTAAAGGCGTTGGCTATGCTGAGTAAGCTCTTGAAGAGCATTATCTTGATGATGATGCCCGCGCCGCTCTTGCCAAGGGGAGAGAATAGCTTGCGAGATTGAGAGCCGAAACAGCGGCAGGAGAATATTCAGGAAAAATCACCTCAACTACTCCAATTCAACCTTCTCCTTCAGCCGAAATTGATATTATCGGTTCTAGCTCTCATTCCCCATCTCCTACTAAAGTCACCCCTGATATTACAAGCATACAAGGTGGAGATGAGGGTGGCGAGAGTGCCGAGGCACAGGCTTACGAAGTTGACATCAGGGAACCGACTTCTGCAGGTAACCCTACTAACAATCTTGCCCAAGTAGACTGCTCTTCTGTTTCTTATGAACTTGATGGGCTTTTTGACTACTTCTTGAATCTCGGCGAACCTTTATCTCCGCTTTTTGCTGACTTAAACTTTTTTCCTTCTGTAGAGAAAACGCTGGGCATTGTTCAGGACTCTCCTCCTCCAATTATTCCTTCTCCGCTTCCTAAGGTCACTCCTCCTTCTGCCTCGCAACCCGGGTCACAGGAAGAGCAAGTAGAAGCCCTTCACGGCTTAGATGATCCCGTTGCTTCTCAAGATCCAAAAGGAGAAGAAACTGAAGGAAGCGAGAGGACGCCAGAACCCACTGGCTCCGACGCTGAACCGTTATCCAAACTTCTTTCTCCAGGGAGTGGGCCTTCCTCCAAGAAGACAGGGAAGCAGGGAGTTTCCAAGAAGAAGAATAAGAAGGAATCTTTAACTGGCGAAGAAGAGACGGAAGAAAGTCCGATCGAGCCTCTTTCTCCTTCATCCCCTACCCTTACAAGCCGACCTAAAAAGTTGGTCATTCGGCCAGGTGCGGGCTCGAAAGGTGGGCGGAAGAAGAAATGATGGCTCTGGTTCTGTGGCTTTCATATCGCTTTTTTTGCCTTTTTTGCATGCAATGACCGGAAATTGTGCGGGTACCGCCCCCCCCCCCCCCCGCTTTTCTTTTGTTGGAACTTGTACCTGTATATAAAATAGTGTTGAATAAAATGATTCTTTTTCTTTGTATAAACTTCTGTCTATATCTGAGAATGCATTTACTATTCATTTTTGTACAAGTTTCTTTGTTCGATATTGTAGTGAGCTTGTGGTATATATATTGTTCGAGCGCAATTTTACCGATGTAGTTATGCCATGCTGCCCTTATACCATAAGCCCATTGTAATATTTCATTTTATGAGGAACTTGTGCTTTTATTTTTTAGAGAATAATTATTCCACATTTGGAGGAATATGATTTCATTAAAAAATAGAGCACAAATAAGTTTCTACGCTTCAACTTTCGAAGATATCACTCTTTATTTTGTGCATATACACATTTTATTGAATGAAATTTTCTATGTGGTAAAGCGGGTATTTGTAAGACACTTCAACTTCTTTTTGAGGAAGAGAATTTTCTAGAACAAGTAGTTCACTCTTCCTTTGAAAGTTAAAGTGTGCTTTTAAAGAGGAATTTTTTTTTATTTGCCACAGTGAAGGGCTTCTTGATTTTTGTTTCTTTGAAAAGTTGCACCTCTGAGGAAGACTTTTTCACGTTTCAACACTTGGAAGTTTTACTTCAATCTTGGTGAAACGTGTGCCTCCGAAGAGGTTTTTATTTTGTTTTACATTTCAACTCTGGTGAAGTGAAATTCCGAAGAGCGGTTGTAACACTTCATCTCCTGGTGAAATGGGCCTCCGAAGAGGGCTTTTATTGCCTGGAAGTTACTCTCTCATGGTTGGAGGGTCATGACTCCACCAATCTTTTTTGTTGACTAGAGAACTTTCTTTTTTGCGGCATATGCCTCATTAAAGGTCTTTATCCTCCGAAGAGTTGTGCCTCCGAAGAGGGCTTTAGGCTCCGAAGAGTAGCATTTGTTCTCCGAAGAGAAGCATTTGGTCTCCGAAGAGAAGCATTTGGTCTCCGAAGAGAAGCATTTGGTCTCCGAAGGGAAGCATTTGGTCTCCAAAGAGAAGCATTTGTGTCTTTCTACCATGTGCTTCTTAGCAATTCCTTGTTATCACTTCGGGTATATGCCCCATTCTTTTGCAAGCTATTCCTTTTTGCTCAAAGAGAGTGCTATATTACCGAGTGAAACCACGGGGCAAGAGTCTGGAACTTTCTTGTTCAAAAAGTGCCCGTTTTAGTGAAATCCTCAATTGTTTGCAAATATCACTTCTTTGAGTTCGGAGCTTTTGCAACTTGTGATTTGCTTATGTCGTAGTTCATGAGAATCGCTTAGCCTTATGATACGCTGAATGGACAGGCTTTACTTTGATTGCCTGCAAATTTAAATCGACATTTTAATAATACATTCAGAGTATCTTACATATCGAAATAAAATAAGCAATAGTAAAGAACACAAAGTTTATAGTTCTGAAATTCGAATCCGTTTTACAATAGTTCACAACGCTAGAATTATACATCCATCATCGTTTTACAAGTTCAAACAATGAAATTAAGCAAGGTACGGATGCAAATAAATGCTGTTCTAAGATCCTGGAGGATTCATTGTTTTTGATCCATATGTCAATTTATGACAAGTTTCTCGGACTCCTGCTCTGCAGTTTTGTCGCGTGAGCCGGATTGATTAGCAGGACGTTGCACCCCCTGAGCGGATGAGGTTGGGTCAGTTCTGTCTTTCTTCACATATTGTTGCAGTTTATTCTGTTTCAGCAATTCTTCAATCACATATTTTAATTGGCGGCACTGGTCAGTGTCGTGACCGGGCTGATTATGGAATCGAAAGAATTTTCCATTATCTTGTGCACCTCTACTCATCTCAGGTGGTTTGGGATACTTGATGACATCCTTCGTTGCCAGGTAAATCCTTTCCGGTGTATCAGTAAGGGGGGTAAAACTTGAAGAGTCAAAGCGGCGATGTTTCTTCTCATTTCCCTGCTTCTTTCCTCCGTCGTTTTCCCTTTTCTGGCTTCCGGACCCTTCTCTGTTAGAAGCATCATTGTTATCTTTGACTTCAGCTATAATTATCTTAGATGGCCCTGAGAGGATTTCTAGCCGCATGAATTCGTCGCCCTTTTTATAGAACTTCTCAAGTGAATTAGGTTCTTTCATTTTCAGCCATCTTCCAAACTCGCTTGATCTGTTGATGGCTCGCATTAAGTATGTTAAGATCATTCGGGGCTCCGCGTTATCTACCTCAGCCAGAGCTATGTTGAAACGGTTCAAAAAAGACTTGATGGATTCTCCAGGTGCTTGTTCAAGGCCGGACAGTGACATTATATCTTTCTCCCTTGATGCATACAACCTGAATTGTTCTTTAAATTTTCGGGTTAAATCGGAAAATTGATCTATGGATCGAACCGGTAGCTTGGTGAACCAAAGCAAAGCAACCCCTTCCAAATACACAGGAAAGTATCGACATTTAATCTCATCTGATGCTCGTGCCCCAGTCATATGCCAATCGTATCTGTATAGGAATTGGTTTGGGTCGCTAATCCCTTGATAGGCCGGGATAGTAGGAGGTACAAAATTCTTGGGAAACTCTGCCTTTAAGATCTTTTCGGTGAATGGAGTTTTGCTCGAGGCAAACCCCCAATCCTTTTCGTCTTCTTGCCTCTGCATACTTTCTTTCATAATTGAGCGAATCATCCCTGATAGGTACTCCGCATCATTCGGAGGCCTCTCCGGGCAGATGTCAGCTGCTCTTTCGGAAGTTCGAAAGGTTGGCTGTGGCCTTGAACCTTCAGCTTGGGAAGGTGCTCCTGCGGCGGTGCCTTCTGCTCTTTGAGGAGTACCTTTCTCTTGGGAGTCACGGGCATCTTCGGCAAAGGTTGTCTCATTATTCACTGGTTGACGGTTAGTCCCAAGCAAATCATTCAGCCTATTCAAGATTAAAGCATTTTGTATATTTTGAGCCTCCAATTGTTCATTCTGAGCATTCAACTGCTGATTCAACCCTAGAATTACAGCGTCCAATTCTGCCCTTGTAACTCCAACAGTTGGAATTGCCTGATTTGGTGTCGGAGAAGTGGAGGTTCCTTCATTTGCACTCCCGGATCTGACAGATCTACTCTTCCTACCAGGAGCCATAATTTCTGATAAACTTCTGGTCTTCAAAGAGGTTACTTCAACAAACTTTCGTGGAGCAATGATGACGATTTTCCTGAGTTCAACTCTCAGTGAAAGCACCAAAAATGTTAACGCTAAACTTTGAACGCTAACACCCCGGTGTATGAAGTGTAGTTGTGAAAGCACCACCCGATGATTCGGGAGCAGAGTATAAGCAGAAAATCACAGAAAAAACAGTGAATAACAACGATTTTATAGTGGTTCGGCTCAAGGCAATCCTACGTCCACTTTAATTCTCTTTATTGCTAAACCGATTACAACTTTACAACAATCTTCAATTACAATTATGACGAGACAAACAACTAGAACTTTGGTAGAGAAGAATTCTTCGAATCCATGTAGATGGCGTTAGATTTTCCCTTGAAGTTAGTTGAAATGTCTTTCGAACTTGAAGTGTCGGGTGAGTTGAGAATTCAGCAGAGTATTGGCGCTTGAAATGATTGGCCAAAAGGTCCCCTGAATGTTGGAGGTGGCCATGTATTTATAGGAGTTTTCATCCCTGAGTCGTGAGTCGTGTTCGACCCATGCTTGGCTCGTGGCCGAGTCAAATTAGGTCGTGGCCGACTCATTGAACCAACCCTTGATTTCTCCATGGCTTATTCCTCTGCTGGATTTTATGCTAAGTCCTGAGTTGCTTACGAGTCAATCTTCCTTGGCATAGGCACTGTGGCAATGGATTACGACCCAATGGCTTTAAGTCGTGGACGAGTCATTCTAGGTTGTGAGTCGTTAAGCCGTTAACGACTTATCAGGTAGCGGTATATAAATGAAGCAGCACAAGGATCCATCTTCTTATGTCGTTACTTCCCCTGAGTCGTCTCATATGATAAGTCGCGAACTTGTTGAGTCGTTGATCCACTGAGTCGTTGTAAGCTTTGAGTCGCTGCTTACCATGAGTCGTTGAGACGATAGTCTTGATGAGTCGGTAACTCACTGAGCCGTCCTGCCTTGTGAACCGTTAACCCCTTGAGTCGTCCTATCCCTCTAAGTAGACGAGTCGGTCCATCCCTTGAGTAGATGGGTCGGTCCAGTCTTTGGTTGGATGAGTCGGTCCAGTCTTTGGTTGGATGAGTCGGTCCAGTCCTTGAATCGTTGGCAAAACGAGGTTAACACGGCACATGCTTTTATCATTAATTTCTGATCTTAAACCTTTTTAAGTTAACTAACTTGCCTTGTTTGTCAAACTCTTATTAGTTGCTGATTTTTATTTTTTAAAAGTACTTCCATAATTTCAGAATTAATTGATTTAAATCGTTTGCAAAATACCCCTTCTCCTTAATTAAATATATAAAGCATTTAAGTCTCATAAGTTAAATAATTTTATGCATTCATCAAAACACTTTGGAAAATTCTGCAAAAATTCTAGAAAATCCTTTTTAATATGTTTTCTGACATATAAAAATTTTGCACTAAATTAATTAAGATTTACCCATAAATTATTTATAACCCAATAAATCTTTTTCTTTACTAGAAAATTAATATAAAATCCACGTTAATTCAAAAAATTATGAAAATTGAAACCCATCTCTAAAATATCATTTATGGTTTAAATTTAAATTTACAAGGCATTTGGATGTCATTCATTAGGTTTTCATGTCCAGCATATCATAAAAATTAATATAAATATGCATTAATTATCAACAAGTATATGTAAACAATTTTCTTTTCAAAATCATGGCTAAATCATGCAATATAAATTCGAGTTTCATCTTAAACCGAAATCATTTAGAAAACTTGAGATGTAAAAAAATTTCACCTTAGCTTTGTGATTAGGATGTGAGATTTGATCTTGATTAGTTGATTTGATTCTTCTCTTGAATCCTCGCTTTTCCTTCTCTTGAGATGTCTAATGGTGCCAACCTTAGGAGTTTTTTGAGAAAATGTGAAACGAACATATGTTTTGTTTTTCCTAAGGGTTTAGGGTATAAGTTTTATCATTTTACTTTTTTTTCCCTCCTTAGTTCCTCCATTAGCTCCGTATTAGTTTATTCTTTTATTCATTAACATGGAACAGCTACCCCTTAATTATGTCACAAATCTCAATCCATAATCAACCTACCTTATTTAATTTAACTAAATAGATTTCCTAGATAAAGTCACTAAAAATAGGGGTTGTTATAATATTCCCTCCTTAAAGAATTTCATCCTCCAAATTACTATAAGGAACACAACAAAAAATCAAAGGTAAAACGTACCATCAAACAAATCAAGATAAGTACCTCTAATCTTGCTCTCAGTCTCCCAAGTGTAGTCTCTAGGATCGCCACTCCACTGGACCTATCCTAATCTGACTGTCTCGTTCCTCAACTTTTTATCATCTCCCTTGACAATCCAGATAGGCTACCTAACTATAGTCATGTCTAATTCCACCAATAAATCTTCTAAAACAGTCGGTGCTTTAGTAGTGTCTAGATCTCTAACATATTTCCTCAGATGAGATACATGGAAAACATCATGAACTCCTGCCAAACTACTCGGTAACTCTACTCTATATGAGAGTTTCCACATCCTTTCAACAGTGCGAAAAGGTCCGACCTCGGTGCTAACTTCCCCATCATACCTTACCTGATAACACCTTTCGTCAGTGATACTTTGACAAAAACATGATCTCCAACAGAGAATTCTAAATTTTATCGTCTTTTATCTGCATAATTTTTCTGCCTAGACCGAGCTTACTTCATTCTCACCCTTATCAGCTTAATCATTTATGCTGCTTCTCTTGCCCAATCATGACCAATGACTAATCTGTCTCCAGTCTCTAACCAACATATAAGAGATTTGCATGGTCTTCCATATAAAGCTACAAATGGTACCATCCACACACAAGTCTGGTAACTATTGTTATACGAAAACTCGATTAGATGTAAATGGTCTTTCCATGATCCTCCAAAATCCAATACACAAGCTCTTAACAAGTCCTCCAAGATCTTGTTAACTCTCTATGTTTGCCCATTTATCTACGGATGGTTAGCGGTACACATCCTGAGCTTGGTTCCTAAACTTTCCTATAGACTCTTGAAGGACTCATTAATGAACAAAGAAACTCTATCACAAACAATGCTACTAGGAATCACGTGCAGTCTAACTACATTCTTCATAAATAACTTAGCCAATACAGGTGTCATCCTACTTGCCTTAAGAAGAATAAAATGGGCACTCTTCGTCAATCTATCCACTATGACCCATACTGTAACAACCCGCTATTTCGAATCATTCAAATCCACAATCATCCACACATGTAAGACTTGAATTGCTCAAAATAACCGATTGTTAATTTACATTTGGCAAAACTTAGCATATGCGGTAAATAAATCAACCACAGAATCATAGACACAGAGTAATATAACAATAAGTAAAGGAATAGAAAAATAGTAGTTCATGAAGCTACTATATAAGCATCAGATTCTGATAAAATATAATAGAAAATCTCAAATACAAAGTAGTCACAAATACAAAAGCAGCAGACAAGTCAGAACACAGATAAATAAACATAACTGAGATAACTCTAAAGTTGGATAGATAAGAGACAGATCTTTAAGCAAAGCTCCAAACTCCAAAGGTAAGTCTCAAATGTTGTGACACTCAATCTAACCAGAGCATAAAGCAAAACATAAAACACTAAAGTTAGGATTAACATTCTTATACCAGTAAATCAACTTCAAGTGAAATGGCAAGTGAAATACAAATAACTTAAAGGATGTTTGGGATTCCCATCCTTTAAAGATCCGTTAAACTATCTACATAGATAGTGTAGTATGCTACATAGATAATGTCTATAGTAAAGTAAACTATTAAAATAACATTAAGCCGTTACTTATAACCCCTTAACACATTTTATATATATGTCATAATCCATACAGTACTATAAACTCCATTGAACCATGGGCTATCAGGGAGCACTCCATAAGTATGACATAAACGAAACTCGTAGAAGGTGCGATAAGGCATATGACAAGCCACGCGAGGCAATGCCAGGGTTTGATTCTACCATTTGCACTCCCGGACAGGTGGTAACACATAGTAGCTACCACCGTCCACCTCGAAACACACTCCCACATAAAAGGTTCACCTAATCAAATCACAAAATAACAAAATGGCATCGAAGAAGTATGCTTGATCGGAGGTGCAACCTCACTTGGCTCGGTATAGCTCCTGTTTTAGCCACTTCAAGCCGACTCATGGGAGTTAGGGCAGCGTTAATATCTCATATAGTATCGTCGCTAATCCATCCAACTTCGTTCTAGAATCTCCACCACATACATAGTATTTAAATTGATTTTCAATAGCGGCTGAGAGTATGACAATATCCTATCCCAGTTTCTTTAACAACCAAAAGCTTATTTCACACAGTTGTCATTTTGTATTTCAAACAGTTCATTATCAAAATATCATATTCATTTCAAAGTCATATCACTTTTGAAATCATATTCACTTTTTAAATCATATCACTTTTGAAATCATATTCATTTCCAAAAATCATGACCATAAAATAGTCTAAACCGTTATATCAAAGTATTCGTGTTTAAATCCATTAAATCTAAATCATAACTATTCCAAATTGAATAGTTTTAAAATTGAAAATAGTTATATACTAAAAATAGTTCATATTTAAAAATAGGTTATAAATTAAAATAATTTATATATTAAAATAGTTTATATATTTAAAAATAGATTATAGATTTAAAAAAAGTTTATATAGTAAAATCAATAGTTAAATATATAACTTCAATTATATTTAATTTTAAATATTCATTTAATCACTTTTAGAAACATTTAAACAAAATCTCAAATTCAAACTTAAATCAAAATTAAATATTCAATTTCAATCTTGTTTAAATCCGAAAATATTCATTTATTCACCTTTAATCCAAATCAAGTAATCAAGTTATAAAATCATGTCTTTAAAAATCTCAAATTTAATAAGTTTTCAAATGAATTTATATTTAAATATAATTGTTAAACAAATTAAATTGCAAATCAATTCCAATTTGTCTTTCCAACCTTAATTTATTAAAGTTATGACAAAAATCTATTTTCAAAATATTAATGTAAATCTAAATAAATATTTAAAAACATATTATATACATATAAGGTAAATTAAATCTTATTATTAAAATAAATCTATTTATAATCTTATTTTATATATTTAAGAAAAACAAAGTAATAAGTAAAATTTTATAATTTACATTTCAAACCTAACTTATACTTTTAAAATTTCCAAAGCATATAATTTTTAAAATCTGAATTTTACATATATATAAAAATAAAATCTTTATATTATAATTTAAAAATAAATATATATTAAAACCCCGTATATTTCCTTTCAAAACTTTGGAAATCATTCTTCAAAAATAGACCATTGGTGTCCATATAAATTTTTTATCATATGGTTAAGTAATACGGATATTTATCATTTCAATCCGCAATTATTTGAATTTACGTGTATATATCATTTTAACATGCAATGCTAAATTTTCAAAATTAATGAAAATCGCTTGGGTTTATCATTTCAACCCATAACGATTTTCCACTAATCTATAAGATCATTCGGGTATGTGTCATTTCAACCCATAGGGAATTCCTAACTATTAAAGAACATGCAAAGAGATAACAATATAAGAATAATATAAAATAGCATGATTACATATCAATAGTAGGCATATATCATCGTTAATAGTTTAAATATAATATATACAATAGGTTATGGTGTCATATACCATTGGTAAACAATTATAGAAAATGGAATATCGTATTTAACAATTACATAACTAGAATTTCAAATTTAACAATATATTTCAATCGTCATTTCATGTGAATTAAATTTACTAAGTATAAGAATGTTAATCATGAGTTATTGCTCACCTTTCGAGGCTATGGAAACAACGATGGTGAAGATAGCGACATGGACATGCACAAGGATATGTACATGACACTCGGATGTGGATCCAGATAGCAGCAAAGCTAAAACTAGACAATGATAAGGTAGATAAATTGAATTCTAATTCGGTGAAAACTAAACAAATATATATATAATTAATATAAGTAATATATATATATATATATATATATGGAAACCAAAAATCTATATTTATAACCCATATATTTTCTTCTCAAAATTCTTAAACAAATATTTAAACATTGTATACATAATTTAAAATTATTACAAAAATCTGTTGTAAAATACATACATAAATTGAAATAAATACATTAAAACATATTATACAAAATTCACAATTCTAATATATCGTTATTTTTCAAATCAATCCTTAAATGTCAATATATAAATAAGTTACACATACAAAACTTTTACAAACATTATATTTTCACTCTTAAGCATGTTTACATAAGTATTATGAACATATAAACTTATATACATTTGAACATAAGCCATGTAAACATAGATTATAAACATATAAACTTATACGTATTTACATTAGCAAAACATAAAATAACATATGTTAAAAATACATAAGCAGAAAGTGGTCAGAGTAGGGTGCTCAGCATGTTGCAAGGTGAAGGTGGAGAGGATGTTGCGGCCGAGAGGGAGAAGGGTGACGTGGCAGTGAAGGGTGGCCAGCTAGTTGCTTAGGTGGAGGAAGGTGGATTGTGCAGTGCTTGGGTGTGGCTGGCATGCCGTTGTCAGGTTCGAAGGCAGGGAGGGTTGTGTCGAGTCTGTTGAGGGTGCAGGGTTTTGTGGCTTCGGGTTCAGCTATAGTTGCCTGGAGTTGTGTGTAGGGTGGATGATAGAGGAAGGGGATAGGCGAATTTGTGGGATGTTCTTGACGAGGGGATGGTGAAGGCTGTGCGGCCGGGGGGAGCCTTCGGTCGACCGTAAAGGTAGGAAATGGCAATGGAAGGGATGTCGTGTGGGGAAGGAAATGGTGGCCAAGCGTAGGCAAGGAGGATGTAGGTTTGTGTGATGATGCGGCCAAGGAAGGGTTGCAGAGGAGCGGGAAGGATCGTAGTTAAATGGGCGAACGGACGGAGGGAAGGATCGATGGTGCAAACTGTGCGTAAGTTAGGGAAAAGTCGCGAAAGTCTAGATAGAAAGTGGCAGAAGAACTCGCAACAGGAAAAAAATGTATATAACTTTATATATATATATATATATATATATTCTTCTCTCTCATGATTCAGAATTGAACAACAGAGAACTAATCTTAGGGAAGGAAGGAAATGAACCAATCTAAATTTGAAACTAGCGAACAGAAATAGTCAATATCTTGAATTCAGGAAATAAATAAAGCTAGGCATTGAATTCTGAAATAAATTAAAGATAGTGATCGTTGCTTCCCATGGTGGATAGTTGAATGGATACAGGGAAATCCAAAAGGTTCGAAAGGGTACTGGTATAGCTTGCCATTTAACAGATTTCACCCCGCACCGAATGCCGAAATGGACGGATAAACATACTCCAGAGATCAGCACGATGAGGAAAATAGAATGGTACAAAGATATTAGAGATAGGCCATCCTATCAAAGACAATATTCGCTGCCAAGGCTGTTGCTAAATTGCCGAAAATAAGATAAATGAAGCTAGAGAATTCCAAATTTGACGAAACGTAATATGACGTCTCACTCGAAAAATGATTTAAAAATTTATTATATAAAAATATCCTGGTTTCAAAAATATTTTATTTTCATCAATTTAACTTATTTTAGATTGAAATTAAAACTTACACAACAAAACTAAGTTCATATTTTCAGATCAATATCTAACATTTGCTATGTTTAACTAGATGCATACCAAATATCAAATTTTCGTTAACAAATTTAAAAGTTTTATTTTCAAGGAAAATTCAGTTAATTACGTTGTAAAAATCATTAAAATTGTTGGGTCGTTACAGATGTACTTTCATTCCCGCTATTAGATCTCGACAACCCACTTATGAAATCCAGAGAAATATAATCCTACTCCCTTATTGGAATATCCAATGGCTGAAGCAATCCACTCGACCTTTTTGTGTTTGTCTTTTACCTGCTGACAGTTCAAATATTGTTTCATGCATAAGCCAACATCCCTCTTCATTCCTTCACAAAAGAAACTTCTCTTCGTATCTTGAAACATCTTCGTTCCTCCTGGATAAATAGTGAACTTCGAAGATGGCATTCCTCCAAGACTTCCTTTCATATGTCTCCCATATTTGGAACACATAATCTACCATTCTTTCTCAACCACCCGTTCTGGTTAAGACTGAAATCTTTCAAGTCATCTATCTCCATTCCATTCTTTAGTTTCCTGATCCTTTCAGCTAACACTTGATCCTCCTTCTATTTAGAAGTAATCATCTCAATCAATACTAGTCGGACTTCTAAACAAGACAACATAGGAGATCCTCCACTAGACCCGACTTCGGATCTTTGCTGCATTTTGCAATCTGCCAATGCTTCCAAATCTTTTCACTCTACAATCATTACTAACAGTGCATTTTGTTATTTCTACTAAGTGCATCAACAACCTTGTTGCCTTTCCCTGGTGTGTACTCTATTCTGAAATCATAAGAAGCCAAAAACTCTAACTACCTATGTTGTCTCATGTTCAACTCCTTCTAACAGAACAAGTATTTCAATGACATATGATCCACATAAAGCTCGAACCTCTATCCTAAAAGGTATTGCCTCTACACATTTAAAGCAAAAATAACTGCAGCTAACTCCAAGTCATGCGTTGGATATCTAACCTCATGCAGTCTAAGCTGTCGAGATACATAGGCAATCACTTTACCCCCTGCATTAGCACAGCTCCCCATCCAGTTCCACATGCATCAGTTTAAAAAAACTAAATCTTGATTCTCCTCTGGAACCGCCAATACTGGTGCATGGGTCAATAAGTGTTTCAAGCTCTAGATTGCTTCCTCAGACTTATCGGTCCATACAAACTTCACATCTTTTCACGTTAGCTTAGTAATCGGTGTAACTATCCACGAAAAATCCTTTATAAACCTTCGATAATATCCGATCAACCCAAGGAAACATCATATCTTAGTTACTGTTTTTGGTCTCTTCCAATTATTAATGTATTCGATCTTTTCTAGATCAAATGACAATCCTTTCTCCGAAACCACGTGAGCAAGACAGTCCACTTACTTTTTCCAAAAATGGCACTTCGAAAATTTTGCCTTTAGCTGATGCCGCCTCAACATCTCTAGCACAACTCTAAGATGAACTTCATGATCCATTTCAACCTTAGAATATATCAAAATATCATCTATAAAATCCAACACGAACTATCCAAATGCACTCAGAAAATCCAGTTCATCAAATCAACAAAGAAAGTCGGCGCATTAGTCAGTCCGAATGGCATAACAAACCATTCATACGACCCATATATCATCCTGAACGACGTTAAAGGTATGTTATCCTCCACTACTCTAAACTGATGAAATCCTATCTCAAAATCCAACTGAGGTAATATCATAGCCCCACTTGATTGATCGAATAAATCATCAATTCTTGGCAGTGGATATCGATTCTTTATCTTCTTCTCATTCAACTTACGTTAATCAATACATAGTCTTAACGATCTGTCCTACTTCTTGGAAAATACTACAGCTGCTCCCCAAGACGAACTACTTGGTCTAATAAAACTCTTACCTTTCAAATCCACCAACTACACCTACAGTTCCTTCATCTCTGTAGGTGTCATTCTGCTTGGCGGCCTACTCACTAGTTCTGCATCAGGCACTAAGTCAACCCGAAATTCAGTGTCTTGTTTCAACAGTAATCCAACTACAGGCTCAAAAACACCTATGAATTCTCTAACTATGAAAACGCGATTTAACTCATCTTCTAACTCCATAACACCCAACAAAGCAATCACATCGCAGCTAAGGTTTTCTGTAGTATAAACTATCCGGTCACTACAATCTGGGTGTCTAAGTGATATTTTCCTATCCTAGAAAAATATCCTAGGATCGTATTTACTTAACCAATCCATGATCAATATAATTCTGAACCTTACAAAGTCAAATACATGTAAATTGCAAACAAAGATGTAACCTAGCAAGTCAAACTCTAAGTAGTCACACATCATCCCAAGTGGCGCATACCCTCCCATCGGATTTGCAACTCTTAAGGAAGTAACAAAATATGTGGGTTCTAGTTTATGTTTATCTACCAAGCATCGAGATATAAAAGAATGATATGCGCCAATATCAAACAAAATGCTAACAGACATACCCTGAATCTAAAGCGAACATCCTAATTCTCCTGCACTACAAGTCTTGAAGTAGTGGACTCCAATGCATATATACTTTGTCCATTCCATCATTTGTGGGCTCCTTGCATTGATTCTTACAGTGGCCGATCTGATCATAATTAAAGCACTTGATGTTCTAATTTCCAGTCACCTCCTTTCTTTTTCCCTTTTCCGTGCAACACTCATGAGAATATTGTCCTTTCTTGTCGCACTTGTAACACGCCACTTTATATTTTCCTTTCTTTGCTACTTCTCCTTTCTGAGCATCCTTCTTATGGAAAAACTTTCTCTTTTTACCCTATCTAACCTAGACCTCCTATTCCTTCTTTTTCTCCCAACAAGTTGACATCTCCTCGTGTCTCAATGCCATTTCCACTACCACGTCACATGGATCTCTAATGTGCGGTAAAGTGGCCCTAGCCCACTCCGGCTTCAAACCTCTAATAAAATTTTCATTCCTATTTAATACTGTATCAACAATGGCATACGCATATCGAGCTAACACCTCGAATCTACCAACATATTCTAGAATAGACATCTCCCCTTTTGACAACTCAACAAACTTCCTAACCAACATAGACCGTGCCATTACTGAAATGAACCTTTCTTTAAACCTCCTCCTAAACTCTGCCCATGTCATAATTTCTTCATCCACACCAGTAGCTAAAGTTTCCACCTAAACAAAGAAGCTCCATAAAGCTATCTTGAAGCAATTCTCCTAATCTGCTCATCACTGAGCCCTAAGTCAGCAAAAATCCTTTCACAATGTAGCAGCCAGTTTTCCACTTCGATAGCATCCGCAGTTCCAATAAATAGCTTTCCCCCAAGCCTAGCACGATCTCTGCTCAAATTTGCATATTGGCGTTCCATCTAGGCTCCCTAATCTCCTCCTCCAGCAACATTCCCTCCAACAACTCTAGTTGGGATTCTAGCTTGCATCATATTTACAAAAAACTGATACGGGGCGTCCATGTCCACTTGGGGAATCCCAGCACCAACATTCTCAATCTAAGCCTGACCTTGACTTCCTTTAGAATTTGATTGGGCATTTCCTTTTATGGTGGTGCTATCTCCTGCTAGATTAACTCTGCCTTTTCTTCTATCTATATTTGTATTTATGCCTCACGAAATATAGAAGAATAGCCTAACAAAGATAGGAGCCTAAAGATAAATCGTATATTTATATATAGAAAATACAAGTACGTTACGATAGCGTTATCCCATACCCCAATCTTAACTCTAATTGCTAAGGAATATGTTTTCCAAAATCATTTTTAGCTAAATTTTTTTATAAACCTATGCTTGAATACCAATATTTTACTAACATCCCCTATTTAGAGGCCTAAGGCTAAGCATTGCAAAGCTTCAGTCACCTATAGTATTAACTTTCGATGACTAAATACGGCTATATTAATGGTATCTATAATATCAGAAGCACTTGAATATGAAACAAATCATAGATTTCAAAACAACATTTTCCATTGCATCTCAAAAAAGATGTTCCACATTCAGATTACATAATCCTAAATGTTTCTCAAGCAATGATAAAATATACTTATTAAAAATATGCCAAGAGCAACATATGAAGTTGCCCCCTTAGATGATCGAAGTAATATAGTTATAATTCCCATAATACATACAAAAAACAAATAAACACAAAACAAAGAACTGCAACTCCTAAGTTATTCGTTAGCCTTCTGATCGCCTTGGTAGCTTTATTCATCATCCTACTAAAACCTGAAAGAACCTCAACCCTTAGCCTACTTAAATCAATTTTGAGCACCCGAGAGCATACGGGGAAAACATAAACTTTGAGTCAGACATAAAGCTTTGTGAGTAATACTATACATCTCGGTTATTTGATATTATGTAAGATCACGCCGCTTAGTGGAACGGGATTCCCCTCACTAATGTCCTTTTTAAAACATATCTTTTAGAAACCTTTATCCTGCAACCAAAATTGCATAAAACTGTAAAGCATCATTATATTATATAAACATACATATCAGGTAACAAATGGACTATCTATCCGAACACTATAGTTTGTTTGGTTTACTATTATCCTTTGGCTGACTCGGGCCTACCAGAAAATATAACAAAATAATCTAACTTTTGTTAGACACCACTTCTAGATGTCTGTCCTTAAATATCTATTAAATGCTTCTCTTCTGGATGGTCCATCCCTGATTAAACATCTCTTAGGGTCACCTGATCCTAATGCTTTTACGGGCTCACCAACAACCTATCTGTATACAAATATGCATTCCTTTCTGTGTATTATCATAATTTTACTCTTACCCATGACAAAGCCCTACCCACTGGAATTTTGGACTGAAATAGCTAGGGCCTGTAGCTAATGTATAGGGCATGACCCTATACCATTTCCATCTGATATTCTAATACCTGAGTCCTTTCGAGTAAGGGATACCTTCTCATAATTTTCCTTGAAAACCTTTTCATATGAAATTGATTTAAAACCTTTTAAACCTAACTTAAAAAGAAAAACATTTATACTATGTGCTTTAATCAAAATCATCTTGCCATTTGCTATATATACTTTGCTCAAATCTTTGTTGATAAAAAATTTTCAACATTTGAAAGTACCCCTTTCGAAGCCATGAAAATCCTTTCTTTTATCTAAGTCGAAAGGCCAAATCCTTCTTTTGAAACCTTTTATATAAACCTTTCGAAAAAATTGAAATTCCACTTCCTTCGCAAGCTAAAAACCTTATACATCCCTCTTTAAAACCAATAAACATTGCCTTTCTAAGTCATAGGAAAAACCTTTCCTTTAAACTTATTCAAAACCATTGGAAAAACCCTTCCCTTTAGACCTTTCGAAACAATTGGGGAACTGCCCCTTCGAAACCCCTTTTAAAAGTTTTGAAGTTATTGAAAACCTCAAATCATTGAAAGCATTTGGGTTCAATATAAAACAAGTGGAAAACACCTTTCGAAATCATTCAACGGTAACTAGTTGAAACCATTGGGTTATTCTTTAAAAATCTCTAAGGTTCATAAGCAACGGGGTCGAAACTTTACTCTTTCAAAAAATATAACTATATAGAAAAGTGATGGTGTTGAAACCACCCCTTCTGAAATCATTGAACTAGTAGTAGGATTTTTATAAAACAAAACAACTCACTTCGAAAGCTGTATATTGAAAGGTCGAAAGCGACAGTAAAGTCTTCGACATAATCGAAAGGTGTTATTTTTAAAACAAAGGCGCAACTATTCCGAAACCAAGCTTTAAAAACATTGACTTATTCATAGGCATTGAGTCGAAAGCTATTACTTAGAGCAAAAACCTTTCTTTAAACCAATTGACCTAGTCGAAAGCAAACTATGTCGAAAGAAAGCAGACGCTTTTCTCATTCGAAACTAAAAGGCGCTTCGATCCTTTCGGAACCCCTTGGTTTCGACTCTTACCTCCCGCCCCTTTTTTAATTCACTATATACCAAGACGTTGATACTATGTGCATTGGTTTGTGGAAGGAGGCGGAGGGTCTCATTCGAAAGCTATCTGCGAAAAACATGCTTTTATCATGAATTTTTAATTTTCAACTTTTTTAAGTAAACATTTTAAATAACTTATCTTGTTTTTCAAACTCTTATTGGTTGCTAATTTTTATTTTCTAAGAACACTTTCATAATTTTAGAATTTGTAAATTTAATTCATTTCCAAAATACCCCTTCTCCTTAATTAAATATATAAAAAAATTAAGTCCCATACCTTAAATGATTTTATATATTCATCAAAACACTTTGAAAAATTCTACAAAAAATTCCAAAAAATTCTTTTAATATGTTTTCTAACATATAAAAATTTCTAACCCAAATTAATTAGGATTTACCTTTAAATTATTTATGACCTAATAAATCATTTTCTTTACTAGAAAATTAATATAAAATCCACATTAATTCAGAAAATTATGGAAATTGAAACCCTTCTCTAAAATATCATTTCGGTCTATAATTAAATTAGCAAGGTATTTGGATGTCATTTAATAGGGTTTTCATGTACAACATATCATAAATATTAATATAAATATACAAAAATCATCAACAAATATGTACAAACATTTTTCTCTTCAAAATCATGGCAAAATCATGAAAGAAAAATTCAGGTTTCATCATAAAACCAAAATCATTTAGAAAACTTGAGATGTAGAAATTATTAACCTTAGCTTTATGATTAGGATGTGGGATTTGATATTGATTAGTTGATTTGATTCTTCTCTTGAATCA
Organism: Allium cepa; assembly: GCA_030765085.1. NCBI lineage: Eukaryota > Viridiplantae > Streptophyta > Magnoliopsida > Asparagales > Amaryllidaceae > Allium > Allium cepa. The sequence goes on from CM060929.1 coordinate 167,760,928, forward strand.
TAGCTTTACCTTCTCTTAAGATTGCGAATAGTGGATGACCTTAGGAGTTTTGTTTGAGAAAATGTGAAATGAAAATATGTTTTGTTTTCCTAAGGGTTTAGGGTATAAATTCATATTCCTATTTTGTCGTTTCTTATTTCCTAACACTTAGCTCCATGTTAGTTCATTCATCTATTTATTAACATGGCACGACAACCCATTAATTGAATCAAAAATCTCAATCCATAATCAACCTGTATTATTTAATTTAATTTAACTAACTAAATTTCCTAAACAATGTTACTAAAAATATGGCATGCCACATAACACCTAATCGTAGTCAACATCTCTCGAACACCTAATCGTAGTCAACATCTCTAGCATCTCAAAGAGATCATGAAAATCTCTCCATGGATTCCAACATCTCTTATAATTCATGAATATCTTCATGGATTTGAGCATAAGTCCTCCAATGCATGTTAATGTTGTCCGCTCTTTTGGGCTCACCCTCAAGATAGATAGTCCCTAATGATAGCATCATTCAAAATATTAATGCTGACCACTCCATTGGACTTAACATTAGGATAGATAGTTTAATTCTATAACATTTCAGTTCACAACCGCTTATAGAACAAAGATCACGTATACGGTTTTGACATGCTTATGGCTTTGTTTCATATCATATATGTACAATCCTCTACTTACCAGATGCTCCAAAACTAGCCAGTAGATTTTTAGTTAACTTAACCTTGATTCTTTCAAAAATAAATAGATAATGCATAAGGGTGGAGATCATCTCCTATCCGGATGGATTTCCATATTGATTATCCTGGAAGAAAAAGGCGAGTTTATATGTATATTATAGCATCATCGAAGATAATTGTACCATATAACCATCGTGTTTCTTCTAGATATTTTCTAATTTAATTTTGGTCAAATTCAATTACAATAAGAACGATCGCATATGGAAACCATGTCTTCTATACCTATCATCGTTTCTGACCTTCTCAACTTACGTTATCCCTCGGTGAAGAGTGAAGCCAAGTAGGTTAGAGCACTGTTTGCATCAATGCCCTACGTAGACACTTCATTCTCAACTCTCACAAATTGAACAAGTCCACTTTATTGTCTTTCAGTGCTACGTACATGACTAAATACTTTTCGTAGACAAGTAAACACACACTACATTATTAAAGTCACATAAAGCACGACTAAGTCACATAAGCGACTTCTAATTCCCTTTTTATTTAATTAATATTTTTATTTATTAAAACCTCTTTTATTAAAACTTCTTTTATATAATAAAACTTTGACTGTCAGTTACTTCTTCCTTCAAAAGTAATTAAACTATATATAGGAGTCTTCCGAGGGGATCTTGTATACATATGTTCTAAAAGCAATAGACGATCCGAACGAATAAGTACTCCCTAGGGGATCTCAAACCGGATGAATATGTGATGCCTCTATTTAGTTCCTTTTTCTTCTTATATATATATATATATATATATATATATATATATCCATTTAAATTACCTTCACAATATATAAAAATATGAATATACATTTCTACTATTTCACTATTCGTTTGTGCTCTTTCAATACTTTATAACTATTCATATATTTATCCCAAATGGTGTATGAATATTCATAAATTTTTATGAAGATTTTTTTTCTTTAAAATATAATCAAAGTGGTCAAAAAATGTTATCTAAACGTTTTACTGTAAACTCTTTATCTTTTATAAGTTAAATCTTTAGTTTTTCTATTTTTTCCCATAAAACTCCATACTTGTTAATAAATTTAAAATATCCATTTAAAAGATATAAGTATATTCACAAGGGTTAATGACCAGTGTTACTTAAACATTGTCACCAAAAACCTAAAATGATTTCACTTGTAATTATCTTTAAAACATTCTTTTTAAAGATCTAACAATATTCATAAATATAATCAGAAAGGGTTAAAGACAAATGTTGTTTGAATATTGTTTAGTGTAAAACCAAAACCATTTCATTTATAATTATCTTTGAAATATTCTTTTTAAAGATCTAAGTATGCTTATTAACAAGGTAACATATTTTTACATAGCTTCACAAAACCATATATTACAACCAAATGTAATAACCCAAACTACTTAACCTTTTATAAAATACTTCATTTACTTTTTCAAACATATATATATATATATATATACACACACATACACTCTTTAATAATACATATAAACAAGTTTTAAATATCCATATAAATATTATACATTTCAAATTTACTCAAAACCATTCATTTTAAATGCTACAAAGGAAAAAAAATTCTTTAAAATTTCAAATTTAATTATTAAAAATAAACTTAAATTTATAGTCTTTTTTCATACTCTATTCCATCTTAGTTGAACTTCCCTAAAACGGCACCATAAAGATAATAAATTTTAAATTGTTTAAATCATGAAAAACTCGTCAAAATGTCACATTAAAACGAAACAACGCAACAAGCCCGGAAGTGTTGTAGTAGATCACAGATGGCATTTATAAATGCTATTAAACTTCTGGATAGAGAACAACAAGCAACAATTTAATTTTGATATAATTTTTTTATAATAAGTAGTATACTTAGTCTACTTAAAAATCATGAAAATAAAAACCTGAAGATATCTACCAAATTTATTCCAACATTACCAAAAATAAGGTATTTTCACAAAGTGCACATGTAGCGACCGTTCTCCCTATAACTTTTGCCACTTTGTTGAACTAGTTATATATCCTCTTAAACCTTGATATTTTTTAGTAAGAAGTACGTATATTTTATATGTTAAAAAAGCAAAGAAACCCCTAAAAATTTCTTGAAAAATTAACTTAAAATCGCCGATCGCAAGGTGATTTCAAAGTGCATCCATAGCGACCATTTCGCTTCTACCTTTCACAACTTTGTTTCACAAGTTCTATAGCTTTCCAAACCAATTCTTTACTATCCCGTAACAAAAGTTTAAAGCAAGGAGATTTCAAAGTGCGGTTATAGCAACTAGCGCTATAGAAACGCTTCATATTCTAATCGATTCAACATACAAGCTAACCAACTATTTATACACAATGTCAAGGCCACATCTCATGTTACGGACAATCATAGAAGTGATAATATACAATATAAACTTGTTGTTTTCTTTTAAAAGAAAGGGGTCCAAAGTAATAACTTTAATTAATTCATATTTTACTTTAACTTTATATTCAAGCACTCACATCTGTACACACAATATATACTTATTCAATGGTGAGCAACATTTATATCCATTCTAAAACCAAGCACAAGCACTATAACAAGGTAACACTTCCTACCATCACCGAACTTCCAAAGGTCAAAGCTTTAGCCTCCACAAGCACAAATTAACACTCCTACAACACCATAATGCTCATGGCCTAGGGTAGTTTGACCATTTTTCCATTTTTCCTTCAACTTTAACTAGATATTCTTACTTCTTAAGGTGATCTAAGGTCTTGGTTAAAGCTTGAAGAGGATTGGAGTTGATTTTCTTGAAGAAATGAAGATTGAAGAATGAAAGAGAGCTTGGAAACTTTTGTTTTTTTAAAACTTAGACATAAAATTATGAACCAAAAGAGGGAAGAAATGTGGGTTTAACAAAAGGAAAAATGACCTCTAATAACCCTCCTTGATTAGGAAAACAAGCCCCCCTCTTGTTTTCTTTACACCTCACGTTTGACTAAAATCAAATATCCAAAACTTCATTTATCAAAATATCTTTTGTTAGCAAGAAAACTTGTCAACATCCCCAAAGCTATGTGAATAAGCAATAAGGTCATATAAGATAAGGAGGTCAAAGAAGTTGCTTTTTTCGAAACCCAGCTTTCGACCTAATTGATCAATGCGAAGCAGATTCAATAGTAAGATTTGAAATGCAGAGTAAGGAAGAAGCATTTCAACTCAAAACCTTTCTTTTGAATGTGTCAAAGGCAGCTATTTATGAAGGGTTTCGACCATGTCGAAAGGTTCGTTTCAACCCTTCTGACCCTGTTGGAAGGTTCGCATGTTCTATTAAATAAGATAGTTGCTCTCGACCTTATAGGTTTCACCTCTTTCGTTGATAAACCACCTCAAAAGGTTGCAGATGCAGTAAGGGGTAAACCGCTTTCGAATGAAATTCTTTCTTAACATTCTCTTGCCAACTATAGATTGGATTTCCTTCAAAACACCCATTTCGACCAGTTCGAAAGGAGCTTTATCCTTTCGAAACTCATCTAGATTGTATATGCCTAATCTTCATTCGGTTTACTTTGCATATGATCAGCCTGGATATTCATAAGTTGCATAAGCTCATCAATGTCTAAATATCATCACCATCCTTATTTTCCGTATTTTGATTTCGATAACGATGTGTTTCGAATGGTCATATACAGGTTGATTTTAATGTATCGCATAGACAAAAGGAATATAAGAGAATAAGATAGAATCATGTGCAATGGATCATTAATCTAGCGAATGATCTTCCTCATAATCTAAATTCTTAATGAATTCACCATATCTCCATTTTTATAAATCTAAATTGAGTAACAATTATGAGAGCTTTCCCCAAACCTATTCAGGCTTTACAAAGATGGTAGTTGTTGCAAAGAAGTAAAGATAAGAGAAATGCACTTAGGATTCCCAAATTCGGTCCCCAAAAATGGACTCTTTGGGTCTTATTTATAGACGTAGGTCGGCTCCCCTTCCACATCTATGCCTTCGACCAAGTCGAAAGGCCACTTTTTACATTCCACCTTACCCCTTTTGATTTGGTCGAAAGGCCTCGTCAGCCTTCGACGCAGTCGAAAGGCATCTCTTTCGAATTCATTAATTCACCGGTATGCTTTCGTTATCTTACTCTAAACCATTCGACTAAGTCTAAAGGGTCTTTTATCAACCTATCGCCTATCTTGAGTCTTCAGTATTCATTTTCTTGCTTTCTTCGAAACACCTTTCGATGTCGTCGAAATGTCCTCAAATGTGCCTTTTTTCTTTACATGGCTTTGTTGTTATTAGAAGTAAAGATAAGAGCATTCGTCTATGTTGATAGGTTGTCCATAGGGGCTTCAAAGATGTTGAAGTGCCAATGGATTTGATGTAGTGGGTAGCTTTTGAATGCATGCCTATGAATTAATGCGGAACCTTCTCCTAATGCCATTGGCTTCGACTGGTTTGAAAGGCTTGGGTATGCTTTCCAAAGGGTTGTTATAAAGGAAAAACCTTTAACTCCGAAAGAGTTTTCGCGCATATGAGTGGATTGCCTTCAAAATGTGCTTCTGAGATTGTCCTTGCTTTCTTTAAATACGTGAATCCATCTGCATCGAAAGGTTGAAAGTGGCAGGAGGTTAGTCCTGCCTTTCTCTTCTATCTAACCCGATAGCTTTCACTCTGTTTATTGCTTATAAGGGTGCATGGTGCCTCCGACTCCTTCAAAAGCCTTCTCAATGCCTTTGAAACGTTCTTTTGTGACCGTTTTCGAAACCCATGCTGCAACTCAAGCAGTGCCTTACTTTTCATTGAAAAAAAAATCATACTTCTATGCTTAAGTGGATTTTATGGCTAACATTTTGCTCCCTCTCCTTGTATAAAAGAAGCTTTTGTTCTTTAGGGAAAAAAATGTTTGAACTCTCTTGCTCTTAATTACTCTGACTTTCTACAAAAATCAAAGTAGATGACATTCTCAATTGCCGACCCTTTGTTTTATAAATATGCTTCATGATAAGCTAGCATAGGGATGTTTTTAAATTTAATTAGTTAGTTAATCATAAATTCAATTTAACAAAGGATATGAGATCTGCAATTAACAGTTAACCTTGCAAATAACAATTGAAGTCTATGTACTTCCTACTGAAGATATTCGATGCCAGGAAATAGGAGGTTACTTGCCATTATTTGGTGATAAGACTTTGTAATCCATAAAAAAAATTAACATGTTCTTGAAGATTTTCCTCGGAGATAAGAATAATCCCATATTTTGAATTTAGATGTTGGTGAGCATCATTTAAACTTGGAAGCTAATCACCTTGATTTGAGTATTAAGAAGGCCAGCTTGAAGCTTCTGGTTGATGACTTAAACGTCTATGGTAACTTCAATACTACTACTTTAAATCTTAGTGTAACACTCTTGGATTTTGGCTAAAAATAATTTGATAATTAATTTAACCTTTGGAACTAACTTTGGAATATTTGATAATTAATATAAAATTTTAGGAATAAAATATATATTGTATTTGAATTTTCCAAATTAATAAGATGAATGTTTATTTATATATATATCAATGGATTATAATTTGAATTGATTTTGAAATTTAATAAGTATATTGAAAGTGAATGTTTGATTTGAAATTTAAAAAGAAATATATTGCAAAAAAATTAGATTTATTTTGAAATTAATATAGAAATTAAGTTTCAAAACATTTCTTATTTTAAATGGAGTTATATAAGTATAAGTAATTGGAAAAAATGTGTATATATAAGATCAAAACAAGAAATAATAAAATGTTTTAACTTTTGGAAATAAATAAGAAAACATACATATGTAAAATTAGCTTGTAAATTCATAAATTAAGATTAAGTAAGGTTTAATTATATAATTGTAAATTAGATTGAAAAAAGGTTTTAAACATAATATTGCTTATATTAACAAGTGTAATAAAAGTAATATGAGTTCGTACAAGTGTAATTTAAAGATAGTATGAATTTAGCAAGTGCTATACTATATTTTTCTTTAAAATTTAAAACCTAAATAATATTAATAAAAAGAAAGAAGAAAAAAATTCCTAGTTATCATTTCAGTTCAAAAACTCTCTCATTCTCATTTCTAAAAAAAATGTGAAAATTTAAAAATCAAAGAGAATGAAACTGGTTACTTTCAATTCTCAAGCTTTCATAACAAAAAAAATGAGGAGCTTCAAAACTGGGAGCTTTACAGTTGAAAACAAGCAACCACATCAAATCATTTTAGAATCAGAAACAAGTTAAAGAACAAATGTAAAGTAATATTCATATCAGGAAGTAGTTCATCCTGGAAGCAAAGCAAAAGTTTCAGCATGGAAACAAAATCTTAAACCTGATGTTGGAGCAAATTCAAACTGAAAAAGGCCTTCAACCAGAGTAACATCATCAGATTTAATTTTAACAAATTCAAAATAGCAAGATTATCTCATGGATTTCCAGATCAAAGTGTTCCAGCTTTCAAATTTTAAAACTCAAAACCAGATAAAATCCAAGGTCTCTGTTCTTCTATGTTTTTCTCAAGTTCCAGGTGAGGAAACTCACTTATATTTGCCTATATTCTTTGATATTATATTGATGCTTAAAGTATGTTTTGCGAATGTTGTTTAATTTGCCTGTATATTTGAATGTACCAGTGCACTTCTGTATATACATGTATTCACCCCTGTTCTGTTGTACATAGGTTTAAACACACCCAAGTTCAATTCAAAAATCCTTATACAATAAATTTTAAACCTCGATTTCTAAATGAAAAATGACAATAACCAGGAAATATCAATTTTAAAAATTGTTTTAAGTATAATGGTTGGGTATTTATATATTATAGTGAAAATGAGAACCTGGGTTAAATCGATTAAGTTTATTTCTATCTATGAGTGCATAATCTGAAATATTGAGCAAAATGATGAATTTTGAGATAAATATCAAAATTTCTAGTTGAGTAATTTAGGTGAACTCGTGAATTGAACGTGAAATGAGTTTCCAGAAAACTGCGGCGATCGACGAGTAATTGGGTATCGGTTTATTTCAAGTGGTGCTGGAACGATGGTCGATCTCGAGAAAAATGTGAGTTGATTTTATTATTCATCGTGGTGGGTGATTGGAGTTGATCTAGGGTTTAATTACCGTGTTTTGTCAATGGTATTCGCAAGGCATTGGCGTCGTTGACGTCGCTCTGAAACGCATCGTACCAGGGGAAAAATGCATGTGGAGCAGTGAAGTAGCTCTGGCAAAAATAACGTGGTCGCTGATGGTCGTGGTTGGCGATGCGAGTTGATTTATGAATGATCGGGATGGCTCCAGTATTTGGATCGAACGACTTTTTTTCGATTCGTGGTTGTTCTCGGTGATTTTGGTGTTCCTGGCGACTCAGGAGGTAATGGGTGATCTGTTGACATTGGCGAGGATGGCCGGAGCTCTGACTATAGGGGTGCATGCGTACGTGCATTTTCGTGTATCTGTTTTTGAGAAGCTTGGGGAAGAAAATAGAGGACTTGGGTTCAAGCACGTGAAATAGTGGATGGACTTGAAGAAAGAAAATTTTGGGTTAGCTCGGGGTTTGAGCTCTGGGAGAACGAGTGTTTACTCGGGTATTCTGATGTAATGAAAAAACAATTTTAAAATTTCAAATAAAAATCAAGTTATTTAAAACAAATTTTGTTTAGACCAATTACTTTTTATTAGATGTTATCTAAAGTTTTAAACTGGTTAAGAAGGTTTTTAAATAATTTTTTTTTTAAATTGACTAAGCTTTAAAATGGTTTAAAATATACATAACCTTTATTTTTAAAGTTTAATTTAAATAAACTTAATAATATTAAAGATGTTAATTGATATAAAGAATGTTTTAATTGTTAATTAACTTTTAAAGTTTAAGTTAATTTATTTGTTAGAGGAAATTAATTACTTGAAGTTAATTACTTAATAAAAATGGTTAAGGTATTAATAATTTAAGTTTGATTTATCAAGTAATTAAACAATAATTAATTAAAGGACAATTAATTACTTAAAATCAATTATAAGTGGAAGTAATTAAGGTAAATTAATTAATGATTTAAAGATTTATTAATCAAGTGTTTAAAGGTTAATTAATTTAAGGATAATTAGTTAATGTAATCAAGTTAATTAATTTAAGAATAATTAATTAATTAAAGGTAAGTTAATTAATAAAAGTAATTAAGAATGATTATTGATTAAGGATTAATTAATTAATTATTGCAGTCAACTAAGGACAATTAATCAAAGAATTAATTAATAATTTAAAGGATAATTATTTAATAATTAAGGGTTGAATTATTTATTAATCAAGGTTGATTAATTGATAATTAGAGGTTAATTAATTAGCGAAGGTGATTAAGGAATGAAAATAATTAGAGGCTAATTAATTGATGTGATTAATTAAGGATAATTAATAAATTAAAGGTTAATTTATTTATTATTAATGGTTAGTTAATAAATGATTAAAGGATAATTAATCAAATTGATTTGTAATTAATTAATGATAATTAACTAGAATTAGTGATTTATTCATAAGCAATTACTCTGATTAAACAAAAAATTATTTGACCTTACTTATGAATGTTTGGTTTACACTGAATACATTCAATTGTTTAATATCCCTGATGTGATGATGTGTGATATGAATTGTTTTGATATGATCTGTGATGAATGTAATTTATTTATCTGTGATAAATGTAATTTATTTTCTGTGATGAATTTATATTATCTATCTGTAATTCTGTGAATAAATATAAGGGTTATAAGAATATACCGCATATCAATATTGCTGTGTTTGGATTGTGATGATTGATGATGTTGCACTATTGTGTGAAACCCCTGGACTACACCTTACACACACAAATATGGACTGCACGAGAAAATTGGTTAAGTCATAGATTTTTGAAATAGTTTTAAAGTTGAATTCTGAATTCAAATAGTTCTGGAAATAGAATTGAGTTAAATATGAAAAGTTTTGAAAAGGAGCTTCAAAAGTTATTTTGAATAACTTAATAAAGTTTTGAAATTTAAGTTATTTGATTTAAATTTGAATTCAAAATTTGAAATTGGATTCTATACTCAGACTTTTGGTTTAAAAATGTTATCCAAATTATAAATGTGTTTATATGGGTTTATAACCATTTTAAAAGTATTTTTTTGGTAACTGGAATTTAACCCAAGGGATTTAACTTGTATAAATCAAATCAATTTTTTTTTCCGAAACGAAAACAATTTGTTTTCAATTAATAAAAGCTTTCATATAAAAAAGAATTTCCAATTTGTGCTAAAGGGATTTTAAGTTTGAAATGAAAATGGTTTTCCAAGTTATGAATGAATCTTTGGAAATGGTTTGAAAGCTATGAATTAAATCTTTGATTCAAAGATTGGATGGGTTAATCAAATTTGAAAGGAAGATTGTTTTGAAATCTGTGAATGAATCTTTGTGAAAGAAGGGTGAACTTTGTGAAGTGAATCTTTTTGTTTAAAGATTTGGAAATGGTTATTTATTTAAGCCATTTGAAAAGAAATTTTTTGGGTTTTAACTTGTGGCTTGACTGAAATTCCAATATCCATATGTTTTTAAATATTGCGCTCGGTATTTGGTTTAGCCGAGAGAGGACCTTGTGTCATATAACCCATTTCGAATAGTGATACGACGTTATGGATAGCAATTGAAGAAGGGTGGGGAAAACCGGCTGTCTTCAAGAACGATAGGATAACCTATGAATGGCTCTACATTGAGTTGCTTCAGTATAGAGATCTCCATATGTGATGGGGAGTTCGATCGGGATTATGGATACCCGGATTGCAAGGGTTTCTTCCTTTATTGGATGAAGTTCCTTCGGTTCTGTTCGAACCCGGAACGGACTTGTATGGTTGTATGTTTGACTTTACACTTTGAGATATAAAACTGACCTCTATCAAATACATTTATGCTTGGTGGCAAAGAATTTATTCTCTTTGCTTAACACCCTTCTCTGAGACGTACGAGCTCAGAGGTTATGTAGTTGATAGTTATCAATGATAAACTACCAATTTGGTAGTGTGGCATGTTAAGTGTTGTTGTGTGTTGTTGATCATTTATCGATCAAATCATGGCTTTTGTGTAAAGCGTAGCTTTGTGGACGAGACTGCAAGAGGACCTCACACCTCGGAAATGGTCGAAACAGGAAAGATGCGGCAAGGTTATTAGGGTCGCGCCATTTAGGGTGTGTCATTTCCTTTTGGGAAAGGGTGGTATCATGGTACAGAGGAAGATACTTAACTCAAGTGGTCACTGCAAATCTATTACTTTGTAGTTGCTTTGTGGTTGAGAGCGCTCGAATAACGGTCGCAAATGACTGGAGGCTGGCATGCTCGTGTAGTAGTTACCTAGTTACAGAGGTTAACCGGCCTTGTGTTGGCAGAGAGCTGATTAACTTCTTGAGGCATCCCTCCAGAGGCTTACCCTTGTGGCAGTAGGAAGTTCCTTAGTCTGACCATTTGTTGGAAATCCATTCATGAATACGCGCCCTTTACGATTGCAGTGTATAACCTGCCATTCTTAAATGGTAGTTATAGTAGGCATAGTATAATGGTACCTATGCGGGCTAAGATTAATATTATACTTTCGAAATGTTTTCCACTGTGCACTAATAATAATATCAAAAGGATTTTGCGTAGTAAGCATGTTTGACTATCATAAGAAGAAATCTCCCTCAAGTGTGTGATTGCATGGTGTGTGTGCCGGGGGGCCTTATGGTAGTTTCATTTTCCAAAAAGCATTACAGATTTCTATGTTTTAAATTCTTTTTTTGTTTACTTTAAAGATAAATTGTTTTTGTTTGCTCATACCAGTCCCATGACTGATCTGGAGTTTATTGTTCGCTTGCTAAACTCTGGGCACCCACAATTTTCCACACGGGCAGTCTAGGGTTGGATTTTTCAGATAATCAAATAGTAGGTGTAGATTCAATAGCCTTCTGGCAATCGCATTTGGATTGAGTTGCTTCACTTCATTGTTGATGGTGGTTCTCGCTTTTATATTTTGGAGTCTTCCTAGTCCTGGAGAATTGGCAGTGGTGTTGCAGTTAAATAGGAGTGTCTATCTTAAGGACTTCTGAAGATATTATCTTTCAGAGATTTTCTTTTTCTGTTATTTTTTGTATCTATATGTTGATATCAATTATATCAATATATTGTATCATTGTTGTAATCAACTGTTGTGTATCAATGTTATTCATTTTCTTCCGTTGTGTTGTTGTACTTAATATATTATAAGCTCTGGTGAAACAGATTCGATGTTCGAATCTACGGCTTTGGAATACGAGTGATTTATTCGGTGTTGATTTCGAAGGTCAAGTCAGGGTCATTTCATTTGGTATCAGAGCTGGAGGTCAAAACTTTAGCTTAGGAGTATAACACATTAGGTAACTCATTAGAGATAGGGTGAAGCATATCCTAGAATGAGTATATCCCTAAGATATCTGTCTGTATGCCTCAGTAAATTCACTTACTATCCACTGATAGTGAGTATGAGTGCAAGAATAGGACAAGACAGGGGACATGGGAGTGCCACTACAAATGGACGATATCCTATAACAACAACGGAAATTAGTCTCCATTGATCCGATTTTACTTCTTTGATTACTTCATGGCAGCTCTAGCTTTGGTGTGGTGGCACTGCAAATCGTTGTAGATAAGTTTCTATTTCATATTCTTTTCATTAGATTCTTATTAGCTTTTCGTTTTTAATTTTAATGAATTTAAAATTCTATTTGAAATAAATTGGTAATTAAGCTATGAAGTTAAAATTTATTTGTATCGATAAAACGATTTCGGTCAAAACCAAAAATTTGAAATTCTATCGTGATTTCTTGTGAAGATCAAAGTACGAAGAAGAACAAACGGGTATACACTTTGTGCTATTGCAACCTGAATTGGGTACCCATTGATTGTTTTATTGGGTCCAGATATATTCTATGAATGGTTAGTTGTCTTTCGAACTAACCAGTGCTCTATATATTCATAGATCTGGTGACCCGAGTATTTCGTGTAGTATCAAATGAGTTTATTCTCATATTTTTGATATTTTGATTTGGCAATCCAAGTGTAGAATAGATATCTGATCTGAAAAATGTTTCTCTGTCTACGTATGTCCATCTTTGTTTTTCTCCCTGTCTTGCAAATTTCGGGGACGAAATTTTCTTAAGGGGGGAATCTATAACATTCCTGGATTTTAGCTAAAAATAATTTGATAATTAATTTAACCTTTGGAATTAAACTTTGGAATATTTAGTAATTAATATAAAATTTTGGAAATAAATATATATTGTATTTGAATATTCCAAATTACTAAGATGAATGTTTATCTATTTATATAAATGGATTATAATTTGAATTGATTTTGAAATTTAATAAGTATATTGAAAGTGAATGTTCTTGATTTGAAATTTAAATAGAAAAATATTGCAAACAAATTGGATTTATTTTGAAATTAATATAGAAATTAAGTTTCAAAACATTTCTTATTTTAAAAAGAGTTATATAAGTATGAGTAATTGCAAAAAAATGTCTATATATAAGATGAAAACAAGAATTAATAAAAAGTTTTATCTTTTGGAAATAAATAAGAAAACATACATATGTAAAAATGGCTTGTAAACTCATAGATTAAGATTAAGTAAGGTTTAAATTATATATTATAAATTAGATTGAATAAAGGTTTTAAACATAATATTTCTTATATTAACAAGTGTAAGCAAAGTAATATGAGTTTATACAAGTGTAATTTAAAGGTAGTATGAATATAACAAGTGTCATACTCTATTTTTATTTAAAATTTAAAACCTAAATTATATGAATAAAAAGAAAGATGAAAAAAAATTCATGGTTACCATTTCAGTTCAAACTCTCTCTCATTCACATTTCTAAAAAAATGAAAATTTAAAAATCAAAGATAATGAAAACCTGGTTACTTTCAATTCCTAAGCTTTCAAAAGAAAAAAAATGATGAGCTTCAAACCTGGGAGTATTAAAGTTGAAAACAAGCAACTGGATCAAATCATTTCAAAATCAAAAACAAGTTAAAGAAAAAATGTAAAGTAATATTCAAATCTGCAAGCCGTTCATCCTAGAAGCAAAACAAAAGTTTCACCAGGGAAACAAAATCTAAAACCAGATGTTGGAGAAAACTCAAAATGAAAAAGGCCTTCAACCTAAGCAACATCATCGGATTCAATTTTAACAAATTCAAAATAGCAAGATTATCTCATGGATTTCTAGATCAAAGTGTTCCAGCTTTCAAATTTTAAAACTCAAAACCAGATAAAATCCAGGGTCTCTGTTCTTCTATGCTTTTCTCAAGTTCTAGTTGAGCAAACTCACTTATATTTTCCAATATTCTTTGATATTATACCGATGCTTAAAGTATGTTCTGGGAATGTTGTTTAATTTTCTTGTATGTTTGAATGTACCGGTGCATGTCTGTATACACATGTATTCACACCTGTCTGTTGTGCACAGGTTTAAACACACCTGAATTTAATTCAAAACTACATATACAATAAATTTTAAACCTTGACTTCCAAATGAAAAATGACTATAACCAGGTAATATCAATTTTAAAAATTGTTTCAAGTATAATGGTTGGGTATTTATCTCAAAAATTTATATATTACAGTGAAAATGAAAACCTGGGTTAAAATTGATCAAGTTTATTTCTATCTTTGAGTACATAATCTGAAATATTGAGCAAAATGATGAATTTTGAGATAAATATCAAGATTTTTAGTTGAGTGATTTGGGCGAACTCGTGAGCTGAATGTGAAATGAGTTTCTGGCAACTTGTGGTGATCGACGAGTAATTAGGTATCGAGTCGTTTCCAGTGGTGCTGGAACAATGGTCGATCTAGAGAAAAATGCGAGGTGATTTTATTATTCATCGTGGTGGGTGATGGGAGTTGATCTAGGGTTTAAGTACTGTGTTTTGTCAATGGTATTCCCGAGGCAATGGCGTCGTCGACGTCGCTCGGGAATGCATCGTACCAGGGGAAAAATGCTTGTGGGCCAGTGGAGTAACTTTGGTAAAAATAACATGGTCGCCGATGGTAATGGTTGGCGATGCGAGTTTATTTATGGATGATCGGGTTGGTTCCAGTATTTGGGTCGAACGACTCGTTTTTGATTCATGGTCGTTCACGGTGATTTAGGTGTTTGTGGCGCCACAGGAGGTGATGGGCGATCTGCTGGCATTGGCGAGGATGGCCGGAGCTCCGGGGATTACGGGTGCACGTGTACGTGCATTTTCGTGTATCTGTGTTTGAGAAGTTTGCGGAAGAAAAGAGGGGACTCGGGTTCAAGCACGTGCAAACAGGGGATGGACTCGAAGCAAGAAAATTTTAGGTTGGATCGGGGTCGACCTCGGGGAGAACGAGTTTTTACTCGGGTTTTCTGGTGTAATGCGAAAACAGTTTTAAAATTTTAAAGAAAAATCAAGTTATTAAAACAAATTTTGTTTAGACCAATTACTTTTTATTAGATGTTATCTAAAGTTTTAAATTAGTTAAGAGAGTTTTTAACTAAAATTGTTTTAAATTTACCAAGCTTTAAAATGGTTTAAAATATACATAACCTTTATGTTTAAAGTTTATTTTAAATAAATTTAACAATATTAAAGAAGTTAGTTTATATAAAGAATGTTTTAATTGTTAATTAACATTTAAAGTTTAAGTAAATTTATTTGTTAAAGGAAATTAATTACTTGAAGTTGATTACTTAATAAAAATAATTAAGATAAGGTAATTAATAATTTAATTTGACTTATCAAGTAATTAAAGAATAATTAATTAAAGGACAATTAATTACTTAAAATCAATTACTTAATAGAAGTAATTAAGGTAAATTAATTAATGATTTAAAGATTTATTAATCAAGTGTTTAAAGGTTAATTAATTTAAGGTTAATTAATTAATGTAATTAAGGTAATTAATTTAAGAATAATTAATTAATTGAAGATTAGTTAATTAATAAAAGTAATTAAGGAATGATTATTAATTAAGGATTAATTAATTATTGCAATTAATTAAGGATAATTAATCAAAGAATTAATTAATAATTTTAAGGTTAATTATTTAATAACAAAGGTTTGAATTATTTATTAATCAACATTAATTATTGATAATTAAAGGTTAATTAATTAGTGAAGGTGATTAAGGAATGATAATTAATTAAAGGCTAATTAATTGATGTGAATAATTAAGGATAATTAATTAACTAAAGGTTAATTTATTTCTTATTAATGGTTAATTGATAAATGATTAAGGAATAATTAATCAAAATGATTTGTAATTAATTAACGATAATTAACCAGGATTAGTGATTTATTCGTAAGTAATTAATCTGATTAATCAAAAAGTTATTTGACCTTACTTATGAATGTTTGGTTTACATTGAATACCTTGAATTGTTTGATATCCCTGATGTGTGATGTTATGTGATATGAATTGTTTTGATTTGGGCTGTGATGAATGTAATTTATTTATTTGCGATAAATGTAATTTATTTATCTGTGATGAATTTATATTATCTATCTGTGATTTTGTGAATGAAGATAAGCGTTATAGGAATATACCGCTTATCAATACTGCTGTTTTTGGATTGTGATGATTGATGATATTGTACTATTGTGCGAAACCCCTGGACTATACCTTACATACACAAATATGAATTGTACGAGGAAATTGGTCAAGTCACAGATTTTTGAAATAGTTTTAAAGTTGAATTCTGAATTCAAATAGTTTGGGAAATAAAATTGGGTTAAATATGAAAAGTTTTGTAAAGAAACTTTAAAAGTTATTTTGAATAACTTGATAAAGTTTTGAAATTTAAATAATTTGATTTAAATTTGAATTCAAAATTTGAAATTGAATTCTATATTAAGAATTTTGGTTTAAAAATGTTATACAAATTATAAAAGTGTTTGTATGGGTTTTTAACCATTTTAAAAGTATTGTTTTAGGAATTTTAATTTAATCCAAGGGCTTTAACTTGTATAAATGAAATTGGATTTTTTTTTTGAAACGAAAACCATTTGTTTTCAAATAATAAATGGTTTCGTATAAGAAAAGAATTTCCAATTCGTGTTAAAGGTATTTCAAGTTTGAAATGAAAATGGTTTTCCAAGTTATGAATGAATCTTTGGAAATGGTTTGAAAGCTATGAATTTGAAGCTTTGATTTAAAGATTGGATGGATTAATCAAATTTGAAACGAAGATTATTTTGAAATTTGTGAATGAATCTTTATGAAAGATGGGTGAACTTTGTGAAGTGAATCTTTTTGTTTAACATTTGGAAATGGTAATTTGTTTAAACCATTTAAAAAGAAAAGTTTTGGGCTTTAAGTTGTGACTTAACTTAAATCCCAATATCCATATGTTTTTAAATATTGCGCTCATTATTCGGTTTAGCCAGTAGAGGACCTTGTGTCATATAACCCATTTCGAATAATGATACGACGTTATGGATAGCAATTGAAGATCGGTGGTGACAACCGGGTGTCTTCAAGAACGATAGGATAACCCATCAAATGATTTTTCACTGAGTTTCTCCGGTATAGAGAACTCCATATGCGATGGGGAGTCCGATCGGGATTGTGGATACCCGGATTTCAAGGGCTTCTTCCATTATTGGACGAAGTTCCTTCGGTTCCGTTCGAACCCGAAAAAGACTTGTGTGGTTGTATGTTTGACATTACACTTTGAGATATAAAACTAACCTTTATCAAATACATTTGTGTTTGGTGGTGGAGAATTTATTCTCTTACTTAACACCCTTCTCCGAGACGTACGAGCTCAGAGGTTACGTAATTGATAGTTATCAGTGATATACTACCAATTGGTAGTGTGGCATGCTGAGTGTTGTTGTGTGATGTTGATCATTTATTGACCAAAGCATGGATTTTGTGAAAAACATAGCTTTATGGACGAGACTGCATCAGGATCTCACACCCTGGAAATGGTCGAAACAGGAGAGATGCGGCAAGGTTATGATGGTCGCGCCCTTTGGGGGGTGTCATTTCCTTCTGGAAAAGAGTGGCATCATTGTATATGCCTAGATACTTAAGTCATGTGTTCACTGCAAATCTATTGCTTTGTGGTTGCTTTGTGGTTGAGAGCTCTCGGATAACGGTCGCAAACGACCGGGGCATGGCATGCTCGCACTACGCCACAGATAGGATTTTGGCGCAACCTTTGGCGGCACAGTTGATACGGCTATAAGCCGTATCAAATTTTAATACGGCTTATAGCCGTATCTATATTTTTTAATATGGCTGTAAACTTACTTTATCAAAATCTGTGCCTCTTTTCATGGGAAAATTTTCCCCAAAACGCACACCGTCCCTCCTTTTTTTATTTCCCGCATTAAACTTACTTCCCATCCTTCTTGCTAAAAACTTATAAATCTTCTTCTTCTTGCTCCTGCCATCCGTAATGAGATCAAGTGGGCTTTAGGTATATCTCGTCAGATTTTGTCGTTGTGCGCTTCGTCTTCTTGCTCCTGCCATAGGTAATGAGATCGATACACATTTTCTTCTTCCGCGTCAAGAAAGCCAAATGCTTTTGTGATAATATGTGATTCTCTAATAAAAAGTATGTAAATAAAAATAAATTACAGTTTACCGCGAAATTATCAAGTGAAACATCGAGTTTACAATTTGCGCACAAATTTTTTATAAATCAATCGATCTTGATTGGGGCTTGAAAATTAAAAGATACAGCTACTATCGATTTTACTTGAAATTCAAAAGCCATGAATTTTATGAGATGAATGGATTCGAATTCAAAAAAAAAAATTCACAAGTTGACTAGGACTGAAAACCCTACCTATCTGGAATAGAATGAAACGTTAAATTCATAAGTTGGTCGATAGAGTCTGAGCCAGATAGTGTTGATGGTTAAGGTTATGATGACATATCTATCGCTATAAATCCAAGAGCGGGTTTATGCTAAATTTAATCTGATCGCCTTAACTAGAATTGTTGTTTGTTGATAATCTTAATTATTGTAGAATAAAACCCTTTCTCAAGTTAAGCATAAACCAAAATTCTTTTTTTAGTGTAAAGTAAAACACTAGAACTAGTAGATGGTTGTCTAATTATGAATGTATGCATGCTTGTTGTATTGCCTCGTAGCTGATCAATATGAAGTATTACTCGCCGAAACTCATAATCCCCATCGACTAAAGCCAACCTAGAGCCTCATTGGCTTCAGGAATGTCGTCGACTGCTAAACTAGAACCAATTTGGTTCCAGGATTTTGTTTTACTTAGTGAGTTTATATTCCCGTATGTTTGTTCGTCTTGTTTTTGCTGAAATGTATATTAGTTGATCTATTGTTTTGGATAGCTTGTGATGTCTTTGTGAGCTTGAGAGCATTATAAATTCTGTTGAAACTTTAGTTATATAACTATTAAACATGATATATGAATGAATGGGTAGTAATTTGTCTTACAAACTTAGTACCAAAACCTGTTTAAGAGCAGCAATACATATAAATTTCAGTTCGTTTTGATACTTGGAATTCAACCTATTTTAGTAAGCATGCTTTCATTTTTATAGTCTTAGAGTAAAAAAACAAATGGACTAAAAAGAAGAGTTTGCATATAAGCATATGTTGGTTTCGAAAATTACATGCTGCTGTATAAAGAAAAAAACAAAAACCTGACGCATGCATGTGCTTGTTATGCTTTGTTTACATATTCTCTATGCCTATGTTCATATTAAAGACATGTCACTTTCTTTTTATGGCATAGGCTTATATAACAGCTTGGTGCTAATGTTGTATATGGTTCTGACATTGAATATTGTTTTGACATTATTGTATAAGTGGATAAAATTATTGCTAATGGCGTAAGCCAAGTATCAGGAGGGGGTAATGCATAGACATTACTCCGGTGCTACAAAATAGCGCCGTTGTAATGGCAAATTTTTAGGAAACAGTTTGGTGCTAATGTTGTATATTGTTCTGACGTTGTTGTATAAGTGGATAAAATTGTTGTTAACGGCGCAAGCCAAGTATCAGGAGAGGGGTAATGCATAGACATTACTCCGGTTCTACAAAATGGCGCTGTTGCAATGGCAAATTTTTTGGAAACAGTTTGGTGCTAATGTTTAAAATAAACCCTATATTTTGAGTTCCATTTATTAAAATTTAAATAGTCCATATATTTTAACTATTTAAAATTAATTAAATGTTTAAAATCATAGTATATTGGAAACGAAAATCCACATTTTACACTTATGTTAAATCATAGGAGTTCATAACATATTAATTCACATGTAGTTTGCATAAAAAGATCAGCTAAAGTTACTCTTTCTCGCAAACCACAACTACACAAGTACAGTATTATCTACTGATTCTCAAATCAACTAAAATATTATGTTAAAGGTGAAAGGAAGGCTGTCACGTTTATTTTAAAAAATAAAATGGTCATACACTTTCTTTTTTAATTATTATTACTTTAGACTTTCACAAGCTACCCTAATTTTGTAATGATAAAATTAAAGTTAATTGAATAGCTTTCAAACTATCAAACATTGTTATGAGGACATCAGTTAAAGAAACCACGTTATATTGAACCAGTTGGAATTTAAACTAATTGAGAAATAAAAAATCCAAAGCCTAAAGCAGCCTGTAATAAAACTTCAAAAACACAACCCCATGCAAGAGAAGTAAACAATATTTGTGAGCAGGAACAACAAAAGAGAGGGATAATAAGCAACAATCATTTCGAACAAACAATTTCATGAAAAGGAAACGGTAGCAGTAATTCAATGAGACAGTGATGCAATGAGACAGTGATGCACATTTGCAAGTGATTCTATTTGTTAAACTGTTGCAGTGGTCAAAATTCTGATTTGTAGAAATTCAGGCTTGGTTTATTAAACTGTAAGAATTCATTAACTGAAATATTTCTGTTAACGAAATAAGATTTGATAAGCTTAATGAAATAAGATTTAAGCTCATTGAACCACTTGCAAGAATTCAGGTCATTGAACCACTTGCAAATAACAACGAGCATAATGATTTGCATTAAATCTTATTTCATTAAGCTCATTGAAATAAGAATTTCATTAAGCTCATTGAATCACTTGCAAATAACAAGAAATTCAGGTCATTATATACCAGAGATATTTCTTGCAAGTGATTCATTAAGCTAATTGATTTGAAAAATGAGAGATTTTCCAAATTCAGGCTTGGTTTATCAAACTGCAGCAGTGGTTAAAATTCTGAATTCAGGTCCATGTGGTCTCCTGTTTAAAAAATTTATTATTTGCATTAATCTTTAGTGGAAATTTTCTACTTGGTCAACCCCTGCTAATAATAATAAAATAATAATAATAATAATAATAATAACAGCGGCGGCAGCATTAAAATATTTTCCAATGGATTATCTCAGGACAGTTCCACCAAAATGAACGTGTAACCCATATACGGAGAAGAACCTTATCAATGGAATGTCTCGGTTATACATCAATCAAACACAAGATTCATGTGTAGAAGTATAATGCCCATCTTTATGTACTACCATCTGAAAAGCATATGAAAAATATTTGTTAGAAAGGTCAATTTGCACACGTTGTACTTTTTATTCACTGATAAATGCATTACAATAATCATATTCATGAGTAATAATCTGCAGTAATTTTTGACCCTGTTTTAAATTAATTGCACATACCCAAAGACTAAGCACTAGATCACTGTCATCCCTTAACCGCTATTAGATGAATTCCAACAAGTGATATATGTAAGAAGTTATCCATGTCACCGTCTGATTTAATCCAAATTTGTATCAGAGACAAATATTTCTTTTTTGACTTTTAGTCCAATTCATACAATCAAAATTATTTTCAGACTTGAATACATCAATTGATGATGTTTGATATTTTCTACTAAATCAACATAGTCAGAACATGTTTAGTATGCTATTATACTGATTTCCACACGTTCCTCTTAACATTCACTCGGATTTTATTGACAAGATTTTAATGAGGTAAGAATCATATTAAAATGTCCAAAAAGTAGTGTTATAGGGTGAAATATTTAGCTAAAAAAAATTATATAAGCAATTTCAGAAAGTTTATAAATAGGAACTTCAAACATCAGTATGTTTTGGATGTATTTTTTGGTGATGACTAGTGAATGTTATGGTTCCAAATTGTTGAGCTTGGAGAAATGAGTTTAATTTCTCAATATAATTTCAAAAATATTCATTTCGAGCAGTTGGAACGAGGAACCATTGAAGGGCAAGTCTCATGTTCTGTTAAATATGATATAGGAGGGCAGTATGTCTTTCAGCATAGACAAACAATGGATAAATGAATCAGATCTGCGATCTACACACTATATAGACGGGGTGCAGAAGATCATTAGTTTTGTTGAAGAAAACGGTGGTAAGAAAGTATTTTATTTATGCCCTTTCACCCGGTGCAAAAATATGAAGACGATCAAATTAGATGGCATTCATTTTCATTTGCTAAGATGGGGTATTATCCAATTGTATACAGCGTGGTATTTTCATGGGGAAAAAATGGCGGAGATGGAAAAACAGCAACCAATTAGTCATGGCAGAACTACTGCTGAGTCTGAACATATTAGGATGGAAGATCTGGTCAATGATGCAGATAGATTTCATCATTTTCAACCTACAAATTCGTTGCCTGATTGTGCAAATGTTGGAGAGCAGTCTACTGATCATCCAGATTGGCAGGCCAATGAAACTAAGAAGTATAAATCGCTTTTTGGTAGCGTAAAAGAGCCACTATATCCTTCATGTTCAAAAGGGATTATGAAGCTATATGCCATTGTGAAGCTGAATAGCTTGAAGACCCAATACAGCTTTTCAGATAATGGTATGATTGCACTTCTCGAACTAATAAAGGAGTTACTCCCCGAAGGTAACACGCTGCCGGCAAAGTACTCCGACGTGAAGAAGATCATTAAGAAAGTTGGGATGAATTACAAAACTTAAGATGCATGCATCAAATGATTGCATATTGTACTGGAAAGATGATGCGAACAAAGTTTCTTGTACAAATTGCAATGAACCAAGATATATGACATCATTAAACGAAGAGAGAAAATGCACCAAAGTACCTCGAAAGACATTAAGACATTTTCCTTTAATTCCTAGATTGAAGAGACTGTATATTTTACCATGGATGGCAGATGCGATGACCTGGCATGGTCGTGCCAAGTCTGATCCAACCGTAATGCGTCATCCATGTGACACTTCTCAATGGAAAGTCGTAGATTCATTTGGTCAAACTTTTGCTACCGAGCCAAAAAATGTCACACTTGGTATAGCAACAGATGGTTTCTGTCCACATGCTTCTCTCTCTAACCCTTACAGATGTTGGCCAGTAATTGTAGTACCATATAATCTTCCTTCGTCTATGTGCATGAAAAGGGAGTTCTCAATGTTAACATTGTTGATTTCTGGGCCAAAACAACCAGGAAAGGATATTGATGTTTATTTACAGCCGTTGATAGACGAGTTAAAGCAGTTAAGGGAAGGAGTAGTTACATTTGACTCGTTAAATAAATCTGAGTTCACAATGAGAGCTAAGGTGCTGTGAGAAATCCATGATCACCCTGCTTTTGGGACTTTATCGGGATGTAAAACTCACGGTTACTTTGCATGTCCTGTTTGTAGGGAAAACACTTGTTCTTATCATCTTCCTGGAAGTAAGAAGATGTGTTACATGGGACATCGAATGTTTCTTCCTAACGAACACAAGTTTCGATACGATAAGACAAATTTCAACAAAGAACAAGAACTTCGTCGTTCTAAATGGCCATTGACTGGTTTTCATGTTGAAAAGAAAGTAGCGAATATCAAAATGAAAGTTGGTCAAAAAAAAGAAGAATTGGTCGAAAATGGAAAAATTCAACCAATGAAGATGTTGACAATATTTCTTGATGGTATAGGAGGTCTATCTTTTTTGATTTACCATATTGGAAAGCAAATTTGGTCTGACATAATATTGATGTTATGCATACGGAGAAGAATGTCACGGAGCATCTCATCAGCACCATTATGGACCATGAAGACAAGTCAAAAGATGGCATCAATGCACGTAAGGATTTGAAAATCATGGGTATAAAACAAAAGTTGTGGGTGATGGAAGATCCTGAAACAAATAAAACAATCATACCAAAGACAACTTTCGCTTTGAGAAAGAAGAAAAGATACGGTTTTGCACCGTTTTGGAAAATCTGAAAGTGCCTAACAAATTTTCTTCTAAATTTCACAACAATGTGAGCATCAATCCTCCTGAACTAAGAAATGTGAAGTTACATGATTACCATGTCATAATGCAGCATTTGCTTCCGGTATTGCTTCAACATTCTTATCCACAACATAAGGACCTACGAAATGGTGTTCATCGTATTAGTTTATTCTTTAACATTTTGTGTTCAAAGGTGATCAATAGGGAACATATTTTAAAAGCAAAGGCTAGCTTAGTAGAAGAAATGTGTGTTTTTGAAAAACATTTTCCACCTGCCTTTTTTGATATCAGTGTCAACCTTATGGTTCATTTAACCGATGAAGCGTTGATTTTTGGACCTGTCAGATATAGATGGATGTATCCATTTGAACGGTAAATTTCTAATTTCAGTTATGCACATCATTATTTCATATAAATATCTACAGTCTACAGTATATAATTGATCACATTTATAGGTTGATGAAAACATATAAAGGATATGTGCGCAACAAAAGATACATTGAAGGGTGTATTACAGAAGGATATATCGTACAACAAGCTAGTCTTTACAGCATGGAATATATGCCAAACGGAGGTGATGGCAATCATAAACATACCCACGAAGCATTTTTAGACGACAACGATGAGTTTGATGGTGAGATGCCTCTGGATTGTGGTAAAGACATAACGTTAACCCAAGTGTAGTTTGAACAGGTGCGTAGATGGGTCCTTAATAAGTACGATGGATTGGATGAATGGAAGTAGTAAGTTCACGAACTTGTTCGGAATTTTATTTTTTTTAATTCAATTTATATATACATTTTGATATGTGTTTTTCGTAGGAGGTATAACTCCTATGTGAAAAGTACTAGATTTCAACCTAGAGGCAGGGCTACCACCGTGGAAGTAGTTCATAGTTTTAATCTATGGTTACGTAATGAGGTTTAACTTCGTCTTAAGTATTTCATGTGTTTATAAGTGTGCAATACACCTTTGCCACCTTGCTTTTTACTTATTAAAATTTATGTAGCTGTTAAAGACCATCGATGTTGATCCAACTCTGTGGCGGTTAGTGCACGGGCCGAAGTCCATTATGCGTAGTTATATGAAGTACCAAGTGAATGGATTTTCATTTTCCACGAAAAAGTACGAAGACCGTATGGTAACACGAAATAGCGGTGTATGCATGAGAGAAATTACAAAATTTAGAGTGAGTGGCAAGGATAAAAATTATAAGGAAGCAGAAACCACGTATTACGGAGTTATTCAACAGATACTTGAGTTGGATTACACTAACTTCAAACAAACAGTTTTTTATTGTGATTGGGTAAAAGTCGATGATAAGGTCAATGGTTGCAAAATAGATCCCATTTCAAACCTCATCATGGTAAATTTAGGGAAATTGAAGAACAAAAATAACGTGAATGACGAGCCATTTATTCTTGCATCAAAGGCGAGTCAAGTTTTCTACTCAAAAGATTTAAAAAATAACGGATGGTTTGTGTTCTTGCATACACCAAAACGGTTGACTATAAATGTGGATGACATTGAGTTCCCTACCGTCTATCAATCAGCTTTTGAAGACAATGAAAAATTAGAAGACCTTACCAAATCCATATGTTAACTTATTAGTATTCGTACATCACATGATTGTGTGTCTGTATATTGTTAATTGCACGATTGTGTGTATGTATGGTTTTGAATATTTTATACATTCCAATGCAATTCCAGGTGTTGCCACTTAATAATTTTGTATGTGAAATGGTGTTATATTATGGAGTGTTGACAACCATACATTGATACATGTATAATTGTTATCGTGACTTATTAAAATAATTAGTAATATTATATTTTGCAGGAAACTATGTCAGAAAATCCACCATCTTCACATTCATCATGTTCAGAGGCGAAGAAAGTTGATCAAAACTTACTTGGTATTCCGTCCTCGGATAACGCTGGAAAAATCGCTACTATGCTCGGTAAACTAGTAAGAGCTCATGTGCCGATATCATATATAAGTTGGAATAAAGTACCTGGAATATACAAGGACAACGTTTGGAACAAATTGGTGGTAAGTATCCTTATCTGTTTGACAACAACTATTTCATTCAATAGCCTTATGGTTTCAACTCTTTGCACAACACATAATTTAATATATTTTTTGCAGAAAACTTATAAGCTCGATCTGCTTTCAAAGGAAATGTTTTGAAAGATAATGGCCGAGGCTTTTAGGTGGTACAAGAAAAATTTGAGAGTAGTTTATTATGACCCTTTCAACAATGACGAAGAACGGTTGAAAAATTGCCCACCTACAGTTGCTCAAGAAGATTGGGCAGAGTTCATAAAAAATGAAGCAACGCCTGAAGCGAGCGGAAGAAGGGAGGTAGGCAAAAAGAACAGAGCATTTCTCAGTTATGCTTATCATGCAGGACGTAAAAGTCACGCTAAAATAGAACAAGAAATGGTAATTTATATTCATCTTCATTCAAATGATTTACACATAGTGATTGGATATTCATGTCGTTGCATCAACTTGTATTGCAGATCGTTGCTAGTCCATCAACAAATATCAGTCGTGTCAAGTATGGGAGAAGACACACAGGAAAAAAGATGGTAGCATATCAGATGCCACTTCTTCATACTTTGTAAGTTAAATAAATATTAACTTGCATATTCTTTAAAATTCCTTATTCATGTAAGTATTATCATATTACAGGATCAAATTGCGAAAGCGAAGGAAAAGATCACTGAAAGTGATGAAAAAAAATTGACAGTGGATGAAGACATCTTATCACAAGTGCTTGGTAAGGATGCAAGGGGTAGGAGCCGTGGTGTAGGGACCGTTATACCAAAGACGAAAGTTAAGGCTTGTGCCATTGCACAAAAACGACCCCGACATGTTCATGGCGAGCAAGATGAGTTATGTTAACCTCGTTTTGAAATAACTTCACGACCTAAAAATGGGACGACTCAACTGCATAAGGGAGTAGGTGACCTAACAAATGAAGCGGCTTACGGGAAGGGACGACCTAACTGCTTAGAGAAGTAAGCGACCTAACGACTTAAGAAGTGGACGACCTACGACTTAAGAAGTGGACGACCTAACGACTTAAGAAGTGGACGACCTAATGACTTAAGAAGTGGACGACCTATCTTCTTAGAGAAGTAAGCGACCTAACGAATTAAGAAGTGGGACGACCTAACTGCTTATAGGAAGTCACGACGCAGCGACCTAAGTACTTCACGACCTAAGGAGATAAAGCGGCAGCGACCTAGTGCTTTCAAAACCTACTTTAAGTCGCTCACGACTTAGCACTTGTTGAACCATACCGCTCTCCGTTAGGTCACTAGAACCTAATAGCTAGTTCAGATGGCCAGGTGCGAACCAGTTAGGTCGTAACTCATATCCCCTTAGCTCGCTAACGACTCATGACCCATCGTAAGTCGTAGCCTTCGACTTACGACTTACCTTAAGTCGCTCACGACTTAAGGCCTGTCCGACAACCCCTATAAGTACAGCATGAGCTACGACATTCGGGGGATCTTTTGGGCTCATTATGGAAGCACCAATACTCTGCCGTTTTCTCAACTCAAACAACACTTCAAGCACTCCAAACACCAAGGATACTACGACAAACTTCAACAAAAAATCTACGTCATCTAACATGGATTCGAAAGATTATTCTACATCAAAGTTTGATCTACTAGTCTATAGTGTGTTGTAATTGAAGAAAGTTGTATAAGTTGTACTTGAGTCAGCAATAAAGAGATTGAAAGTGGATGTAGGCTTGATTATATGCCGAACCACTATAAAAACTGTGCCTTTTATTGTCTTTTTGATATTCCCCTGCTTATTTCTGATTCCCGTATCAGCGGGTGGTGCGTTCACATTTGCTTTACTTGCACCGGGGTGTTAGCGTCTGATTTTTACGTTAACATTTTTGGTGCTTTCACTGAGAAACCAACTCAGGACACTGTCATTGTTGCTTCACAGAAATTTGTGCAAAGGATTTCCCTAAAATCCAGAAGTTTATCAGAAATAATGGCTCCTGGAAGAAAGCGCAAGTCTGTTAGATCTGACGATGTTCGCGAGACTACTGCCACTTCTCCTCCTTTAAGTCAAACAACCCCAACTGTTGGAGTAACGCGAGCAGAATTGGATGTTGCAATTTCTGGGCTATATCAACAGATGGAAGCCCAAAACAATATGATGTTGGAAAGGTTGAACGCTATGCTTGGGGCTAACCGTCAACCAGTGAATAACGAACCAAACTTTGCTGATAATGTTCATGATGTTGAAGAAAGAGATGTTCCTCAAAGGGCAGATGGCCCAGTCAAAGACACACCTCCCCAAATTGGAGGATCGGGACAACAGCCAACTTTCCGTGAGCGCCTATCAAGGCAAACTTCTGAGAAAATGGCCGATGCCTGTCCTGCTGAGCCCCTTAATGATGAGGAATATTTTTCAGGGATGGCCCGACAAATCATGAAGGAAAGTATGCAAAGGGAGGAAGACGTAAAAGAATGGGGGTTCGCTCCAAGCAAGATTCCATTCACTGAAAGGATTCTGAAAGCAGAGTTTCGTAGGAAGTTCGTTCATCCAACCATTCCGGCTTATAAGGGGACGAGTGACCCTAATGAATTTCTATACAAGTATGATTGGCACATGACGGGTGCCAGAGCTTCTGATGAGATCAAATGCCAGTATTTTCAGGTGTACCTGGAAGGAGTTGCTTTACTTTGGTTCACAAAGCTGCCGGTCCGGTCGATAGACCTGTTTTCTGATTTGACTCGAAAGTTTAAGGAACAGTTTAGATTGTACGCTTCAAAGGAAAAAGATATAATGTCGCTATCCGGCTTGGAGCAGAATCCTGGAGAATCCATAAGATCTTTCTTGAATCGCATCAATATAGCTTTGGTTGAAGTAGACAACGCAGAGCCGAGAATGAATTTAACGTACATGATGAGGGCTATTGACAAGGCAAGTGAGTTCGGGAAGTGGTTGAAAATGAAAGAACTGAATTCACTTGACAAGTTTTATAAGAAAGCCGATGAATTAATGCGCTTGGAAAGCCTCCAAGCACCGGCTAAGATGGTATCGACAGGGGCTGGAAATAGTAATGTTGTTCCGAATAAGAAGGAATTTGGCAATCAGAAGAGGGGAAACGATGGTCAGAAGAAGCAGGGAGATGCAAAGAAAAATCGTCCCTTCAACTTCACCCCTCTGACTGATACCCCGGAGAATATCTACTTTGCAAACAAAGACACGGTCGAATTCCTCGCACCAACTAAGCGAAGAGTTAATAAGAAAGCTGTGAAGAATGGAAGATTTTGCCGGTTCCATAACCAACCCGGGCATGATACCAATGAGTGTCGTCACTTGAAGGAGTTGATTGAGGAACTATTAAAAGAAAACAAGCTCCAGCAATATGTAAGGAGGAACAGGAATGGCCCAACATCATCAACTCAAGGACAACAGGCTCCTGTTCATCGTCCTAGCTCAAGTGAAAAGGCAACAGCTCATGAATCAGAGAGGCCCGTTATTAATGTGATTACAGGAGGACCTCACCCAGCTGGCAGAAGCTGGGGTGAGATGGAACGATACGCTCATGCATTGAAGTATGCACCAACAGAGGAAAGTGTTTTTGTGTTGGAAGATGCTGCACCTCCGAAGTAGCAGAAAACGTTTAATGATGACATTGTCTTCAGAGTCAGGGATTCTATGGGTGTTGAAGCCCCTACCATAGATCCCTTGGTTATTTCTGCTGGCATTGGGCCAGCTATTGCAAGATGAGTACTTGTTGATTGCGGTGCTTCTTGCAATATTTTTTTCAAAAAGACCTTCGATCAGATGAATATCCCAATGGTCGATGTTCAAGCTTCGTCGCAAAAGATTGTTGGGTTTACTGGGGAACCCAGGCAGCCGATTGGGACTGTTGACCTGTTCGTGGAACTGGAAGAGGGGCAGAAGAAGGTCATTCGAGGGCAGACTTTTGTAATTTTTGATGAATTTTCTGCCTACAACGCCTTCCTAGGCGTCCAACTCTTGCATCCTTTAAAGCAATCCTCTCCCCGTGGTGCCTTACCATGAAATACTCCACAGATAATGGAGTCGGTGTGGTTAAAGGGGATAAGAATGCGGGGTGGGAATGTTATCTGATAGAACTGTGTGAAGCAAGAAAGAGAGAGATGGGAAAGGGTGCGGCAGCCCCAGTCCGCATCAAAGAATCAACCTTGTAGCAATTACAGGGCGGACCCTGTACTGGCGAATGTAGCGAAGCACGAAGAAAGATGGATCCCAGAAAAGCCAGTGCAGGGGAGAATCGAGTGGTGCCAGTGGAAGTAACGGTACCAGTACATGTTGACCCAAAAGGCCCAAACAAGGTGCTGAATGTGGGTTCACAACTTAAACGGCGGTTCAGAATATTTTGATATCATTCCTGAAAGCAAATTTGGATGTATTCGCTTGGACCCATGCTGATATGTGTGGAATATCACCTGAAGTTGCAGTACATACTTTGAATATTGATCCGAAGTTTACACCTGTGAAGCAGAAAAGAAGAACCCAGGGTCATGAGAGGTCAGCAGCATTGAAAGAAGAGGTAGATCGGCTCATGGAGAATGGCTTTATCAAAGAATCTACTTATCCAAATTGGGTTTCAAATCCAGTACTAATGGAAGGTGGAGAGTATGTATCGACTTTTCAGATTTAAACAAGGCATGCCCCAAAGATTGTTTCCCGTTACCTAGGATCGATCAGTTGGTGGATGGAACGGCGGGGCATGAATTGTTGTCTTTTATGGATGCTTACTCCGGATATAACCAGATCATGATGCATGAGCCAGATCAGAAGGACACGAGTTTCATAACCGATGTCGGTCTGTACAGCTACAAAGTCATGCCTTTCGGACTGAAGAATGTAGGGGCAACTTACCAAAGGCTTGTTAATGCGATGTTCAAACCACATATTGGAAAGACCATGGAAGCTTATGTGGACGATATGTTGGTTAAATCAAAGAAAGTAGTAGACCATATGGACCACTTAGCGGAGATGTTCGCCGTCCTACGAGCGTATGGAATGAAGCTTAATCCCTTGAAGTGTTCATTCGGGGTGGAGTCTGGAAAGTTCTTAGGTTTCATTGTGAGCGCTGGGGTCATTGAGGCTAATCCTGCTCAAATCACCGCCTTAAGAGAGGTCAAAGCTCCTAGAACGACGAAGGAACTACAAAGTCTCAATGGAAAAGTCTCTTCCTTAAGTCGATTCATTTCCAAATCTACTGATAAATGCATTCCATTCTTTGATGCTCTGAAGAAAGGAAGGAAAAACTTTGACTGGACTCCAGAATGTCAGAAAGCTTTCGATGAATTAATTCGTCATATGGAAACTCCTCCGATACTTTCTAAGCCCGACGATGGTGAAGATCTTTTTGTATACTTGGCGTTCTCAGCTCATGCTCTTAGTACGGCACTGGTGCGAGAAGACGCCAAAATTCAACAGTCGGTCTACTATATTAGCAAAAGGTTTAATAGGGCAGAAATGAATTATTCAATGTTGGAGTGTAACGATCCAGAATTTTTGTAATTGGAATATTTAATTAACTTTTAATATTCAGAGGTTAATTATCAACTTGAATTTCAAATATCAATATTTATTGGATAATTAATTGTTCAATTTAATTATCGGAATTGAGAAATTTATTGAATCTGAAATTTTAAGCCAGTTAAAAATAATTTGAAGACTTGTAAAATTCGTGTTAACAATACGGAAGGTGAAAGAATTTTTTTAAAATGGAATTTCAAAGTGTTTTGTTCAGTTTTAAAAATATATCATTTAAATTGAATTTAAAAATAATCTTCCGAGGCACAGTCTCGGAATTTAACGAAACCAGTTCCATTGGGTCCGTAATATTTTATTTTTATCGGATTCCAAATTTCGTAGCTTTAGGAGCTATCGTGGGATCGTACGGAATATAAACGGCTAAACGAAAATAAATCGATTTAATTTGTATATAGATTTTTATATCAAGTCAACTTCAGTTTAGCTTCCTCTACACGCCCCTTCTCTTCTATATGTCCAGCGAAGCTTCTTCTTTTTTTTGAAAAGAAATCATAGCCGGTAAACAAAAAAATAAATAATACGAAGGGAAAAAGGGAATTCAATAAAACAAAGAGGGGAATGGCATCCTCTTCATATCTTCTCGTTCGAAAACGATAAATTAAATGAATCACGCCCTCAACAAAAATCGAGTTCGAGCTTCGGTTATGGAGAAGTCGCAAGTTCGATTTAGGGTTTCAAGCGAGCGACTCGCGTTAGGATTCGCGAGATTCTTGGCAACCGATGGAGGAGCAGCTCGTATTTCGAGCACGTGATGATGCTTGCGAGTTGAGGGAGGCGGGTCCGCATCACGACTCGAACCCTAGGTGTTCTGAGGCGTTGCGAAAGGGAGCAGTAGAGGGCGAGCAACCGAAGTAGCCGTCGCCGTAAATCGAAAAGCGAAGTTACTAGAGGGTGGACCGAGTGCTCAGAAGCGTGTGAGGAGGTCGCAATGGCGGCGGCAAAGTGGAAGCTTGGCAGTTGAGATCTCTTGGGGATAGATGCATTAAGGTATTAAGCTGTGTTGTTTTCTTTCTTTATATACATACAGTTCAAAAAAAAAAGTTAAATATTAATAAACATAGGTATATATATGCAATAAATAAAACCATTTCCATTTTTAATCTAATATATAGGTTGGGAAAAATTATAAACTGACAGAAGGAAAAACAAATAATAATAATAATAATAATAAACTGTAAGTATATATATGTGTATACAATTGTTTATTTTAAATGTAATAATATATATTCAGTAAAAGAAGAATATTATACAACATATAGATGAAAAGGTAAAAATAGATTTTTAAAACCCTATATAGTTTATTTTTGAAATTTAATAAATATACATACACATTTTTATTCACTAGCTTATTTTAAAATAAGTTATTTAAGTAATTAACTTGTTAGTAAACTTATTTAATTATTTAGTTACTAAAGATTTTTTTAGGGGAAATTTATTAGTTAAATTAAAGTGATTAGTTAATTAAATTTATTAAAGCGAAAAGTGATTGTCCGGTTTGTTTCAAAAGAATAATAATAAGCCATAAATGTTTATTCAAGGTCTAAAATCGGGAGAAGATAGCTGGTCTGAATTGGATTGCAAATTAATAGGGCAAAGGTGAGTTAATCTCACTCAGTTAAATTTAAATTTAAATGATTAAATTTAAATAATTGTTTGAATGGTTGAAATTGATTGACGTGATATAGTATGATTTTGGAATTGGTATATTATGTTGTGCTAACGTCTGTGGATGCAGGGAAAATAGGTTGGAGGGATCCAACTGGGTCCCTCAATATATATATATTGTTTACTATTCCCTGTTATGCTTTGTGGATATTCTGTGATGGATTATATTGAATATTGAATGCTATAGTTGTTGGGTTACTCTGGTACCCTGAATTATCAAATTTGTATAGCATTGGATCTATGGGAATAAATAATAAAAAGAATGAATTTTCAAGAAAACAATTATAAAGAATATAAATAAATTAAAATGAATTGGATAAGAATATTAGTGTTTCAAAATGCTAACTAATAAATTCTGTATATGGAAAGAAAGATTTGAATAAATAGAAAGTAAATGAGTTTTAATCTTTAGTGATATTATTGAAAAGAACAAAACTTTTATTTTAAATTTAAGATTTGAATTTTGAAAAGAATAAAGAAGAAATTGGGAAGAAGCTGAAATTTTTATATTTCAGTTAAATGATTAAAATCAAACGGAAAATAATAATAAAAAAATGAAGTCCAAAATAAATGAATTTTGAAATGAACTGATAAGTAAAGAGATTTATTTCAAATGGAATAAATTGGAAATCAATTTAGGAAATTGATTTAAATGATTGAGATTTGAAGTTCTCCCTGGATAACCAAGTATGTTTTCAATTTAAATTTTTAAATATAAATAAAAGATTTTAAAGTTGTTTTAAAAAATCAAGCTTTGGGGAAAATCTATTATTTTTAATATTTAAATTCTAAAGTAAGTGTTTCCTTCAAATCTAATATGGTAGTAATTATTTTAAAAAGTGACTTAGTATTTTTTTTTTTTAAAGTGAAATTAAGTTTTATATTTTTCCAAGTAACCTTATTTTCTAATATTAATATAGTATTTATTTTAACAAATTCTTGAAGTAGTTTTAATTTAAATTTTTTAAAAGTATATATTTAAAAGTAAAGTGTTTTAAAATTATTTTTTAAGATCCAGTTTTGTGCATGGTAATTTCAGAGGAGATAGAAAATATTTGGGAAAGTTGACCTGAAAAAGGAAGTTAGTTTGGAAACTGTTTTCAAAGGGTTGAAAATAGAAATATATCTTGTGAACATATTTTTGGAATAAATAGATAATTTGGGAAATTATTTATTGTGTGATGGATGTTTGTGAATATAAATTGATAGTTAAATAACCGACTATCAATACTGGCCAAATGCGCTGATCGTTTCGAAGAGACCGGGATCGAGATTTATTTCTCGAAAACCACTTCGATCCGGTTTGTACGTTTCGTGCGAAAAAAGTGTTCGGAGTCGAAGATGGAGCAGCGCAGTGCAAGGGCTAGTCGCTACTAATCCTGAGGATATTTCCAAAATGGATGTAGTAGGAATAGTGCTTTCGGTTCCGTTCGAACCCGGGACGGACTTGTATGGACGAATGCCTGCGAAACATCGTCAGGTGGACGATGGGCATTCTAAGTGAAAACGTTCTAAAGGTAACGCTTAGCCTCAAGCCTCATCAACCGGGAATGACTGAAAATCAGAGGATATGCAGCAAGGTTAGGTGGGTCATACCCAAGCAGGACAAGATATTTCCCCTGTCTGGATGTCCCTTTATTATTTCGGCTTAGTGGGTGGTTGGTCGCGCCAACCACGGGGTTTATCTTGTTCGGGACTGTTCAGTAAGGAATGGTTCTGGCCTTGTGTTGCAGGGGATGAAGGGAGTAATCCTCGGTACGGTGATCTAGGCCCCGTACTGTGACACGTGGTACCCCAGTGCCTAGTCATTGTTGGAAATTCATTCTCCCTACGAGCCTTGTACGATTTTTGTTTGTATTACCCACTTTTGTGGCTAGTAGCTAGAATTTAATAGATGTAACAATTTCGGCTATTTTATAAGTATTTGTATATAGATACTATTATAATATCAGAGGATTTCTATAAAAATTGTTTTAGCTATCGTAAGGTAAAAACCCGACATGTTTATTTGTGGCGTGGTCTTACGAGATGCTTTTGTTTTCAAAGGATTTTTGAAACTTTAATAATCAATTGGGTGTGATTTCCTCACGTTGGTAATCCAGACTGACTCGGGTATTATTTAACTGTAAATGCTCGGGTCAGACCGAGTATTATAGGATACAGGATAGGATGCTATGGGGTCTGGGAGACGAGCTGGATTGACGATACGTACATTCGTACTTGTTTATATATATATTCCGCTGTATTGAATTGCTATGTATCCATTTGTATGATATTGATGTTGAGGTGTGATTGATGTACTCTGATGATGTAGTATGTAAACAGATAATTTGATTTTGAGTAAAGATTATTTATTATCTATTACATTTTACTCCGCTGCGATGGTTAGATTCTGATGTTGATTTTGTTTTCTCTTCTTCTACCTCTTCTTCTTAAACCCAAATGGTTCGTATTTCTGTGCAACTTGAGTTGATTGTTGTAGAATAGTGTTGACGCAAGGGGTACAGATTTGCGGGATGTTACAGGGAGAAGCTCGCCTATTGTCTACTGATCGCATCAAGAAAATTGAGGCCATATTTTCAAGCTCATCCAATCAAAGTCCTCAGTGATCAGCCTTTGAAGCAAGTCCTCTTTCGCCCTGAGACTTCTGGTCGACTTTTGAAGTGGAATATTGAACTCAGTCAATATGACATCACTTATCATCCCCGGAGAGCAACCAATGGACAAGCATTGGCAGATTTCGTTGCAGAATGTACAGACAAAGGTGATAGCGAAGAAGTATTGACCGATAATCCCCCAATTCGATGGAAATTGTATGCTGATGGCGCAAGAAACGATTACTGTTCTGGGGCTGGGGCTGTGCTTGAAACCCCTGAAGGGCGGTCGTTGTGTTATGCTTTAAGATTGGAATTCCCTTCGACAAACAATGAAGCAGAGTATGAAGCTCTTATTGCCGGTTTGAGAATTGCTAAAGAGTTGAATGTCAAAATCTTGCAGATCTTAAGTCATCCACCACTTATTATATGTCAAGTCAAGAAAGAGTTTCAAACTAAAGGGGGAAATCTGCCCGCTTACTTGTCAAGAGCCTGGGAGCTCCTCGATGACCTTGACCATTATAAGATAAATCATATACCCTGGGAAGAAAACATGAAGGCGGATTCTCTCGCAAAGTATGCAAGCACTGGTGAAGCTCAACTGTTGGGACTAGTTCCTGTGGAAGTCCTGTCAACCCCAAGCATTAATGAAATGGATATTGACTGGATCATGACTATATCACAGGAGCGAGAATCGTGGATGACTCCGATATTGAAATATCTGCGCGACGGCTCCCTACCAGAAAACTCAAAGGAACGACAGAAGTTGTTAAGAAAAGCCTCTAGATACATAATTCAAGATGGTCGATTGTATAGGCGGGGATTCTCGATGCCATTACTCGGATGTGTGACCAAGGAAGAAGCTGAGACAATTCTAACTGAATTACACGGAGGAGAGTGTGGAGATCATTCAGGTGGTCAAACTCTAGCGAAGAAAATTCTCCGTTATGGGTATTTTTGGCCAAATATTAATCGTGATGCTGCAAGTTATGCCCGAAAATGTGACCGATGCAAGAGATTTGCAAAAATCCCAAGGGCACCTTCTACTGAGATAACGCAGATGGTCAGCCCATGGCCATTTGCTATTTGGGGAATAGATCTCATCGGGCCTTTGCCAACTGCCAAATCCGGAATCAGATATGCTATTGTTGCGGTTGATTATTTTACTAAATGGGCTGAATCTGAATCATTAGCTAATATTACTTCTAAGAAGATGATAAACCTTGTAACTAAGAATATCATTTGCAGGTATGGTGCGCCTCAAAAGATAATCACAGACAACGGAACCCAATTCGAAAGTGAAGAGTTCCAAAAATTTTGCAAGAAATTCAAAATCCAGAAAAGCTTCTCAGCAGTAGCTCATCCGCAAGCAAACGGGCAAGTGGAAATAGTAAACGGAAATATCAAATCGATCATCAAAAAACAGCTGGAAAAAGCGAAAGGTGGTTGGGTCGATAAGCTTCCACTAGCACTATGGGCATATAGAACTACACATAAAACTGCGACGGGGCACACTCCATTTTCATTGGCATATGGATCAGAGGCAATGATTCCGGTAGAAATAGAAGTCCCATCACATAGAAGAATTCATTTCAACCAAGCAAAAAATGAGGAGTTACAACTTGAAGCACTTGACTTTCTTGATGAAAGAAGGGAAGAGGCTCAGCTCAGAATTGTCGCCCATCAGCAAAAGAATTGCCAGGAATTTCAATTCCAAAGTTCGCCAACGTAGCTTTGAGATTGGAGATCTAGTCTTGAAAAGGGTCATGACAACAACAGGAGTGTTTGCGCCAAACTGAGAAGGGTCGTATGTCATAGGCAAAAAAATTCTCGACGGCACTTTCAAACTAATAACTGTCGAAGGAGATCCAATTCCAAGAGCTTGGAACAGCAATCATCTACGCCCATATTTTACTTAAAAGGCTTTAATGAAATATTGTAAAAGGATGATGAATGTATGATTCTTGTATTGAAATCCATTGTAAAGTCAGTGAAAGTGAATAATAAGAACTATAAAGTGGATGTAGGCCCAGTTCTTGGTCGAACCACTATAAATCTTGTGTTTTTTTCTATTATAAACTACTTTGTTTTATTTCGATATATAAAATACGTCAATTGTATTACTAAAATGTCGATTTAATAATGCAGGCCATAAAAACAAAGCTTGCCCATCACAAGACCAAGCAATCCCTGACATCACCCAACAAGCAAACGCTAAGCCGTTCAAAATTTCCTTACTCAAATCCTACGAAAGAAGTGCTTCAAGCAAAAAGTTAGTGATTCTGCTGGAAGTGGGCTAATTGTGGTTGTTTGTACAAATGAGCATCCAGTTAAATAGCTTGTGTCTGCCCCCACCAACTCGCTTAACTGTGAAGTATACTTTTTTGGATAAAGGAAATTGTTGGCAATTAAAAGAGAACTATATTTGGAAAAGATAACGGGGATCGCCGATATGAATAGATGGCAAAGAGACATGGGCGAGCAAGCATCAAACAGCCGAAGACCTCTTCGGAGGCACAAGCCCTCTTCGGAGGCACAACTCTTCGAAGGATAAAGACCTCAAACGGGGCATGCCAGAGAACTTTCTCAACAAAAAAGATTGTTATGGAATGACCGGGAGCACCTTCCCAACTGGAAGGCAAGGCGCTTGTTTACTAGCTGAGACAGTTTGCGCGGACAAGCGTCCAAGTAACTTGCGTCCGCCCCGTGAATCCATACGATGATCGGAGGCACCTTCCCAAGTGGAAGGCAAGGCGCTTGTTCACTAGCTGAGACAATCTGCGCAAATAAACGTCCACGTCACTTGCGTCCGCCCCGTGAATCTAGCCAACCATGAGGAAGAAACTTCCAGGCATACTCAGAGGCACGCATTCCTCCGAGATTTGAAATAAAACTTCACAAGTGCTGGAATGTAAAAAGCCCTCTTCGGAGGCCCATTTCACCATATTTGAAATGCTAAAAGACCTCTAGAGGGCCTCGCTAGAAAAAGAGAGTTCTTTCTCGACAGAAAGTTGCGGACTGATCGATGGCACGGAACACTCGTGTCCGCCCCATGTATCCATCCAACTAAGAGAAGGAAACTCCAAACTTCCAAGCAAAAACCCTACTCAGAGGCACACATTTCACCGTGATATGAAATAAAACTTCACACGAGTCGAAATGTGAATAGCCCTCTTCGGAGGCTCACTTCCCAGCGAACATGGAAAAGATAAAAGCATCTCCCAAGAGGCAGAAACAAAAAGACCTCTTCCCAGAGGCACAATCAAATAAAAAGACCTCTTCCCAAAGGCGCAACCGAACAAAAAGACCTCTTCCCAGAGGCGCAATTAAAAAAAAAACCTCTTCTGAGGCTCAAGCAAGTTGAAGCCCTTTTTAGGAAGGCCCACTGTATTATGAAGTAAAATTCACTTGCCAAAGAAAAAGCGACTTTTTTCAAAAACTGAAGTGTAAAAACTTCGCAAGAAAAGAAAAAAAAGAGAAGACTCCTCCAATGTGAAGTGCATTCTACAAAATTAGAAAAATATTTCCTTGGAACAGAAATATTATCCTATAAAGTACAAATGCAAACCTCCTTCAAATGGAAGAGTTGTTCTCCAAGGGAAGAGCACAAGTCTTCTTGAAACAGAAGGGTTGTTCTCCGAAACAGAAGGGTAAACCTATGGTATGAAGGCAATACAATATAGTTATCGCAAAAATAAAAACAATGCTCAAGCAACATATCATAGGTTTACCGCAACTTCACGTAAAGAAGATAAAGAAACTTACTTGAAAACGGAAAATAAATGTATCCTCAAATACTAGACAGAAATCTGTATAAGTAAAAGAACCATTTTATTCCACACTATGAGAATTTTATACATGTGCAGGTTTCAAAGTAAAAGAAGGCGAGGACTGGTTCCCGCACGATCTCCAGTCAACACAAGCTTATATACAAGCTAAAAGCAAAGAGCGAGATAAAAAGCACAGGACCAAAGAGAACCAAAGCCATCATTTCTTCTTCCCTCCACCTTTTGAGCCTACACCTGGCCGGATAACCAACTTCTTGCGCCGGCTTAAAAGAGTAGGCGAAGAAGGAGAAAGGGGAACAATTGGACTTGTTTGTACTTTTTCCTAGCTGGCTGAAGCTTCCTTCTTCTTTGAGACTCCAATTTCCCCCCTTTTCTTAGAAGAAGACCCGCTTCCTGGAGTAAAAAGTGTGGCTAACGGCATATCGTCAGAACCAGTTAGTTCCGGAATCTTTTCTCTGTACAGATCCGTAAATTTTCGATAATTAAAAATAGCTAATTTAATAAGATTTCGTGATTTAGTGTTAGAAAAAAATTTGTAAGTCGTTTGGAATAATAATAAATATTGAATTCATTGGGTATAATAAAGTAATTGATTGATAAGTAAAATCTATTTAAATCAAATACTGAATATTGAACAGGTAAATTGTTTAAATTAAATATTTAAAACTTATTGAATAATTGAATAGCTGTAAAATGAAAATAGTGTTCTAAATTGTGAATGGGTTTTAAAAGTTGAATCTTATAAGTTCAATTTAAATATTTCAAAAGATAATGAATTATTGGATAATCGAAATTGTTTAAATTCAATATTTGGAATTTATTGAATAATTTAATAACGGGAATCGAATAACTGTTTTAATAAAAATGGTTGTTCTATAATTTGAGTTTGTTAAATTTTATAAGTTCGTTTTGAATATTTCAAAAGATAGTGATTTAAGAATAATCAAATTTAACTAAATTTAATATTACAAATGCTTGAATAATTAAATTCCGAATTTGATATGATTAGTTTGATATTGAAATTTAATATATGAAAATAGAGTGAATAACTGAAATTTGATTTAATATGATTCAAAATGGTTTCCAAAATGAATGTAAGTTATATCGGGATTATAATAGAGTTAATAAGATTCTAAAATTGGAATTTATTGGATAATTGAATCACGAGTTTAATATGATTTAAAAATGATTTGTAAAATTTATTTTATCATATTAAAGTTAGAATGATGTTGTAGAACTTTTAAAATCTAATTAAAAGTAAATTTGTGAAAATTGAATATTTTAATATTTAATCGACGAGTTAAAATAGCCATTTTTCAAACAGTCTCGGATTTTGAAGAAACCAGTTTCATCGGATCCGTAATGTGATATTGTTGTAATATTTCAAATTTCATGTCAATCGGATTAACCGTTTGTCCGAGGCGAGCCAAAGCGTATAGAAATTCGTTTAATCGGTTTAATTTAATTTTGATCGTTTATTTCCGTAACTCGCGCATATGATCGAAATAGCCTCCGAAACCTATTCCATTGTGTCCGGAACGCGGGATAAACCCTAGAAACGCCGGTCACCGTGCGTAAATCGGAGTTCGGAAAAGCCGGATAAATAGTGTTCGTCGTTTTCTATTTAAGCACTTCATTAATTTCACTTTTGCAAAATAAAAGGAAAACTTGGGTTTTATCCATCAGTCGCCGCCTCTTATAACCAATGGCCGAAAATCAAGATCTTCCTCCTCCAATTTCTTCAAATCCGTGCATCGATACAACAAGCTTTCAACTGGACAATTGTAGAGCACATCTCGATCTACCATTTCAACAGTTATGATCGGATATAACCTCACGGATCAACGCGTATGGGTGTTTGAAGGGGACGGTTTTGGTTGCATTTTTCTGACCGGTGGTGGCGCTAGAGGGTGCGGTCGAGCATGGGGAGTCGAGCTCGGTTAGGCGAACGGAGTGGTGGTGGAGTGATGGAGGTTCGAGCGACGTGGAGGGTGCGGCCCTAAGCCCTAGACGCGTGCGTGGTGGGTTCTGCAACCTGAAGATCGCGTATCACCTATTGGGGGAGAAGCCACGTGCGGCCCAGATTTGGGTTTCGAAAATCAGCGGCCACGATTGAGTTAGGGTATAAAATAATAGAACTTGTAAATCTATTTATATTATGATGCGTGCAAACTTATAAACGTCATAACTTGTTCATGCGAGGTCGGATTGTGACGAAACGAATTGCGTTGGATTCGTTTTATCGAGCACTACGCTATGGAGCTGGATTGGAATCATTTGGAGCTAGAGAAAATTTTGGATTAAATCGAACGCCGTTCGATTTGATTTAAAAATCATAAAAATCAAGGTGAGTGTTTTATAACGCTCACAACGTACTAAATATCTTTATGCTAGTTAATTTGATATTATGAAGTGTTATGTTTTATTTGTCATTGTTTGATAAAAATTTAATTGTCATATAGCTTGTCATTTGAATTAACCGTTGAAAAATTAAATTGACAGATAAACAGAAATTAAAATTGAATTGCGATTAACTAACCTGACATTGATAACTATGAAACTGCCATGAATTGTATTGTCTATTGGATGATGTATTCTGATGGATGTTATTGGTTGATATTTAAATGTTTGGATGTTTATTTTCTTATATATACTGTTATGCATACATATGACACTGTGATTGGTTTAAGTAATATATACTCATCCCTGACATTTAATTGAAATAAATAATTACTTGGCCATAGGATAGAAAATTATGTACGGACACCGAATTGGCTAAATTAATAATTTTTAAAATCATCTATTTGAAATTTATTTAAATGTTTTGATTTAAAAGTTATATATAGAAATCAATTTATAAAAATCGAATTTATCGAAAAATTGAGTTTGGAATGTTAAAATAAAATTTGGTTAAAAGAAATTGTTAAATAATTAAAGTGGAGACTTTGGAATTTAAAAATCGGGATATGATTGAATTCCGTAAATTGATTTGTTTAAAGATTTAACCTTAATTCGAGCTTTGAATATAACTAAGTAAAAGCGATAAAAGGATATTTTGAAATTGAGCTTGAAATTGAATCATATTGTAATTGGGTTTTAAATTTGAATATTGGAAGATGATTTTGTTGAGTATTATAAATTGATATTTTGGAAAATCAAGCTCCAAATCGATATAAATTGAAATTGAATAAATTAAAGGTGAATGTAAAATTGAATTAATTTGAAGTCATAGTTGACATTGATTTGAATTGAATTCGAAATTGAATCAGTGGAATGGAAATTGAAATTGATTTGAATTGGGAAGTTATAAATTGAAATGGATTGGTTTTGAAGCTGTTTTATTTTGTTTTCCAAATTACTCTACTATGTAAACCATTTTTGAATACTTAAACTATTTTAATCTATTTTAAATCTACTTAACCCAATTTAAATTATTTTAAACTAATTTATCTATTTCAAATACATTTTAAGATTTTAAGTATTTTTAACAATTTTAATTATTTAAAACTACTTTTAAACTCCTTAAAACTATTTTCTAAAATTCCAAAATGGTCAATAAGGTGAAATGTTTATATTTAAATATTGAATTTAAATACGAATTGGGTTAAATGAAGTTGCAACCTAAATTGAAATCCAAATTGATTTTGAAATCGAAATAAGCTATTGAGACGAAAAATGATTTTTGAAACGGAATCTGACATTTTAATAGATACGATGATATTTGAAATGGATTCTATTTTGAAGCGAATATGATATTTTGATATCAATTATGAATCGATCTGAAATGTGAAAGTGCCATCGGTGTAATAATACGTAGTTTTTAAAAAGACCGGGATCAGATATGGACATACTCTCCGTCGATACCGAAAACCACTTTAATAACTATTATACGTGGAGTGGTGATCCAGAATGAAGTGGATGGTTTGGTGAATGCGTTGACTAAAGAAAGAGAACGATTATTGGATGACCCCTGACATGACTAAAACAGGAGCCGCGCCGGGCCATTGAGGTTCGCCACCTCTAGCGGACACACTTCTTCGATACCATATCTATTACATTTGTGATGCGATTTGGGTGCACCCCTTGATTTGGGAGTGTTGTTTCGCGGTGTTGGCGTAGCTGCTGGCTATGCCCTACATCAATCTGGAAAACGCAACTACTAGTATCCTAGTTGGTATCGCCATATGTACCTTGTCATACTGATTATCCTATTCGCGACCACTACGTTTTGTTTTGTGTTATACCTATGGGGTACCCTCTGATAACCACCAGTTTACGGTGGGGCTTACGGTGCTGTATAGACTATGGCATTGTAAAAATGTGTTAAGGGGGATTATGGTAACGCCTTAAGGTATTTTGATACTTTATATTACTGATGGGCGTTATCTACTTAGCGTACATTACTACATAGTAGATAGTTTAACAGATCCTTAAGAGATGGAAAATCCCGTAACATCTCTTGAGTTATTGCACGCACGTTGACACTGGATATGAGATGTCAAATCCCGTAAACATCTCTAAAGCCGTTACACTCATATTTATTTACGATTGATTTAACTTTCATAAGGATATTTTAGTCCTGACTCGAGTGTTTTGTCTTTTCATTACGCTCGGGTCAGTCCTGAGTTTTTCAGATGTTTGAAAATCCATTCTGGAGGATGAAGACGAAGATTTGGTATACTATTACTATTATTACCCTTGCATCATACTATCTGCTGCATTATTTTATTTGTTCTGTTGACTATGCATAACTATGATAAATGTTGTATAAATAATGATCAAAGTATAGTAAACAACTTCATGAACTGTTTATTTGATTATTATATTTTATCGTTCCGCTGCAAGATTCTGTGTTGTTTCCTTTCTTTTATTTCTCTTTCCTCTTCTTTTCTTATTTACCCCAATAACCATTTGCCCTTTTGAATGGTTTGGAATCGACATGTGTATTTGATCGTCGGTTTAAACTGTCCAAAAAGGCGGGTCGTTATAGTTGGTATCAGATCTTTGGTTTAGCGATAACCTTAGCTTTGTGGGGTCTGACTCTTTATAAATAGGGTAGTAATACCCTATGATGAGTCGCTGAGTGTATATATATGAGAGAGCGTATTTGTTAGTGATATAAAATGTTTTATATTGTGTGTGTTAATTTGTTGAGTGACTTATGGATCCTGGTCAATACGAGTAATTA
This sequence comes from Allium cepa, assembly GCA_030765085.1. NCBI lineage: Eukaryota > Viridiplantae > Streptophyta > Magnoliopsida > Asparagales > Amaryllidaceae > Allium > Allium cepa. Next base: position 167,805,750 of record CM060929.1, read on the forward strand.
ATGTCATTGATAGGGATCTCTAAACACTTAAACAGAACAATTTGACATAGTATTGTTTTTAAATTGGGTAAATGAAATAATTTTGCCCTAATTATATTTTGTATATAAAGGATTTATTTTAAGAAATTATTGTGACTTATCTAGCTTACCTGGTTGTTAATAATGATAATACTAGTTATTATCATTAATTGGACATTGTAATTTAATAAATATGGTGAACTACAAAATGAATAATGATAAACACTTGTGGATTTTTTTAAGACAAAATTCCTACAAGATATTTTATAAAGGTGACTTATAAATTAAAATAGATTTAAATTGGAAAATATTGAATTTAAGACCCGGAGATCTTGAAAAATGGTTTTCAAAGCTTTGAAGAAATATATAGTAATATTAGTTGGAAATTGTTTATGTAAATATTTTGAAAGGATTTTTTTTAAAAGAAGGAATGAATTCAGTACTCCTCTCTTATGTCGCTGGAAAATAATTTCGGTGATGACTGCGCAGCATCATCGACGTTCGTTTTTGAGTCTCAAAGTGGGGGAGACTTCGAAGAAGCTTTGCTTTTCTTCGAAATTATTTTGGGTAAATGGGTTTTGGTTTAAACTCCAAAGGTATGATTTGATATATTTAAAAGGATATAAGTATATATGTTTATTTCAAACAATATGAAAAGAACCGGGTATTTAAAATTCTAAGTTATGTTAATTAGAAAATTTCAAATTGTTTGAATGAAATGTGAATAACCAAAATTTATAAAATAAGAGGATTAAGATATCTAAGCTATTGTGTAACATCCCACCTTTTTGCACGATTTAAACAGACACACGTGCCAATTGAAACCATACATAAGGGCGGATTGTTATGGGATAAATAAGAAAACAGAGAAAGAAACTGAATCTCACAGCGGAAGGATAAAATATAATAATCAAATATACAGTTCATAAATCTGTTTACAAAAACCTTTGATTTATTTATACAGTACATATCAAAGTACACATACCATATAACAATGCAGCGGAACAATATGAGTGTAGTGAAACCATATTATCTATTGTAATAATAATAAAATATTCGTCTTCTTCCTCCGGAAATAAAATCTTCAATCCTGAAACGCTCGGACTGACCCGAGCGAATTTGGAAAGACAAAAACACTCGAGTCTGAAATAAAAGATCTTATGTGAGTTACATTAACAGAAATAAATATGAGTGCAGTAACTCAAGAGATGCTCGGGATTTACATCTCCTAAGGATCCGTTAAACTGTTTACTATGTAGTAAATTGCGCTATTATAATAGTGTCTAATTGTAAAATAAACTTACTTTTAAATAGCGTTAAGGCCTTACATTTTCCACCTTAACACATTTATATATTCCCATAGTCTATACAGTACCGTAATCTCCCCCGTACTGGACGTCGTCAGAGGGCACTCCATAGGTATAGTACAAAACAAAATCGTATAAGGCACGCTAGGGTAGGTGACACGGCACAACTAGGCAATGCCAGGGTAGATATACCAATTACGCTTCCGGGCCGATGGAAACGCGCAGCGCGCAGCTGCCGTCCACCTAGGACAAACTCCCCACATCAAAGAAAACAAAAGTGAAGGTGGCCACTGAAAATCCAAAGTCTGAGTATAGTATCGAAGGGAAGTGTCCGATCAAAGGTGCTACCTCATTAACCCGTCAATCGCTCCTGTTTTAGCCACCTTATGCCAACTCACGGGAGTTGGATCCACGTATTTACCTTACAGGAAACGCCGCCACCAACCGACTTCATTCTGGAATCTCCACCGCGTACACGGTTAGTCAAAGTGGTTTTCGGTATCGACAGAGAGTATGTCCATATCCGATCCCGGTCTCTTTGCCAACCAATCGTTATTATAACACCGCGGTCATTTAAAATAATTATACTTTAAAACCAGAATAAAATATCCATTTCAAAACCATATAAATATGATATCATTTCCTTTTAAAACCCGAATTAATACGATATCATTTTATTCCAATATATATATACATTCCGAAATCATAGGGTTTTCAAAGTAAATATTTAGAGGTCAAAACTCTTGAATATAAAATTTCAAATTATACTACCTTGAAAATCATAACTTTGAAACAAGTTTCCATCTCTTAAATGGTCAAATATTAGATTACTTTTATAAAACAAAATAGCTTCTTTACATTTCACAAATCAATTCCAAATATCGGTTTAAACTTCCAAATACCATTTTAATTCTTATGTTTCAAAGCTTTAAATATTTCACCATTTCAAAAACAACTCATTTGACAAACCCATATATATCAAATCCAATTACTTATCATTTAGACTTGAAATGTTTACTTAATGAATTAAATATAATCTAAGTAAAACCTTTATCTTCACATAACTGGATATTCTTTCAATTTATTATATATTCATTTAAATCAACCTGATATTCATTTAAATCACTCTACACAAAATCAAGTTGTAAATCATATCCTTTAAAAATTCTAACTTTTTATTAAATTCCAATTTAACTTAATATTCATCTTCAACCTTATTCTCTTTTAAGTCTTTAAAACTCTAGAATTTAAATTTCAAATAAATGCTTGATCTCAAAAATCAAACTTTATTTTATACTTCAAATCCATTTTATACAAAATTTAAAACCCGGAATTTACTATATATAAATAACCTTTATTAATAACCAAATCAAAACCCATAAACCATATATATAGCTTTACAAACCATAGAAAACATTTCAAAAATAATTTTATATATATACCACAGTGCCTGTATAAAATTTTCTACCCTATGGTCAAGTGATACGGATGTTTATCATTTCAATCCGCAATTTAAAATAAAAATGCGGTTGTATATCATTTCAAACCGCAATCCCGAATGAATTGAAAATGAATGATGACTTGCAGTTTATACAATATAAATATAGCATCCATTCATCCAAATATCAATCATCTACCATTATTTGCAATCATCGTCCAATTTAAACAATCATCGATATAGAGCATACAAATTATACAGGTAATAAATAACAGGTATTAACTAACAATTTATATTCAATAATAAGTTTAATAACTGTTAAACTAGCAGTTTATATGCAAACAAATAAATTTAATAATTATTGAACTAGCAGTTATATGCAAATAAATAAATTTCTAACTGTCAATCTATATGCAATAAATTAAATAAATTAACAGTTAAATTAAATTAATGCGAATTAACTGAGATGACGAATAAATCTGCCAAACAGTCGTAAATAAATTTCTACTCATATCTAAAATCAATTTAACAAACATAAGAAATTCTAGAAGTTGTGAGTGGGTTAAAACACTCACCTTTTGAATTTAAATCAAATTTAAATTCAATTTAAACTCAAAAATTCGACGGTCACCGAATTGGTCCAAACAAGCGTCAACAGATCTGTAATTTAATTACGATCCTAACAAAAAAATCTCGTGTGAATCGGACTACGTATGAGAAAGTTATTTGAAAATTTTGATTGAAACAAAAATTAAATAAAACAAAATAAACAAATATACCCCATCACCATGCCACGTCACAGGCCACGTCCTTCTTCTCAAATTCGAGCACGCTGCAGCACCAATAAAAAAAAGGACAGTACCAATAGATTACGCTCTTCGAGAATTATGACATATAATTTTTCTGGAATTTTTAGAGGAGTTTGAAATATATTTTTTTATTATTTTATTTTTATTTTGGACTGTAATTGGATCTAGAAATTTTACAGCCATTGGAAGAGAAGAAGTTGAAGAAAAGAACACACAGAGAGAAATGAAGATAGATGGAGGCAAGGGTTTACACAGCCTATAAATAGACAAAGTGAAATAGGATAGTTGGGGACGAATCATAAACGCGCAAAACGGTTGTTGGCCCAACAGAATATTTTATATTAATTGGATACGTTAGTAAATAAATTAATTTCTTCCTCAGACATTTACATTGATTTTTAAACGTATTTACAAATGTAAATTTAGATGCTTCATTTATAAGTTTCAATATAAATTCACAATTTCATTAAATTCCAAATTCATAGATAAGTTTCCATTTTCAACCAAATTTCTAGATTACCGTAATAATTATCTTATAGTTTTATTCATTCTCAATAGATTTAACTATTGTAAATTGACTAAGTTTTCATACTATAAAAATCCACATTTATATGTATATATACATTTGAATTCCCTACTAAAATATTTTATTTATATTTCGCAATTACTTCCAATCCATTTTTTTTTGGCATTGCACTGTTACTTAAATAAATAGCCTATACCAACACTAATTATCATTAATTTGAAAGTTACCAAATTTTGGATTTTACTAATAATTCTTATTTATTACTTCATTGTTTATTCAAATTTAGACAATTTAAGATGTTTCTTAATTACTGAGTACATTATTAACTTCAGCGTAAAACTTCAGTTTTATTTTATCTACAAATTATAAATTAACTTTGCAGATATCCTTTAGTTGACCTTTCATTTAATTGTCCTATCTATTGGTATCCCATAGATGGGAATTCCTAAAACATCTTCGAATTCCAACTTTAATTTCAATCACATAAAATGTTCTATTCAGTTTCCAATAAATTCAATAAATTCAAATTATCATGTTCTAAATCCAAATGAATCCATATATCCTGCCTTCCATTCTTTTAATCTAACTAATTATCATATTCTGAATAAAGTTTATGTTATTTCCACCTATAAGCTACCAATAACAACGAATGTGTCATTTGATTTAGATTCTAAATAAATTGATGGGTAATAATTAATAATTCTCACTATTGCCCGATTTATTCCCATTCATGCTTAAATTACCACCGAACAATCATTAAATTTACCTATCTTTTATTGATTCCATAAAATCTATTTGCCCTGAGTTAGTTACTGCATTTATCAAATTCGAATTTCGCAATCACCTTAAATACATAAATTGGTATTGCATTAACATTTAAATTTATTACCTTATGTCAACACTATTAACATTAATTGCAATGTATTACCAATTTTAGTCACTACCCTAACTACTAACTCATATTAACCTACATTATTCTCAAGAATTTCATTGGTTTTTCTTGTATTAAATTTATCAACCATATTAATTAAGGTTTTTTAAAAAAAATGAATAAAATTCCCTTTAATATATACAACTTAGCAATCTATTAAGCATGGTATTATATTTCACGTAAATGTACATTTAATTACATTTATTACAATGTTATCCAAATAAAGTGAATGATCTGAGTATATAACTCCTAATATCCACCCATCTTGCCTTAATCCCAAATAACATGCAAATTAAACTACCCTTAATTTCAATTAACCCAATCATTACTTTTTATATTCCAAATAATTAAATTAATAATAGGTTAATTGAATCAGATTTACAATCCAACTTTAATTATTTGCGAATTTTGTCAATTTGGACCACTTGGTAAATTCAGAATCCTTTAACAACTTCCTACATTAATTTATTTTGAATAATCCCAAAATTTTCAATATTAAAGTACAAATCCAATTTATCAAAAAGTAAAACTTAAATTTTAAGGAATTTATTAATTTAGGTTTAGATCCCGTTATTCACTAAAATTGGTTGGTATTTATTTCATTCGCCTCTTTAATTGTACGTAAATTTCTCATAAATACCTCTAAAATTTCATTTAATTCCAACTGCTTCCTAATTTCCATTTCAACGTCTTAACACACTCTATATTAAACTTCTAGACATTGTACTACTTATCATATTAATGTAACCTTTATTTAGTGTATTAATATTTATTTCAATTCAAATTCTACCAACCAATTAAACATGTAACCTATTACTATTGCTTACAAATCAAAATATTGCACCCATTGTCATCTTCTGAATGGAATTAGTCTTTATTTCAAAACTTATATAAATTTACATTGAGACCATATTTAATCCTCTTCGATAATATTAATCCTCAATTTATTAAATGGAATCAATATATCTTACATAACATGTTTTACGCATAAATTTTTAATTAATATTATTTCAGCTTATTCCCCATATTCTCAATAATTACCTAACATAAGTCTACGCTTATTTTATTCTACGTTCACACTTCTGTTACTCTCAATACAATAAGTAACGTTCATATAACTAAATGTTATGTCAGTTTCCTATTTATTGCGATATTTTTATTTATTTATTACTGCATTACTTTACTTATTTTCTTCCCATCACTTTAAAATTAATCGTTAAAGTAACGCTTATCAATAAGCATCAAATTATTTACCAAATTAAAAGGTTTTGATTTTTTTAACAAATTAATTGACAGATTAATTAGGTAATGTATACGAATTGTTATTATACCCATAAATTTACACTTAAATAATTAAATGCCTTACCTATATTCTCTATCTTCCCATTATATTCAGGTACAATACTTACACCAATTTTTATTGAAAAATTTATTCATATTACAAACAAAGGCTTAAGTTACCATTGTTAAATTAGCGTTCAATATATATTTATCACCATTTATTATTTCTACTAAATTTTTATTACAAAATTCTATTAAATAAATTAAATCGTCAAAATTTACGGGTCGTTACACTCTCCACCACTCAAAACTTTTCGTCCCCGAAAAGGAAAAAGAAGGGAAAAGAAGGATTTAGAATCTACATATCTTATTCAAAACATTACCTTATAAACAATTAAATTTACAATATATGTTACTTTTCTTAAAATATTCAAATTTACAACATTATCTTTTTATACTTAAATTTATTAGAGTTTGGAGAACAGTTCAAACTATTTCTAAGTCCAAAATTTAAATATCTATGTAGTTCCAATCACTAATCGTCCAAGTTAATACAACAACCATCAATTTCCTCGAACAACATACATACGATTACAAAACAACCATACAATCACACAATCAAATAGTTGTTTGGGTTCAAACTTGAAATTATACGGAATGAAAAATAACTATCAAGTGCATCATTTACTCAACAGTCTTAGATGGAACAAAATAGATTATTTATTCATCCAACAACTTCAAATTCCCTTACCCAACCAACCATAAATCAAACAATAACAATTCAAACCAGCAACCAAACTAACTTATTATACATTTCATGCTTTAGTTGTTTGATTTCCATTTTTTTTTATATAGTGATTTTTTTCTCATTCACATTTACTTATCAAAGGTTTGCTCATTCATTTTTTCTTATTACTTAGAATTATTCAATTCCATTAACTCGGGTCATGCTGGTTCCTTATATTTTGTCATAATTATTCATTCATTTATAATAGCATGTCCTTATTTATTTACTTTAATTCCTTAAGTTTTATAATCATCTATTTATCATTCTTACCTTTATTTATATTTACTTGGTAAAATTTCAATTATATCTTAAGTTATTGAATACAGCAAATTCATTGAATGCTTCATTACCTACTATTACTTGTATAAATTTCTACTACATTTCTTATTAAACATTTCAACATTTTATATTTGGTAAGTTATATATGTTAAAGAAAATGCAAATGAACTTATACAAGTTTATCTCATCTTTTAATTAAATTTAATGTTCAACAATACTACTCTTTACCTCATATGTTATAAATTTCAAATTTCCCTTTATAACTTTGCATTAAATCTCTTACCTAAATTAGAGGTTTCAATTTATTAATCACTTACCTTTTATTTCACTATAATAATTTAAACAATTAATTAATGGAAATTTAAGAATTAAATACCGCGTTAAATTTCAAATTATTTTGAAATATTTGATAAATATATTCTTCTACCTTATATACCTCTAATTTTATTTAAAACAATTAAAAATTTATATCTTTTTCGAAAATGAATCTGTAGTAGAACTACTACAATGGCCTTTCCCCTTCGAAACTCGAAAATGAAAGTCGATGATGCGGCCACCATCATCGAAATTATTTTCCAGCGACAGAGAGGAAAGTACAAAACTTACTTTCTCAAAAATCTTCTTTAAAACGATTCTTCCGAATTGTGTTAAATATTTATATCAGAAAATACTTATAAACAAAATTATTAATATATTTCAAAATCATTCAAAAGAAAAACCTCGGAATTAAGTTCTAAATTTCCAAATTTAATTTATCTTATTTTTCAATCTTATTTCTATTATTATTTACACTTTATTGCCTAACAATCAATCTATTTCAGCCAAATATAAATATCAATTGAAATTTTTTATTTTATATATAAAAGTATAATAGGTAAAAAAATTTCATTCACCTATATTAAAAACAAATATTATGTCGGTCTGTCCTATTAAGTGTTTAGAAATCCCTATTGATGTCATAGCGTCCCATGCACCAACCAGAATTTATAAATACGAAAAGAAACAAATTAACAAAATATTAAAACCTTTTTATAACACTAACAAATACGCTCTCTCATATATACACTCAGTGACTCCCATAGGGTATTACTACCCTATTAATAAAGAGTCAAACCCCATAAAGCCAAGATTTATCGCCAAACCAAAGCTCTGATACCAACTGTAACATCCCGCCTTTTTGCACGATTTAAACAGACACACGTGCCAATTCAAAGCATACGTAAGGGCGGATTGTTATGGGATAAATAAGAAAACAGAGAAAGAAACAGAATCTCATAGCGGAAGGATAAAATATAATAATCAAATATACAGTTCATAAATCTGTTTACAAAAACCTTTGATTTATTTATACAATACATATCAGAGTACACATACCATATAACAATGCAGCGGAACAATATGAGTGTAGTGAAACCATAATATCTATAGTAATAATAATAATAAAATCTTCGTCTTCTTCCTCTGGAAATAAAATCTTCAATCCTGAAACGCTCGGACTGACCCGAGCGAATTTGGAAAGACAAAAAAACTCGAGTCAGAACTAAAAGATCTTATGTGAGTTACATTAACAGAAATAAATATGAGTGCAGTAACTCAAGAGATGCTCGGGATTTACATCTCCTAAGGATCCATTAAACTATTTACTATGTAGTATATTGCGCTATTATAATAGTGTCTAATTGTAAAATAAACTTACTTTTAAATAGCGTTAAAGCTTTACATTTTCCACCTTAACACATTTATATATTCCCATAGTCTATACAGTACCGTAATCTCCCACGTACTGGCCGTCGTCAGAGGGCACTCCATTGGTATGGTACAAAACAAAATCGTATAAGGCGCGCTAGGGTAGGTGACACGGCACAACTAGGCAATTCCAGGGTAGATATACCAATTACGCTTCCGGGCCGATGGAAACGCGCAGCGCGCAGCTGCCGCCCACCTCGGACAAACTCCCAACATCAAAGAAATCAAAAGTGAAGGTGGCCACCGAAAATCCAAAGCCTGAGTATTGTATCGAAGGGAAGTGTCCGATCAGAGGTGCTACCTCATTAACCCGTCAATCGCTCCTGTTTTAGCCACCTTATGCCAACTCACGGGAGTTGGGTCCACGTATTTACCTTGCAGGAAACGCCGCAACCAACATACTTCATTATGGAATCTCCACCGCGTACACGGTTAGTCAAAGTGGTTTTCGGTATCGACAGAGAGTATGTCCATATCTGATCCCGGTCTCTTTGCCAACCAATCGTTATTATAACACCGCGGTCATTTAAAATAATTATACATTAAAACCAGAACAAAATATCCATTTCAAAACCATATGAATATGATATCATTTCCTTTTAAAACCCGAATTAATACGATATCATTTTATTCCAATATATATATACTTTCCAAAATCATAGCATTTTCAAAGTAAATATTTAGAGGTCAAAACTCTTGAATATAAAATTTCAAATTATACTACCATGAAAATCATAACTTTTAAACAAGTTTCCATCTCTTAAATGGTCAAATATAAGATTACTTTTATAAAACAAAATAGCTTCTCTACATTAAACAAATCAATTCCAAATATCGATTTAAAGTTCCAAATACCATTTTAATTCTTATGTTTCAAAGCTTTAAATATTTCACCATTTCAAAAACAACTCATTTGACAAACCCATATATATCAAATTCAGTTACTTATTATTTAGACTTGAAATGTTTACTTAATGAATTCAATATAATCTAAGTAAAACCTTTATCTTCACATAACCGGATATTCTTTCAATTTATTATATATTCATTTAAATCAACCTGATATTCATTTAAATCACTCTACACAAAATCAAGTTGTAAATCATATCCTTTAAAAATTCTAACTTTTTATTAAATTCCAATTTAACTTAATATTCATCTTCAACCTTATTCTCTTTTAAGTCATTAAAACTCTAGAATTTAAATTTCAAATAAATGCTTGATCTCAAAAAATCAAACTTTATTTTATACTTCAAATCCATTTTATACAAAGTTTAAAACCCGGAATTTACTATATTTAAATAACCTTTATTAATAACTAAATAAAAACCCATAAACCATATATATAGCTTTACAAACCATAGAAAACATTTCAAAATAATTATATATATATACCGCGGTGCCTGTATAAAATTTTCTACCCTATGGTCAAGTGATATGGATGTTTATCATTTCAATCCGCAATTTAAAATAAAAATGCGGTTGTATATCATTTCAAACCGCAATCCTGAATGAAATGAAAATGCATGATGACTTGCAGTTTATACAATATAAATATAGCATCCATTCATCCAAATATCAATCATCAACCATTATTTGCAATCATCGTCCAATTTAAACAATCATCGATATAGAGCATATAAATTATACAGGTAATAAATAACAGGTATTAACTAACAATTTATATTCAATAATAAGTTTAGTAACTATTAAACTAGCAGTTTATATGCAAACAAATAAATTTAATAACTATTGAACTAGTAGTTATACGCAAATAAATAAATTTCTAACTGTCAATCTATATGCAATAAATAAAATAAATTAACAGTTAAATTAAATAAATGCGAATTAACTGAGATGACGAATAAATCATGCCAAACAGTCATAAATAAATTTCTACTCATATCTAAAATCAATTTAACAAACATAAGAAATTCTAGAAGTTGTGAGTGGGTTAAAACACTCACCTTTTGAATTTAAATAGAATTTAAATTCAATTTAAACTCAAAAATTTGACGTTCTTCGAATTGGTCCAAGCCAGCGTCAACAGATCTGGAATTTAATTACGATCCTAACAAAAAAAATCTCGCTTGAATCGGACTAAGTATGAGAAAGTTATTCGAAAATTTCGACTGAAACAAAAATTAAATAAAACAAAATAAACAAATATACCCCATCACCATGCCACGTCACAGGCCACGTCCTTTTTCTCAAATTCGACCACGCTGTAGCACCAATAAAAAAAACGGACAGTACCAACAGATTACGCTCTTCGAGAATTATGACATATAATTTTTCTGGAATTTTTAGAGGAGTTTGAAATATATTTTTTTTGATTTTTTTATTTTTATTTTGGACTGTAATTGGATCTAGAAATTTTGCAGCCATTGGAAGAGAAGAAGTTGAAGAAAAGAACACACAGAGAGAAATGAAGATAGATGGAGGCTAGGGTTTACATAGCCTATAAATAGACAGAGTGAAATAGGATAGGTGGGCACGAATCGTAAACGCGCAAAACGGTTGTTGGCCCAGAAGAATATTTTATATTAATTGGATACGTTAGTAAATAAATTAATTTCTTCCTCAGACATTTACATTGAATTTTAAACGTATTTACAAATGTAAATTTAGATGCTTCATTTACAAGTTTCAATATAAATTCACAATTTCATTAAATTCCAAATTCATAGATAAGTTTCCATTTTCAACTAAATTTCTAAATTACCGTAATAATTATCTTAGATTTTTATTCATTCTCAATAGATTTAACTATTGTAAATTGACTAAGTTTTCATAATATAAAAATCCACATTTATATGTATATATACATTTGAATTCCCTTCTAAAATATTTTATTTATATTTCGCAATTACTTCCAATCCATTTTTTTTGGCATCGCACTGTTACTTAAATAAATAGCCTATACCAACACTAATTATCATTAATTTGAAAACGGGTTACCAAATTTTGGATTTTATTAATAATTATTATTTATTACTTCAATGTTTATTCAAATTTAGACAATTTAAGATGTTTCTTAATTGCTGAGTACATTATTAACTTCAGCGTAAAACTTCAATTTTATTTTATCTACAAATTATAAATTAACTTTGGAGAAATCCTTTAGCTGACCATTCATTTACTTATCCTATCTATTGGTATCCCATAGATGGGAATTCCTAAAACATCTCCGAATTCCAACTTTAATTTCAATCACATAAAATGTTCTATTCAGTTTCCAATAAATTCAATAAATTCAAATTATCATGTTCTAAATCCAAATGAAACCATATATCCTGCCTTCCATTCTTTTAATCTAACTAATTATCATATTCTGAATAAAGTTTACGTTATTTCCACCTATAAGCTACAAATAACAACGAATGTTGCATTTGATTTACATTCTAAATAAATTGATGGGTAATAATTAATAATTCTCACTATTGCCCGATTTATTCCCATTCATGCTTAAATTACCACCAAACAATCATTAAATTTACCTATCTTTTATTGATTCCATAAAATCTATTTGCCCTGAGTTAGTTACTGCATTTATCAAATTCCAATTTCGCAATACCTTAAATACATAAATTGGTATTGCATTAACATTTAAATTTATTAGCTTATGTCAACACTATTAACATTAATTGCAATGTATTACCAATTTTAGTCACTACCCTAACTACTAACTCATATTAACCTACATTATTCTCAAGAATTTCATTGGTTTTTCTTATATTAAATTTATCAACCATATTAATTAATGCTTTTCAAAAACAATTAATAAAATTCCCTTTAATATATACAACCTAGCAATCTATTAAACATGGTGTTAGTGCCAAAATTGGTCACAAACACACAATACCATGAAAGCGCCAGCGTATGAATATAAATTAGTGATATTCAAACGCAAATAACAAATCTCAGCAAATAATAGACAGTAATCCAAAAGTAAAGAACAGAGACACAAGTTTTATAGTGGTTCGGCTATCTCCGGCCTACGTCCACTCCAATTTTTTTTTTATTGATTATCCTTGAAGATTACAAGTGATTACAACAGTTGTAGCGACCAAATCTGAAGAAAATAGCAGTAATGATGCTATGGAATGATTCTAGCAGCGTCTGGGCTTGCCTCTTCTCTCCAAATTTTTCGACCCCCTTTTCTGAATGACCAGGGGCTCTATTTATAGGCGTGGAAGGCTGAAATCCCGCCTAAAACCTGGGAGGCTGCTTGGCACGTGAGGGGGGCCCACAGGCCCGTGTTCTCGGAATCCGTGCCCAGTTTGGGATCGATTCGAAGTGACGTTCGAATCGATCAAGAATCCATCCAATTGAGCTAAAATTTGGTATGAACATTCTTCAACATGTACGTAAGCTCCTGTAAAAATTTCATTGCATTTGGATCAACGGTTTGGAAGATATGATCGATCCAAGTTTAAGAATCCGTGCGTCCTGAATGGTTCGAACCCATGCTTCGAAACCATCTACTTCGAAACCATCCCCTTCGAATCCATAGGGCCGACTCCATTGAATCCATACCCTTCGAACCCATGCTCTTCGAATCCATGCTTTCTGAAGCCGCCTCCTTCGAGTCCATATCCTACGAGTCCATCCTCTTCGAATCCATCCCTTTCGAATCCTCGTCCTTCGAATCCATGTCCCTTGCTTCGTATCCATCATCTTCGAATCCATGTCCTCTTCGAATCCATCTCCTTCTTCGAATCCATCATCTTCTTCGAATCCATGTCTTCTTCGACTCCATCTCCTTCTTCGAATCCATGCCTACTTCGACTCCATCTCCTTCTTCGAATCCATGTCCACTTCGAATCCATCTCCTTCTTCGAGTCCATCTTCATCTTCGAATCCATGTATACTTCGAATCCATTACCTTCTTCGAGTCCATCTTCATCTTCGAATCCATGATCTACGAATCCATACCTATCGTTCGAACCCACCATCTTCGAGTCCATGTCCATCGTTCGAATCCATGTCCATTGCATTGAAGCTACTCCTTTCGAACCCATCTAGTTCCCATCGATTCGAAGCGTCATCGATGCGAACCTCATGGGTTCGAATCCTGATGGGTTCGAACCTGATCGGTTCGAACCGAGCGTCACTCTATCCTCTTTTTGATGGATTCGAACTACGTACTATTCCTACCTTGAATCCATCATATTTCCTTCATACGAACTCCGATTAACCTGAAATTCGAAACATAGCCTTTCATAGTCCTTATCATCATTTCCAATCAATTTCGTCCCGATCGGAGTTCAACAAAATTTTGACGATATCCATTGTAGCCTTATCTCCAGTCCTGATATCCATAATTCCTTGCCAATTTGTTGATATTCCAGTTTTGACCAAAAAATGGGATAACATTTTGCCCCCCGAAACATGCCTTGTGATAACAAGGCGTGTTTTGAATAATTACGAATCCCATATCCGAAGTCCACAGCCATATTGCCAGAGTATATCGTCCTTGACTGCTTCGAGTCGATGTCCAATTCCATATCCAATAGCCAAAGCCTTAGCCAATTCCGTATCCATTCGAACTCGACAACCAAGTTCCAATCCATCCTTATCCAATAGCCAATAACCGGAACCAGGACCTCTCCGGGTCGATGTCCAAATCCATAACCTCTCTGGGTTCCTGTCAAGCGTTATCCACATCCGACGACCGTGGTCCAGTGTCCCTGGATGTTGAGCCAACCTCTCCGGGTTCTTGCCAAGCGCAATCCATACTTGACGACCTTGGCCCAGTGTCCCTGGGCGCTGTAAAATGCCATGGCTTAAGTCCTAAGCCGAATCCTGATCTCTCCGGACCCTTGCCGAGCATAGTCCATACTCGACGACCTGAAAATAATAAATGATAATAGAGGGCCTAAGTCCTAGGCCGAATCCTGGTCACTCCGGACCCTTTCCAAGCATTGTCCATACTTGACGACCCGAATGAGTCAATCTACCTTGTTTGGGTAAAGTGACTCATCCCTTGCCAGGCATAATCCATACCCGACGACCATTTACCAAAAACCAGATAAAAGTCCAACCAAAATTTATTCCAAAGTCCAAATCCGAAATTCAAATTCGAAATCCAAATCCAAAATCCAAATCCAAATCCAGAATTCAAATCCAAATCAGAAAACCAGAAATCCAAACCAGCATCCAAAACCAAAAACAATCATCCAAAGGAAAATCCAAATAAAAAAGCAAGAAAAACCAGGAGCTTAATCCAAGCTCCAAAACCAAATCCAAAAAAAGAAAAGCAATGTCCAATCTAAAAGGCAAGAAATAAATTTCACAAACCATAGCATCCCGGTTTATCATCATTCAGAGCATGCCTAGGGGCTATCTCCGTCCCCGTACATGTGTAAATGACTTTACCGTCTGCTAGTAGCTTGCTACTTATTCCATATTATCCTGGTCAATGAATGATCAATCGACGATCATCCCTGGGCCTCCCATCATCATGGCGTGAAGTGGTCGGTGGTTGCTCCTGCTCCACCGTTGCATCCCGAGTTCCAACGTATTGCTGTAACTGTCCATTCCTTACATGCTCCTCGATTATGTCCTTTAGGTGCCTGCAGCTGTTGGTATCGTGTCCATCCAGATCATGGAAGAGACAGTGCCTTCCTGATGTCCTTTCCCGCTCTGTTGGTTCCCTCCTAGCCGGCCTTCGGTAGGGAAGGCGATTCCGAGTTTCCAGGTATATACGCTCCAGTGTCTCGTTCAATCCTGTGTATGTGGAAAACTTTGGATCCTTCCATCGCTTCCTAGCGTTTCCAAAGTCGTCATCTAACTTCCTTTTCCCTTTATCCTTATCCAAACCATTTTTGGATACCGCTCCAACCTCGATTGCATTAGCCTTCTTCAACTTTAAATCCATACTTGCGTCTTCTTGCCGAAGGAACCTTTCTGCCTCATGAAAGAATTCGTCGAGATTTTGCGGGGGGTCTCGTATCAGAGATACCTTGAAATCCGAATTCTCCTTGACTCCTGATACTGCTGCCATTAAAACCATTGATGGATCAGGCCGATCCACCGAAGCGACTGCCGCACTGAATCGAGTTAGAAAAGCTCTAAGCGATTCGTCCATCCTTTGCTTCACCGATGTTAAAGTCATCACTTTCTTCGGCCTCTTGACGTGAACCCGAAACTGTCCCAGAAACTTTTCCACTAATTCCTTCCAAGTCCTGATAGATCCTTCTTCCAGCTGCCTAAACCACATTGCAGCTAAGTCCTTCAAATACAAAGGGAAACATCGGGCCATCACTTCCTCTGATGCCCCCAGCACCTCCATGTGTCTGGTGTA
This sequence comes from Allium cepa, assembly GCA_030765085.1. NCBI lineage: Eukaryota > Viridiplantae > Streptophyta > Magnoliopsida > Asparagales > Amaryllidaceae > Allium > Allium cepa. Next base: position 167,822,181 of record CM060929.1, read on the forward strand.
CCTCATTAAGTGATCTGTTGGATCCGTCTTACCATCATATACCTCCACGCTAGGTAGCTTGAACTTAGGTGGATTCTGAGCCATCCTTATCTCCCGAGCGAATGGACTTCTATTCACTCCTTCCATATCTCCGTTTGTCAAACCACCTCGCACAGTCTTCCTGATCATTTCTACTAACCCTATATTGTCTGGTAGGAGTTGCCCCCCATGCCCCCGAGGGAACTCTGGTACATATTCCTCGTGTGGCTCACTAGCAGCAACGTTAGCTCTAGCTTGTTGAATTCCTTCCAAAGGTTCTCCTGCATTGAATCATGTGGGCCTGCCCCCAAGCCCTTGTAGATTGCCTTCTGGCTCCGTATCCTGTCCTTCATTGGGTTCCACAACCCTAGCTCCTTGTCCTGCATCCGTAGCTGTTGTAGCTGTTCCTAAGTTCTGCATCCCTGCAGCTCTCATTTGTTCCAAGAAAGTTTGCATCATTTCCTGTTGACTTTTCAACAATCTCTCCTGCAAAGAATTGGCCATAGCTTCCATTTCATCCCGAGTTATGTAGACCGAAGCTTGTCCTTCCTCACCTCCGGAGGATGCTTGTTGACTTCCTCCTTGTTGGCTTCTCTCAGCCCTTAGCCTTCTGCTATTCTGCCTTGTCATTGTCTTCCAAATCCAAATTCCTCAAACTCTTCAAATCCGATGCAGCGGGTGCTAGTTATTCTCAGTGAAAGCACCAAAATGTTAGTGCCAAAATTGGTCACAAACACCCAATACCATGAAAGCGCCAGCGTATGAATATAAATTAGTGATATTCAAACGCAAATAACAAATCTCAGCAAATAATAGACAGTAATCCAAAAGTAAAGAACAGAGACACAAGTTTTATAGTGGTTCGGCTATCTCCGGCCTACGTCCACTCCAATTTTTTTTATTGATTATCCTTGAAGATTACAAGTGATTACAATAGTTGTAGCAACCAAATCTGAAGAAAATAGCAGTAATGATGCTATGGAATGATTCTAGCAGCGTCTGGGCTTGCCTCTTCTCTCCAAATTTTTCGACCCCCTTTTCTGAATGACCAGGGGCTCTATTTATAGGCGTGGAAGGCTGAAATCCCGCCTAAAACCTGGGGAGGCTGCTTGGCACGTGAGGGGGCCCACAGGCCCGTGTTCTCGGAATCCGTGCCCAGTTTGGGATCGATTCGAAGTGACGTTCGAATCGATCAAGAATCCATCCAATTGAGCTAAAATTTGGTGTGAACATTCTTCAACATGTACGTAAGCTCCTGTAAAAATTTCATTGCATTTGGATCAACGATTTGGAAGATATGATCGATCCAAGTTTAAGAATCCGTGCGTCCTGAATGGTTCGAACCCATGCTTCGAAACCATCTACTTCGAAACCATCCCCTTCGAATCCATAGGGCCGACTCCATTGAATCCATACCCTTCGAACCCATGCTCTTCGAATCCATGCTTTCTGAAGCCGCCTCCTTCGAGTCCATATCCTACGAGTCCATCCTCTTCGAATCCATCCCTTTCGAATCCTCGTCCTTCGAATCCATGTCCCTTGCTTCGTATCCATCATCTTCGAATCCATGTCCTCTTCGAATCCATCTCCTTCTTCGAATCCATCATCTTCTTCGAATCCATGTCTTCTTCGACTCCATCTCCTTCTTCGAATCCATGCCTACTCCGACTCCATCTCCTTCTTCGAATCCATGTCCACTTCGAATCCATCTCCTTCTTCGAGTCCATCTTCATCTTCGAATCCATGTATACTTCGAATCCATTACCTTCTTCGAGTCCATCTTCATCTTCGAATCCATGATCTACGAATCCATACCTATCGTTCGAATCCACCATCTTCGAGTCCATGTCCATCGTTCGAATCCATGTCCATTGCATTGAAGCTACTCCTTTTGAACCCATCTAGTTCCCATCGATTCGAAGCGTCATCGATGCGAACCTCATGGGTTCGAATCCTGATGGGTTCGAACCTGATCGGTTCGAACCGAGCGTCACTCTATCCTCTTTTTGATGGATTCGAACTACGTACTATTCCTACCTTGAATCCATCATATTTCCTTCATACGAACTCCGATTAACCTGAAATTCGAAACATAGCCTTTCATAGTCCTTATCATCATTTCCAATCAATTTCGTCCCGATCGGAGTTCAACAAAATTTTGACGATATCCATTGTAGCCTTATCTCCAGTCCTGATATCCATAATTCCTTGCCAATTTGTTGATATTCCAGTTTTGACCAAAAAATGGGATAACACATGGTATTATATTTCACGTAAATGTACATTTAATTACATCCTTTATTACAATGTTATCCAAATAAATTGAATGATCTAAGTATATAACTCCTAATATCCACCCATCTTGCCTTAATCCCAAATAACATACAAATTAAACTACCCTTAATTTCTATTAACCCTATCATTACTTTTTATATTCCGAACAAATAAATTAATAATAGGTTAATTGAATCAGATTTACAATCCAACTTTAATTATTTGCAAATTTTGTCAGTTTGGACCACTTGGTAAATTCAGAATCCTTTAACAACTTCCTACATTAATTTATTTTTGAATAATCCCAAAATTTTCAATATTAAAGTACAAATCCAATTTATGAAAAATTAAATCCTAAATTTCAAGGAATTTATTTATTTAGGTTTAGATCCCGTTATTCACTAAAATTGGTTGGTATTTATTTCATTCGCCTCTTTAATTGTACGTAAATTTCTCATAAATACCTCTAAAATTTCATTTAATTCCAACTGCTTCCTAATTTCCATTTCTACGTCTTAACACACTCTATATTAAACTTTTAGACATTGTATTACTTATCATATTAATGTAACCTTTATTTAGTGTATCAACATTTATTTCAATTCAAATTCTATCAACCAATTAAACATGTAACTTATTACTATTGCTTACAAATCAAAATATTGCATCCATTGTCATCTTCTGAATGGAATTAGTCTTTATTTCAAAACTTATCTAAATTTACATTGAGACCATATTTAATCCTCTTCGATAATATTAATCCTCAATTTATTAAATGGAATCAATATATCTTACATAACATGTTTTACGCATAAATTTTTAATTAATATTATTTCAACTTATTCCCCATATTCTCAGTAATTACCTAACATAAATCTACGCTTATTTTATTCTACGTTCACACTTCCGTTACTCTCAAATCAATAAGTAACGTTCATATAAATAAATGTTATGTTAGTTTCCTATTTATTGCGATATTTTTATTTATTTATTACTGCATAACTTTACTTACTTTCTTCCCATCACTTTAAAATTAATCGTTAAAGTAACGCTTATCAATACGCATCAAATTATTTGCCAAATTAAAAGGTTTTGATTTTTTTAACAAATTAATTGACAGACTAATTAGGTAATGTATACGAATTGTTATTATAACCATAAATTTACACTTAACTAATTAAATGCCTTACCTATATTCTCTATCTTCCCATTATATTCAGGTACAATACTTACACCAATTTTTATTGAAAAATTTATTCATATTACAAAAAAAGGCTTAAATACCATTGTTAAATTAGCGTTCAATATATATTTATCACCTTTTATTATTTCTACTAAATTTTTATTACAAAATTCTATTAAATAAATTAAATCGTCGAAATTTACGGGTCGTTACATATTGTTTGGGAAAACTTTAAAGTTGAAAGGTAAAGAGAATTTAAATAAATTAAATTTGTGAACATTCTAATTAAGTAAAATGAAATTCTACAAATTTGTATAATACCAAAATTACATTCTGATAACATATAACAAGACTTACCAAAGGTTAAAAGTTAAAATGATGTTTTGGATATGTAATGAGATATTGTATAGGTAAAAAGAACCTGAAAATAATTGAAGTATACAAGTAAGGAAAACTCAAAAGGAATTAAAATGTATATAAATGAAAATTTGGTTGTGATAAAATGTTATATACTTAAATATAACCTGAAATGATGAATGGATAAATGGAACAAGTAAGTGAACTTAAGAAAGAAGACAAATGAATTGTATAATATCTATTGTAAATTGGTTATAGAAAATAAATATAAATTGCATAGAGAAAAATTTTGAATTTGTAACTTTGAGATAACCGTAAAATAAGAAAAGTCATATATGAGAAGTTAGACTTTTATAGGATGATTAATAAACTAAAGTGCTACTTAATAAAATGTTCCATAAATAAATTTGTTATTAACTAAAATTATGAAATTGAAGTAAATGAAAACAAAAGAATTTGGTATAGCTAAGAATCAATTGGAAAATGAAATTGAATTTAATTAACTTATATAGAATGTTTAGAATGAACTTGAGTAAGCAAGTTCTTTGATATGATGTTTAAGAAAAGATAATGTTAAAGAATATGCTATGTAAAGAAATGAATATACTAACTGAATAATGGATTGTGAGTAATTAAGTGAAAAAAAATATAGAAATCGATAAAATAATTTAATATAGATAAATTGGATAGAAATCCATTGGAAGGTAATACGTGAGATTGTACGTATATTATTTTATTCGCATAACGATTTGATCCAAATTCGAGCATAAAATTTTGAGATGATTTATATCGATCCAAGCTAGGATTTTTCACTCGATTCTCGACGGCGAACCCTGGATATGGATTTTGGTTTGATTCTGGAATTCTCTATCATAGTATATGGCTATGCAAGGAGAGTAACAATCTCTAATCAAGGAACCAAATCTGAGTCCGCACTAGAGAGTCGGGTGAACGATACTAGTTTGGAAGTGAAATTGTGTGATCGAATAAGCGATTAGATTGATATTGCTCACGGATGATATATGTACGACTTACAGACTTATTTAAATTTAATATTGGAAATATATGATGCCAAATATAAAATGATTCTTTTAAAATTATATAACAGGATATATATATATATATATATATATATATAAAAGAGATAAACCAAATTGAATGTAAAATTAATAATTTGGTTATGTTGGGTATGATTTGGTTGTTATATGATTGTTAGTTGATTGTATGTATAATTCATTAAGTGTTAATGAAATTGAAAGCTATAAGTTATTGAAATCAAATTGGAAGTTAAATGAATTTAAATAGAATTTAATTTGATTCAAATTGGAAGTGAACCAATGTAAAATATAAATAAGTGAATGTTAACTAATTGAATTGAGAATGAATGTTAGTAAAATCCAACGTTAATGAATCAAATGTGATTAAAATTGAAAACCAAGTCAATAAATATTAATGAGAAGTGAATTTATATTGATTGGTTATGGATTTGTTGGATGATAGTTGATTGATGGTTGCATTTGTTGTTTTGTTGCATTTGCTATGTTGGCTCATGTAGTTGTTATGTTGTTATATGATGTATATTGATGCTATTTTCATATATACATGATTCTCATTGTTTGTTGAGTGTTTAGTAGGTGCGGATTGCGCTTGCTTCGCATTTGGAACTCGCTTTCGCGCTATATTAGTCGTATAGGCTCGCAAATAAAATATAAGTACATGTTTATTTTGTCATTGGATTTGGTGATTTTTTATGAGCCACTTGGCTTTTGATTTTTTTTGTTGGTTTGGGGACCGTAGATGCGTTTTGTAGCTGTACCGATCGAGCCACGCAAAGGAGACTCTGCTGAAATTTTTCGTAAATCTGAGTGTTAGAAAATTTTTCGAGTTTTAAAAGAAAAAAATTTATAACTTGTTTTGATAACTAACTTTTAAAGTTAGAAAGCCGTTCGGCGTAACTTAGTGGGAGCGTAGTTATGACTTTATAAATGGAATTTCATGGTTTTATAAGTTGGTAATTTTGAATAAAATATATCTAATGTTGAATTCTAAACTTAGTTCCTTTTTCCCTTCTTTTTCCTTTTCGGGGACGAAAAGTTTTGAGTGGGGGAGAGTGTAACAACCCATAAATTTCGATAATTAAAAATAGCTAATTTAATAAGATTTCGTGATTTAGCGTTAGAAAAAAATTTGTAAGTCGTTTGGAATAATAATAAATGTTGAATTCATTGGGTATAATAAAGTAATTGATTGATAAGTAAAATCTATTTAAATCAAATATTGAATATTGAACAGGTAAATTGTTTAAATTAAATATTTAAAACTTATTGAATAATTGAATAACGGTAAAATGAAAATAGTGTTCTAAATTGTTAATGGGTTTTAAAAGTTGAATCTTATAAGTTCAATTTAAATATTTCAAAAGATAATGAATTATTGGATAATCGAAATTGTTTAAATTCTATATTTGGAATTTATTGAATAATTTAATAACGGGAATTGAATAACTATTTTAATAAAAATGGTTGTTCTATAATTTAAATTTGTTAAGTTTTATAAGTTCGTTTTGAATATTTCAAAAGATAGTGATTTAAGAATAATCAAATTTAACTAAATTTAATATTACAAATGCTTGAATAATTAAATTCCGAATTTGATATGATTAAATTGATATTGAAATTTAATACATGAAAATAGAGTGAATAACTGAAATTTGATTTAATATGATTCAAATTGGTTTCCAAAATGAATGTAAGTTATATCAGGATTATAATAGAGTTAATAAGATTCTAAAATTGGAATTTATTGGATAATTGAATAACGGGTTTAATATGATTTAAAAATGATTTGTAAAATTTATTTTATCATATTAAAGTTAGAATGATGTAGTAGAACTTTTAAAATCGAATTAAAAGTAAATTTGTGAAAATTGAATATTTTAATATTTAATTGACGAGTTAAAATAGCTATTTTTCAAACAGTCTCGGATTTCGACGAAACCAGTTTCGTCGGAACCGTAATGTGATATTATTGTAAGATTTCAAATTTCATATCAATTGGATTTACCGTTTGTCCGGGGCGAGCCAAAGCGTATAGAAATTCGTTTAATTGGTTTAATTTAAATTTGATCGTTTATTTCCGTAACTCACGCATATGATCGAATTAGCCTCCGAAACCTATTCCATTGTGTCCGGAACGCGGGATAAACCCTAGAAACGCCGGTCACCGCGCGTAAATCGGAGTTCGGAAAAGCCGGATAAATAGTGTATGTCGTTTTCTATTTAAGCACTTCATTAATTTCACTTTTGCAAAATAAAAAGAAAACTACGGTTTTATCCATCAGCCACCGCCTCTTATAACCACTGGCCGAAAATCACAGATCTTCCTCCTCCTGTTTCTTCAAATCCGTGCATCGATACAACAAGCTTTCAACTGGACAATTGTAGAGCACATCTCGATCTACCATTTCAACGGTTATGATCGGATATAACCTCACGGATCGACGCGTATGGGTGTTTGAAGGGGCCGTTTTTGGTTGCGTTTTTCTGGCTGGTGGTGGCTCTAGGGGGGTGCGGTCGAGCATGGGGAGTCGAGCTCAGCAAGGCGAACGGAGTGGCGGTGGAGTGATGGAGGTTCGAGCGACGTGGAGGGTGCGGCCCTAAGCCCTAGACGCGTGCGTGGTGGGTTCTGCAACCTGTAGATCGCGTATCACCTATTGGGGGAGAAGCCACATACGGCCCAGATTTGGGTTTCGAAAATCAGCTGCCACGATTGAGTTAGGGTATAAAATAATAGAATTTGTAAATCTATTTATATTATGATGCGTGTAAACTTATAAACGTCATAACTTGTTCGTGCGAGGTCGGATTGTGATGAAAAGAATTATGTTGGATTCATTTTGTCGAGCACTACGCTATGGGGCTGGATTGGAATTGTTTGGATCTAGAGAAAATTTTGGATTAAATCGAACGTCGGTCCATTTGATTTAAAAATCATAAAAATCAAGGTAAGTGTTTTGTAACGCTCACAACGTACTAATTTTTTTTATGCTAGTTAATTTGATATTATGAAGTGTTATGTTTTATTTGTCATTGTTTGATAAAAATTTAATTGTCATATAGCTTGTCATTTGAATTAACCATTGAAAAATTAAATTGACAGATAAACTGAAATTAAAATTGAATTGCGATTAAATTACCTGACATTGATAAATATGAAACTGCCATGAATTGTATTGTCTATTGGATAATGTATTTTGATGGATGTTATTGGTTGATATTTAAATGTTTGGATGTTTATTTGCTTATATATACTGTTATGCATACATATGACACTGTGATTGGTTTAAGTAACATATACTCATCCCTGACATTTAATTGAAATAAATAACTACTTGGGCATAGGATAGAAAATTATATACGGACACCGAATTGGCTAAATTAATAATTTTTAAAATCGTCGATTTGAAATTTATTTAAATGTTTTGATTTAAAAGTTATAAATAGAAATCAATTTATAAAAATCGAATTTATCGAAAAATTGAGTTTGGAATGTTGAAATAAAATTTGGTTAAAAGAAATTGTTAAATAATTAAAGTGGAGACTTTGGAATTTAAAAATCGGGATATGATTGAATTCCGTAAATTGATTTGTTTAAAGATTTAACGTTAATTCGAGCTTTGAATATTACTAAGTAAAAGCGATAAAAGGATATTTTGAAATTGAGCTTGAAATTGAATCATATTGTAATTGGGTTTTAAATTTGAATATTGGAAGATAATTTTGTTGAGTATTATAAATTGATATTTTGGAAAATCAAGCTCCAAATCGATATAAATTGAAATTGAATAAATTAAAGGTGAATGTAAAATTGAATTAATTTGAAGTCAAAGTTGACATTGATTTGAATTGAAATCGAAATTGAACCGGTGGAATGAAAATTGAAATTGATTTGAATTAGGAAGTTATAAATTGAAATGGATTGGTTTTGAAGCTGTTTTATTTTGTTTTCCAAATTACTCTGCTATGTAAACCATTTTTGAATACTTAAACTATTTTAATCTATTTTAAATCTACTTAACCCAATTTAAATTAATTTAAACTAATTTATCTATTTCAAATCCATTTTAAGATTTTAAGTATTTTTAACAATTTTAGTTATTTAAAACTACTTTTAAACTCCTTAAAACTATTTTCTAAAATTCCAAAATGGTCAATAAGTTGAAATGTTTATATTTAAATCTTGAATTTAAATACGAATTGGGTTAAATGAAGTTGCAACCTAAATTGAAATCCAAATTGATTTTGAAATCGAAATAAGATATTGAGACCAAAATGATTTTTGAAACGGAATCTGACATTTTAATAGATACGATGATATTTGAAATGGATTTGATTTTGAAGCGAATATGATATTTTGATATCAATTATGAATCGATCTGAAATGTAAAAGACCCAACGGTGTAATAATACGTAGTTATTAAAGAGACCGGGATCGGATATGGACATACTCTCTGTCGATACCGAAAACCACTTTAATAACTATTATACGCAGTGTGGTGTTCCAGAGTGAAGTGGATGGTTTGGTGAACGCGTTGACTGAAGAAAGAGAACGATTATTGGATGACCCCTGACATGACTAAAACAGGAGCCACGCCGGGCCATTGAGGTTCGCCATCTCTAGCGGACACACTTCTTCGATACCTTATCTATTACATTTGTGATGCGATTTGGGTGCACCCCTTGATTTGGGAGTGTTGTTTCGCGTTGTTGGGGTAGCTGCTGGCTATGCCCAACATCAGTCTGGATCACGCAACTACTAGTATCCTCGTTGGTATCGCCTCATGTACCTTGTCATACTGATTATCCTATTCGCCACCACTACGTTTTGTTTCGTGTTATACCTATGGGGTGCCCTCTGATAACCACCAGTTTACGGTGGGGCTTACGGTGCTGTATAGACTATGGCATTATAAAAATGTGTTAAGGGGGATTATGGTAACGCCTTAACGCTATTTTGATACTTTATATTACTGATAGGCATTATTGTTAATGCTAAAATTTAAACGCTAACACCCCAGTGCGTAAAGTGTAGTTGTGAAAGCACCACCCGATGATTCGGGAACAGAGTATGATCAGAAAATCACAGAAAAAGCAGTAAATGACAACGATTTTATAGTGGTTCGACTCAATAGTTTGCCTACGTCCACTCTGAATATCTTTATTGATGGTTCCCTTACAATTTGATATAATTCTTCCCAAGTACAATACACTTTGAACTACTAAACACTTTGAACGAGTAGCTTAAACTTCAATGTAAGTGAAAGTCCTCAAATACATGTCGGATGCATGAGATTTCCTCTTGAAGTTGTTGATAGCGTTCTACGTGTCTTGAAAGCTTTGAGTGTTGAGTTAGTTGGAATGTAGCAGAGTATTGGTGTTTGAAAAGAATCAGCCAAAAGTCCCATGAATGTTGGAGATGGTCGCATATTTATAGATGTGATTCTGGGCGGCAGTTTTTCACTCAAGTCATGAGTCGTGCACGACTCATGAAGAGTCGTGAGTCGCATTCGATTATAGATTCAAGAGTCAGCAGGCAGTGAAGTAAGTGGTGTGGTTCTGAGCTTGTCTTTGTTCATTTGAAGTCCTACCTCGTTCGCGAGTTAAGAGGTCATGGTTTAAAGTGAGGCAGTAATAAAATCTTGGCTCTGCGGTTTTAGGTCGTGTACGACTTAAACTAGGTCGTAAGTCGTCGACGAGTCATCTTACTGCGGCATGGTATTGAACTTGTCCTCTAAGTCTTAGGTCGTAACGTCTTTAAGTCGTGGACTTTCTTAATTCGTGACATTACCTAAGTCGCTTAGGTCTTAATTCCGTTGGGTCGTTAGTTCCTTAACTCGTAAGCTTTTAACTCGCAGTCTCTTTAACTCGTGCACTTCCCCTGAGACATGACATATCTTAAGTCGCAGAGGCTTTAAGTCGTAGACTTCTTGGTCCGTTGAGTTGCTGTCTCCCTTGAGTCGTAGAAACCTTAAGTCGTGGATGCTTTAGGTCGTAAAGTACTATGAGTTGGCAACTTCTTTATGGTATTGAGTTGGTCTTTTTCTTTAGGCCGTTAGGTCGTAGCTTCCTTAAGTTGGTAAGTCGTCAGTCCCTTAAGTCGTCCATCCTCTTGACTTGTTGAGTCGTGCCATCTCTTAAGCCGTAGACTTCCTTAAGTCGTCTGGACCTTAGCTCGTTAGGTCGTGGAGACCCTAAGTCGTGTACCCTCCTTGACCCATTGAGTCGTCGCCCACCTTGAGTCGTTTTCTTATTGAGTCGCGCAGTTTTTGAGTCGGAGGAATTTGAGGGTTAACATTTGCCCCTCGAAGTACATGCCTAAGTCGTAAGTCGTGTGCTTCGACTTTTCTTAACTCGTGTGCCATTTCAAATTCCTCTGCCTTGAGATATAAAAGTTTTAGGTCGCTCCTTCTTCTCCTACTTGTTTCCATGCTTACTTCCGCCATTAACGATCTTCGAAGCTTTTCAGAGACGAATTCGACCAGTTCACCTTATCACCAATTAAGTTCCAGCCACCTTCATCATTACACTGCGTAAGTAAACTCATCGCTCGCCCAATTTCACAATTACTGTCATCTTTCGAACATGGATTTCCCATTTTCCAACCTCAACCCGAATCTTCACATCAGGCTTCTTCTTGAATCGCGTTATGATCGATCGCTGACAAGCTTGAAGATGTTTGATTGAGTTTTTTAAATGACTTGCAAGGAGAAGGCGATGGGTCACCATATTTCGATTCAGTTGATTCATAAATTTAGAGGAGGCGATATCGTCCTACATGGGTTAACGGGTTAGGAGTTAGGAAGATAACGGGTTACTGGGTTGGAGAAGGATCAATGAGTTGAGAAGAGATAACGTGAAGTTTTTTGTTTGCGATTTTGCCAATTTTCATAGTTTTCGAAGTGACTGACTTAAGATCCCCCACGACCTTAATTGCATACGACTTAACCCCTTAGGTTGTGCTTGCTTCTGGACGACTCAGGACTTAGCTTCATTTGCACTTCATTTGTTTTGTCTTGACTTGAGACTTTACGACTTGGCTTCTAGGTTGTGCACGGCTTAGCCTTGAGTTGCAGCCGAGCTAAGACTTTCTCTTAATTCGTGGACGACTTAACTTTTAGGTCGTGGACGACTTATGACTTGGAGAATTCTTCGGACTGTGACTCAATGATTTGAACAAAATTTGAAAACTTAGAGATGTTGGTAGAACTTAATTGTATTTCCAATTTGAATTGCCAGAATATACTGCTTGAACTTTGTTGTGTTTCTTCACAGATTATTCTAACTTTGACGCTATCAACCTGTTAAACACAATACTTGAAGAAAGATGGAACAAATATACTGCCATCGACTGCCCACGTCAAATGACAGATTAGTTAATAACAGATAATTAACTCAAATAAATTGTGTGAATGAAGTGCTTTCATCAATTTCAAGTAAAATATTACAGCAGCACTGAAATAGTCAATTGAAACTGACCAGCCTACGCTAATATTATGCTTGAACTTTATATTAACGAGTTCTGAAATTTTGTAATCGACCAATCATCGACTAGTTTAATTCAAGTTATATTTACTTGCTATTTTTATTAGATTTGAACGTCACTTCACACTTTTTAGGAAACGTGCACCTTCACATTTGAATATCCAGTTGCTTGTGTAGAATGACTTCTCAGGAAGAAGATACAACGGTTCAGACTGGAGAGGCAACTGTAATTCCGGCTCCTTTGGTCAATCCTCCCGAAAGAGTCTCTTCTACTTTATCGTACAGAGTTTTCCGCCAATTGTGCGCTCAGTTTGGCATTGCTGAGTCTGATGCCATTCTTCCCGAGAGAAGTGACGCTGCTGACATAGCACCCCCCGACTTTGTAACGGTCAATCGACAAATGTGCCTGAGTGGGGGTGTTCCTCCTTTCATTGACTTTTTCCAACAACTTCTTCGTCAATTGGCCATCGCCCCGTCCCAATTACACCCCAATGGTTATGCCATTTTAATGGGGTTGTGTGTACTGTTTAGGAGGACGCTTGATCGATTCCCAAGCTTTGACGAGATTTGCTTCCTATGCTCTTTCACCAGGACAAAAGATCACCCCTCTATTACTGTCGTGAGAAGTGCTCGAAATCGTAAATTGATCATCGGTCTTCCTAACAGTGTTCATGGGTTTTTGACTCAATTTTTCTATGTCCGTTGCCCCCCGGGGTTTTATGCTGTGTAGAGAGAAGGAAGTAAGATCATCTACCTTTACCTCCTTTATATTCCGAGTCTTTTGAAGTTCGAATTGCCAAGTGTTAACTTCGTCATCATTTCTTTTCTTTTATTTCAGTACTTCCCCCTCCTTGTAGAGATCCCAGTCACAAGCCAATCCTGGAGAGGCTTGTAGCAGTACCGGTTGAAGAACGGGACGTGAAATTTTTGCTGAACGACAAATTCCTTCACCAGTTCGGACTTCTTCATCCTTCTCGCTCCACACACCCCTGCGAGGTTCCAGACTCCCCAGCTAAAGCATCAGATGCTCTGGTTTCTACAGACACATCCATACCAAAAGGACCTGCTCCCGAGGCTTCGCTAGTGAAGTGCTCCACTTCGGTTGATGTTGCGGGGCCATCTGTCGAGCTTGCCCCGGTTATTGAGGAAGAAGAGCCCCAGGGATCTCCCCGACTGGCGAAGAAGCCGAAAAAACTAGCCTTGCCAAGCAGAGCAGGGACGATACTTTCGAAGGGCTGAGCGACCTCTTCGCCACTTCGCAAGAGATCTTTCAAGATGATCCTATTACTACCGGGGTTTCTTCTTCAGTAGTTGAAGCGACTTCTGTCCTGCAGCAGACTCCGTCGACTCAACAGTTGACGCTAACTTTTACACCTACAACCACTCCTCAATTAAAGAGTGGTTCGTAGTTTGATGCGCGTAGTTTGCATGCCACACACACTTAGAATTTCTTTTTTGGCACTTTTATGCTTCTGGTTTTTTGTACTTTGAAGAATTCTAAGATTTAGCCCTTTTTTATTTCAGATCCTCCGATGGGGCGCAGCGGATCCTACTATGATGATTTCCAGCGCTACCGGAGGCATAGCCAATATGACTACAGGCGTTACCTTCCCTCTTACAGAGAATCTGATGAAGAAATAGCCGCTCGAAAGGCTCAAGAGAAGAAGACTCAAGAGGAGCGTTACGAGAGAAGAGAGAGGGAGGAGCGTCACGACTCTTCGCAGAGAGGCGACGATTCCCATAAAAGAAAATCCCATGATGACAGAGGAAAAAGTCATATGGTTGAAGATTCGAGCAAGCGAGCCCGACATGGTGAGAAGCACACCTTTACAACCCCTGAAAAGGTTACTGCTCCTGCCTCGCTCGACATTCCTTCCGGCTCTCCTGCTCTCGGGAAGGCAGACATCCAAACAATAATTAGTAGGCCCAAATTCCAAGTCGGACCGGGTCCAGCCACTTTGCAGAGTCGGTTTCCACAGTGGTGTCTGAAGGGAGTAAGGTTTGACCATGACTTGGTCCCCATTGACAAGTCTGCTATGTTACGAAACCTTGATGCCGTCAAGCTTGATATTGAGAGGATGTCGAACTGGCAAAAACTTGTTGACGGGCTCCAAAGGGTTAATCGTGCGAACATAGAGGCCATGCTCACTATGGAAAACGATAAAGCCAAGTGGCAAAAAGTTCTTCAGCAACATGACACTGATATGAGGAGCATTGTTTCTTATAATGAAGAGCTTGAAGCAAAAGTTGAAGAATTGAAATAAGAGCTTGCTGCTTCCTCTACTTCCTATTCTTAAAAAGAAGAAGTGCTCCTAAAACAAGTGAGAGATGCTCATGTCAGCCAAAGGGATGCCGAAGACAGGCTTGAAGTGCAGAAAAGAATTAGTGAGGGCTATGTCGCTGACATTGAAGAGCTTCGGAAGAAAAACAGCTCCCAAGAGGCGGAGATTCAAATGCTTAAGCTTCAACTTTCTAAAGCTGAAATGGAGCGTGATGAGGCCGTTGCCGGCAAAATTGCAGCTGAAGAATCTCACGAGGCAACGGGGGCCAACATCAGCTCAACATTATTTGTTTTCTATCTGCACAGCATTTTGGGGCGCGGTAGCCTCGCTTTTGTAGGCCCCAAGTATGAAATTACACTGGCTGAAGTTTGGGAGGCCGCCTCGTTATGCTCGGTGGCAGCGGCGCTGGCTATGCTGAGTCAGCTCTTGAGGAGCACTATCTTGATGATGATGCTCGTGCCGCTCTTGCTAGGGGGAGAGAACAGCTTGCAAAATTAAGGGCCGAAACACCGGTAGGAGAATATTCAGGAAAAATCACCTCAACTACTCCAATTCAACCTTCTCCTTCAGTCGAAATTGACATTATCGGTTCTAGTTCTCATTCCCCATCTCCTACTAAAGTTACCACTGATATTACAAGCATACAAGGTGGAGATGAGGGTGGCGAGAGTGCCGAGGCACAGGCTTACGAAGTTGACGTCGGGGAACCGACTTCTGCAGGTAACCCTACTGACAATCTTGCCCAAGTAGACTGCTCATCTGTTTCTTATGAACTTGATGAGCTTTTTGACTACTTCTTGAATCTCAACGAACCTTTATCTCCGCTTTTTGCTGACTTGAACTCTTTTCCTTCTGCAGAGAAAACGTCGAGCATTGTTCAGGCTTCTCCTCCTCCAATTATTCCTTCCCCGCCTCCTAAGGTCATTCCTCCTTCTGCCTCGCGACCCGGGTCACAAGAGGAGCAAATAGAAGCCCTTCACGGCTTAGATGATCCCATTGCTTCTCAAGATCCGAAAGGAGAAGAAACTGAAGGAAGCGAGAGGACTCCAGAACCAACTGGCTCCGACGCTGAACCGTTATCCAAACTTCTTTCTCCAGGGAGTGGGCCTTCCTCCAAGAAGAGAGGAAAGCAGGGAGTTTCCAAGAAGAAGAATAAGAAGGGATCTTTAACTGGCGAAGAAGAGACGGAAGAAAGTCCCATCGAGCCCCTTTCTCCTTCATCTCCTACCCTTACAAGCCGACCTAAAAAGTTGGTCATTCGGCCAGGTGCGGGCTCAAAAGGTGGGCGGAAGAAGAAATGATGGCTCTGGTTCTGTGGCTTCCATATCGCTTTTTTGCCTTTTTTGCATGTAATGACCGGAAATTGTGCGGGTACCGGCCCCCCGCTTTTCTTTTGTTTTTTTACTTTGGAACCTGTACCTGTATATAAAATAGTGTTGAATAAAATGATTCTTTTTCTTTGTACAAACTTCTGTCTATATCTGAGAATGCATTTACTATTCATTTTTGTACAAGTTTCTTTGTATGATATTGCAGTGAGCTTGTGGTATATATTGTTCGAGCGCAATTTTACCGATGTAGTTATGCCATGCTGCCCCTATACCATAAGCCCATTGTAATATTTTATTTTATGAGGAACTTGTGATTTTATTTTTTAGAGAATAATTATTCCACATTTGGAGGAATATGATTTCATTAAAAAATAGAGCACAAATAAGTTTCTACGCTTTAACCTTTGAAGACATCACTTTTTATTTTGTGCATATACACATTTTATTGAATGAAGTCTTCTATGTGGTAAAGCGGGTATTTGTAAGGTACTTCAACTTCTTTTTGAGGAAGAGAATTTTCTAGAACAAGTAATTCACTCTTCCTTTGAAAGTTAAAGTCTGCTTTTAATGAGGATTTTTTTTAACTTACCACAGTAAAGGGCTTCTTGATTTTTGTTTCTTTGAAAAGTTGCACCTCTGAGGAAGACTTTATCACGTTTCAACACCTGGAAGTTTTATTTCAATCTTGGTGAAACGTGTGCCTCCGAAGAGGTCTTTCTGCTTGATTGTGCCTCCGGGAGGAGGTCTTTTCATTTCTGCCTCTGGGAAGAGGTCTTTCTGTCTTATTGTGCCTCTGGGAAGAGGTCTTTCTGTTTCTGCCCCTTCGGAGAGGCTCTCTCTTTTTCTTTTTTTTTTGCATTTCATCTCTGGTGAAGTGAAACTCCGAAGAGCGGCTGTTGCACTTCAACTCCTGGCGAAATGGGCCTCCGAAGAGGGCTTTTATTTTGTTTTACATTTCAACTCTGGTGAAGTGAAACTCCGAAGAGCGGCTGTCACACTTCAACTCCTGGTGAAATGGGCCTCCGAAGAGGGCTTTTATTTTGTTTTACATTTCAACTCTGGTGAAGTGAAAATCCGAAGAGCGGCTGTCACAGTTCAACTCCTAGTGAAATGTGCCTCCGAAGAGGGCTTTTATTTTGTTTTACATTTCAACTCTGGTGAAGTGAAAATCCAAAGAGCGGCTGTCACACTTCAACTCCTGGTGAAATGTGCCTCCGAGGATTGCCTGGAAGTTACTCTCTCATGGTTGGAGGGTCATGACTCCTCCAATCTTTTTTGATTGAGTAGAGAACTTTCTTTTTTGCGGCATATGCCTCGTTAGAGGTCTTTATCCTCCGAAGAGTTGTGCATTTGAAGAGGACTTGTGCCTCCGAAGAGGGCTTTAGTTGTTCCTTGTCCACTTGCTTATGCCTTTTTAGCGATCCTCTATTTTTTCTTTTCAAGCTCGCACTCCCTTCTCTTACAAGTAGTTTGTTTAATACAAAGAAGTGTACTTCATTGCTAGGCCAGTTCGCGAGAACGGACATAAGCTTCTTAATTGGATGTTTGTTTGTTCAAACTTCTCAATTTATTAGCTAGAGCCCGTTTTCGGTGAAATCATTGACCGTTCAATTGAAGCACTTCTTATCTAGGATGTAAATTCGGGAATTTTGTGACTTGGAATTTGTTTGTTGAATGATAACAAGAATCGCTTGGTCTTGTAATGTGCAAGTTTTATTTTTGTTGCTTGCAAAAATTTAAATCGACATTTCAGTAATACATTTAATGTACTTTTCATATCGAAAATAAAGCAAATATGTAATAATAATAAGGAACACAAGATTTATAGTGGTTCGGCCAAGAATTTGGGCCTACATCCACTTTATAGTCTTTCATTATTCACTTGCATCGGTTTTACAATCGCTTTCAATTACAGGAATCATACATTCATAATTCTTTTTACAATATTTCGACAAAGTTATCAAGTAAAGTATGGTCGCAAGTGATTGCTGTTCTAGGCTCTTGGAATTTGATCTCCTTCGACAGTAGTGAGTTTGAATGTGCCGTCAAGAAGCTTCTGACCTATGACATATGGTCCTTCCCAATTTCGCCCAAACACACCTGTCGCTGTCATAATTCTCTTTAGGACTAAATCTCCAATCTCAAAGCTGCATTGGCGAACTTTGGAATTGAAATGTCTGGCTATCCTTTGCTGATGAGATGCGATTCTGAGCTCAGCCTCTTCTCTTTTTTCATCAAGGAGATCCAGTGCCTCAAGTTGTAGTTTTTCATTTTCCGCTTGATTGAAATGGATTCTTCTATGTGAAGGGACCTCTGTTTCTACCGGAATCATTGCCTCTGATCCGTATGCCAATGAAAACGGAGTATGCCCAGTTGCAGTCTTGTGGGTAGTTCTGTACGCCCATAGTGCTAGTGGTAGCTTATCGACCCAACCACCTTTTGCTCTTTCAAGTTGCTTCTTGATGGTTGACTTGGTAATTTTGTTTACTGCTTCCACCTGCCCGTTTGCCTGCGGATGAGCTATTGCTGAGAAGCTTTTTCGGATTTTGAATCGTTTGCAAAAATCTTCGAATTCTTCACTTTCGAACTGAGTACCATTGTCTGTAATTATCTTTTGAGGCACACCATACCTGCAAATGATATTTTTAGTCACAAAACTTATCATCTTTTTAGAGGTGATAGTAGCCAGTGGTTCAGCTTCTGCCCATTTAGTAAAATAATCTACAGCCACAATGGCATATTTAATTCCAGATTTGGCAGTTGGTAACGGTCCTACAAGGTCTATCCCCCATATTGCAAACGGCCATGGACTGACCATCTGTGTGAGTTCAGTGGAAGGTGCTCTAGGAATCTTTGCGAATCTTTGGCATCTGTCACATTTTCGGGAATAGTCTGCTGCATCTTGATTAATTTCTGGCCAAAAATATCCGTATCAGAGAATCTTCTTTGCTAATGTTTGACCACCTAAATGAACATCACATTCTCCCCCATGTACCTCAGCTAGGACTGTTTTGGACTCTTCCCTGGATACACATCAAAGTAACGGCATTGAGAATCCCTGTCTGTATAATTGGCCATCCTGGACTATATAGCGAGAGGCTTTCCTCAGTAGCTTCTTTCGTTCTTTTGAATTTTCCGGTAAAGAGCCATTGAGCAGATATTCTATTATTGGAGTCATCCATGAGTCTTGCTCTTGAGACACGCTCATGATCCAATCAATATCCATCTCATCAATGATTGGAGCCGACAGGACCTCCACTGGAGTCAACCCCAAAAATTGAGCTTCGCCTGTGCTAGAGTACTTTGCGAGAGAATCTGCTTTCGTGTTTTCTTCTCGAGGAATATGACTTATCATGTAATGGTCGAAATCAACCAGGAGTTCCCAAACCTTTAACAAGTAGGCAGGCAGATTTCCCCATTTCGCTTGGAATTCCTTCTTGACTTGGCATACAATAAGCTGAGAATCACTGAAGATCTGTAATGCTCGGATGTTTAGTTCTTTAGCAATTCTTAAGCCAACGATAAGAGCTTCGTATTCTGCTTCATTGTTTGTTGAAGGAAATTCCAATCTTAGTGCATAGCATAATGATCGACCTTCAGGGGTCTCAAGTACAACTCCGGCTCCAGAACAGTAGTCATTTCTCGCGCCATCAACATATAACTTCCATTGGATTGGGGAATCATCGATCGTTTCCTCCTCACTGTTACCCTTATCTGTGAATTCTGCAATGAAATCCGCTAAAGCTTGTCCGTTGATTGCTTTTCGGGGATGATAAGTGATGTCATACTGACTGAGTTCAATATTCCACTTTAGAAGACGACCGAAGTCTCAGGGCGAAACAGGACTTGCTTTAAAGGTTGATCGGTGAGGACTCTGATAGGATGAGCTTGGAAATATTGCCTCAACTTTCTTGATGCAATCAGTAGGCAATTGGCGAGTTTTTCCAACTTGGAGTAATTCATCTCTGCCCCAGTGAGTCTTTTGCTGATACAGTAAACTGGATGTTGAATCCTCTTGTCTTCTCGTATCAGCGCTGCACTTAAAGCATGAGATGATACTGCCAAGTATATAAGAAGATCCTCACCATCGCCAGGCCTCTAAAGTATTGGAGGCGTTTCCATGTGGCGAATCAATTCATCAAAGGCTTTTTAGCATTCGGGAGTCCAATCAAAGTTTTTCTTTCCTTTCTTTAGGGCGTCAAAGAATGGGATGCATTTATCAGTGGCTTTGGAAATGAACCGACTCAAGGCGGCGACTTTTCCATTGAGACTCTGCAATTCCTTCTTCGTTCTAGGAGCTCTGACTTCCTTTAAGGCGGTAATTTGAGCTGGACTAGCCTCAATGCCCCTGGCGCTCACGATGAAACCTAAGAACTTTCCGGATTCCACTCCAAATGAACATTTTAAAGGGTTAAGCTTCATTCCATATTTTCGAAGGACTGCGAACATGTCTGCTAAGTGTTCTATGTGATCCACTGCTTTCTTAGACTTTACTAACATGTCATCGACGTAGACTTCCATAGTCTTGCCCAATTGCGGTTTGAACATATCATTAACAAGTCTTTGGTAGGTTGCCTCCACATTCTTCAGCCCGAAGGGCATAACCCTATAGCAGTAAAGACCAACATCGGTGATTAAGCTCGTGTCCTCCTGATCTGGCTCATGCATCATTATCTGGTTATATCTGGAGTAGGCATCCATAAAAGATAACAATTCATGTCCCGCTGTTCGGTATACCAATTGATCGATCCTGGGTAACGGGAAGCAATCTTTGGGGCAGGCCTTGTTTAGATCTGAAAAATCGATGCACACCCTCCATTTTCCATTGGCTTTCTTGACCAGCACTGGATTTGAAACCCAATTCGGATAGGTAGATTCTTTGATAAAGTTATTCTCCATGAGCCGATCAACTTCTTCTTTTAATGTTGCTGACCTTTCTGGACCTTGAGTCCTCCTTTTTTGTTTCACAGGTGTAAATTTTGGATCAATATTCAGAGCGTGTACTGCAACTTCTGGGGATATTCCGCACATATCGGCATGAGTCCAAGCAAAAACATCCAAATTTGCCTTTAAAAAAGATATTAAGATATTCTGAATTGACACATTAAGTTGTGAACCCACATTCAACACCTTGTTTGGGTCCTTTGGGTCAACAGGTACTGGTATTGTTGTTTCCACTGGTACCACTCTATTCTCCCCTGCACTGGCATTTCTAGGATCCATCTCTTTCCGTGCTCTGCTGTGCTAGCCAGTGCAGGGTCCGCCCTGTAATTGCTACAAGGCTGGTTCGTTGATGCGGACTGGGGTTGCCGCATCCTTTCCCATTTCTCTTTTCCTTGTTTCTCGTAGCTCTGTCAGATAACACTCCCGCCCAGCATTTTGATCCCCTTTTATAACTCCCACTCCATTATCTGTGGGAAATTTAATGGTGAGGAACCATGGGGCCAGAACAGCTTTGTATGCTGCGAGAGTTGGACGGCCATGGAAAGCATTATAAGCAGAAAATTCGTCGACAATCACAAAAGTTTGCTTGCGGACCACTTTTCTTTCTCCCTCTCCAAGTTCTACAAGCAAATCAACGGTTCCTATCGGCTGTTTTGGCTCCCCAGTGAAGCCAGCGATATTCTGCGATGAGGCTTGCACATCGGCCATAGGGATCTTCATTTGGTCGAATGTTTTCTTGAAGAGGATATTGCAGGATGCGCCACAATCAATGAGAACTCTTCTGACAATAGCTGGCCCGATACCAGCCGAGATGACTAAGGGATCCAAGGTAGGAGCTTCAATACCTGTGGAATCCCTGGCTCTGAACACAATATCATCATTGTAAGTTCTTTGTTGCTTCAGGGGCGTAGCACCTTCCAAAAGAAATACATCTTCCTCGGTCGGTATATACTTCAAAGCTCGGGTATACCTTTCCATCTCACCCCAGCTCCTGCCTGCTGGGTGAGGTCCTCCCGTAATGACATTGATAACAGGCCTTCCGGATTCATGCCCTGCAGTCTTCTCACTTGTCCTGGGTTGATGAGCAAGAGCTCGTTGCCCCTGGCTAGACGAAGCGGGATTGCTGCTATTATTTTCCACAAATTGCTGTAGCTTGTTTTCCCTTATCAATTCTTCAATCAAATTTTTCAGTTGGCGGCATTCATCGGTACCATGACCGGGTTGATTATGGAAGCGGCAAAACTTCCCGCTTTGTACAGCTTTTTTTCCGGTTCTCAGAACGGGAGGTTTAGGATAATCGACAGAATCTTTAGTGGCAAGGTAAATGCGCTCTGGCGTATTTGATAAAGGAGTATATTCTGATGACTTGAAGGAACGAGGCTTCTTCAGATTTTTCTGTTTCTTCCCATCGTTATTTTCCCTTTCCTGTCCTACAGATTCATTCTTGCGTGGAGCAGCAATGTTATCTTCATCTTTTTCCAATACTGCCTTTACCGGTACAGGACGGCTTTCCAGGCGTATGAACTCATCTGCTTTCTTGTAGAATTTTTCAAGGGAATTTGGTTCCTTCATGTTAAGCCATTTTCCAAATTCGCTCGTCTTGTCGATGGCCCTCATCAGATAGGTCAAAATCATTCGTGGTTCTGCATTGTCTACCTCGGCCAGCGCTATATTAAAGCGATTCAAGAAAGATATGATAGTTTCCCCTGGATTCTGTTCTAAACTTGACAATGACATGATATCTTTGGCTTTTGAAGCATATAGTCCGAACTGCTCCTTGAATTTTCGGGTTAGGTCAGAAAACTGATCTATAGACCGAATTGGTAGCTTGGTGAACCAAAGCAGAGCTACACCTTCCAAATATACAGGAAAATATCGACACTTTATTCATCAGAAGCTCTGGCACCTGTCATGTGCCAATCATACATATACAAGAATTCTTTCGGATCACTTGTTCCCTTGTAAGCTGGGATAGTTGGAGGGACGAACTTCCTTGGGAATTCAGCCTTTAAGATCCTTTCGGTAAACAGGGTTTTACTTGGAGCGAAACCCCATTCCTTCTCGTCTTCATTCCTCTGCGTGCTTTCTTTCATGATTTGTCGAACCATTTCAGAAAGATACCCCTCATCATTTCGAGCTTTAGATCCACCAACTTCAGGAAATGTCCGCTCAAAGGGGCTGGCGGCCCTCTCAGGAATGTTTCTTTCTTCATCTTCATGAATATTGCCAGCAAAGTTCCTTTCGTTACCCGTTGGTTGACGGTTTACCCCAAGCAAATCGTTCAACTTATTCAAAATTAGGGCATTTTGGGCATTCTGAGCCTCCAATTGTGCACTTTGGGCATTTATCTGCTGGTTCAGCCCTAAGATTACAGCATCCAACTCCGCTTTTGTAACCCCAACAGGTGGAGTGGCTTGATTAGGTACCGGGGAAGCGGAGGTTCCCTCTTTAACATTTCTAGATCTAACAGATCTACTCCTTCTCCTCGGAGCCATGATTTCAGATAAACTTCTAGTCTTCAGAGAGATTACTTCAACAAACTTTCGTGGAGCAATGATGATAATTCGCCTGAGTTCGATTCTCAGTGAAAGCACCAAAAATGCTAACGCTAAAATTTAAACGCTAACACCCCAGTGCGTAAAGTGTAGTAGTGAAAGCACCACCCGATGATTCGGGAACAGAGTATGATCAGAAAATCACAGAAAAAGCAGTATATGACAACGATTTTATAGTGGTTCGGCTCAATAGTTTGCCTACGTCCACTCTAAATATCTTTATTGATGGTTCCGTTACAATTTGATATAATTCTTCCCAAGTACAATACACTTTGAACTACTAAACACTTTGAACGAGTAGCTTAAACTTCAATGTAAGTGAAAGTCCTCAAATCCATGTCGGATGCATGAGATTTCCTCTTGAAGTTGTTGATAGCATTCTACGTGTCTTGAAAGCTTTGAGTGTTGAGTTAGTTTGGAATGTAGCAGAGTATCGATGTTTGAAAAGAATCAGCCAAAAGTCCCCTGAATGTTGGAGATGGTCGCATATTTATAGATGTGATTCTGGGCGGTAGTTTTTCACTCAAGTCATGAGTCGTGCACGACTCATGGAGAGTCGTGAGTCGCATTCGACTCAAGATTCAAGAGTCAGCAGGCAGTGGAGTAAGTGGTGTGGTTCTGAGCTTTTCTTTGTTCATTTGAAGTCCTAACTCGTTCGCGAGTTAAGAGGTCATGGTTTAAAGTGAGGCAGTACTAAAATCTTGGCTCTGCGGTTTTAGGTCGTGTACGACTTAAACTAGGTCGTAAGTCGTCGACGAGTCATCTTACTGCGGCATGGTATTGAACTTGTCCTCTAAGTCTTAGGTCGTAACGTCTTTAAGTCGTGGACTTTCTTAAGTCGTGACATTACCTAAGTCGCTTAGGTCTTAATTCCATTGGGTCGTTAGTTCCTTAACTCGTAAGCTTTTAAATCGCAGGCTCTTTAACTCGTGCACTTCCCTTGAGACATGACATATCTTAAGTCGCAGAGGCTTTAAGTCGTAGACTTCTTGGTCAGTTGAGTTGCTGTCTCCCTTGAGTCGTAGAAACCTTAAGTCGTGGATGCTTTAGGTCGTAAAGTACTCTGAGTTGGCAACTTCTTTATGGTATTGAGTTGGTCTTTTTCTTTAGGCCGTTAGGTCGTAGCTTCCTTAAGTTGGTAAGTCGTCAGTCCCTTAAGTCGTCCATCCTCTTGACATGTTGAGTCGTTCCATCTCTTAAGCCGTAGACTTCCTTAAGTCGTCTGGACCTTAGCTCGTTAGGTCGTGGAGACCCTAAGTCGTGTGCCCTCCATGACCCATTGAGTCGTCGCCCACCTTGAGTTGTTTTCTTATTGAGTCACGCAGTTTTTGAGTCGGAGGAATTTGAGAGTTAACAATTATCTACTTAGCGTACATTACTACATAGTAGATAGTTTAACGGATCCTTAAGAGATGGAAAATCCCGTAACATCTCTTGAGTTATTGCACGCATTTTGACACTGGATATGAGATGTCAAATCCCGTAAACATCTCTAACACCGTTACACTCATATTTATTTACGATTGATTTAACTTTCATAAGGATATTTTAGTCCTGACTTGAGTGTTTTGTCTTTTCATTACGCTCGGGTCAGTCCTGAGTTTTTCAGATTTTTGAAGATCTATTCTAGAGGATGAAGACGAAGATTTGGTATACTATTACTATTATTACCCTTGCATCATGCTATCTGCTGCATTATTTTATTTGTTCTGTTGAATATGAATAACTCTGATAAATGTTGTATAAATAACGATCAAAGTATAGTAAACAACTTCATGAACTGTTTATTTGATTATTATAATTTATCGTTCCGCTGCAAGATTCTGTGTTGTTTCCTTTCTTTTATTTCTCTTTCCTCTTCTTTTCTTATTTACCCCAATAACCATCTGCCCTTTTGAATGGTTTGGAATCGACATGTGTATTTGATCATCGGTTTAAACTGTCCAAAAAGGCAGGTCGTTACATTCGCCCTCTTCTGTTTCTTCTCCCCTATGTTCTTGTGAAGCAATGGGATCGTCCAAGTCTTGGAGAGCTTCTATTTGCTCCTATTGTGACCCCGGTTGAGAGGCAGAAGGAGGAGTGACCTGAAGAGACGGGGGAGGAATAACTGGAGGAGGGGAAGTCTGAACAATGCTCGGTACTTTGTCTACAGAAGAAAAGATGTTAAAGTCAGCATCTCTCGAATAGAGAGGAGTTAGTGGCGTGTCAAGTTTTAAAAAATAATCAAGAAGTTCATCAAACTCATGTGAATCGAACAAGCAGTTCACTTGAGCAAGATCAGAAGTAAGGTTACTTGGCGAAGCAGGCTTTACTATGTCAACTTCAAAGCCCCGCGCGTCACCGCTCTCTTGACTCTCATCTCCACTGTGAGAAGTTGCACCCTTCGTGATGGCTTTAGTAGGAAGCGGAGAATGGGAACCGGAACCGACAATGTCGATATCGGTCGAAACCGAAGGTTGAACTGGGTCGGTTAAAGCTGCCTTCCCTACATGTTCTCCTTCTTCCATTCCGGCTCTCTCTTTGACAAGTTGCTCCTTTCCCCTAGCAAGAGCGGCGCGTGTATTGTCATCAAGATAATTTGCCTCTAAATCCGCCTCAGTATAGCCAGCACTGCCAAACATGTCAAGTATGGCCTCCCACACTTTGGCCAGAGTTATTTCATATTTGGGGCCTAGAAAGGAGAGACTACCACGCCCCAGGACTCTATGCAAGTAGAAGTCAAACAATGTTGAGCTAATATTGGCCTTCGTTGCTTCGTGAGACCCTTCGGCTGCAATTTTACCAGCAACAGCCACATCACGCTCTCTTTCAGCTTTAGAGAGTTGAAGTTTTAGCATTTCGATCTCCACGTCCTGGGAGCTAGTCTTCTTTCGCTATTATACGATGTCAGCAATATGGCCCTCGTTAATTCTTTTTTGCTCATCAAGCCTATCTTCGGCATCTCTTTGAGCGGCATGGGATCTTGCACTTGTTGTTGAAGCACTTGCCCCCTTTGCGAATAAGAAGTGGAGGAAGTGGCAAGCTCTTCTTTGAGTTTTTCAACTTCCGTTTCGAGCTTTTCATTATAAGTGGCAATGCTTCTCATTTCCGTGTCATGTTGCTCAAGAATCTTCTGCCACTCAGATTTGTCGTTTTCCATTGTTAACATGGCTTCAAGATTCGTGCGATTTACCCTCTGGAGCTCATCGACAAGCTTTTGCCAACCTGACATTCTTCCGATACCAAGTTTAACAGCATCAAGGTTGCGTGGCATAGCCTATTTATCGATCGGGACCAGGTCAAGATCAAAGCGCATTCCTTTCAGGCACCAGTTCGGGAATCGGCTCTGAAGAGTAGCTGGGCCTGGACCAACTCAATATGGGGGCCTTCCAATGATTATTTGAATATCAGTACGTGCCAGGGCAGGAGATGTGGCAGTACAGGAGCAGCAGGTTGTTCGAAAATCTCGGATGCTGGTCTTTCACCATGTTTGGCTCTTTTACTCACGTCTTCGGCAATCTGACTTTTCCCCTTGTCGTCACGGGACTTCCATTTATGAGAATCATCTTCCCTCTGGGAAGAATCGTGTCGCTCATCCCGTCTTTCATGGCGTTCTTCGTAGGCACGCCTCTCACGAGATTTTCATGCAACTCTTTCTTCGTCAGTCTCCCTATGAGAAGGAAGATATCTCTTAGGATCAAAAGAGTCGTGTCTCCCGTAGTTCTGAAAGTCGTCGTAATAAGAGCGTTGCCCCATTGAAAGACCTGAAAATGGAAAGGAGGCAAAGCTTGAGAATCTTTAAAGTAAAGTGCATGTAAGTGCATAAGTGCTGAAAAATCCTAAGTGTGTGTAACGTGCAAACTACACGCATCAAACTACGAACCACTCCTCTGTTGCGGGTAAACGATGGGTGTAGTAGCTAACGTCAACTCTTGAGTCAACGGAGTCTGTTGCAAAATGGAAGTTGCTTCAACTACTGAAGAGGAAACTCTAGCGGTAACAGGATCGTCTTTAAAGAGCTCCTGTGAGGTGATAAACATGTCGCTCAACCCTTCGAAAGTGTCATCCCCGCTCTTCTTGGCAGGACTTGTTTTCCCAGCTCCTCTATCACCGGACTTTCCTGAATGTTGGGGAGGTTCTCGAGGCTCTTCTTCTTCAATGACCGGGGCAAGTGCAAGCTTGCCAGATGACCCCGCAACATCAGTAGAAGTAGAGCACTTCACCAGAGAAGCCTCAGAAGCAGGTTCTTTCGATATAGGCTCCTCAACAAAAACTAGGGCATCCGATGCCTCAGTCGGAGAATCAGGAACTTCATAAGGCTGAGTAGAGCGGGAAGGGTGTAAGAGTCCGAACTGATGAAGGAAAACTCGTCTCTTAGCAAAAACTTGATGCTTCTCTTCTCAGTCGCCACAGCGTTAAGCCTCTCACAAGTTGACTTGTGGCTAAAGTCTCTACAAGGAGGAGGGAGGACTGCAAAAGTAGAGAACGAAGTTAACGTTTAGCAATTCGGATCTCGCAAAGCTCAGAAAAGGAAAGAATGGGGATAAGTAAGTTTACCCCCTACTCTCCAGATAGCGTAAAATTCCTGGGGGCAACGGACAAAGAAGAACTGGTTCAGGAAACCATGAGCGCTATCAGAGAGATCAGTGATATGCTTGCGATTTCTGGCGCTTCTCACATATATAATGGAAGGATGGTCTTTATTTCTCGCAAATGTGCATAAATAGCAGATTTCTTCAAAGCTTGGGAGGCGGTCAAGCGTCCTTCTGAAGAGAACGCATAATCCCATCAAAATGGCATAGCCGTTGGGGTGCAATTGAAAAGGAGAAATAACCAATCGGCGAAAGAGTTGTTAGAGAAAATTGTTGAAAGGAGGAATGGCACCACAAAGGCACATTTGGCGGTTAACGACAACAAAGCCGAAGGGAAGACTATCAGCAAAATCATTTGGCCCTGGGAGAATAGCATCTGCTTCTACAATCCCAAATTGGACGCGTAACTGGTTGAACACCAGGTGACTCAGAGTAGTTGGAGTTCTTTCTGGTGGGTTGACCAGTGGATCAGCTATCGGGAAGGCCTCTCCAGTTTGTTCTACTTCTTCCCCTTGATGAGAAGACATTCTACACAAGGAACTGGATATTCAAATATGAAGGTGCACGTTTCCTAAATGTGTGAAGTGTTGTGTGAAACTAATAAAGTGACAAGTAAATATAACTGAATTTAAACTAATGAACATGTGTTAATTGTAAAATTTCAAGACTTGTCCCTCTAAGTCCAAGTACAAGTGCGGTATTAATGCAAACAAATCAGCTTTAGTTGATTAACATTGCTTTACTACTTAACTTGAATTTGTTGTCTCACAGCATTTCATACAATTTCCTTAAGTTGAGTTAATTATTCTTTATCGACTAATCTGCCATTTGATGTGGATAGTCAATGGCAGTATATTTGTCCCGGTTCTCTATGAATGTTGTAGTCAACAGGTTGTTAGCTTATAAGCTAGTGTGATCTGTAAAAGAGTACAGCAAAGTTTAGACAATTCAAAAATTCGGGCAGTTTATTCCGGCAAGTTCAAATTGAGAATTCAAGTCAAAATTATGCTTCAAGTCGGTCCAAACATTTTTTACCAAAGTGTTAGCTCGTCCCCGACCTAAAGAATGTGCCGCGGGTTAAGTCAAGTCATTTGCTCTTTAGGTCGTAATGCATATTGAAGGAAACAAGGGGCTCGGGTTAGAGTGATGTAAAATTAGTCCAAGTCTTAGCTCGGGGACGACCTAATCCTTATGCCGTTGACAGATTGGTCGTTGTTAAATAAGGTCGTTCTACTTTAAAGTCTAAGTCGTCCAAGTATGGTAAGTCGCGAGAAAGAAAGGTCGCAGGCACGCTAAGTCGTAAGCCAGTGGGTCGTTCGTTTTTCCCTGGATTCCAAGAATCTTTAACTCGCTTGATCCACTAGATTGTCCCATAGTTAGCTCAGCAGTCTCAGGCCATTTCCCCTTGGAGAAACCCTAAGTCTCATCCCTCATAACTTGCTATCCCGTTGATAATCTCCTCGCTCCCTCCAGAATCATGAATCAGTTAGCCTAACACACTATAGCCCATCATCCTCTCATTACGAATCGTCTAAAGCTAAATCGAACTACCTCCGGTCCACCGACAATAGATGAAACAGGATTCGCAGTAAAATGCGACGTAAGAAGGTAGGTCGGAAACGGAAAATAAGATTCGTGATTCAATGATGACCGAAGATTGAACAGGAAGCAAGTTCACTTACGCGATGAAATATTAAGGATAATCAGTGATTGATTGGTTCAAAATTATCTTTGGAAAGCTCGAGAAATCGCTAATGGCGGAATGGGTTATGGAAACAGTTAAAGGGAAAAACATGAGCTAAAGGTTATATAAGGCAGAGGCAAATGGATGTGCGTGTTAAGCTATCTCTTAAGTCGGTCACTATCCAAGCATGTTAAGTCGAAGAACATGACCTATGATCTAGGCGTGCACTTCGAGGGGCAAGTGTTAACCTCGTTTTGAAATAACCTCACGACCTAAAAATGGGACGACTTAACTTCTTAAGGGAGTAGGCGACCTAACAAATGAAGCGGCTTACGGGAAGGGACAACCTAGCTGCTTAGAGAAGTAAGCGACCTAACGACTTAAGAAGTGGACGACCTAACGACTTAACAAGTGGACGACCTAACTGCTTAGAGAAGTAAGCGACCTAACGACTTAAGAAGTGGGACGACCTAACTGCTTACAGGAAGGCACGACTCAGCGACCTAAATACTTCATGACCTAAGGAGATAAAGCGGCAGCGACCTAGTGC
The DNA here is from genome assembly GCA_030765085.1 of Allium cepa. Taxonomy (NCBI): domain Eukaryota; kingdom Viridiplantae; phylum Streptophyta; class Magnoliopsida; order Asparagales; family Amaryllidaceae; genus Allium; species Allium cepa. The sequence continues at coordinate 167,852,470 of CM060929.1, forward strand.
TTTCACAACCTACTTTAAGTCGCTCACGACTTAGCACTTGTTGAACCATGCCGCTCTCCGTTAGGTCGCTAGAACCTAATAGCTAGTTCAGATAGCCAGGTGCGAACCAGTTAGGTCGTAACTCATATCGACTTACGACTTACGTTAAGTCGCTCAAGACTTAAGGCCTGTCCGACAACCCCTATAAATACAGCATGAGCTACGACATTCGGGGGATCTTTTAGGCTCATTTTGGAAGCACCAGTACTCTGCCGTTTTCTCAACTCAAACAGCACTTCAAGCACTCCAAACACCAACGATACTACAACAAACTTCAAGAGAAAATCTACGTCATCTAACATGGATTAGAAAGATTATTCTACATCAAATTTTGATCTACTAGTTTAAAGTGTGTTGCAATTGAAGAAAGTTGTATAAGTTGTACTTGAGTCAGCAATAAAGAGATTGAAAGTGGACGTAGGTTTGATTATAAGCTGAACCACTATAGAAACTGTGCCTTTGATTGTCGTTCTGGTATTTTCCTTCTTATTTCTGATTCCCGTATCAGCGGGTGTTGCTCTCACACTTGCTTCACTTGCACCGGTGTGTTAGCGTCTGAATTTTGCGTTAACAAGTTGAAAATGAGGGTGGGAAGTTTGGACGGTACAATGGGAAATTTGTCTGAACAAATGGAGGTTTTGATCAACATGGTGGGAAATATTGAACACGGAATTCGTGCGCCAGTCAATTCTTCTGATGGAGGATGCGCCACACAATTCAATGCTCCTGAGTTCATTGCTTCGCAGTTCCAGGATTCGACCAATGTTACGAACAATCAAAAATGTGAAATCCTCAACTCTGATTTAGAAGTAATAGGAACAGATACTATATGCCGAGATTGTATATTGTCCAGCATCCATGGGAAATCTATACCATCCACACATGAAAAAGTGGTGTTGGACAGTATACTGCTACCAGATGAGAAAACCAGCAAAATGAATCATCAATTTGCAAAGACCTTTGCTGATGTTGGAGTGGGTGGATATGTGTGCCATCCGAAGTGTCTTATTCGATATCTCTAGATGATGGAGCAGGTACATTTTCTGTTTATATAGTCCATCTTTCTCTAGATGATGTTGGAGTGGGTGGATAAATTTATCATTGTAATTGGGGAGTGTTAGCTCATTTCTAAGGCTAACAGCCTAACACCACCTAAATGTTTATTTTCATGCATACTCCTCTGGACACTAAGAATATTCTTAGTGACCAGCGTTTTGCTTGCCTCAAACAACATAGATTTCGTGGTCAAGGAATTCATCCACTCAAATTTCCATTGATATACCTTTCTTATCCTTCAAGAATCACATGGTTTTTTGCGTTGAATCATTTGTATAATATGCGCCAATCACATGATGCGTACTTGGCATCTCATGAATTTCATATCCTACTCGTTACTGATCTACATCGTTCAACATTGACGACCATTTATGCTTCTTTATTTTATGTAATATGTAATCTAATGCATCAAACTACGTATTCTGACCTATCCCTCTAGCAATGAAGTTTTTGTACATTCCCTGGTTATGAATTAAATGAACAATCAGTTCTTTAGATATTTTCCAGCTGTTTTTTATGTCATTGTGTCTGGTTTAGAAGTTCAGATAACAACCATGAAAAGTCTATACTATAAAGAGACACACAAAATGCACAACTGTATATAATTATGAGAGAGTAAAGTTTGACAGTGAATTAGAGCTCGACTTAGGGAGCGCCTGAATTGCATTACAAGTCGACCAAGGTAATTAAAAACCAACTAGGACAAGTGCTAAAATTATAGATTCAAAAATTATTTTTGGAAAAAGTCCTTTTCTTTAAGTTTCTACAATGTAACTCATATATGATTTATTTTTTTAGAAGTCAGATACATTGCTTGATCTGCCAACCGAGTACAACAATTTCAACTAACTTGCAAATTGATAGACTATAATAGGAGTAACTGCAACTAACTTGCAAGTTCAAACCAATTAATACCGAGTTGGTAGTGCTCATAATCTTTATATTCCAAAGGTTTATAGTTCATTCTTATATTTAATCCAGATTCTTCCTATGTTGTGACGTAACTGACATTTTCATTTGTTCAGTTGACTTTGAATATAGCAAAATAATGTGTTTCATAAAGTAATGTATTGAACAATTCGAATTATGATGGTTCTGTAGTACATTTGAAACTTCTGTTTGTGAATGTAACTGCAAACTTGGACAAGCTAAAAGTCAAAAGATTATTTGTTAAGCTTAATTGCTCCCAGAGACGGTCTACTAGAATTATTGTAAAGCAAAGTTTACTTTTTGACATTGCATGAATACTATAAGTGAATGGAGTTGTTGCAAAAAGAGAAATGTGTATTGTCGTGAAAATTTGAAAGCTTGTGTTCACATTCTAAGTTTCCTTATTATACACCAATATATTTCCAAACATTTATTTTTGGATAAATGGTTTAAAATTTAAAAAACAAATAACATCAAAATAATTGAATTTTTTTTCTTTTTTAAATATGATCCATTAATGTTAGTAAGTGCTGATCTCGAAAATCAAACTCGTTACCTTGGTCTTGTAGTTTAAACTATCGAACAACTGAGCTAACCTAGATGACAATGACATCATTCATTAGTCGACTTAAATTGATAGCATCTGGTATCTTACACAAACTTTGTTTAGTCAACTCTTTCCATATTAATGACATTTATTTACGCTTTTTGTTTGTTTGCATTCATAGTTCCTATACTCTATAAATCTACAAACATCTGTTGTTTTATTTCAACATTCAAAATAGGGAAACATAAAGATGGGAGCATTTGGTTTGTGGCTAACTGTTTTTATGCTTGCTTTTGCAGTAATGGGAAATAATGCGGTTTTAACCTCAGGTGGTTTGTTTCTTGTTTTCCCCTTTTCTTGTTTATGTCCTCTTGACTGAATAACTTTCATAAATGCAGAATACGCACCATAGATAAATTTGTATAAAGCAAATATAAATTTCATATGCTACAAGACTAGTTTAATAAGTGTATCAGTATTTGATCGTAACTGTTGAGATGTTGCATGACGGTTTAGCTATTTTTCCTGCAAGTATCTAATTATGTTCATTAATGTTGCTTGTGAATAAAAGTAAGGTTGTTTCTAGACTTACAGATTGTAGATGGAAGTGTTGTTATACGAATTTTCGATAAATACTTCTTTTAATTAGCCAGGTTATAAAGGGAGCCGCTCCGTTTGATCCATTAACTTGCTTGGGATTTTGAGAACTATCAATAAACTTCAGTAAAAAAAATTATGCAATGTCCTGGATCAGCAAATATAACGTTTTTCATGGATCAGCAAATATATCTGTATAGACATGATACGGATCTGTACTAATGGAGAGTTTCATTATTCATATTCTAATTACGTTTTAAATAAACTGAAAGTTCATGCAGTATAACAACTGCGCACATCTTACTTCTCAACTTGAGACTCTATCCGGGGTTCCTTTGAGTCTTATTTCTTTTGCAGTTAACTGTTACACCAAAGTACAAAATGTGAATGCTTATTTGTATCTTATTTTTGGTTGCAGGTACGACAAGTTTATTGGTGTACGATTCCATCTCAAATGATTTTTAAGTTGTACCAAGATTTGAGGACTTCAAAGGTGTTGGGCATTTCCTTGGCAAGGAGTGTATGTATTTTTTTAAATGTAGGCCTTCTGTGTTTGCTAATGTTATTATATAACAATACAATCTCCTATGATTATCATTATCGTTAACTATGATTCTTGAATTGTAACCATATAAAGACTTGTAATGCCAGCGATATATTAATGTGCTAAATGCTAGTGTTATGTACTGGTATTATGTAATGATATTGTTAAGTTATTACGCACTGCAATGCAGATTATTGGATCATTTGAATATGCACTGTCTATAATATTATTTGTTTTGATGTCTCGGAATGATTATTGATTATGTATTGGATATGAATAGGTCTATAATATTATATATTGGATATTGATTACGGCTTTCGGACGTATCTAATGTGTCAATTAGATACGGCTAATGGTCATATCTAATGTATCCATTAGAAGTGTCAATTAGATATGGCTAATGGCCATATCTAATTGATACTTTAGATACGGCTTTTAGCCGTATCAAAATATTAAGCTCGGCATATTTTGATACGGCTTTTAGCCGTATCTAATAAGATTAGATACGGCTAAAAGCCGTATCAATATATCGTTTATGGTGTAGTGTCGTGTAGTAGTTACCTAGTTACTGAAGTAACTCAGCCTTGTCTTGGCATAAAGCTTGTTAAATTCTCGGGGCATCCCTCCAGAATCGTACCCATGTGGTAGTAGGAAGTTCCTTAGCCCGACCATTTGTTGAAAATACAATCACCAATATGCGCCCTTTACTATTGCAGTTGTATAACCTGCCATTCTTACATGGTAGCTATAGTAGGCATAGTATAATGGTACCTATGCTGGCTAAGATTAATATTATACTTTCGAAATGTTTTCCACTATGAACTAATAATAATATCAAAAGGATTTTGCTTAGTAAGCATGTTTGACTATCATAAGGAGAAATGGCCGCTAAGTGTGCGATTGCATGGTGTGTGCCGGGAGGCCTTATGGTAGTTAATTTTCAAAAAAGCATTGCAGATTTCAAAATTTTAAACTCTTTTGCTGTTAGTTTTAAAGATAATCTATTTTGTTTGCTCATACCAATCCCATGACTGACCCGGAATTTATTGTTCCCCTCCTAAACTCTAGGTGCCCATAATTTTCTGCACGGGTAGTCTAGAGTGGGATTTTCCAGAAAATCAAATAGTAGGTGTAGACTCATTAGCATTCAATCTCTGGATATTGGCAATCGCATTTGGATCGAGTTGCTTCACTTCAGTGTTGATGGTGGTTCTCGCTTTTAGCTTTTGAAGTCTTTCTAGTCTTGGAGCATTGGCAGTGGTGTTGCAGTCAAATAGGAGTATCTATCTTAAGGACTTCTGAAGAAATTATCTTTCAGAGACTTTCTTTCGCTGTTATTTTTTGTATCTCTGATGTTGATATCAATTGTATCAATGTATTGTATCATTGTTGCAATCAACTGTTGTGTATCAATGTAATTCATTTTCTTCCAATGTGTTGTTGTACTTAATGTGTTATAAGCTCCGGCGAATCAGATTCGACGTTTGAATCTGCGGCATTGGAATACGAGTGATGTATCCAGTTTCGATTTTTGAAGGTCGAGTCAGGGTCATTTCACTTAGGTTCTAGATTGGATTGATAGAAATCACAATTGATGACAAAGACCCAAAATTCAAATTCATGAATTACGAGATTGTGGAACATAACCCAGAGTAGGGTATCAGTTAATAGAGTTTAGAAGTTAATAGTAAGATATCCAACACCCAGATTCAGGTCTTAATAAGAAAGAATTGAAAATAGTTTTAGAACGGAATTATCAAACCCAAATTTCGGTAATTGTCGTGGATAATAAAAAATTCATAATAATTGTTTTCATGCCAAAAATCCCAAGCCCAGTTCACGGCATATGCCGGATAATTAAAAATTATCATCAATTATCTTTGTAATAAGAATATCCAGCCCAGATTCGGGCATATGTGATATAATCATAATCCCACGATAATTATCTTTAATAAGAATCCTCGGCCCCGATTAGTGCATATATTGGGTAAGAAGAAATCTGTGGTGATTGCTTTTCGATAGAAATCCTTGGCTCAAATTAGGGCATTAAAATGAAGTTGAATAATAATCTCGAAACCCATATCAGTATAATAAAGACCGTAAGTGATTGGTAAAGACCCAAAATCTAGGGTCGGGTGTTAACACATGAAATTTAGAAATGAAAGTCGCAAAACCCAGATCCAAGTATTTAGTAGACGAAGTTCTGCTTTACTTCTTAGATTTTGTCTCCTTCAACATGCATAATCCTTTAGGCTATGTATATAATATTTATTTGATTAGCTTCTTTTCAAGCTTAGACCTCTTATTCCATAATCTGATGTGCCACTTCTTGGGCCTGGACATCTCAGTCCATTGGAGATATACCACCTCTCAGGTTAGGACATCATAGTCCATTATTTGATGAGCCTCTTCTTGGACTTACACATCTTAGTCCATTATTTGATGAGCCTCTTCTTGGGCTTGGACATCTTAGTCCATTATTTGATGAGCCTCTTCTTGGGCTTGAAATCTTAGTCCATTATTCAATGAGGATTTGACATTCAATGAGGATTGGACATCTTTGTCCATTACTTGATGAGCCACTTCTTGGGCTTCGACGTCTTAGTTCATTATTGTTTGGTGCTCTTGGATAGCTCATCTTAGAGGCTGGAACCAAGGACTTACCCAACCTCCCTCCAGGTGGCGCCCTGTCGTAGCCATAGCGTGATGCGGACAGGGGCTTGTTTGGTGCTTTAACCTGGCCATAGCATGGCATGGATAAAGGCTTACTCTGTCCTCCCTCCAAGAGACTCCCTACCCTGGCCATAGCATGGCATGGATAAGGGCTTGTTCAATGCTTTATCCTGGCCATAGCATGGCATAGATAAAGGCTTAATCTGTCCTCCCTTTAGGAGGTGCCTTGACCTGACCAGAGGCCTGGCCAAGGACTTGTCCGGTGCTTTAACTTGGCCAAAGCATGGCGCAGTTAAAGGCTTACACTGCCTTCCCTCCAGGAGGTGCTCTACCCTGGCTAAATCTATGGCGACTACAGCATACTTTTCTCCTCCTTTTTAGATTGGCAATGGGCCGATTAAAACTATTTTCCATACGTCTAAGGGCCATGGACTTGAGATTGGAGTCAACTGACTTGGGGGTAATTCGGGAATTTTCAAGTAGTTTTGACACTTCTCGCATCTTCTTACACACTCGATGGCTTGGCTTACCATACAAGGCCAATAAAATCCTTGTCACGTTATCTTCTTTGCCAATTTTGTTCATTCGAGCAGTCCTCGTAGAACCCCTCATTTGCTTTTGCTAGTAACTTTACAACATTATTCAGACTTACGCATTTCAAGCAAGGAAGTGCATACCCCTTCTTATAAAGGATTCCATCCATTATTGTTAAGTTTGGAGCTTATCTCCTTATTTTTCTTGCTTCACCATTGTCAGATGGGAGTATTGTTTTAACAAGATGTCAATGATGGGTGACATCCAGGTGTTATCATACAAGTCACTTAGACTTGATTGGTCAACCATTTCATCTGATATTTCTTTATTAATTTCTCTTCCCTCTTTCTCTTGTAGCTTAGCTCTTGACCATGTCAGAACTAAAAGTTCCTTTCCTAGTTTAGGTGCTTCCTCTCCAATACTCAAAATTCCCTAATATCCCACCAGTATAATGCATGTATCCGGGGCTTCCCTTGAATTGGCTAGTTTTTCTAGCGAATCTACTTGTGAGTTTTTCGCTCTTGGGACTTAGTGTATTGAGAAGTCTTCAAACAAAGAAAGCATTTTTAGTATCTTATTCATGTATAAAGATAGCAGGGAGTCCTTTATTTGATATTTGCTTCACTTGGTTTACCATTAGCTGGGAATCATTAATGAACTGAATTCTTCAAATCTTGAGTTCTAATGGCAAGGTTAATCCCGCTACCATAGATTCATATTCCATCACATTGTTCCTTGCAAGAAATCCTAATTTTAAGGCGTAATGTGAGCGGTGTCAGTCTAGTGTTATGATTACATATCCTGCATCGGCCCTCTGTTCATTTAATGCATCATTAACAAACAATTGCCACGTAGGCATCTGATCTTTTTCCTTTTCTGATTGCTCTTTAATGAAGTTAGTATATTCATTAATGGAATCTTCCAATGTTTGCCCCTTGATTGCAGCTCGCGGCTGAAATTCTATATTATATTGGCTAAGCTCGATTCCCCATTTTAACAACCTTATTAAAGTTTCTAGTTTACTAAAGATTTCTTAAATGAGAAAATTGTTCAATACCCTGATTGGATGTGCTTGAAAGTATGCACTCAGCTTTCGAGCTGTGAAAATCAAGCAATAGGCTAGCATTTCAATCACTGAGAATCGAACCTCTGCACCCTTCAATCTTTTGCTCACATAATACATAGGATGTTGAGCTCCATTTCCTTCTCTAATCAATACTGAGATGACCGTGTATTCTGAAACTGCTATAAATAAGTGTAAAACTTCCCCATTCTCGGGACTAGAATGTATCGGTGGCTTTTCTAGATGGCTTTTCAATTCATGAAAAGCTTTGCTGCAATCTTCCCCCTGCTCAAAGTTCTTCTTGTTACATCAGAGAAGGGAATAAATTTACCGATAGCTTTGGAAATGAACCTACTTAGGGCGGCCACCCTTCCATTCAAACGCATTACCTTCTTACTGGTTTTGGCTTCAGCCGTGTCCTTAATGGCTACAATCTAGTCAGGACTATCTTCAATCCCTTGAACTCAAAAAGAGCACTTTTGTGGGCTCAATTTCATTTGATATTTCCATAATATCCTGAACATCTCTTCTAGATCCTTAACATGATCCCGAGCCTTGCTGGATTTTACAAGCATGTTATCCACATAAACCTCCATATTTCGACCGATTTTCTCTTTAAAGATTCTATTGACTAGTCTTTGATATGTTGATCCTACATTTTTTAGTCCAAATGGCATTGCTTTGTAATAATAAATTCCTCATTCGGTTATGAAGCTAGTGTGTTTCTCATTTAGCTTGAATTTTGGTATTTGATTACACCCTAAATAATCATCCAAGAGAGACAACAATTTATGCCTGCTTGTTGCATCTACTAACTGATTAATTCATAGTAACGGGAAATAAACTTTTTGACATGCATTGTTGAAATCTGTATACTCAATGTTAGTTCTCCATTTTCCATTTGATTTCTTTACCTGAACTTGATTAGCTAACCACTTTGGGTAGTATATATCCCGAATTAACCCATTCTCAAGAAGTATGTTAACTTATGCTTTCAAAATATCTGATCGTACCTTCTCTTTTTTCCTAATGGGTGTTACCTTGGATTTATGTTGAGTGTATGACACATGACCATTGGATCAGTCCCCACCTTATCAGAATGTAACCAAGAAAACACGTCCTTGTTGACCTTAAGAAATTGGATCAAATCCTTCCTCAAGTAACCATTAAAATCTTTTCCCACTTTGGCCACTTTAGTAGAATCGCGTGAATCTATGCACACCTCCTCAAGGTCCTCTATAGTTCTTATCCTTTCGGTTTTCCCTCGACAATCAAATTCTGCGACGATTGGGCCTTCTTCAGTGGAGTTAGCATCGATTCTCTTCCTTTTGCCTCCAGATGGAATGTACCTTTCATACATGCGCTTGTTAGACGAATTAATTTTAACTTCTCCTTCGAATGTTGGATGTGAAAATCCATCATCCGAAGGTTGTAAAATAGTGGAAGAATCAAAGTAAGCGGAATACTCCCTTCTATATTGATATAAGTAGCAAAATGCATCTCTCGGGAGCTGAATTACTCCCCTCGGATGGTGCCCATTCTCTCTTTGTCATGAATTATACCATTAGGTACTTTGTGGAGACAAATGCATCTATTTTGTCAAGTGTTGGCCTGCGAAAGAAGGCGTTATAGAAAAATGGTCTGTTGATAATCACAAAAATAGTCTCGAAAGTTCAACAAGATGGATGCACCCTTATTTGCACAAGCAGTTTCACTTACCCTACCGAAGTCGAACATTTGTTATTGAAACCGAAGATGGGTCCCATAATGGGCTCCAATTTGTCCTCAGGAATGTTCATCTAATCAAAGGCATGCTTGGAGATAATGTTGACGGCACTGCCTGTGTCTACCAGAATTTAAAGACGATGGACAATCTGATTAGAGCAATAATCATCAATTGATCACTATGCGGATGGTGAACCCCTTTTTTCAGCTCTTGAGGAGTGACAACAAGATTCGACATTTGAATACTGAGCCATGGATTCTTCAATGGGGCTCTTCTTGGATAGAGAAGACGCCTTCCTTAGCTTCCTTGATGTATCTATTTAGGTCCCCTTTGCTATTTCCCACCGGATGCGGCCCACCATGAATTACATCAATTTTGTTTATTGGTAGGCTTAAATCCAGTGGGTTTTCATCTTCCAATATATTAACGGAATTGCTAGGGTGCTTTTGTGTACCATCCCCTGTCCATTGAGCTTTCTGTGTATCTTGGATAAATTCTTTCAAATGATCCTCACAGATTAGTTTTCGGATGATTGCAGCAAGAAGTTTGCTCTCATTGGTCTTGTAACTGTTCACCTTGTGATATGCACAATAAAATCCTCCTTTCCTTTTTCTAGGTTGTTCTGAGCTTTTAAAGAAGTTGGAAAGTTGACCCTTTCTTTCACCACCGCATAAACGTAAGACAATGGCTTGTTTAAAGCAACTGCATTAGCAATTGGCTCTTCCCATTTCGTTCTTTTATATCCTCGATCTAGACTGAATCTTCATCCTCCCTTCTTGGGGATAGATTTCCTCTTAGCATAGTAAAGCTCATCCATCCGAATGAAATTATCGGCCTGGAAGTGGAAATCTTGTAAATCTTTACACCAATTAACAAAGAGCTGCTTCTATAAGGGGGTGTTCTTTATTAAACCAGAATCTACCGCGATAAGCTTGTCTCTTTCATTCATGTCCTTTGCTTTTAATGCTTCAGCATTGAATCTCCTCAGGCAGTATCCCAAGGATTCTTTCTTCCTTTACTTATGTTTTCCAAGACTGTATAATCTATAGTGGGATCTTTATAAATGCAGAACTAGGTGGGGAATTCATAGGAGAATAGCTTCCATGAATAGATGGTTTTCTCTCGATACGGTTTGCACCATTTGGTTGTTAATCCTTAGAGAATGACAGAGTAATCAACGTCTGACAGCTCATGTCGCATTGTATAAATCCATTTGGCTATCGAAAGCTATTAAATGATCATCTGGATCTATAACTCCATGGTATTTCATTGTTGGGATCCACATAAGATGGGATGATGGTTGCCATGATATCGTTAGTAAATGGTGGCACCGATACGATACCCTTGCCATTTTTAACCATAGTTCTTTTCCCTTTTGTACTCATTGAATCCTTAATTGCCTTCTCAGCGCATCCTTCAAATAGGCTTCCCTATTACGGTAATTTTTCTAGTTCGAAAAGTATTCTTTGGATGTAGAGCTTTCGGATTGTTCAAGCGATTTATTAAGAATCCTCCCCTGATAATCAACTTTAGATTGAAGGTATTTCTCCCTTTTGGGGGATGTTATATCTATCTTGCTTTTGTTTTCATCGGAGAGATCTTTCAAGTTCCTTCCGGGCGAAACTACCACTTTCCCTTGAGTTGGTTTTGCTATTTTTGAAGACGTCTACAACAGCATCATTTTGAGGAGCTCTTGCATTTCTTACAGCAGATACCCTAAGAGTTTGATCTTTGCATTATTTTTACCTTGTTAAGTTGGTGATGAAAGATGACCTTGAACAACCTCATTGATATTAGAGGACAGAGCGATGTTTTCCTTAAGAGTTTTGTGTGGACAACCCCATCCTCCATTCTGCTTAGTCGTTTAGATTTCATTTTCGTATGCCAAGTCAAATGATCAAAAATTAGTCTATATGATAGTAACAAGGTCGAAGTTTCGAGCCCTCCTTCTAGCGTCGAAAACGTTAATAAGAAAACTTGTAAACATCCCCAAAACTAAGTGAATAACCAATAAGGTCATATAAGAATAAGAGGTCAAAGAAGTTGCTTCTTTCGAAAGCCAGCTTTCGACCTGATTGATCATGTCCAAACAAATTCAGTGTTAGATTAGAAATGCCAGCGAAAGAAGAAGCACACAACTCAAAACCTTTCTTTTGAATGAGTTGAAGGAAACTATTTATGAAGGCTTTTAACCATGTCGAAAGGTTCATTTCAACCATTCCGACCCCATCGGAAGGTTCGCATGTTCTATTAAAATGAGATAGCTACTCTTGACCTCATTAATTTCACCTCTTTTGTTGGTGAAGCACTTCGAAAGGGTTGCAGATGTAGGGGGGTAAACCTCTTTCAAATGAATTCCTTTTTTAACATTCTCTTGCAAACAATGGACTCGATTCCCTTCAGAACACCCCATTTGACCAGGTCGAAAGGAGCTTCGTCCTTTTCAAATAGATCCAGATTGTAATTGCCTAATCTTCATTCAGTTTACTTTGCATATGATCAGCCTGGATATTCATAGGTTTTATAAATTCGGCAATGTCGAAATATCATCACCATTTTCATTTCTATATTTCGATGTCGATGAAGATGTATTTCGAATGATCATATCGAGGTTAATCTTAATGTATCACATAGAAAGAAAAACGATAAGAGAATAAGATAGAATCATGAGCAATGGATCACTAATCTAGCTAACGATCTTAATGATCATCCTTTTAATCGAAATACTTAATGAATTCGCCATCTCTCCATTTTTATTAATCCAAATTGAGTTATAATTATGAGAGCTTTCCCCAAATTAATTTAGGGTTTACAAAGACGTTTATTGTCGCAAAGAAGTTGAGATAAGAGATAGGATTCTAAAATCCGTCCCCGAAATTGGACCTCTTGGGTCTTATTTATAGATGTAGGTCGGCCCTCCTTTCGTGCCTATTCCTTCAACCTAGTCGAAAGGCCCCTTTTTATATGTCACCTTATTCCTTTCGAATTGGTCGAAAAGCCACTTCTGGCTTCGACATAGTCGAAAGGCCTCTCTTTCGAATTCTTTAATTCACCCTTGCGCTTTCCTTATCTTACTCCGGACCATTCGACTAAATCGAAATGGCTTTTATCAACCTTTCGCCTTTCTTGAGTCGTCCATATTCATTTTCCTACTTTCTTCGAAACTCTTTTCGATGTGATCAAAATGTCCTCAAATTCCCCTTTTTTTCTTCATGTGGCTTTATTGTTATTAGAAGTAAAGACTGGAGCTTTCGACTCTGTCGATCGGTTGTCCATAAGGGCTTCGAAGATGTTGAAGTACCAATGGCTTTGATGTAGTGGCTAGCTTCTGATTGCATGCCTAAGAATTAATGTGGAACCTTCTCCTAATGTCATTGGCTTCGACCAGTTTGAAAGGCTTGGGTATGCTTTCAAAAGGGTTGTTATAAAGGTGAAACCTTTGGGTCCGAAAGGTTTGGCGCACATATGAGTGGTTGATGTTCATTGCCTTCAAAAGGTGCTTCCATGCATGTCCTTTCTTACTTTAAATACATGAATCTATATGCATCGAAAGGTTAAAAGTGGTGGAAGGGTAGTCCTACCTTTCTCTTCTGTCTGACCTGAAAGCTTTCACTCTATTTTTTTCTTATAAGGGTGCCTTGTCCCTCTGACTCCTTCAAAAGCTTTCTCAGTGACCTCAAAATGTTCTTTAGTGAACTTTTCCGAAACCCATGCCTGTAACTCCAACAGAGCCTTATATTTTCATTAGCCTTCTTTCATACTTCTATACTCAAGTGGATTTTATGGTTAACATCTATCCTTAATCCATTTGCTAATTTTTTTACTATTTACATTTAGTTGGTCATATCATGAAAAATAATTTTAGTTCCTAATTAACGAAACTTTAATATATTAGGTGTTAACGCTAAAATTTGAACGCTAACACCCCGGTGTATGAAGTGTAGTTGTGAAAGCACCACCCGATGATTCGGGAGCAGAGTATAAGCAGAAAATCACAGAAAAAGCAGTGAATAACAACAATTTTATAGTGGTTCGGCTCAAGGCAAGCCTACGTCCACTTTAATTCTCTTTATTGCTAAACCGATTACAACTTTACAACAATCCTCAATTACAATTATGACGAGACAAACAACTAGAACTTTGGTAGAGAAGAATTCTTCGAATCCATGTAGATGGCGTTAGATTTTCCCCTGAAGTTAGTTGAAATGTCTTTCGAACTTGAAGTGTCGGGTCAGTTGAGAATTCAGCAGAGTATTGGCACTTGAAATGATTGGCCAAAAGGTCCCATGAATGATGGAGGTGGCCATGTATTTATAGGAGTTTTCAGCCCTGAGTCGTGAGTCGTGTTCGACCCATGCTTGGCTCGTGGCCGAGTCAAATTAGGTCGTGGCCGACTCATCGAACCAACCCTTGATTTCTCCATGGCTTATTCCTCTGCTGGATTTTATGCTAAGTCCTGTGTCGCTTACGAGTCAATCTTCCTTGGCATAGGCACTGTGGCAATGGATTACGGCACAAGGATCCACCTTCTTATGTCGTTACTTCCCCTGAGTTGTCTCATATGATAAGTCGCGAACTTGTTGAGTCGTTGATCCACTGAGTCGTTGTAAGCTCTGAGTCGCTGCTTACCATGAGTCGTTGAGACGATAGTCTTGATGAGTCGGTAACTCACTGAGCCGTCCTGCCTTGTGAACCGTTAACCCCTTGAGTCGTCCTATCCCTCTAAGTAGATGAGTCGGTCCATCCCTTGAGTAGATGAGTCGGTCCTGTCTTTGGTTGGATGAGTCGGTCCAGTCCTTGAATCGTTGGCAAAACGAGGTTAACATTAGGCAAACCTAAAAATTTCGGACAATTTTCATATAGAGAACTGTCATTTATCGATAAAATGATTTTTGTTCACGTTATCAAAATTCTTTGAATTATTTATTTTTATAAACACTTCTCAAAAAATAGTTTACCATCATTAGTTATTAATAAAATGGGGTTAACAAGGTTATGAAAAATATTTAAATATGAAGTATTCAAAATTCCAAGTCATTACATATACTAATACCTATTTGTCATTCATACATAGTATATAGTTACTGAGTTTTAACCTTTTTGATTATTTGGTAGAATACAAGTGAGCATGATGCACATAATAGCACACATGTAATGACATGTTCATTAATCTTATGTTCATGTGCAACATACGTCCATTTAAGTTTGCAAATAATCACTAGGTATCATTGTTTCGATGAAGTGAACTATAATGGATCCACTTATTGGGAATATATCTACGTATATGTGCCTTTTTTATGGATTTTATCAGGAAATTTTATACTTACGGCATGTTTAATTCAAATATATGATTGAGCCTTTGAGTTGTGAGGTGAAAATGAGCATACATGTGTATATGTGATTGTTTTCACGTAGCGGTATGAGAGGAGTTCTATAAAAGGATGAAAGGAAAAGGGGTAATTATATTTTTTTTATGATGGTTACTAAAAATAATTTTTCAAGTATTAGGGAGTGGATAAACTAAGGGTGACGTACTTTTGCTTATGTAATGTTGAATTTTATAATGCAACAATCTTTATTAACATCGTAAATTGACTATATTCAACAATATTTACTGAGCTTTACAATTCTTGGTTCGTAAATAAGATTTTAGCACTTTAAATGTATAAAAAAATCACATCATTTATAGAATTTTTTAAAGTTAAGGTTAAGGCAATGCCCTTCGAACATTGTTACATATATTATATCTTAAAATGTTCAATAAACGTCGTTAATTCTTATGCTTTAACAATATTTTCATACAATCTCAAAATATATTGTATAGCTTTTATATGTTGTTGTTGAGTCCTTTAATTATAAAAGATAATTTTGAAATAAATATATGCATAATAGCCATAATTAAATATCATAAGCAGTAAGGCAAATGTTGTGGTTATCCGGTAATTAATTTGAATCAATTTGATTTCTATTATTTAGTTATGTTTAATAAGTTAAAACAAATAGTTAGGAATGGTGTGTTAAAATTCATTATACAGTAATAAAGTTTGTTAAATACATTCATTTTTGCATATTATAGTAGATATTATAGAAATAAATTAAATAGGCTTTTATTTATACAACAAGTTAAATCAAAGGTTGATGCCTCCTCTTTTGTTTTAGTACTTTAGGTGGTTTTACTGGAAACAATTCAGCACCATTTTTTCTTGTCTCTCTAATTAGTCACGGCCAAAGAGCAGTCTCAACGAAAAATTATTTGCCATGTTACATTCCTTTGCTTCGTTATTCCCACGAACAATTTATATAAGAGTGGACTCCAGCTTCTAAATATTGTGATTGCTCTTATTTCTGAATTATATATAGATCTTAAGAAATTCACTTTCTTTTTAAGATACTACTAAAATTGCTATTGTTCAAATTAAGATATTACATGCTAGTTGAAGTTAATTTTTATGTTCAAATTAAAATTTTGAAATCGATTTTTATGAAATAATCTTTGTCCTCATGCAAAATGGAAACTTCCGTTACCTTGGAATACATTTAGACAACAATATTTTCATTTTTTATGGAAAACTAGAAAACCATTATTCGTTCCTTTATGATCTATTTGAGAGACAAAGGAATCTCTTAAAGAAGTAATGAATTTGTTCCTGTTTGAACCAATATATCCAACAATTTTGGATAAAATCCTTATAACAGTTTAAAGTTGATGTAAGTGGTTGTAGGAATTGGTAAATTGTATGTCATTATGTAGATGTATCAAAAAATTGTAAAATGAACAAGTTTGCTACAATTATTTTGAACTCAACCATAATAGCTCTTTCGTTACGTCGCTAGCTTAAATATATTAATATGCATCATATCTTATTGTATGCATTCTATGGTTTTGTTCTTGAAGAAGCAAAAATGGCGGCCTTATATATTTTATTATTGATGTATCAATGTTCAGGTACACATAATTTTATAATAAAAGAAAAAAATAGGCTGAAAATAGTCCATGCTATCAACATCCAAAGGCAAAGGTTAATTGATTGCATGATTATAGACAATATTTTATCCTCTCATGTAATAACCCGAAAAATTAGAATAATAATAATTAATTAACAAATTAATCGAATAATAAAATAGGGTTGGGAAATTGTCAGAATTGAGCAATGGGAGTTGCAACATTTGGTCTATGGTAATTTTTTGAGCAATTTTCATATATAACTTGTTGAAATCCAAGTCAGTATGAATAAGTTACGAGAGATACAAAGAAAATAAAAATTATATATATATAATTAAACAAAAATGAAAAAAAAGGTAGACCCGTTATGGGTCGACCCACACCTGAGTCGGGTCGACCCAAAGGTCGAACCGCCTATTAGCCAGGTCGACCCGTTCATCCCTAGACGATTTTTCGTCCAGGTGCGAGCCGAAGACTGCAATTTAATTTTCGGTGAATTCATGTGCGTTCATAGCTACATCTAATGGTTCCTAGTGAGCCTATGATGTGGTTGCACCGGATTAAATCTTCAAATCTGATGGCCTGAGATCCCTAAGCCACGTTATAAATAGAACCCTAGGCCAAGTTATTTTTCTCATTCATATTTTCTCCTAATTAGGTTCATTGGCTAAGGCTAAACTCTAAATAGAAAAAATTTCTAGGAAGGAAATATTTTTAGTAAAGGTATTTTACACCCTAGAAGTGGATCCAAGAAGGACTAGAATTAGAGCTAAGTACCACAGATGAGTGTTTTTAGATTTGTAAGCAATTTAAATTAATAGGGTTCTTAATAGTTGTAGTTTTTCTACTATTTTGGGACAGTTTTTGTGTATGTTTATTTACAATCAGTTTTTAAGTAAATTTCAAAAGTTCTTTTCAGTCTATTTTTGTTCAGCTATTTTATTCAGTTATTTGCAGTTATTTACATCTGTTTTAAGTTGGAATTTAGCCTGTAAATGCTAGTTTCTTTTTATAAAGACTTAATCCTTTTGGACGCGAATAAAATAATAAAATGAAAAGAATTCGCAAATATAGATTAAAACAAAAAACAATAAATTTATATAAATAGGATGTAAAATGAGAAAAACTAAAAGAAAGCAGAGATTGACTGAAATAGGAAAATTGGACATATTTACAGGCATGATTATAACAAGTGGTTACAAATAAAAAGAGAAAATGAGGGAGTAACAGTTGCATGAACCATTATAACACATATGTTATAATTAGAAAGAAAGAAATAACAGAGGGGCCATATTTTAAAACGTAGATCATGGATTAAGTTAATAAACAAATATAGCAGTGGTGGTCCATACCGGCAGCATTCCCTTTCAGGCCTAGGACTGATGGTCTCATATGTGGGTGAGGCTAGGCATGCTTATGCTGATTAGGGTAAATAAGTGACCAATATATAGAGGCTCAAATTTGGGGGTTTAGGAAAGGGGCGCAAAGTTAGAAGATTTGTTTTTAGGACCTATACCGGCAGCGTTCCCTTTCAGGTCAAGGAATGATGGTCTCATACGTGGGTGAGGCTGGGCACGCTTATGCTGATTAGGGTAAATAAAGGATCAAATAAGGGCGTCCGTTAGTGTGTGCTGGCGATGACCGAGCGTACAACATCGATTAGGGTATTTGCTACTGCATCCTAAAAGCTAAGAGGGGTCTTTTGTGGTGGGACTAACAAGATTGGTTCACAGTGGCACGTCAGAGATAGAAATGGTCGATCAATGTGTAGGATTAGGATTTCAACCTAATCAAGTTAGCAGTTGAGATGGGATTAGGGTTTCATCCTAATCACGGCAGTTTAATACAAGTGCAAACAATTAAAGTAAACAGTCAAACAAAATCAGAAACGGTATTTTATGCCACTTTGATCTTTTTGTATCTTCCTTTAATGCTAGAACTATTGCTTAGTCTATTACCTTTCTCTTGCTTAGAAATTCTAGTAATTACTTTCGACCACCAGACTTATTGTCTGACCCACTCCTCTATCTTTCCTTTTTTTCCAATAGGTCGGTAGTATTGAGGATAGTTGATTCAGGTTGTTTGTAGATTCATTTCCAGAATTTTCTCATTTCAGATTTATTCTTCTTCTTTTCATCTTTTTCATTTGGATTATGATGGATTGGCACTTCAGAAAGAGATTATTATTGTTATTTTTGTACTCCGATCAAGATTGAGATGTATTTTCATAAGACCTGAGAGATTTTGAGTTTTTGAGACATGTTATGTTTTTATCACAAATTTGAGATGAAGTTTAATTCTAAATGATAAGTTATTATTTAGTGTTTCGGCTGCATTTACCTATTTTTCTTGTGAATCTTGGTTTCTGTGATGCTTTAGCTATACCCATAATGCACCACATCCTTTGATGTGCCTTTTTTGGTAATACTAAGGGTTATGGGGTGTTTCATTTGGTATTAAAGCCTAAGGTTATAGGATTCCTAAAAAACTTGTTTTAAAAGTAAAGTATTTTTCAAAGGTAACATATTTTCAAACTAAAAGTCTTTTTAGAAAGAAACTCTTATTATAGAAATAGTTTTCAAGTATAAGAGATTTTTTATAAAAATCCCCTAAAAGTCCAGCTCAACCTTCTTTCGATTCTTTCAAGCCTAATTTTTTTTCTTTGCATAGAATTGTTGATGCCATAAATCTTTCAGAGCATGTCCAAGACCCTGGCTGGTCCAGTAGATACCTCCAAGCTACAGCACCAGAGGTGCAAGGGCAAGCGCCCAATATAGCACTACCGGGTGGAAGTCCTATTAATTCACTTGCAGCAGCCAATTTTTCTAAACTATGCAAGGATTTCACTAATGTAGGAGGCAAGACGTTTTCTGGCATGGAGGATTTCATAGAGGCATGAACTTGGTTGAGGAATACGGAGCAGATATTTGGGTTGTTAGGATTGAAGGACCGACAGAGAGTTCAGCTTCCATCTTCGCAGCTGAAGGGCGAGGCTTATTACTGGTGGGAGACTGTGGAGATGGAGGGTAGAGATATTGGTTGGGTTGGATTTTGAGAAAGGTTTAAGAGAAAGTTCTTGTCGCAAGTCGAGGAATGCATGCAGTTGGAGAAGTTCATTAGTCTAAAGCAAGGGAGTCTTTCAATGAAAGAGTATATAAATCAGTTTAATAAGTTGTCGAGGTTCGGGATAGAGCTTGTTAATACACCACATAAGAAGGCCACCAAGTTTGCTAAGGTTTCGAACTAGCCCCTCCAAGGGTTGGCTTTGGCACACATACCTATGGGATCGATGTATGAGTCACTTGTGGAAACAACTCTCATATTAGATGTTGCTAAGGAAGAAGAGGTTAAGGGGTTTCCAAAAGTAGAAAACTTTAAGAAGTAGTGGTGGAAAAATAAGAAGGATAAGGACAAGAAGAAAGGAGGAGAACCTCAAAAGGGACAGATCAAGAATGGCAAGAAATGTTATAATTGTGGATTAGTTAGGCATTACTCAAAGGACTGTAAGAAGGACATGGTGAAAGAGAGGTGTTACAACTATAGGCAGCCTAGAAACCGTAGTAGAGCTAGTCCTCAGAGGATAGGGTAGAGAGTAGGCTCACCTATGGCGCAAGTACGGGCTTTGGATGCAAAACCTTCTAGTAGTGGATCAGACTGAGGTAGGAAAGTCTTGGTAGAAGGTTTGATCTCTATTTTGGATTTTCCTATTCTGACTCTTTTTGACTCTAGAGCATCGCATTCTTTCGTTTCTAGTTCCTTGGTTGATTGTTTGCACTTAAATATTTTTCAAGTTGTTGACCCTATATTTGTTTCAAAGTAATAGAAGGATCAGCACATTTATCCATGATTTGTAGGGATTTGAAAATTTTTATACTAGTCATAGAGTTCTATAGTGATGCCTATGTACTGGGATTTCGAGATACAGGATGATTTTGGGGATGGAATGGTTATCCACTTATGGTGTGACATTGGACTGTGAGAGGAGAGTTGTCAGGCTAGGGACATGTAGCGGACAAAATCTCGAGGTTTCTTACGACTTGTAGGGGTCAGTCACGTTGAACTTCCTTTATTCCCTTAATTCTCACTAGGAGAGTTAGATTCAGTTCCAGTTATTAGAGATTTCCCAAATGTTTTTGAGGAGGTTAAGGGGCTACCCCCTAAGAGAGAGATCGACTTTAGGATCTATCTGAATGACAATGCTCGGCTTGTTGCATTCCCATGAGACATATGGATCTAAGGGAGAGGAAGGAGTTAAGTAAGTAGATGAATGAGCTATTGGAGAAAGGCTTCATCAGCGAAACATATCTAGGTGGGGGCACCGATAGTCTTCTCTATAATGTAAGATGGTTCCCTTCGACTTTTTGTGGACTATAGAGAGTTGAATAAGCTCAC
The DNA here is from genome assembly GCA_030765085.1 of Allium cepa. Lineage (NCBI taxonomy): Eukaryota > Viridiplantae > Streptophyta > Magnoliopsida > Asparagales > Amaryllidaceae > Allium > Allium cepa. Next base: position 167,873,514 of record CM060929.1, read on the forward strand.
GAAGAAGAACCGTTACCCACTTCCTAGGATAAACGATCTTTTCATTTGGTTGGTTGGCTCTTCAGTATTTTCTCAGCTTAAATTAGTCACTGCATTTCATCATCTTAGAGTCGCTGATGATAGCATCGATAAGACAACATTTAGGACACTCGATGGATTCTTTGAGGGGTTGGTTATCCATTTGGACTGACCAATGCCCAGCCTATTTTGTAGATGCGATGAGCTGTGTTTTTCAAAATGTTCTAAATAAGTTCGTTATTGTGTTTGCGGACGACATTCTCGTGTTTTCCAAGAGTATGGAAGAGAATGCTATTCATCTTGAGGAGGTTCTTCATACACTTCATGTTCATTAGTTGAAAGCAAAATTCTTGTAGTGTAACTTTTTGCATGAGAAGGTGCGTTTCTTGGGGCATGTTGTCTCAAGAGAAGGTCTAGTTGTAGATCCTGGTGAGGTAGTAGCAATATAGGATTGGAAGGCCCCCAAGAATGCTACCAAATTTAGAAGCTACCTAGGTTTGGTTGGTTATTATATGAAGTTTATCATATATTTTGCTAAGATTTCAGCACTGCTGACTCCCCTCACTAAGAAAAATGAGGCATACGTGTGGGACGTGGATTGTGAGGAATCTTTCATGATGCTAAAGAAGGTCCCTTACTTGTGCACCAGTGTTAGTTTTACCTGACGGAGCTAAGCCTTCTACAATATACACTGGTGCATGTGGGACATGCCTTGGGGCAGTATTGATGTAGGAGGGGAGGGTGGTATGCTATGGGAGTAGACAATTGAGAACTCATGAGAAGAACTACCCCACACATGATTTGGAGGTGGCTGCTATTATTTTTGCGCTCAACTCTTGTATACATTACTTGCTAAAGGGCAGATTAGAGCTTTTCACTGACCATAAATCATTGAAGTACTTTTTCTCACAAAAGGATTTAAACTTGAGGTTGCAGCGTTGGATGGTGTTACTGGCATCATATGACTTCAAATAGCTTACACCCCTAGCAACAGGAACGTGGTTGCAGATGCGTTAAGTAGGAAGAGAACAACCTTAGCCCAATATTCGTGGAGTGGAAAAGCCAAGTTATTATTTCCACCTTTGATTTTAAGCCCACTACGAACATTACTCCTGGGTTATTTGCAGCACTTGAGGTTAAGTGACGCATCGGATATAACACTTCGACGTGCTAATAATGTTTGATACATATTGAAGCAACTTTCTTCCACACGTAATGTGGATTTCGTGTCAAGTAAACCAGATAGAACGATAAATGCCCAAATCCGTTGATCTCTCGAGATACCGGATTCTAACAATCTTCAACACGTTGATCGCACATGATTCCGTGTTATAAGATCCATGGTTCTTCGACGTTGATCTTGTGCACGAGATTCCATGAATCGGCTTCAAATTTGTTGATTCGAGCGCACTCAAATATCTGAAGATGGAAGAAGAAGGAGATCACGCTCAACTTCAACAAAAGTGGCAAAAGCACACAAACAATTTTATTCAAAAATCAACTCCTTTACAAATGACACCACACCCCTATTTATAGGAATTACAACACAACACGACCGACCTAACATCATGCGACCCAACACAGGTGACACGCGACCTACGAGTTACATGACTTAACACATGCGACATAAGAAAATACAACATCACATATACGAAATAAGACCTAACAATCATGACTTAGAAAACACTACGAGTTACAACAATGCGACATAACAATATACAACAATACAACATACGACTCACGAGTTAACGTCATAAGGAAAACACGGCTTCATGCGACATAAGCTTTAGTGACTTAAGAGAACCAGCCTTCATACGACATAAGAACATAGTGACCTAATTGAGCGACTTAAGAACGCGGCCTTGTTTTCCTGAGCTGTTGGCTTCATAGGTCGGTAGGTCGTTGAGCGACTTAAGAAACGCGGACTTGTTTTAGCTTCCTAGGTCGTAGGTCATTGAGTGACTTAAGACGCGAGCGACTTAAGGAATTGGGGCGAATTAAGAGAAATGCGGCTTCAAAGAGATGCATTGATGGTTGGGGCGGCCTTAGGTCATTGAGCGACTTAAGCGACTTAACTCGCTTATCTTGATGCGTTGATGACTGGGGCGGTCTTCGGTCGTTGAGCGACTTATGCACACTACTTAAGGAAATGAGCGACTTATGTTAGAGCGAGTTAACCTGATGTGCTGCATCATCCTTCCCTGGTTGAAAAGAATTCGACCCCGTATTCTCACTTTCCTCTTCTTCGACATGCATATTCCCATTATATGGAATCAAGTGTTTGACGTTGAAAACGTCAGCAGAATGGATATGATCCGGCAATCTCAACTGATAAGAATTCTCATTAATCTTCTTTACGATCTCCAAAGGACCAATCTTTCTAGCAGCTAGCTTGTTGTAAGCATCAATAGGAAATGGATCCTTAGTCAATACTGCATATGCAAAATCTCCTTCTTTGAATTCAACATGTCGTCGTTTGATATCTGCGGATTGCTTATATTTCTCATTTGTCTTAAGCAATCGTTCCTGCACAACCTTGTGGAATTCTTGCAATTCATTCACAAAATCGCTAGCTCGCTTGATCACTCCTTTCAGCTGTGGAACTATAGATAAATCCAATGGTCCTTCAGGACCTGTCGAGTAAACGACCTGGAACGAACTGAACCAAGTGCTACGATTAACTGCATGGTTGTGTGCGAACTCAGCTTGACACAGGTTGGAATCCCAACTCTTCAAATTGTCATTCACGAGGAATCTCAATAGATTACCCAGGGATCTATTCACAACTTCCGTTTGTCCATCCTTCTGTGGATGGTAAGCAGTACTAAATTTTAGCTTTGTCCCGACCATTCTCCATACACTCATCCAAAAATGACTTAGAAAACGAGTGTCCCTATCTGAAACAATAGATTCAGGCAACCCATGAAGACGATAGATCTCTCTGAAGTATAACTGTGCGACATAACTACATCTGCCGTCTTCTTACATGCAATAAAATGTACCATTTTTGAAAATCGATCAACCACCACATAGATAGAATCATTGTCACGTTGCGTCCTCGGCAAACCCAATACAAAGTCCATGCCAACATCCACCCATGGCTTAGTAGGCATAGGCAACGGCAAATATAAACCTGCATTTGTCGCGGTCCCCTTTGACACTTGACAAATATGGCACCTCTCAACAAACCTTTCAACTTATTTTCTCATTGACGGCCAAAAATAAGACTCTGAAATCAATTGCATAGTACGGTCACGGCCCACGTGTCCTTCCTCATGCAATTCTTTGATGATCTTCATTCGTAAACTGCAATCTAGAATAAGTAACTGATTTCCTTTGAATAGAAAACAATCAACCAGCATATATCCATCTATGGTTCCCTGCTTGACTTTGTCTATGATCTTGAAAAAATAAGAATATGAATTAAGCACATTTGGAAGTAAGTCAAAACCCATCACTTCTACTCGCATGGTTGTTAATAAAGTATTCCTCCAACTCAATGCATCTGCGACGCGATTAGTTACTCCAGACTTGTGCTTCACGATGAATGTAAATCGCTGCAAATAAGCCATCCACGATGCATGCTTAGCTGCAATTTTATCCTACCCTTGCAAATGTTTCAATGCTTCATGGTCCGTATACAGAACAATTTCTTTATGGAACAAGTAATGTCTCCAATGCTTCACAGCCTGCACAATAGCATAAAACTCCACATCATAAGTATTGTATCTCATCTTTGCTCCATAAAGTTTTTCACTGAAATAGGCAATTGGACGACGCTTCTGACTCAACACTCCTCCAAATCCAAGTTTCGATGCATCCATATGTAACTCAAATAGTAACTGAAAATCTAGCAACAGTGTTGAGGTTAAAAGTTCCTTGATTTTCTCAAAAGAAAATCCTGCCTCTTCCGTCCATGAAAACTTCTTTCCCTTCATACAATTAGTAACAGGAGCCATCACACTACTAAAGTGTGGTATAAATTTTCGATAAAATGAAGCTAACCCATGAAAACTTCTGACTTCTGTTATGGTTTTGGGCCGTGGCCAATTTCTGACCGCGGCTACTTTACTCTGGTCCACTTGTATTCCTTCCTTGGACACGACATATCCCAATAATAAAACACTTGGCGTCATGAACACGCATTTCTTTGTCGCTGCATAGAATTGTTCTTGATGAAGAATAGTTAACACCTTTCGCAAGTGTTGAAGGTTTTCCACTGTGCTTGCACTATAGATCAAGATATCATCAAAGTAAACTACAACAAACTTCCCAATGTAAGGTCTAAAAATTTGATTCATCACCCTCATAAATGTACTTGGTGCATTAAATAGACCAAACGGTATTACCAGCCATTCACATAATCCTTCCCGAGTCTTGAATGTTGTCTTCCATTCATTACCTGGTCTAATGCGAATCTGATGATATCCACTCTTAAGATCGATCTTTGAAAATATTATAGACATACTAAGTTGATCCAATAAATCATCAAGTCTTGGCGTAGGAAATCTGTATCTGACGGTTATTTTGTAGAGTGCCCTGCTATCTGTATACATCCATGAACCATCTTTCTTTGGCACTAACAAAGCTGGTACAACACAAGGACTGAAACTCTCTCGAACACGCCCTTGCCCAAGCAACTCCTCAACTTGTCTCCTCAACTCTTCATGATCCTTTGGACTCATGCGATAATGTGGCTATGCGGTAAAAAGAGCACCTGGTAGATCAATTTGATGTTGCATATCTCTCAATGGCGGTAACTCCTTGGGTAATTCCGCAGGAATGACATCTTCAATTTCATTCAACACTGGTCTAACCTCCACAGGAATTTCAAGAACTTCGTTTGTTTCATACCCAATCAACATAAACATTTTATCACTATCTTTTACCTCTTCAACAAATTCTTTCGAAGATAATAGACTAGTTGATTCCACTTTCTACTCTGCCTTGTTTTCACTTTGTTCACGCTTCTTAGGAATTAAGGTAATTTGAGTTCCTTCAAACATGAAGCTGTTAGTGCGACCATTATGTTGTACATCTCGATCATACTGCCACGGTCTTCCCAATAGAAGATGATACACATCCATATCCACAACATCACACCAAATATCATCTTTGTACTTCTTCCTAATAGAAAATGTAACAAATGCTCGTCTTCCCACTGTAACTTCTCCACCTTTCTTTAGCCATGCTAGTTTATAAGCTTTAGGATGTTTTTCAGTCTTCAACCCTAACTTCGTAACGGCTTCTTCAGAAATAATGTTATCACAGCTTCCCGCATCAATAACAAACTGACAAACCTTCCCCAAGATAGTACATGTAGACTGAAAAATATTGCTTCTCAGCCAACTAGAATCATTCTCATGCTTTGGCACTAAACAAGATTTCCTCATCATCAAATTACATCCTTCATCTCCTTACACAACTTCTTCGTCTTCATCAAACTTCGATGGTTGAGTATAATCAATCTCAGCTTCCACATCCTTATATTCACATTCCTCTGCAACCAATGCTCTCTTCTTTGACTTTGTACATTCATTTCCTTTGTTGCCAAACTCCTGACAACTATAACGCTTGATACTGCTGTTGACCTTCGCTTTAGCGGCTTCATTGAAAATTGGTTTACTGACTGCCTTCGAAACATTAGCACTGCTACTAGCACCCTTATTCTGATTGTTGGAACTCGTAAACACACCACCTCCCCGTCTCCTTTGCTTCTACTAAGCTAGAACTTTCTAATGTGCTTCAGCAACAGACATTGGACTGAATATATTCACCATTTCTTGAATTTGCATTCGTAACCCTCCAACATATCAAGCTGTTAGTTGTTCCTCTGTTTCCATAATATCATTCCTTGCAATCAATTGATAAAATTCATCTTCATAATCATTCACTGTCCTCGTCCCTTGGCTCAAGTTCTGCAAACGTTGATACACAAGAGACTGATAATTGTATGGCAAGTCGCTTTCATCATCTTTCTCATCTTATCCCAAGTGATAAATTTTGATTTTCCCATTCTCTCCCGAGTTAGTTTAGTTTGCTGCCACTAAGCCATAGCTCTTCCCCTTAGCCTTGTAGCAACTAACTAGACTCTACGATTATCAGGAACTTCTTTGAATTCCAAAATTTCTTCGACATTTGACAACCAATCAAGAAATTCTTCTGCTTGCATACCACCTTTGAATTCTGGAGTTTCCATCCTCATACTTGATTCTCATTTGCGATCATTTTTCTAAATCCACATATTGATTTCGCACTTGGCCTCGATTTCGATAATGAATACTTCCTCTATCACCATCCTCCTCAAAATCATATGTACTTCGATATCGATCCCGTCCATCTATATCTCTTCGACCATACATGTCCCTTCTACCTTGTCTTTCAACATCACGATAAGGTTCATTGTCAAACTCATGTGTGGTTCTTCCTTCATTTCTATACTCATGGTGTTCTCTTCTCATTGAAACTGAAGATTCTCTCTTCTCCTGAAAAGACTGGGGTGACATTCTCCTTTCTCTCGAAACTGAAGGTGAAACCCAATTTCCACTTTGGTTTGAAACTGGTGAAGTTCTCCTTTGATTGTGATTCATGTCTTTCATCAATTTCTCCAACTTCTCAATACCCTCATTAAAATTTTCATTAATATGTTGCTCCATCTGTTCAGCTTCTTATCTTCTATACACATCGTCAACATTATGATAGCGATTAGCACGTCTCGGAGGCATGATCTTCAAACAATCTCTTTTCCTTAACTTAGTTCCGATCTAACTTCCTTAACTCGGCTCGCTTTGACTTAGCCCAGCTTCGAACTAGATTGAACTGATATGTCTCGGTTCTAATATGGCTCTTCTATGATTTGATTCGGCTTAGCTCTCACTTGGCCTTGATCTTACTTTGGCTATGATACCAAATAAGTGACACAACGGATATAACACTCGACGTGCTAATAATGTTTGATGCAAATTGACGCAACTTTCTTCCTCACGAAATGTGGATTTCGTGTCAAGTAAATCAGATAAAACGATAAATCCCCAAATCCGTTGATCTCTCGAGATACCGGATTCTAGCTATCTTCAACACGTTGATAGCGCACGATTCCGAGTTAGAAAATCTACGATTCTTCGACGTTGATCTCGCGCACGAGATTCCTTGAATCGGCTTCAAATTCGTTGATTCGAGCACACTCAAATATCTAAAGATGGAAGAAGAAGGAGATCACACTCAACTTCAACAAAAGTGGCAGAAGCACACAAACAATTTTATTCAAAAATCAACTCCTTTACAAATGACACCATACCCCTATTTATAGGAATTACAACACAACACGACGGACCTAACATCATGCGATCCAACACATGTGACACGCGACCTACGAGTTACACGACTTAACACATGCGACATAAGAAAATACAACATCACATATACGACATACGACCTAACAATCACGACTTAGCAAACACTACGAGTTACAACAATGCGACATAACATTATACAACAATACAACATACGACTCACGAGTTAACGACATAAGGAAAAGACGGCTACATGCGACATAAGCTTCGGTGACTTAAGAGAACCAGCCTTCATATGACATAAGAACATAGTGACCTAACTGGGCGAATTAAGAACGCGGCCTTCTTTTCCTGAGACGTTGGCTTCATAGGTCGGTAGGTCGTTGAGCGACTTAAGAAACATGGACTTGTTTTCCTGAGCCGTTAGCTTCCTAGGTCGTAGGTCGTTGAGCGACTTAAGACGCGAGCGACTTAAGGAATTGGGGCGACTTAAGAGAAATGCGGCTTCATAGAGATGCGTTGATGGTTGGGGCGGCCTTAGGTCATTAAGCGACTTAAGCGACTTAACTCCCTTATCTTGATGCGTTGATGACCTGGGCGGCCTTAGGTCATTGAGCGACTTATGCATGCGACTTAAGGAAATGAGCGACTTATGTTGGAGCGAGTTAACCTGATGTGCTGCATCATTAAGCCTACCCTCATAGACCAGACTAGCTCATGGAAGCAAGAGGATTCAGAGCTTGTGGATATTCTAGATAGGATTAGCAGAGGAAAGGTCACTAGACATCCCATGCTATTCCATCGATAGTAAAGGGTGGCTAAGAAGAGATGGAAGACTTTGTGTCCCTGCACTAGTGATTTGATGAGTGCAGTTCTAGCTGAAGCACACCATTCTTGGATGACTATTCATCTGGGTGGTGATAAGATGTATAAGGACATGAAGAGAGTGTATTATAGGAGTGGCGTGAAGAAGGATGTAACAGAGTTTGTGGCTATGTTTCTTCTATGCCAAAGGGTTAAGGTGGAGCATCAGAGGCCTGGCGAATTGCATCAACCATTGGATGTACTCGAATTGATGTGGGATAGTGCTTCGATGGATTTCCAAGATGGTTTACCCCGATCTAGGAAGTGGAATACCAGTATTTAGGTGATTACAGATCATTTGACTAAGAGTGCCCACTTCATTCCAGTCAAGAGTAAGAGGACAACACCTTATTTGGAATCCATATACGTTTGTGAGATATTCCGAATACACAGAGTTTCCTCTAGCATAGTGAGCGATAGAGACCCTATCTTTACTAGCCTTTTTTGGAGGAGCTTGCAAGAGGCTTTAGGGACATAGCTTAGGTTGAGTACAGCCTATCACCCTCAAACAGATGGCCAAACGGAGAGAGTTAATAGCGTTCTTGAAGATTTGTTGAGGATGTGCATTCTTGATTTTGGAGGGATTTTGGAGGGGCACCTCCCTTTATTGGAATTCGCTTATATCGATAGTTTCTAGGCTAGCATAGGGATTGCTTCTTTTGAAGACCTTTATGGAAGACCTTACAACTCGCCTACATGCAAGTTGGAGTCTACAAAAAGATTGCTATTTGGTCCCGACATGGTTAAAGAGACTTCAGAAAATATTGATTTGATTAAAAGTGGAATGAAGATAACCCAAGATAGACCAAAATCCTATGCAGATAAGCAGAGAAGGGAGGAGATTTGATTTTCATTAAGGTGTCTTCGGTAAGAAACATGGTGAGGTTTGGATCAAGTGGGAACCTAGCTCCCAGATACGTAGCACCATTCCCCATTATGGAAAGGGTGGGAAGATGGCGTATCGGATAAAGCTACCGGAGAGGCTCGCGGGAGTTCGTGATGTTTTTCATTTTTCGCACATGAGAAAGTGCTTACATGATTTAGCAGAGGTAGTAGAACCCATACAACTTGAGGAAGTTGAAGTGGAAAGAGAAGCATCGGTTCTTCGCATCCTTACCAAGATCGTTGGACATGATATCAAGAAGCTTAGGAATAAGGAAGTCCCTTTGGTTAGGGTGCAGTGGGGAGATAGTATTGAGGACTCAACGTGGGAGGCTAAGAAGAAAATGTGTATCTCTTATCTGTATCTCTTCGATGGTATGTTTTTAATTTTCTATTTCCATCTTTAGTTTTGAATAGGTTCTTTCCTTTAGTATCCTTTGGGAGGGTAGATCTTAGGATTTAACCTATGGATGGTAACACTGAATGTAAACATATTACTAGAACACGTTATGCATGTTGGACACAAGTGTTCGCCAATGGATGCTAATGGACACATACAAACACAGTAGGCACTATTATCTCTTAGATATCGACCTAACTAGGTCACTAAAGAATATGCATATAGATGTGTGTGCACTTACTTTATTATTTCATGGTTGCTATGAATGGATGATTATAATATGATTGTTGCATTTGGATGATGATTGTAGCACACATATAGAACTATCAGTTTTCATTAGGGAATTTGCATTCATTTGGATACATGGCACGAACATGAGCGCATAAAAAGGAAGTCGACTGAATCAGTAGACCGCCTAATTTTTTGCTTTAGTTGAGGACATTGACACTACACAATTGCATATATCATAAATTGCATAAGAAACTTAATGACAATGGATGTAATGGATGATGGTTGAATATGTGGTTGTGGAGTTTGAATGAAAATATTTATTCATTCTTCTATCCTTGGAGATTTCGAGGGTGAAATCCTTTATGGTGGAGGGAATATAACAACCCAAAAAATTAGCGTAATAGTAATTAATTTAAAAATTAATTGAATAATAAAATATGGTTGGAAAATTGTCAGAACTGGTCCACGGGATTGCACCATTGGGTCCGTTCTAATTTTCTAAGAAATTTTCATATATAACTTGTTGAAATCCAAGTCAGTATAGAGAATTTATGAGTGAAACAAAGAAAATCAAAATTATATATATAATTAAACAAAATAAAAAATAAGGCAAAACCATTAAGTGTCTACCCATGCCAGAGTCAGGTCGACCCGCATTCTTCCCTGAATGATTTTTCATCCAAGTGCAAGACAAAGACGGTAAATCTTATTTTTGGTAAAATCCTGTGCGTTCATAGTTGCATCTAGTAGTTCCTAGTGAGCTTATTACATGGTTGCACCAGATTAAATCTTCAAATATGATGGCCTGAGTTCCCTAAGCCACACTATAAATAGAACCCTAGGCGTAGCTATTTTTCTCATTCAGATTTTCTCCCAATTGGGTTCATTGCCTCAAGCAGAACCCTAAATAGAAATTTTTTCTAGGGAGGAAATCGTTTTAATAAAAATATTTTACACCCTTGAAGTGGATCCAGGAAGGCCTAGGATTAGAACTAAGGACCATGGTTGATCGTTTTGTAATTGTTTTAGATTTATAAGCAATTTAAAATAATAAGGTTCTCAATAGTTGTAGTTTTTCTACAATTTTGAGACAGTTTTTATATAAGTTTATTTACAGTCAATTTTTAAGTAAATTTCAAAAACTTCTTTTCAGTCTTTTTTTAGTCAGCTATATTATTCAGTTGCAGTTATTTACAGTTATTTACATTTGTTTTAAGTTGGAATTTAGCATATAAAAGTTAATTTCTTTTTGTAGAGATTTAATCCTTTTTACGCGAATAAAATATTATAAAGAGAAGAATTCTCAAAATGGATTAAAATAGGAAAACACTTAATTTACAGAAATTAGATGTAAAATGAGAAAAATTGAAATAAAATGGAGACTGACTGAAATAGGCAAATTTAAGATATTTAATAGCATGATTATAACAAGTGGTTATAGCTAAAAAGAGAAAATAAAAGAGTAACAATTACAAGATCCAGTATAGCACTTAGGTTATAATTAGAAAGAAATGACAGAAGGGCCTTATTTTAAAACTTAGATCTTGGATTAAGTTAATAAGCAAGCATAACAGTAGTGTCCCGTACCAGCAGCATTCCCTTTCTGGTTTAGAAATGATGGTCACACATGTGGATGAGGCTGGGTATGCTTATGCTGATTAGGGTAAATAAGTGGCCAATAGATAGAGGCCTAAATTTGGGGATTTGGGCAAGGGATGCAAAGCTAGAAGATTTGTTTGTTAGGACCAGTACTGGCAACATTCCCTTTAAGGTCGAGGACTAATGGTCTCACATGTGGGTGAGGCTGGCATGCTTATGATGATTAGGGTAAATAAAGGGTCAAATAGGGAGCGACAGTTAGTATGTAGTGGGGATGACCGAGCGTGCGACATCGATTAGGGTAAATAATTCGCTACTGTGTCCTAAGCGCTAAAAGATATTTTTTGCGGTGGGACCAACAAGATTAGTTCACAGTGGCACAACAGAGATAGGAAAGGTCGATCAATAGGTGGGATTAGGATTCAGCGTAACTAATTTAGCAATTGAGATAGGATTAAGGTTTCAGCCTAATCACAACATTTTAAGACAAGTGCAAACAATCAAAGTAAATAGTCAAACAGGTTCGAATGTATTTTATGCTACTTTTATCTTTTCTACATCTTCCTTTCATGCTATAATATTGCTTAGTCTATTATCTTTATCTTGCTTGGAAATGATGGTAATTACTTTCATTCACTAAACTTATTGTCTGACACACTCCTTTATCTTTCCTTTTTCCCCAATATGCCAGTAGAGTTGAGGGTAGTTGATTCAGATTACTTGGGGATTAATTTCCATAATTTTCTCATTTCAAACGTATTCTTTTGCTTTCTTCTTTTTCATTTTGCTTACGATGGATTGGCACTTATGAGAGGGTTTATTATTTTTATTTTTGTACACTGATTATGTGAGATTGAGATGTATTTTCATGAGACATGAGAGACTTTGATTTTTTAAGACATGTAATTTTTTATAATAAATTTGAGATGAAGTTTAATTCTGAATAATAAGTTATTATTTAATGTTTTCTGTTGCTTTTACTTATTTGTCTTGTGAATCTTAGTCTCTATGATGCTTTAGCTATACTCATAACGCACCACATCCTTTGGTGTGCCCTTTTAGTAAATACTAAGGAGTATAGGGTGTTTCAGCTCATAAACGTATGTGTATGGTACAATTTCTAGAAATGATAGTTATGTCCAAATAAGGCTACTTTTCTAACCTATCTCCTAGAAGACTCAACACTAACTGCCGTGTGCTCTTCAGTTAAAAATTATCCTATTTTCAATCAGATATGGTCTTAACTGCTATATGCAAATAACCCAAACCATTTGGATCATGCTTGCCTTGAATTATTGACGGAAAATTAGATTTATAAATAGAAAATGATTTCCAAATAAAAGCTACAAAACATTCTTTAGTTTAAACTAATTTTTTCCTCTATTTATTTTAAACATTAATCCCATGTCCAATAGTTGAGTTTTCCAAATGTAATAGTCTTTTTTTAGTATTGTTTGTAAATACTGTACAATGTATATTCTTGTAAATATTGTCCAATAATATCCAAAATTTCAAGCACATAAATAGTTGCCAAAACAGAAGTAGGTAAATGCAACTGAAGATTTCAATGTTAATTTAATCTCTTTAGAATAGTCCTTATAATGATTATACATGCAATTTTGTAAATTTCAACGAACGAAAATGGTTTGAAACAAGTAATTTGGAATACAAGTGAAAATCTTCCTCTATTAGAGATTCAAAAGCTGAGAAGGATGATGCCTAAAATTTAGCCTTGGTTGCCTCTCTTTCATAGCAAATCCCAAGACTTTTTTAAATATCAAATATCTGTCAATTTGCACGGAATTGTAGTTTGCTCAACAAGGTAATTTAATCCAAGGCTAGGTGTTACTATTGAGACTTGGTTTTGATTCATGAACATAAAGCTATCATTGCAACATATAGACTCGACGACTGCTACGAAAAAAAGAGAATGTATACTACATGGATATAAGACATCAAAATCGGTGCATCAACTTTTATGTTATTTGGTTTTGAGTTTTAAGTCAATATTGTTAAGATCTCTCCTCATTACGTATATATTAGCATATATATATAATCTTCTTACTTTCAAATGATTTGTACATATATAAGCATATAAAATATATATATATACATATTATCAAAGTTTTAAAGTTAGAATCATATAATATATATATATATATAATATATATCTGTGCAAACTATGCAAATCGCACATATAATACCAGGTCAGTCGACTGACCTGCTAGTATCTATGTAATTTACACAGATGCACAAGTGTATATATAAAATATAATAAAAATTGTTTGAATATTTAATTAACCGACGTAGAGGCTTATTGACTAAATTTCTATAATTTCTAAAAAGACACGATCATTCGTGAAGAGTTACGAATCTCTACGAAGAGATTTGGACGCGACACTTCAACCGGAACTCTTATCCAATGGTCGTTCTATTAACAACTATAAATACACATCCTAACTTCATTCCACATTGCTTAATTTGCTTATCAATCTTATCTAACTCTGTTGAATATTCTTGCGACTATACTCTCAAATATTCAACATTCTTAACATAGTTATTGCTTGAATTAGATTTGTATATCATATTCTAAGAAATATTATTCCTTTCTAATCTTCATAAACTTCAAATATACATATGTATACTCGAGGAGGAGATCATAGGAAGGGTGTACGATAAACAGACTTATCCGTGTTATCACAACGCAAAAAGTCAAACAATCTTTTGTATTTTTTGAAGTCCTGTTCTATTGCTCAGGCGTGTGAAGTCCTCTTCAGCTGCTAAGGCGAAATCTTGTGTCGCTACATAGGTCCCTATTCGGCTGCTCAAGGGTGGTATAGACGTGTTCCTCCGGGTTAAGTTAGGGTTGTTGTTTTAGTGAAATTCCAGAAGGAGTCAAGGACTGGACATAGGACGGAGCTCCGAACCAGTATAAAATACTCTGGTGTTATTTTTATTATAGTGCTTTTATATTTCTATCTATTTACTATATAGCTATCATCACTATACTTTGTATTACCCTATATCCATACTAAACGATCTATAGCACACTTTCATTTGGTATTAGATCAGGATCTTTATATAACAGTAACACAGTTATCTGATACTCTAATAATATGGAAACTTACACCAACATTAGCGTTAACACAAGCTTCATAGAAGGACAATCCACTACACGTCCACCACCATTCAATGATATGAACTATAACTATATGCCCACAAGAATGAGAATATATATATATATATATATATATATATATATATATATATATATATGCAAGCAAATGATTTTGATTCATGGAATATAACTCAGAAAGAATACACTATTCCTACTGAGGAGCATTCTGCTTGGACAAATTCACAGAACTAGATGCCACGGCAAATGCAAAAGCAATGAATATGCTATTTTTTGCCTTATATAAAAATGAGTTTAACTATGTTAGCATGTGCAACACTTCATATGAAATATAGCATACACTCAAAGTTACACACAAAGGAACTAGCAAGGTCAAACAAAGCAAGATATCCATACTCAAAAGTCAGTTTCAAAGCTTTAGAATGGAAGACAATGAATCTATAAATGATACGTATTCATAATTTCAGGATATCTATCATTCATTAGTAGGAATAGGAGTAAAATATTCAGATTTTGATATCGTTTCCAAAATCCTTAACTCTTTAACGGAAGAATGGGAAAGAAAATTTCTCACTATTGAAGAAGCGAAAGATATTTCCAGAATAAATCCGGAAGAGTTAATAGGAAATTTAATGTCCTATGAAGTGAATTTGTGGACTAAATGAGTACAAGCTCAGGACAAAAGGAATATAGCATTCCATGCAGAATAAGAAGAATCGGATTCAGACGGAGACAACCTAGCCTTTATTGCCAAAAACTTCAAGAAATTCTTGAAGTATAGAAAAGGAAACAGAAATAATGGCAAGAGAAGCTCAAACAACAATAAATCACCATCTTCATCAGTTAAGGAGTGCATTAACTTTCATAAAAAGGGGCATATACAGAAGGATTGTCCGTATCAAAAGAAAGGATATCGCAATAAAAAATGGACAAATTCAGAAGGAAAGCTTTCTCAGTTACATGGGACGATTCAGACTCCTCCTCCTCCTCAAAAAGCGAGAGTGACTGTGATAATGAACAAGCCAACGGATGCTTTACGGCTAAAGATAATGAGGTTAGTGATTTAACTTTTGATGACATGATAGAGAAACACTCAGAATTGTTAGATAATTTAAAAGTCTCAAAAGAAAATATAAAGAGGCTGATGAAAACCAGAACATGGCAGAATTCGAACGAGATATGCTCAAAGACCAGAAGAAAATATTGGAAGAAGAACTTGAGAAAACTCAAGAATCGCTTTCAAATGTTAATTCTCAAATGATACTGTTGAGTCAAGAAATTATGACTCAAAAAGAAAAGAGTGTTATTCTCGTTTCTGAAAATCATGACTTGAAAATTAATATCAAAATGGTAGAACTAGAAAATTCGAGTCTAAAGCCCAAACAAGAAGGAACCACTAAAAATGTCTCGAATTTTAATAAAGGAAGGGAGAATTTATCTATAATTATTGAAAATTCACAACCTACTGCCAATAAAAATGGACTAGGTTATAAAAGAAAAGTCAAGAATTCACAGTCCAATAATTTAAACAATGTTAAAACTAATAAAACACCCATATCTTCAAAAAGATCAGTTTCTAAAACTATCAATATATGGGTTCCAAAAAAAATAACATGCTAACAAGGAATAAGTATATTATATCATTCATAGAAAACATTCATAATAATAAGAATCATATTTATAAAAGGGATACTGAACCCACTTGGGTTTGGTTTTCTAAGATCTAACTCTTAGGACCCTATTAAAAAAGTGGGTAACAACATCATCTCATATTTTTTGCAGGTCCCACTCAAGAAAAGTGGAAAATAGAT
This sequence comes from Allium cepa, assembly GCA_030765085.1. NCBI lineage: Eukaryota > Viridiplantae > Streptophyta > Magnoliopsida > Asparagales > Amaryllidaceae > Allium > Allium cepa. Next base: position 167,889,747 of record CM060929.1, read on the forward strand.
ACTCGACAGTGGTTGCTTAAAACACATGACAGGAGACAAAGACATGCTGATAAACATTACATAGTCAGATGAAGGTTCTGTCACTTTTAGAGATAATAGTTAGCAATGCGGATTACGGATGTTAAGGCTGAAATAACACTAAAGGGGGTGAATAGTGTTATATGGATATTTTAAATCTTTTTAAAACTTATGTAATTTAATTACTAATGAATGAAATTCATAGACACAGATGAAAATATTAATTAAAAGCGATAAAGGAAAGAATACACCAGGATTTTATAATAGTTTGGAGTTACCCTACAACCAGTCCTGCATAATTGTACGGATTTCTTTACAAAATAATCTCCCAGATTACACCCTCGATTTCATAGTACGAGGTACACCCTCCTGTATTCTAGTCTGGGGCAAACTCTCTTGATTTAACCAGGCTACAAGATCACCTAATTGATTTTCGGGCTATAATCACACCCAATTGATTTCAAGGCTCAACCGCACCTTTTACTCAACAGTTTGATTTATGAATGATCCTATAACTCTAAATAGCGCTGAGATCTTATGGAGAGAGTGGTAGAAAATCAAACAAGAGATAATCAAGTATGATTCACTTGGTATTTTGGCAGAGTATAGTTTGGAATTTTTAGAATAAATGTGGAAGGTGAAGAGGAGAGAAAAAATTGAAATCTGATTAAAAATTCATTTAGAACTACTGTATTTATAGAAGATTAACTGCCATATCTATTCATAAAAGGATACAATGAATTGACACTTCTTTTAAAAATTTGAATTCTGAATTTAACGGGCACCATGCCGACATGGGGTGTAACGACCCGTAAATTTTGATAAATAAATTGGTTAATCTAATTAGATTTTTGTAATTAAATTTAGGAAGAACTAAGAAAATTATAATTTATATTGAAGTAAATGTTAAGAATGAATTGTAGCAATGGTTATTAAAATTAAATTTTGACAATTGAACTGAAATCCTAATAATGAATAGTGTAAATTGTTACATTTGGTTATAAAAAAGAAAATGAGTAAATAAAAGTAACTGTTGAATTAACCAATGCAATAATATATTGCTTAATAGTAAGTGAACGTAAATTAAGGAAATAAGGTTATGAGAAGTCGATAAATGACAAATTTAGTGCAATTCCAATTTATTGAAACAATTGTAAGGTTCAATTGATTGTAATTTGTAAATTGGGAAATATATTCAAAGTTATATTAATTGATGGAATAATACGTAATAAGTGCAATTTGATAGGATCAATGTTAGTATAAATTAATGAAATAATAACTAGAATGCAAAGTAAACTATACTAATCAAAGTTAATAAATTTATGAATTGAATGGAACACCAATTAATGAAAATAAAATCTAAATGTTATACTTGGTTATAAATGAAATATACGAAACAAAATGTAAGTATGGAATGGATTTATGAAATACTACAAATTTAATGGTAATTGGATAAAATCAATATCATATGAGTCATTGCAACAGTTGTTTGTAAACTATAAACTTATAAATGTGATTTAGGGCAACTAGTGGCTGTTATTATTTTCTACCAGTTTACTTATGCTATTAAGTTTACCTTCGTTTTTCATATATTAAAATTAGATTTAACTAATTAATTATTAATTTATTTAATTAATTTAAAATAGCCATTTTGGCCACTGACTCGGATTTCGACGAAACCAGTTTTATTCGATATGTAACGGTTAGAACGAGCGAAATAGTTTGCCTAGGGTTTAATAAACCAGGGCGGCGGTTATTTTCTATAGGCTTGGTTTTCGTGCGCGAGGCATTGGGTTCGGTCGCGAGGCTTGGCGTGGTGACGCGTCGCCTAGGGGCGCGTGTGGCAGTGAACTTTGGGCGTGGCGATCGTGAAGAGGGCGGCGGTCAGTAGTGTTTGTGTGTGTTTTGTGTGTTTGGTTAGTTCAGAAAGAAATGTGCTTGAGTGATGACGTGGCTTTTGATTTAGGGGTTAAGTTGTGTTTTTTAATTTAAATTTTGTTTCAAATAGTTCTAACAAGCATAACTCTCACATACGAGGTCTGTTTCATGCGTGGTTTTTTGCACTGGGATCATATCAGAATTCCGGACATTTTGGCGCTAATTTGGACGGATTCTGAGACTGTCAAATTTTTTGATTTAAATTGGATTTAAATTCAATTTAATTTCAAAAGATGAGTGTTTTAACCCACTCACAATTTCTAAAATTTCTTATGTTTGTTAAATTTATTTAAGATGTGATTAGAAATTTATTTATGACTGTTTGGTATATTTTTAATCATCATCCCAGTTAAACTGAATTTAATTGAATTTAATTGTTATTTAATTTATTTAATGCATATAAACTGCGAGTTAAATTTTCATTTAATTTATTTTTGAATATAAACTCCTGGTTGATACATGTTGTTTATTATTTGTTATATACTGATGCTATTGATTGAATTGGATGATGATTGTAATTAATGGTTGATGATTAATATTGGATGAATGAATAATGTATTTTATATCGTTATTAATTGCAAAATTGTTATGCACTTTATTTCATTCGGGATTGCGGTTTGAAATGATATATAATAGCATTTTTATTTTAAAATGCGGATTGAAATAATAAATATCTGTATCACTGACCAAAGGATACAAAATTATATACAGATACCGTCGGTCTATATATATAAATATTTTGAAAATGATATCTATGGCTTTGGATAGAATTATACGGTTTAAATAAATATTGATTCCTTTTGATATTATAAAAATATTTTGTATATAGTTAAATCCATGTAGATAAGCTATGTATAAATCTGTATAATGACAATAAGTTAAATAATAGAGTTTGATTTATTAAAATAAATACGATTAGTATTTAAATCATATTTTATATAGAGGTTATAATGATTTAAATAAATTAAGATTTGAAAGATAAAATACGAAATGTATGTCAATTAAATTATTTAAGAATTTTACTCGAATAAAATTTGATTTGAAATATTGATAAATTAAGATTTGATGATATTGAATTTATTTAAGAAATAAACCAATAGGGCTGATGTGGAATTTATTAAATTGGAAATTTTAAAAGGTATAATTATCATAACTTGATTTTCGGCTCTAGGTGAATTAAATGATTGTTTCAAGTATAATGAATTTAAGGCAATATATACAGTTTATTGTAATTTGAGTTTTATTAAAATAATAAGGGTATATTATATAAAATATTTCAAAACTAAATAATAGGAAATTTAATTGTTGAATGAAAATTATCAAATTTAGTTTTGAAATTTTGGAATATTTAAAGCCTCGAAATATATCGAAATTGAAATGTTTATAGAAATTGAAATGTTTCGAAGTTATGAATTTCATAGCATTATGTTTTAAAGGTGTTAAAATTTCAAATGTTTGGTTTTAAAGTATAAAATTTGAAAGTGCTATGATTTTGGAAAGGGGATATATTTGAAATAAAATGATATTATATTGATTTGAAATAAAAGGAATATCATATTGATTTGGTTTTCAATTTGAAATGATATCGTATTTATATGGTCTTGAAATAAATATTACGTCCTAGCTTTGAAGTATAAACTTTTTGAAAAGGCCGCGGTGTTATAATAACGTTTGGTTGTTAAAGAGATCGGGATCGAAAGTTGTCATACTCTTTGCCAACTCCGGAAACAACTTTAACAACCGTGCACGCGGTGGAGATTCCAGAATGAAGAGCGTTTCATTTAAGGTAAATACGTGGATCCGACTCCCGTGAGTTGGCATAAGATGGCTAAAACATGAGCGATTGACGGACTAAGAAGGTAGCACCTTTTATTGGACACATCCCTTCGATATTATACTCTGACTTTTGGATTGATTCGTATGCCACTTTTGATTTTTGATTTGGGGGTGTGGCTTGAGGTGGGCAGTAGCTGCGGCTATGCGTTACCACCGGACTGGAAGCGTAATTGGTACATCTACCCTGGCATTGCCTAGTTGTGTCGTGTCACCTACCCTAGCGCGCCTTATACGATTTTGTTTTGTACCATACCTATGGAGTGCCCTCTGACGACGCCCAATACGGGGGAGATTACTGTGCTGCATAGACTATGGGAATATAAAAGTGTATTAAGGTGGAAAATGTAAAGCCTTAACGCTATTTTCAGTATATTATATTTTACTTTAGACATTATTATAATAGCGTATATTACTACGTAGTAAATAGTTTAACGGACCCTTAGGAGATGTGAATCCCGAGCACCTCTTAGTTATTGCACTCACGTTAGACACTGGATAGGAGATGTCAAAACCCGTAAACATCTCTGACACTGTTACACTCATATATATTTCCTTTTATTTAACTTATATAAGATCTTTTAGTTCTGACTCGAGTATTTTGTCTCTTCAATTCGCTCGGGTCAGTTTGAGCATTTCAGGATTCGAAGACTTTATTTCTGGAGGATGAAGATGAAGATTGTATTACAACTATTTATTTTATTATTCCGGTGCATTAATACCGTTCCACTGCATCACATCACTCCGCTGCGTTGTTATTGGTTTTCCTCTGGTATGTGTAACTCTGATATGTATTGCATAAGTGTAATCAAATATTTTTGTAAAACAGCTTCATGAACTGTATATTTGATTTTTATATTTTATCGTTTCGCTGCAATATTCTGTTTTTTCTTTTTCTTTCTCTGCTTTTTCTTATTTACCCCATAATGATCCGCCCTTCTGTATGGTTTAAGTCTGACGTGTGTGGTTTATCGTCAATTAAAGCGTAAAAATGGCGGGACATCACATGGGGGTAGGAGTATGTCGACATGCTTTACGCAAAAATGATGATTTTGATTTTCTTATAAAAATTGGTTTCTATAATTTGTCAAAACAATTTCTAAACTTTGAAAATGTATTCGAATATAGTTTAAACATAGAAAAGTAAATTTTAATATATATAATCTTAGTTTATAAAGTGATTTATAATCTGAGTATATATAAAACCAAAATATTTAAAAAAAGAGATAGTTTAAAATCAAGGACAATTTTGAAATCAAAATATTAGAAATGATAAAGATAATTTTGTGGCTAAAGTATTTCAAACAAGAGAGATGTCTTTTTGAAAAGAAGGTTTTGAAAACATTTAAAATAAGAGATATATTTTTGAAAAGCATTTTGATAAAATTAGTGGATGTCAAAATAGGACCACTATATGTTCAACTAGATTGTCGTGGGTTCCATCCCTCTAGGGTTCCATCACTTTAACCAGCTCGAAGTGAATTCCAGTCCACAAATAAATTTCGAATAGAGATGTAAGTGCTTTAAAGAAGTTTTAACATAATTCTAGACTCAATACTTATCTTGTACTTTGAAATCTTGAACTCCTGATATCTTGATACGCATGAGTCTTCCATCTTGATATCTTCAATCTTGAATCTCTATACTGTACAGTCTTCATTCTTTGGTACTTGCATGGTTAAATCCTACATATACATATGTATCTAAACTATAATGTTAGTATTCTATATTCTATAACGAGTCCTAAGGTTATTGTCACTAAAACCATCATCTCAAGAACTAACAATCACCCCCTTTTTGATGATGACAACCTATATAAAATATACTTCTCCTTCACAATAACTCCCCCTAATACTAATAACTCCCCCTATTTTATATTTCCTCCCCTTTGTCATCAACAAAAAGCTAATCCTAATCTAATATAACTCCCCATTGGTCTAATACTAAATACTAATAAAGAAGTATAATAAGTGAAAGCAATTATTATATTATATATGATGTTATATGTACATGTATATATAGAACAGAAACACACAAATATACATGAATTATACAATAAAACAACTAACGAGAGTTTTTGACAACTGGAGATTTGTGAATCGAACAATTTGGATAATGAAAACAAAAGTTTCCACGTTGTTCAACCAAATTTCCATATTTGTCAAAACAGACTTTGCCTATGCAGACCACATTGTTGTCTCTTTCGACAGGTGCTTCTTCCTCCTCTTCTTCTTCCTCTTTGTTATGCTCTAAGGGTTATGTGCTTAAATGTTGGGAGAATCTTCTTCTATCACAATAGGACTTCCATGATTATCCATGAGAAATTTTCGCAAATTCTAAAGAATTTTGCTTTGCTTTTCTTGTTCTTTTGCCATCCTTGTTTGCACAACTTGAAGTACAGTCAACATTTGCATGGCATCCTTTATAGTCTCTTCAATCTTAATCACATGTGCCAGTGTAGTGCGATGGAATGGACCAGAATGAGGAGAAGGGAAAGATCATTTTGGGTTGATTTAGTGGAGGGGGCCATTAGTTTCAATTTTTGAAAGTGTGGTACAGAAAAAGAAAAATGAGAAGATAGAAAAATTCAAAACACATAGGTTTATATAACTTCCAAACTAATTTTAGAGGGAAAAGCGATTTTCAAATTTTTCCATTGTATGTCGACATGGGTGGTAAGGGAATGTCGACATGACTATGAAAATTTTGGTTTTCTTGTATATTTCTATTTATTAAAAAATATATATGTTACTATATCTATGTTTTATATTTCAGTTATTGAACAAATGCCTAGTTCTCTTCTTAACTTATTAGATATAGGTAGATTTAAGGTCTGGCTAAAATGTCAGCAATTTGATTCTCGGAGTTGATAAATTTAAGAGAAATAATCTCCTTACTTATATTATCTGGAAGAAAGTGATGTCGGATATCAATATGTTTAGTCCTAGCATGATGAGTTGGATTTTTCGATAAATATATCACACTAGTCCTATCACAATAAATTGGTGATTTTGAAATTTTGATGCAAAATCTTTTAAGGTTTGTTGCAAATAAATAACTTTAGAGCAACCCAAAGCAACAGAGATATAATCTGCTTCGGTTGTTAATAAAGAAACAGTGTTTTGCTTTTTACTAAACCATGAAACCAGAGAAAGCCCCAAAAAGTGACAAGTTCCACTTGTTCTTTTTCGATCAGATTTGCAACCATCGTAGTCAATATCACAATAGGAGATTAAATCAAATGAATCATTTTTTGGGTAAAATAAACCATAGTCAAAAGTATGTTTAACATATCTTTTGATATGTTTCACGACTTTTAAGTGAGTCTCATTGGATTGAGATTGTTATCTTGCATAGAGAAAAACGCTATGCATGATATCGGGTCTACTCGCAGCGATATAGAGTAGTGATCCAATCATTACCCTATATAGTTTTTGATTTACATATTTTGAAAGATCTTCTTTATTTAAATCTTCATTGGTTGCCATGGGAGTGCGTTCTACACTCGTAGTAGTCATACCAAATTTACTAACTAGATCCCTAGCATATTTACTTGACTAACAAAAATACCACTATCTAATTATTTCGTTTGTAACCCTAAAAAGAAAGCAAGTTCACCTATATGACTCATCTCAAACTCTTTTGTCATTATTTCAGAAAAATCCTTATTCATTTCATTATTAGTTAAACAAAAAATAATATCATCTACAAAAACTTGTACTAGTTGGATATCATTTTTATTTCTTTTAATATAAAGATTATCTACTTTACAAATTTCAAAATTTGATTGCAGTAAAAAAGATCTTAGTCTTTCATTCCATGCTTTAGGAGCTTGTTTCATACCTTATAGAGCTTTCTTAAGTTTGAAAACATTGTTTTGAAATTTTTCATCTTCAAAAAGTGGAGGTTGTTCAACATAGACTTCCTCTTTAACAAATCCATTTAGAAAAGCACTTTTAATATCCATTTGAAATAATTTGAAATTATTATAGTTTGTGAAAGCAATAAAATTCTAATGGGTTCTAATCTTGCTATGGGGCCAAAGGTTTCATCATAATCTATTTCTTCTACTTGACAATAACCCTGTGCGATTAATTGAACTTTATTTCTAGTGACCTCACCTAGTTCATCAATTTGTTTTTATAAACCCATTTAGTTCGTATTTTATCCTCAGGTCTAGGAACAACTTCTCAAACATCATTTCTAGTGAATTGATTTAGTTCTTCTTGCATAGGCAAAATCCATGAATCATCAGACGATGCTTTCTTTGGATTTCTAGGATCGATAGACGATATAAAAGCTACGTTACTCATGTTATTTAGTTGATTTCTAGTTCTAACAATAGATTCGATATTTCTTAGTATATTTTCTATAGGATGATCTTTTAAAAGCTTAACCTTTTTATTTGGATAAATAAGTCAATTATTTTTTTCAATTGATTCATTATTTAAAGCAGCAAAATCTTTTTCATCATGAATTTGTTCAACATCTTTGAAATTTTCATCAAACGAAACATGTATTGTTTCTTCAATGCTAGTAGTTCTTAAATTGAAAACTCTATATGCTTTACTTCTATTAGAATATCCGATAAAGACTCCGTTGTCAGATTTAGGATCAAACTTATCCAAATTTTCTTTTGTATTTAGAATAAAACATTTACTTCTGAAGATTCTAAAATAAGATACCTTTGGTTAGTTGTTGTAAAGAAGTTCACAGGATGTTTTATTAGTTAAAGGTCTAATTAATATTGTATTCAAAAAGTAGCAAGTTGTAGCGACTGCTTCGGCCCAAAAATATTTTGGTAAATTACTGTCTAAAAGAATTGTTCTAACACAATCTTGAATTGTCTTAATTTTATGTTCTACCACTCATTTTTTGTGGAGTTCTTGGAAAAGAGAAATTATGAGTAATTCCCTTTTTATTGTAGATCACTTAAAATTTTCATTTTCAAATTCCCCACCGTGATCACTACAAACGATTATAATTTTTAAAGAAAGTTGGTTTTGAAGTCTTTGTATAAAAAAATTAAATGAATCAAAAGCATCACTTTTATTTTTCACAAAAAATGTCCATGCAAACCTAAAATAATCATCTATAATTACAAAGACTTATCCATTGTGATTTATTAATTGAATCTGAGATGGACCAAACAAATCTATATGAAGTAACTCAAGAAGTTTTGAAGTTGAAATCATTTTTTTTTTTAATTTTAAAGAACTCTTCCTAAATTTTCCTAATTGACACGCATCACATATACTATTTTTGTTAAATTCATTCTAGGGAGACCTCTTACTAGACCATGTTTAGAAAGTCTAGATAAAAGTTTAAAATTCAAATGGCCAAATCTTTTATGCCAAATCCAAAGTCACTTGTATTAGAAAAAGACATAGATTATCATTTGAGATTTCCATACTAAGAATATAAATATTTTTCTTTCTAACTCCTTCAAATATAATATTTGAATCATTATCTTCGATGTGACATTGGTCTTTTTCAAATTTAATCTTGTATCTTTTACCGCAAAGTTGACTAATGCAAAGAAGATTGTGTTTCAGATCTTAACTAATAAGACATTAGAAATAGTAAGAGTTTCAACGATATAGACATTGTCGATGCCAATCACATATCCTTTTGAGTTGTCTCCAAAATTAACCAATCCTCCATCTTTATTGAAAACATCATTCAACATATCTGGAATTCCAATCATGTGTCTTGAACATCCATTATCAAATATCCACTTATTCTTCTTGATTTTTACGATTTGTCCATTGAGTGTTGATTCTTCGAAGGTTATATTACATTTTCTTTTCTGCGCACAATACAAATTCGGTAGATAAATTGATTTTCTATAATAACTATATGCAAACTTATTAGACAATGATGATCTGAATAGTTGTATAACAAAATTCCCAAAAATGGCTATTTAAAAAAATTCAAAATTCAGATTATGAAGACTTTGAAAACCTTGCTCCGATACCAATATTAGAAATGCGGATTATGGATCTTAAGGTTGGAATAACACTAGAGGGGGGTTAAAGTGTTTTATGGATTTTCTAAATCTTTTTGAAACTTTTGTAATTTAATCATTAACGAATGCAATTCATAGACACAGATGTGATCATAGAATAAGGAATAGATGCAATCACTGAATTAGACATAGATGCAAATAATAAATAAAAACGGTAAAGGAAATAACACACCAGGATTTTATAATGGTTCGGAGTTACCCTACATCCAGTTCCGCATAATTGTACAGATTTCTTTTCAAAATAATCTCCTAGATTACACCCTCGATTTCAAGGCTACAAGGTACACCCTCCTGTAATTTAGTCTGGGGCAAACTCTCTTGATTTAATCAAGCTACAAGATCACTTAATTGATTTCCAAGTGCACAATGACACCCAATCGATTTCAAGGCTCAACCGCACCTTTTGCTCAATAGTTTGATTTATAAATGATCCTATAACATTGAATAGCACTGAGATCTTATGGAGAGAGTGGTAGAGAATCAAACAAGAGATAATGAAGTTTGATTCACTTGGTATGTTGGCAAGTATAGTTTGGGATTCTTTAGAGTAAATGTGGAATATGAAAAGGAGGGAAAACAAGTGAAAACTGATTGAAAACTCGTTTAGAACTACTGGAATTTATGGAAGATTAACAGCCATATCAACTGGTGAAAGGATACAATGAATTGACACTACCTTTGAAAATTTGAATTTTGAATTTTAACGGGCACCATGTCGACATGCGGAGTAGGAGTATGTCGACTTGCTCTAGGCAAAAATGTTGATTTTGATCTTATTAAAATTAGTTTCTACAATTTGTCAAAACAATTTTTAAATTTTGTAAATACATTTGAATATTGTTTAAACATAGAAAAGTAATTTTTAATATATATAATCTTAATTTATATAGTGATTTAAAATCTAAGTATATCTAAAACAAGAGATGGTTTAAAATCAAGGACAATTTTGAAATCAAAATATTAAAAATGATAATGATAATTTTGAGGCTAAAGTATTTCAAACAAGAGAGATGCCTTTTTGAAAAGAAGATTTTGAAAACATTTATTTAAAATAAGAAATATATTTTGGAAAAGCATTATCATAAAATTAGTGGATATCAAAATAGGAACACTATATGTTCCACTAGTTATTATCGTGGGTTCCATCCCACTAGAGTTCCATCCCTTTAACAAGCTCAAAATGGATTCCATTCCATGAATAAATTTCGAATAAAGATATAAGTTCTTTCAAGAAGTTTTAACATAATTCTAGACTCAATACTTATCTTGTACTTTCAAATCTTGAACACTTGATATCTTGATACTCATGAGTCTTCAATATTGATATCTTCAATCTTGAATCTCTATAATGTACGGTATTCATTCTTTGGTACTTGCATGATTAAATCCTACATATACATATATGTCTAAACTACAATGTTAGTATTTTATATTTTATAACAAGTCCTATGGTTGTTGTCATCAAAACCATTATCTCTAGAACTAACAATCTCCCCCTTTTTGATGATGACAACCTATGTTTATAAAATATACTTCTCCTTCACAATAACTCCCCCTAAAACTAATAACTCCCCCTTAATCTAAGCCTAACTTCTCTAATTGCTCTATTTTATATTTCTCCCCCTTTATCATCAACAAAAAACTAATCCTAAACTAATATAACTCCCCCTCAATCTAATACTAGTAAGGATGTATAATAAGTGAAAACAATTGTTATATTATATATGATGTTATATTTACATGTATATATAGAACATAAACACACAAATATACATAAATTATATAATAATACAACTAATGAGAGTCTTTGACAATTGGAGAATTGTGAATTGAACAATTTGGATAATGAAAACAAAAGTTTCCATGTTGTTCAATAAAATTTCCTTCTTTGTCAAAACAGACTTCGCCTACGCAGACCATGTTGTTGTCTTCTTCCATAGATGCTTCTTCCTCTTATTCTTCTTCCTCTTCGTTGTGCTTTAAGGGGTTATGTACGTGAATGTTGGGAGAATTTTCTTCTATCACAATAGGATTTGCATGATTATCCATCAGGATTTTTCGCAAATTCTAAAGAATTTTGCCTTGCTTTTCTTGTTCTTTTGCCATCCTTATTTGCACAACTTGAAGTTCAGTCAACATTTGCATGGCAACCTTTATATATTCTTCAATCTTTATCACAGTGCAAGTGTAGTGCGTTGGAAAGGACCAGAATGAGTAGAAGGGAAAGAAATGGTGTCATTTTGGGTTAATTTATTGGAGGAGGCCATTAGTTTCAATTTTTAGAAGTGTAGTACACGGAAAGAAAAATGAGAAGACAGAAAGATTCGAAACACATAGGTTTATATAACTTCCAAACTAATTTTAGAGGGAAAAATCGATTTTCAAATTTTTCCATTGTATGTCGACGTGGGTGGTAGGGGTATGTCGACATGCCTATGAAATTTTTTGTTTTCTTGTATATTTTTATTTATTAAAAAATATATATGTTACCATGTCTATATTTTATGTTTTAGTTATTGAACAAATGCCTAGTTCTCTTCTTAACTTAGATATAGGTTGATTTAAGGGTTTGGTTAAAATATCAGCAATTTGATTCTCGGAGTTGATAAATTCAAGATAAATAATCTCTTTACTTATATTATCTCGGAGAAAGTGGTGTCTGATATCAATATTTTTAGTCCTAGCATGATTAATAGGATTTTTAGATAAATTTATTGCACTAGTACTATCACAATAAATTAGTGATTTTGAAATTGTTAATACAAAATCTTTTAAGGTTTGTTGCAAATAAATAACTTGAGGGCAAGCCAAAGCAGCAGAGTTATATTTTTCTTCATTTGTTGATAAAGAAATAGTGTTTTTCTTTTTACTAAACCATGAAACCAGAGAATGCCCTAAAAAGTGGCAAGCTCCACTTGTACTTTTTTCGATTAGATTAGCAACTAGCGTAGTCAGCATTACAATAAGAGATTAAATCGAATGAATCTTTTTTGGTAAAATAAACCATAGTCAAAAGTATGTTTAACATATCTTATGATACGTTTCGCAACTTTTAAGTGAGTCTCTTTGGGTTAAGATTAGTACCTTGTACAGAGACAAGCATTAAGCATGATATCTGGTCTACTCGTAGTGATATAGAGCAGTGATCCAATCATTCCCCTATATAGTTTTTGATTTTCATCTTTTGAAAGATCTTCTTTATTTAAATCTACATTGGATGCCAAGGGAGTGGGTTTTCCACTCTCATTATTCATACCAAATTTACTAATTAGATCCTGGCATATTTTTCTTGACTAATAAAAATTCCACTGTCTAATTGTTTTATTTGTAACCCTAAAAAGAAAGTAAGTACACCCATATGACTCATCTCAAACTCTTTTTTCAATATTTTAGAAAATTCTTTGTTCATTTTATTATTAGTTGAACCAAAAAATAATTTCATCTATATGAACTTGTACTAGTTGAATTTCATTTTTATTTCTTTTAATAAAAAAAAGTATTATCTACTTTACAATTTGAAAATTTAATTGTAATAAAAAAGATCTTAGTCTACCATACCATGCTCTAGGAGCTTATTTCAGACCATATAGAGCTTTCTTAAATTTGAAAACATGGTTTGAAAATTTTTCATCTTCAAAAAGTGTAGGTTATTGGACATCGACTTCCTCTTTAACAAATCCATTTTGAACTTTTAACATCCATATGAAATAATTTGAAATTATTATAGTTTGTGAAAGCATGTAGAATTCTAATGGCTTCTTATTTTCTATGGGTGTAAAGGTTTCAACATAATCTATTCCTTGTTCTTGACAATAACCTTATGCGACTAACTGAGCTTTATTTCTAACGATCTCACCTAGTTCATTCATTTTATTTTTATAAACCCATTGAGTTCCTATTTATCCTCGGGCCTAGGAACAAGTTTTCTAATATCATTTCTGGTGAATTGATTCAATTCTTCTTGCATAGCCAGAATCCATGAATCATCAAATGATGCTTCCTTTGGATTTTTAGGTTCAACAAATAATATAAAAGCTACGTTACTCATGTTATTTAGTTGATTTCTAGTTCTAACAACAGATTCGATATTTCCTAGTATGTTTTCTATAGGATGGTTTTTTAAAAGCTTAACCTTTTTATTTGGATGAATAAGTTTAGTACTTGTTTCAATTGATTCACTATTTAGAGTAGCAAAATCTTCTTCATCATTAATTTGTTCAACGTTTTTGAAATTTTCATCAAATGAAACATGTATTATTTCTCCAATGTATTAGTTCTTAAATTGAAAACTCTATATGTTTTACTTATATTAGAATATCCGATAAAGATTCCTTTGGCGGATTTAGGATCAAATTTGTCCAAATTATCTATTGTATTTAGAATAAAACATTTACTTTCAAAGATTCTACAATAAGATACCTCAGGTTCTTCTTATAAAGAAGTTCATAAGGTGTTTTATTAATTAACAGTCTAATTAATATTCTATTCAAAATGTAGCAAGCTGTAGCGTTTGCTTCGGCCCAAAAAAATTTGGTAAATTACTATCTGAAAGCATTGTTCTACTACACTCTTGAATCGTCCTATTTTTACATTCTACCATGCCATTTTATTGTGGAGTTCTTGAAAAGGAGAAATTATGAGTTGTTCCATTTTTATTGTAGAATTTGCCAAAATTTTCATTTTCAAATTCCCCACCGTGATCACTACGAACGACTATAATTTTTAAAGAAAGTTGGTTTTGAAGTCTTTTTGCAAAAAATTTAAATGAATCAAAATTACCACTTTTATGTTTCACAAAAATTGTCCACGTAAACCTAGAATAATCATCTATAATTTCAAAGACATATCTATTGTGATTTATTGATTGAATTTGAGATGGACCAAACAAATCTAGATGAAGTAACTCAAGAGATTTTGAAGTTGAAATCATATTTTTCAAATTTGAAAGAACTCTTCCTAAGTTTTCCTAATTGACAAGCATCACAAGTACTATCTATTTTAAAATTCATTCTAGGGAGAACTCTTACTAGATCAAGATTAGAAAGTCTAGATAAAATTTTAAAATTCAAATGCCCAAATCTTATATGCCAAATCTAAAGGTCACTGGTATTAGCAAAAAGGCATAGATTATCATTTCAGATTTTCATAGTAAGAATGTAAATATTTTTGTTCCTAATTCCTTCAAATATAATATTTGAACTATTATCTTCGATTTGACATTCATCTTTTTCAAATTTAATCTTGTATCCTTTGTCGCAAAGTTGGCAATGCTAAGCAGATTGTGCTTCAGATTCGTAACTAATAAAATATTAGAAATAGTAGGAGTTTTAGAGTTACCGATATTTCACATATCCGTTTGAATTGTCTCCAAAATTGACCAATCTTTCATCTTTATACAGCATATCGGGGTTTCCAGTCATGTGTCTTGGATATCCACGATCAAGTATCCTCTTATTCTTCTTGATTTGCACAATTTTTCCATTGAGTGTTGATTTTTCAAAGGACATATAACATTTTCCTTTCTGCACAGAATACAAATTCGGTAGATAACTTGATTTTCTATAATAACTATATGCAAACTTGTGATACAATGATGATTTGAATAGTTGTAAAATAGTGCTAACAAAATCGTCAAAAATGACAATTTTAAAAAAAAAAAGACTTTTCCAAAATTCAAAATATGAAACTTTGAAAACCTTGCTGTGATACCAAATGTTAGAAATGTGGATTACAAATCTTAAAGCTGTAATAACACTAGAGGGGTATAACGACTCTGACTCGACCTTCGAAAAATCGACACCGAATACGACACTTATATTCCAATGCTGCAGATCCAAATGTCGAATCTGGTTCGCCGGAGCTTATAACACAATTAAGTAAAACAACACAGCGGAAGAGAAAGAAATGAATATCATTGATATAAAACATTCGATACAATATGAATCAATATCGGAGATACATAATAACAATGCTACAGCGGAATAACAAATGAACTAGCAGCGGAAATAACAAGAACTTGAAACTCCAGAAGAAACAGCTATATCAGCAAGCTCCATAGATAGCTCGCACCACAATCAAATTTCACCAAGCTAAGCAAGTCACATCCATGAATCCAAAGACTCCAATATCCAGAATCTCCAAAGAATACCAAAGAGAAAGCCAAAAGCTACAGAATCGACATCGACCATCTGAAAAACCCAACTCTAGACTGCACGTGTGGTAAATTATGGGCAACCAGAGTTTAGGAAGGGAACAATAAATTCCATGTCAGTCATGGGACTGGTATGAGCAAACAAAAATAGTTTGGTCTTTAAAACAAAAAAAAAAGATTTTAAATTTTGAAATCCGCAATGCTTTTTGGAAAATGAAACTATCATAAGGCCTCGCGCCACACACACCATGCAAACACATAATTGGAGGAGATTTCCCATTATGATAGTCAAACATGCTTGATACGCGAAAACATTTTTGATATTATTATTAGTGCATAGTGGAAAAATACTTCGAAAGTATAATATTAATATTAGCCAGCATAGGCAATTCGCACTTATGCCTACTATAGCTACCATGTTCAATAGCAAGTTGCCGCCACATCCCATGGCAGGTTATACAACTAAAACCGTACTGGGCGCGTATTGTTTCTTTGAGTTTTCCAACAAATGGTCAGGCAAAGGAACTTCCCATTGCCACATGGGTACACCTCTAGAGGGACGCCCCGAGAAACTAACCGGATCTCTGCCAACACAAGGTCGGGTTACCTTTGTAACTAGGTAACTACTGACACGAGTATGCCATCCCCCGGTCGTAACCGACCTTTATCCTGGGATTCACCAACAACCACAAATGCGGCCACCACATAGGTTAAGTATCTGGGCTCCATACCATGATACCACCTCTATCGAGAAGGAAATGAACATACCCTCAGAGGGCGCTACCCCCAAATAACCTTATTGCATTTTTCCTGTTTCGACCATTCTGGGTTGTGTAGTTCGACAAAGTCTAGTCCACAAAGCTACGCTTTTTACAAACGCCATGCTTCGACCAACAAATGATCAGCAACACTTCGTATGCCACATTGCCAAATTGGGAATGTATCACTAGTAACCATCAACTACATAACCTCTGAGCTCGTACATCTCAGAGAAGGGTGTTAAGCTAAGAGACTAAATCTCCGCCACCAAACAGAAGTGTATTTGATAGAAACCGGTTTTACATCTCAAAGTGTAATGTCCGACATACATCCATACAAGTCTGTTCCTGGATCGAACAAAACCAAAGGCACTTCAAAAGAAGACCTTGCAAATCTGGATAATTTCTAATCACGTCCGGATTTCCCATCACAATGGATGCTCAAATCTCTATACCGGGGATCAGCTGATGTAGAGACATTTGACAATAAACCCTTTCATTTTTTAAAATATCCGATCTTCACCACCGGTCCTCAATTGTTTATCCATAACGTCGTATCACTATTTGGAATGGGTTATATGACACAAAGGTCCTCTCCCGACTACACGGAATAGTGAGCGCAATATTTACAAACATATGGATATGGGATCTCAGTTAAGTCACAACTTATTACCCAAAATGTTTCATTCAAATGGTTAAACAAATTACCATTTACAAGTCTTTTAAACAAAAAGATTTATTTCAAAAACCTTTGATGGTTTAAACAATTTCCACAGTTAAATCATTTAAACAAAAGATTCACTTTTAAAATCCCTTTCAATTTAAAACAAGGTTTACCAATCTTTGACAAAGATTCATTCATAATCTTTCCAAAACAATTCCCGTTTCAATAAAAGATACACCACTTAGTATCCTCTTCAATTTCAAAATAGCGTTCAACTATCTTTCACAAAGATTCAATTATAGTTTTCAAAGACATTCTATTTCAAACTTGAAAATCTTTTCATCACAATTTGGAAATTCTTTCCTTATATAAAAGCTATTATTATTTGACCACTTGTTTCCGTTTTAGAAAACCCGATTATATTTGCACGAGTTAAGGCCTTTCAAATCTAAACCTGGGTTAAATTCAAATTCTCAAAATCATACTTTTGAATTGTCTAAAAACCCATATAAATACATTTATAGCTTGTATAACTTTTTTTACATCATAAATACCAGATATAGAATTCAATTTCAAATTTTTAATTCAAATTTTAAATCAAATTTCAAAACTAAATTAAGTTATTTAAAATAACTTTTATCTTCAAAACTCCTTTAAAATTATTTTTCAAATTCAACCCAATTTCATTTCCAAAACCATTTGGATTCAAAATTCAAACTTTAAAACCATTTCAAAATATTAAATTCAAATATCTGTGACTTAACTGATTTCCTCGTGAAATCCATATTTGTGTGTGTACGGTGTACTCCAGGGGTTTTAGACACAATAGTGCAACATTAACAATTATCACAGATTCAATCAATATCGATAAGCGGTATAACCATAACGCTTATCTTCATTCACAAATTCACAGATAAAGTAAATTTATCGATTACAAATATTCATCATTACGATTCGATGTGGGTTTCGGATAACCAACTGGAATCCAACTCCCTGTCGCATCGAAATTCAATTGTTGTTTTATGGGCCAAGGGGTAATTACAAGAAACATATCACAAGTATTACAGATCAATACACAACAACTCACATCATAAAGCATCACATATGAGGAATATCAACCCTCCAAACATCCAATAGAATCCAAACATCCATAAGTAAAAGTAATTAAATTATCTGATTTAAATTAAATCAGGTCAGTTACTTATGAATAAATTTTTGATCTTTGTTAATTAATATTAATTAATTACAAATCAATTTGATTTATTACACCTTAATCATTTACTGATTAAATTTTAATTTATAATTAATCCTCTGATTAATTATTCTTAATTATTTAAAATAATCAATTCCTAATTAATAATCACTTCTTAATCACTTTCATAAATTAATTAACCTTTAATTAATTATCTTAATCAATAAATCAATTATCACTAATTACTATTGATTAAATCTTAATCACCATCATTAATTAAATCATTTCTCAATTAATTATCTTAATTAATTTATCCTTAATTACATTAATTAATTAACCCTTAGTCAATTATCATTAAATTAATTAAAATTAACTAAGTGATTATCCTTAATCACTTATATCATAAATTAATTACACCTAGTAATTATTCTTTTAATTACTTGATTTAATCATAAATCAATTATTTTAATTAATTAATTCTTTTTAAGTAATTAATTACCCTTTGTAAATAATTCTATTAACGAATCATTAATTACTTAATAAATTAAAGATAAATCTTTTTATCTTTATTTTATCACTTTGGCCGTCTTTTGGAATTTATTAAATTAACCATCTTCATTACATTAATCTCTTCGAAAGATTAAGATTAGTTTAAATAACATTCTATCTTAATTTCCGTTTTTAAATTACATTATTTACTTAATATAAATAACATTATAAATAATGTATCCAAATCAAATAGATTAAAATTTTATTTCTTTGAATATATATTACTTATATACTAAAGTAATCCAATCTTAACTCGAAATCATCAATTTGAAAACATGTTTGAAAATGTTCAAAAGTTTGATAAAATTTAAAAGTAACAACGGTTTTATATCTCTTGCTCGAGACCTACTTTAAGTAATGCGTGAGAAAATTTCTCGTTTGCTTCGGGTTTCAACGAAAATCAACCCGAGTGCCTAACTTTCCACTCTAAAATTTTACTAAGTATTTTTTTCATTTCGCACCAAAATATTTTGCTTCAAGTTATAAATCGAGCAACACCATAACTTTCCCAAGACATGCTTCGAGTCGCCTCCCTTCTTCCCCAAACACAAAAACTACGTGATACCATTGACGCACGTATACGTGCATAACCACACTAACACCTACCGAACGACGACGAACTCACCATAACGCCACTGATGATCCCCAGCCTCAATTCAAACAACCCAAAACAAGTTCAAAATCGAAAACGAGCTTTCTGCCTCGAACTGGAAACCAACCCAGTTCATCCAAATCCACTTCGCGTGGCCACCCCTGGCCATCAGAGGTCATGCAGCCACTCCCACAGTTGCTCCACCGTCCCACTCACCTCCTCTCGAAGTCCGGTCCACCCCGATCCACGAACGACATCGAAATCAATTCGAGAATGATGCTGATACAACTAAGCCTTTAAACACTACTTCGATCAAAATCAACATCCACATTGATTTAAAATTTAATCAACCATTATTCTCAAGCTTCATGATCTACCAGGAAGCTCCAACTTCAATCACGAGAATTAACACTTTCTCGATCACCTGAATTTTGCAAAAATGGCCACGCCGTTCATCTTCAAATTTCACCAAGAATACATTATCAAAAATTCCAATTTTGCTTTTAAAAATCATGGATTTTAGAAACGTTTTCATCAATATAGTTAAAAACAAGAATTATAAAAATCAAATTTTCAATGAAATTTGGGTTTACCTGTTGTTTTCAATATTTCCAGAAAACATACTTCAAATTCACTCAAATAAGATTTAAAACTTCAAAAAAAGGCTAAACAAACAAAGTTGTTCAGATTACAAAACCAGATAAGGTTCCAATGAGGAGAAATTGAAACTTTAACAGTTTTTAACAACCTGGGACTGAGCAGAGGTAAACATGCCTGTAGATTGAACATGAACATCTTCCTCAACATATAAACATATACAGATTCACATGCATGTAAATATTTCACAATTTATTTCAAACATCATCATAAAACAACACATATAGCTTCAGATTGGTAAGGGGTTTAAATGATGTTTGCTCACCTGTTTCCTATGTAACCTGCACTTGCTTTTGGACTGTAACATGAGTTTGAATTTGATCTTGAAGCTTTAAAGTTGTTGATTTTCAGGTTTGAATTCATAGCTTAAATTATTTGTTCCAAGTATTTGATTTAATTTCCCATTTTTTGATCTGAGGTGATCTTGCCTTACTGAAACAATAACCAATTATTACAGATTTGAAGGTCTCAGGTTTCACTGTTTTTATTTTTTTTCATTCTTGTTTACTATCTAAATTTCAGTTTGAAGATGAAAGAAGAATTTTTATTTTTACTTACATAATTCAATTAAAGAACACACTTTCCACTTGTTCTATAATCCATACACTTGTAAATTTATTTTTAACACTTGTTGAAATGTAAAGTTTTTATTTTTATATCCTTTTGTTAAATTTAATTATAAATTTTGTTTAAGTCCTTTATTCAAATTAATTTAAACTATTTCTTATGCATGTTTAAACCCTTGTTTCAATTAATTTATAATTTTTTTTTAAACCTTGTCTTGATTTAATTTATAATTTTTATTTTTTTAAGCTCTTTTTATTTTAAGATTTTTGAATCAATTTATCTCTTATGTTTTATAACTTAACATATGCATTACATTTCTAAATTTATAAATATACAACTATATTTATTCATTCTCCAAAAGAAAGGTGTTCTAAATTCTTTTCTCAAATTCATATTCAACTTCAAAACTTTTATAAATTCTTGTTTCACATCATTCATGCATTGTTCAATTATCAACACTTGTACATTCTTAAAGAAAAATGTTTTGAAAGTAAATTGCACTTTAATAATTGATCATATATATGTATCTCTTAATTTTAAAATTTTATTCTTAAATTCGCAATTCATAATCTATTTTCAGTCTACTTATAAAACACATTTATTTTCAAATCCAATATTATTTATAAAAACTTATTCTTAAATTCCAAATCATTCATGAATTTCTAATCTCACAATTAAATTAAAAATAAATTTTATATACAAATATCTGATATAAATTGGAAAAATTTGCATTTATTCACAATTTGATTCCAAAAATTAACTTAATTATCAAATTATTTTAACTAAAATTTCAGGGATGTTACAGGGGGGTTAATAGTTTTTTTAAGGATTTTCTAAATCTTCTTGAAACTTATGTAATTTAATCACTAACGAATGCAATTCATGGACACAGATGTAATCACAAAATCAGACATAGATGCAAACATAGAATTAGACATAGATGCTAATATTAAATAAAAGCAGTAAAGGAAAGAATACACTAGGATTTTATACTGTTTCGAAGTTACCTACATCCATTCCCGCATAATTGTACGGATTTCTTTTCAAAATAATCTCGCAGGTTACACTCTCGATTTCAAGGCTATGAGGTACACCATCCTGTATTTGAGTCTGGGGCAAACTCTCTTGATTTATCCAGGTTAAAAGGTCACTTAATTGATTTCTGAGGCTACAATCACACCCAATTGATTTCAAGGCTCAACCGCACCTTTTACCCAACAGTTTGATTTAACAAATGATCCTATAACTCTGAATAGCACTGAGAACTTATAGAGAGAGTAGTAGAGAATAAAACAAGTGATAATCCAGTTTGATTCACGTGGTATTTTGGCAAAGTAAATTTGGGATTCTTTAGAATAAATATGGAAGATGAAGATGAGAGAAAATAAGTGAAATCTAATTAAAAATTCATTAGAACTACTGGTATTTACAGAAGATTAACAGGCATAAATATTCATGAAAGGACTTCTTTTGAAAATTTTAATCTTGAATTTTAACGGGCACCATGTCAACATGGGGGTAGGAGTATGTCGACATGCTTTGGGTAAAAATGTTGATTTTGATCTTCTTATTAAAATTGGTTTCCATAATTTGTCGAAAAAATTTCTAAACTTTGTAAATATATTTTAATATAGTTTAAGCATAGAAAAGTAATTTTTAATATATATAATCTTAATTTATAAAGTGATTTAAAATCTGAGTATATTTAAAAGCTAAATGTCTAAAACAAGAGATAGTTTAAAATCAAGGACAATTTTGAAATCAAAATACTAAAATGATAAAGATAATTTTGAGGCAAAAATATTTCAAACAAGAGAGTTGTCTTTTTGTAAACAAGGTTTTGAAAACATTTAAAATAAGAAATATATTTTTGAAAAGTATTTTCATAAAATTAGAGGATATCAAAATAGGACCACTATATGTTCCACTAGATACTGTCGTGGGTTCCGTCCCACTAGGGTTCCATCTCTTTAACAGGCTCGAAGTGGATTCCATTCCACAAATAAATTTCGAATAAAGATGTAAGTGCTTTCAAGAAGTTCTAACATAATTCTAAACTAAATACTTATCTTGTACATTGAAATCTTGAACTTTTGATATCCTGATACTCATGAGTATTCAATCTTGGTATCTTCAATCTTGAATCTCTATACTGTACAGTCTTCATTCTTTGGTACCTGCATGGTTTAATCCTGCATATACATATATATATGTATAAACTATAATGTTAGTATTTTATAATTTATAACCAGTCCTAAGGTTGTTGTCATCAAAACGATCATCTCAAGGACTAACAATAATTCCAAGGGATATATCATCGGCAAAGGCGATATCATGTCTATAAACTTAAGAAAGGTTTATATGGTTTAAAAAAAGCACCACGTAGTTGGTTTGAACGCCTTAAAACCTTGATAAAGTGAAAGGATTTTTCACAAAGTTATGGCCTGCGATCTCGTGTTCATCGGGCTCTTCCACGTCTACACTAGGTGATCCGGGAAAACAACCCGTCTTCACTTGGTCCTCCTCTTCCGATGATCAAGCGACTAGTAGCAACAATGGTGGAAATGGAGGTGCTGGTGGTGATAGTCAAAGTTCTCATGGTGATAGGGGTAAGCATATAATAGAGTAAGTTGTTGCTTATCTTAGTATTTCCTTTTTATGGTCTACAAACATTAGTCTTTCATTTCAAAACATTAAAACATGGCTTGTGCTAAATAGCCAATGTTTCATATTATTTGTTTTATATATGAATTTGTTACCTTAAAACTCTTGTTTGCAATGTTGCAATGTATGAATGCTTGTATCTTTTATTTCTATGATTTGAATATCCATACAAGCATCATACAATTATTCATGTTCCTTACTTCTTTTTGTCGATGACAAAGGGGGAGAAAATTATAACAAACATTAAGAATGTAGGATATATATCGCCAAAGATTCGGGGGAGTAAGTATTCATATTATATTATATACAGTCGAAATATATATCTATTTACAGATTGTCATCAATCAAAAAGGGGGAGAATGTTGAGACTTGGTTTTGCTTCAAGACACACAGCTATCACTGCAACATACAGATTCGGCGACTATTACAAAAAAAAGTATATACTACATAGAGAAAAGACATCAAAATCGGTGCATCAACTTTTATATATATTTTTTGAGTCTTAAGTCAATATTGTTAAGATCTCTCCTCATTTACGTATATATTAGTTATATATAATCTTCTTATCTTCAAATGATTTATACATAAATAAGCATGTAAAAAATTATATATTATCAAAATTTTGAAGTTGGAATCATAAATAATATATATTACATATATACCTGTGTAAATTGTGCAAATTGCACCGATAATACCAGGTCGGTCGATTATCCTGCTAGTATCTATGCAACATGAACAGGTGCACAAATATAAATAATATATAATAAATTTTTTTTTAATATTTAGTCAACTATCCCAGAGGCTCAGTTGACTGAATTTCTATAACGGCTACATTTTCTGAAAAGACACGATCATTCGTGAAGAGTTATGAATCTCTGCAAAGAGATTTGGACGCGACGCTTCAACCGGAACTCTTCGCCAATTGTAGCTACTATTTAACAACTATAAATACTTATCCTAACTTCATTCCACATTACTTAATCTGTTTATCTCTCTTGTCTAACTTTGTTTAGTATTCTTGCGACTATATTGTCAAATATTCAACATTCTTAACATACTTATTGCTTGAATTAGATTTATATATCATATTCTAAGGAATACTATTCCTTTCTAATCTTCATGAACTTCAAATATACAAATTTATACCCGAGGAGAAGATCATAAGAAAGGCGTACTATAAACAAACTTATCCATGTTATCAGAGAAAAAAAGTCAAGCAATCTTTTGTATTTGTTGAAGTCCTGTTCTGCTGCTCGGGCGTGTGAAGTCTCTTCGGCTGCTGAGGTGAAATCCTATACTGCTGCTCAGGTCCCTGTTCGGCTGCTCAGGGGTTGTATAGACCTGTTTCTCCGGGTTAATTGAGGGTTGTTGTTTTGGTGAAATTCCAGAAGGAGTCTGGGACTGGACGTAGGACATAGCTCCGAACCAGCATAAAAATCTCTGGTGTTATTTTTATTATACCGCTTTTATATTCCTTTCTATTTACTATATAGCTATCATCACTATACTCTGTATTACTGTATATCCATATTACATGATCCGTAGCACACTTTCAGTGATGACCAACAAATCCGTACCCTTTGAATCGGCAATAAACCACACATGTCCGATCCAAAAAGCACAGTCTGATGGAAAGTTAGGAGAAAGAAAAAAAGAGAAGAAGAGAAGAGAAGAAAGAGAGAATATAGAACCAAACAGAATAATACAAAATCTCACATCGCAGTGTAAAACATATAATATCATATCCATGATCTTTACAAAATAGAAACTGTATATACATACATCAATCAGAGTTCAACAATCATTCACTAGTTATCAGCCTTAACAGTTATAATAACCTATCCTCACAATTGCCGATAATATACAACAACTAAAAACAGCGGACAATCAAAACAGGTACGTGTATACGAAAATAATGATCTCCAGCTCTTCTGCTAAAGCTCCAAAAGCACAAAATCAGAAACTATAAATATACTCGGTCTAACCCAAGCATTGAAAGGGAAGAATGTCCATATCAGTATGGTGAACTAGTGTGAGAAACACACTCAACTAAATTTACTAAATTACCAAACTTTTCCTTAATCAAAACAAAAGTATCTCGTAAGACAAGCCCATAGATAAACACAGACATGTTTTTACCTTACGATAACTAAAACCTTTCATGTCAAATCATCTGATATTATACTAATGTTTAGTATACCAATAATAATAATCAAAATAGCCAACATTGTTACCATTATTAAATTCCACCATACTAGGCTCTACAAATAAAATTGAAAGTACGTAGTGGAGTTTGGATTTCCATACAAATGACCAAGTGAAGGGACTACCTTTCGATAGGTACACCTCTAGATGGATGTCCCGAGGCACAGAATATCTGCCCTCTACCAACACAAGACCGCCCACCTCTATAACTAGATAGTACCGAATATATCATCCTCTGGTCGTTACCGACCTTTGTCGAGGGCCCTCATAGCATACAAACCACAATAATCGGATATATGACATCATAGCTTGTAAAAATATATCTAGAAGAGGATGATCATACACTTTTTAGGAGCAACCTACTTAACCTTGCCGCATCTAACCCTGTTTTGGTCATTTCTGGTTGATTAGGCCTTAGGTAACGATTACCTTTCACAATCACATATCACATCACTTTGAATGCCACACGGCCATTTCCGTTGACTATTGATTGCCTTCCATAGAAATACAACCCTTAAGCTCATACATCTCAAGGAGGGTGTTAAGCTAAGAGAAGTTGCCTTCTCTGCCACCACTAATGTAAGTTTGTAAAAATCAATGTACATAATCATTAGAAATGCAATGTCAGACAAACATCCATACAAGTTGTCCAAGAATAGGAGAAACCTAAAGTACTTCCCTACCACATCTTGTCGGGAAATCCCTAGGATTAGCAGCGAATAGTCCATGCATTGGATATTTCGTAATGAAAAGGCCGCTGCTACTATATGTATATTGGCATTTTAACCCCAAACGATCAACAAGTAGTCCCCCACTACGAAAATCGTGAACATCAATATCATCACAAGCAACCTGAACAATCATCGCATATACGTTTGTCCAAAGTGTTTTTCGGATAAACCGATTCCGGTCTCTTCACATAGACAACGCAAAAGTGTTTTCCAACCTCACACGGAAACTAAGCCTCGTAGACTTATCACATCTCCAACTTTCAACCTGCTATCCTTCGGGCCAAGAAGGAAGCTCGATCGATTAGAGTAATACTCCGCACTATACGAATTAACATCCTCAACACAAACGATAATCAAGCCAACATAGAAGGCTACATACTAAGTGCACGACTAAATAGTTCCCACATCGATTCGAGGAACTAAAATAGTCAAATTTGATAGTCAGTTATTTAACTGTCGAAGAAAACAAACAAACATTTAGCACCATATGCAATAGGCCCTTCTAATTAATCTTTTAGTAATTAAATCATTTGCCAATTATTCACTTCAAATTATCCTTAAAAAGATATATTCTCAAACCGTTTGACTTCTATATTGAAAAACATTTCCATATACATATTATTAAATAAGTAATTCACAAATCTCTTTATTTTCAACACTTCAAAAATATTACATATACTTAAATCAAGATTAAGTATATATTTCATTCTTTAAGGAAAACATTCTTTTAAACATATTTATTTGGTTAAAACAAACGTTACCTAAAACCTCATTACGACAACCCAAAACACTAGCATAGGGATTTGAAAGTAAGATTGATATATAAATCCCATATACTATACAAAACATTTTCTTTCCAAAATTATTTACTATAACAGCAATATTACATTCCATCATTTCCTTACTTCTCAAAAACATCTATTTCAACAATAAATGTTGAAATCTATAGTTTCGATACTTAACACACTTTAAAACATCTTCAAACCATTTAGCTATATTTACAATATCACTTTCTAAAAATATCCATTTCATTTAATATATTATTCACTGTCCAAAATCGTGAATATAGTCCATTTACCAAATCCAATATTTCTTTTCATTTATTAAAGGGTATCCACTATCCAAAATCATGGATATACTTCCTTAACAAAATTTAATATTTCAACATATTTAATAAAGGATTACCCACTGTCCAAAATCGTGGATATAATACCTTTAATAAATTTCTATATTTAACTTATAAAATTCAGTTGATTTCAGATTTATAAACAATGTTTATAAATTCCATATATATTTTATAAAAACTTCTATTTATAAATCACCTTTATTAACCAATTCCATTTATTTCATTTATATGCCCCAAATTATAAGTTAATTACTTATAGTTCTCTTATTTACAAAATCCATTCATTTTATAACCGAACAAATTCATAAATATTAATCACTTATAAGATTCATTTATAACTTCGCTTTAAAACTTATAAAACTCCTTTCCAATCCCAATATTTTTTATTTATAAAATATTGATTTTATAAATCTTGTATATAAACCATTTATAATAATTCAAAAACTAAATTTAAACTATTTTATAAAATAATCAACTTCATATTTCAATAAGCACGTTCTTATCCTATTTCACAAAAATCATAATTTTATAACATAAAAATTGACACAACTCGCCCTTCTCGACCCTCGAAATCGCACAAAATACACGACAGAATAATATGCTGACGCTCGAGTGCCAGAAAAGACAGATTGTTGAGGGAAAAGAAAGAAGATAGAAGAAAGAAGGAACTAAACAATAACAGAATCTCACAATCGCAGCGGAACAAAATATAATATATAATATCAGATCTTTACACAAACTATATCTATTTTATACAATATATCATCAGAGTATCACGAACAAACAACAATTACCAGCCTGACAATTTCAAACATCACAGCAGCAGATATAAACAAATACGGTAATACGTCTCAGACTCCAGCTCCTCTCTTGATCTCCCAAGCATCCTATCCTGTACGTAATACTCGGTCTGACCCGAGCATTATAATAAAATAACACCCGAGTCAGTCTGGAATACCAGCTGATAAGAATACACTCAAATTGATTATTAAAATTCAAAAAGCCTTTGAAAATGAAAAGCATCTCGTAAGACCACGCCGCAAATAAACATGTCAAGTTTTTACCTTACGATCGCCAAAACACTTCTTATCAAAGTCCTCTGATATTATAATAGGGTCTATATACAAATACTTATCCAAATAGCCGAAATTGTTACATGATTAAATTCCAACTACTAGCCACAAAGTGGGTTATACAAAAAAAATCCGCAAAAGGCGTGTAGGGAGAATGGATTTCCAACTAATGACTAGGCACTGGGGTACCACCTGTCATAGTATGTGGCCTAGATCACCATACATAGGATTACACCCAATCCCCTGCAACACAAGACCGGGACTGCCCATTACTGGATTAGCCTGAGTAAGATCACCCTATGGTTGGGATCAACACCACACCACTAAGCCGAAATTAAAGGGACATTTAAACAGGGATGACCTCACCCTAATGGGTGCTACCCACTTAGCCTTGCTGCGTGACCCCTGATTTTCAGTCATTCCCGGTTGATGACGCTTGAGGCTAAGCGTTACCTTTTAGAACAATTCACTTAGAATGCCCATCGTCCATCTGACGATGTTCCAAAAGCATTCATCCATACAAGTCCGTCCAGGGTTTGAACGAAACCGAAGGCACTACTCCTACTACATCCATTTGGAATTACCCTCAGGATTTGTAGCGACTAGCCCTTGCACTTCACTGCTCCATCTTCGACTCCGAACTCGTTTTTCCCATGAAAACGTACAAACCGGAACGAAATTGTTTTCGAGAAATTAATCCCGATCCCGATCCCGATCTCCTCGAAACGATCAACGCATTGGCCAATATTGATAGTTGGTGATTTAACTATCAATTAACATTCACAAACAACCATCAAACATAAATAATTTCACCAAATTATTTATTAATCTTAAAATATCTTCACAACATATATTCCTAATTTCAAATCCTTTGAAAACAGTTATCAAACCATCTCCCTTTACGTGACAAATTTCCCAAACATTTTCTATTTCTACTGAAAATAACCAAGTCCAAGTACTTTAGATTTTAAAACATTAGACCACTTTATTCTAAATATAACATAAAGTATATTTAAAAATATTTAATGCAAACCTACTTTATATAATACAAGCCAATTTTAAAATAAAAGTTCAACCAAACTAAATTTTACAAGAAGGGTTACAAAATCCTATACAATTTTCAAATAAAACTTTAACCAATTGTCTTTAAAATAAAACCATTTTATAAAATATAAATATTAATAATATTCTTTAAAACATAATACCAATTACCCCCTTTAAAATAATTATTACTATAACTAATTTAGTAAATTTTTACTACTTAAATTAGAATTTTCTTCAAAACATTCTTTTAAAATCAAATTTAAAACTTTTAACTCTTACGTAAAAATATGCTTTAAAACATACTTGGCTTTCCAAGGAAATACACTTTCATTTCGGAATAAACCAAAGAATCCTTTTATAAATCCTGCTTGATTTATCTCAATTCGAAATTACGTTTAAATCCGGTAAATTTCTTCCAACACTTTAAAAATAAACACCTTTTTATTTTTAACACATTTCCCATTTCCTGAAAAATCAACTTTCAAAATATATGCTTAAAATATGATCACGAAATTCTTTTTTCAAATTGTACTTTTGAACATCTATAAAAGTTCCTTAAGTAACTTAAATCAAAATTTTCCCTTTTATATGAGGTTAATATATCGAATATTTATATTAAATTCCCTTTAGAAAACATACTACTAAATTGCCATTTAAATAATTAAATACCATAATTACTTAAATAAATATTTACTTTCGCTTAAATAATTAAAAATAATAATAATTTTCTAAAATATTCTAAAAACACCTGTCAAAACTTTCTAGTTTATATTTCAAAAACTTTTTTTGAAACATGCTTCGTTTCCGGGAAAAATACACTTCCCATCCTTTAAAAATAATTTCTCTATTATATTTAAAACAATTCGCACTTCTTATAGAAATTCCCTCTAGAGATCTATATCTTCGATATTTATCCCCGATAAATATTCCATTTCATTTATAAACCCATTTTATAAATTTACGTTTCTCATTTCCATTCTAATCTCAGTTTCAAAACCATTTACAATTTCAATCCAATTTCTTTTACTTAATTCCCTTAAATTCATTACTTAAAGTTACTTTTCATTTCCTTTTTACTCCCATTTCACACTATTAATATTTTAAAATACGAAATTATATTATCCAACCATAGAACTTAAAATACCAAATTATATTATCCAACCATAGCACAACATAACAAAATTCCAATCAATCTATCACAGGATATCAATGAAATATATCGCAGATTATGAATATGATTTCTATTTGTGAGGAATCCAGTTGGATCCCTCCAGCCTGTTTCCCTGCATCCACAGATGTTAGCATGACAAATAAAATATCGATCAGATATGATAATAATTATCACATTCATCTAATCAACTAGTCAATCATTTGAATATTTGCTATTTAAATTAAATGGTATCCAGATGTGAGTGAGATTAACTCACCTTGAATTTTCGACGAGTGTTCAAATTTTAAATTAAATCAAACGCCGTTCGATATAACCTAAATTTTTACTTGCTCAAAATGATCCCAGATCTGCACCACAGCGAGCTGCTCGTCGCTGTGATTCCGGCGCTACTAAATTCATCGAAATCTGATAATGTATGCAATAGATATGAATTTTTATACTTGAACTGAAATTTAAAAAAATTTCTTTTGTTTAAAATTACCATCGGCTATTCTCTCTCCCATCTCCCTCTCGTGTTCGACAGCAACAAGGACCCACCGACGTCATGTTATCCAAGAAAAATGAGGCCTCTCCTGTCAACAATCCCACAATTAAGACCCACCACGTCGACGCTCGTCGCAACCTCCACCTTGGGTTGAAACACGGCGAAGCTCGGCTATCCCTAGGTTCCAAAATCTAAGCATGAACGCACGCCCTTCAATCTTGCTTTGGCCACAAACTAGAGCTCAGATTCCGATCATGGCCATTCAACTTGAAGAACTCAATGAGCTTTTCATCTTTGAAGTTGGACGAATTCGCTAATAATTAGTGGATAAGATAGAATTTGAATAAGAAAAAGAAAACACACCAGCCATTGATTTTTTTTTCATGGCGGCTGGAAGAAAGGATAGTGCTTGGGCCGATAAACTTATATATGTACGCGTAAACCAATTATTTTATTATTTAATTCACTTTAACAATTTTCTCAAACGATCTCAAACTAACGCATGCCGACAGGCGATTATAATGTTTTACCCGCCTTCCGAACAAAATGGAACGTTTTTCGGAAGCTAATTCGATCATATGTGGAAGATAGCTTTGTAAATCGATTTAAAATATCAAATTGCCGATTTTAATTTCAACGCGTTTCTCACTCGTACTGCAAACCGTAACTCCAAATGCTACGAAAATTGAAATCCAGTAATAACTACTATCACGGATCAAATGGAGCTGGTTTCGTCGAATTCGTGACTGTGCCCCGGAAGGCTATTTTAACTTGTCGATTAGTTCGAACGATTTTCAAAATCGTCGAAATCACTTAAAATTTCACCTTTAAAATTTTACTAACTCAATAATGAATCATATAGAATTTATAATCACATTAGAAATTATTCTGATTCAATTTAAATCAAAATCTGATTATTTGCATTACTATATTGTTAAATTCCATTATTAAATTAATGTAAAATTCCAAATTTGACTTATCAACTTTTGATTCCATCCAAAGGTCCAATATTAAAAATCAAATCAAACAAGACCAAAAAGAAATCTTAGAAACCATTTTTATAACCATTTACATCCAGATTCACTAATTTTCCCAATTCCAAGTATTTAATTATTATTATTCAAATCCAATTGAATAGCCATATTTGAAATTTAACTTATTTCATTAATCTAATCAAAGTTCTTTTTTTTTTTCAAAACCAAATTATGATTCACATTCAACATTTAAAATGAATTAAATGTTCAAAATCTAACTACTAAAATTCTGGGTCATTACATTCCTCCCCCCTTATAAAAATTTCATCCACGAAATTTGCTAAGGTATGAAAAATGCTACTAAACTTATTTACTTTCCCATACTTAGTTAAAACTCACATTCACTTTCCAATAGTTTTTAGCTTAAGCCAAAACAATTTTCTTCATTTTTACCCAAAAGCTTGTTTCAACGTTATTTAAAAATTCACTTTTCTAGTTAACCCAAATTTTCAAAGTTTCCAAAAAAAAATCTAGCTCCCAAAATATTTGAAATTTTTTGACAGCGTCTCCTTTGTACGGAGAGCGTTTCACAATATCACAATAGATATAAATATATATACATCGGCCCACACGGTCGGAAAACAAAATAGACCACAATATATGTATCATTTTCTAAATTTTATTGCGTAGGCGTACCTTTGATTAGCATTTTAAAAGCAAACGGCTAATATATTATGCATTTACGCGCTCCAATTATATCGATTGCCTCCCGTACCTGTACTTACACAAACAAGCACATGAGTTTTCAATAATATGAAATTTCAACAATATTCGATTCATTAATCTTAGCCAAACATTTCAATTACAAAGCCCAATAACAAATTTCTTAATCCTACAAGTACCATCTTTATAGCAATCACAAGTTTTCAACACCATTTAACTTTCCTATAAAATCCAACTTCATTTTATTTCACTTGAATGATTTACAATCAAGTTTACTTTCTGCAATTCATATTTAGTATAACCAATTCATTTTCACTTCAATATGATTAACATATGCTTTACTTACTTCAGTTTATTTCAATTCAATTCCAAATTGATTCACAATCAAATTTTATTTTCAATTTGATATATTTGCATTTCTTTTATGATCCAGTTTCATTTATATGCAAAACCACTTAATTAGATCCCAACCCATTCCAATTTATTCAAAAACCAACTTTATTTGTTTTCCTTAAACCAATTTAATTCCATCTAAAACGACCAATTTCTATGCAAATTTGATGTTATTCAAGCAAATAACAATTATTTAAGTTTATAAATATTTTATATTAATTCCTGCTCAAACTATATTAATTTTTTCTCCTTTCGAAATTATTTACAACTCAAGTATTCACGCTTCATCACAATTATTGAATTAAATCCCTTGTCTTACATTCAATTTCGTTATCCATATAGATTTATTCAAAGCCATTTTATAAGCATGACAATAACCCGTTCACAATTCTCTTAAGTTATTCCTACTCCAAAATAACTCTATTCCTTCTTACAATAATTTTTTTTCATTTTAATTTGATTCTCCTTAAACCAAATTCCAATCTATTACAAATTTTAATTCAATCCGTTTACTTACTCAATCCATTTTAATTTTAATTCACGTTCTCAATTTGCAATGACCCGCAAATCTGTACCCTTGAGTTATCACTATTCTACCTAAATCAACTCAAGTGGTACAGAAATACGAACCATTTGGGTTAAAGAAGAAGAGGTAGTAGAAGAAAATAACAATTAACAACAGAATCTAACCATCGCAGCGGAATAAAATATAATAGATAATAAATAACCTTTACTCAAAAATCAAATATCTTTGTTTATATATTACATCATCAGAGTACATCAATCACATTTCAACAACAACAGCATAAAAATGGATACACAGCAACTCAACATAGAGGAATATATGTAAAAACAAGTACAGAAGTACGTATCGTCATCCAACTCGTCTCCTCAGCTCCACAGCATCATATCCTGTATCCTATAATACTCGGTCTGACCCGAGCATTGCAGTTAAATAACACCCGAGTCAGTCTGGAATACCAGTGTAAGAAAATCACACTCAATTAATTATTAAAGTTTCAAAATCCCTTTGAAAACAAAAGCACCTCGTAAGACCACGCGACAAATAAACATGTCGGGTTTTTACCTTACGATAGCTAAAACAATTTTTATAGAAATCCTCTTATATTATAATAGGGTCTATATACAAATACTTATAAAATAGCCGAAATTGCTACATCTATTAAATTCCAGCTACTAGCCACAGAGTGGGTAATACAAACAAAACTCGTACGAGGCTCGTAGGGAGAATGGATTTCCAACTAATGACTAGTCACTAGGGTACCACCTGCCACAGTAATTGGACTAGATCACGGTACCGAGGAGTACACCCGCTCCCCTGCAACACAAGACCGGGACTAACCCTTATTGGATAATCCCGAGTGAGATCACCTCGCGGTTGGGATCAGCAACCGCCCACTGAGCCGAAATAAAAAGGGACATCTAGACAGGGATGACCACACCCTGCTTGGGTGCTACCCACCTAGCCTTGCCGCATAACCCCTGATTTTCAATCATTCCCGGTTCATAAGGCTTGAGGCTAAGCGTTACCTTTTTAGAACATATCCCTTAGAATGCCCATCGTCCACCTGACGATGCTCCGAAAGCATTCATCCATACAAGTCCATCCCGGTTTCGAACGGAACCGAAGGCACTATTCCTACTACATCCATTTGGGAAACATCCTCAGGATTAGTAGCGACGAGCCGTTGCACTTCACAGCTCCATCTGCGAATCCAAACTCGTTTTCACGAAACGTACAAACCGGATCGAAGTGGTTTTTAAGAAATAAATCTCGATCCCGGGCTCTTTGAAACAATAAGTGCATTTGTCCAATATTGATAGTCCGTTATTTAACTATCAATTAACATTCACAAACATCCATCCAAAAATAAATACTTTCCCAAATTATTATTAACCTCAAAATATCTTCACAAGATATATTTCTATTTTCAACCCTTTTGAAAACAGTTTCAAACCATCTTTCTTTTTTAGAATAAACTTTCCCAAATATTTTCTATCTCCACTGAAATCACCAAGCACAAAACTAGAATTTTAAAAAAAATTAAAACGTTTTACTTTGAAATATACTTTAAAACTTTTATTTTTAAAACTACTTCAATAATTTGGTTAAAAATACATACTAAATGAATATTTGAAAATAAGGTTACTTAATAAAATATAAAACTAGATTTTCACTTTTAAAAACAAAATAGTAAGTCATTCTTTAAATAATTACTGCTATAATAGATTAAAAGAAATTACTTACTTTAGAATTTAAATATTAGTAATAATAAATTTTTCCAAAACATGCTTTCTAAAACAATATAAAACATTTATTTATTTTTAAAAATTTATTTTGAAAACATACTTGGTTATTCAGGGAGAATTTCCAATTTCAATCACTTAAATCAATTTTTCAAATTGATTTCCAATTTATTTCATTTGAAATAAGTTTCTTTAATTACTCAATTCATTTCAAAATTCATTAATTATGGACTTTATTTTTATTATTATTATTCTCCGTTTGATTTTAAATCATTTAACTGAAATATACCAATTTCAGCTTCTTCCCAATTTCTTCTTTATTCCTTTAAAAATTTAAATTTTAAATTTAAAATAAATGTTTTGTTCTTTTAAATAATAACGCTGAAGTTTAAAATTCATCAACTTTTTGTTTATTCAAAATTTCCTTTCTATACTCATGATTTATTTATTAGAATTTTAAAGTCACTTTATTTCCTTTTCCAATTCATTCTTAAATTTATTTAAATTTACTATAATTATTTTACTTACAAATTCACTTCTTTTATTTCTTTTCCAAAATCCAATTTATATATTTTTGGTAATTCATTATATCCAATTATATCCAATCGAACCATAGCATTCAATATTCCAATATAATTCATCATAGAATATCAAATAATCACAACAGAGGGTATTGAATAATTTAAATAAATTTTGAGGGGTCCAGTTGGATCCCTCCAACCTGTTTTTCCCTACACCACAGACGTTAGCACAACATAAATACCAATTCCACTTCGAAGTGGAATATCGCGGTATATGGGTTTATATATAATGTTCGCTATATAATGCGGGAAATCAAACATTCCAAGATATAGTATATACTATAATATAGCACATCAATCAATTCAACCATTCAACCAATTATTTAAATTTAAACTCTTAAGTTATATTTAAATTCAGCTGAGTGAGATTAACTCACCTTTTATTTTATTAGCATCCATTCCAATCCAGCTTGTTCTTCATTATTTTTGACCTTGTACATACATTATAGAATTTATTAATATTTGAAATAAATTGAACTATTAATTTCCCTTTATATATTTTAATTCAATTTAATAATTTGTACTTAAACTAATTCCTATAATAAATTATTTCCAGTAACTAAGATAAATTAAATAAGTTTATTATACATTAATTACCCTAAACAATATTTTAAAATTCCTATAATTTTTCCAAAATCTTCTATACACATATTTATGTTTATCTATTTATTTCTAAATTTGAAATAGCTATCGATTTCATACATATACAAATCTAAAATTATTTTTCTTCTTTGTTTACAAGCATATATGTATATGTATTCATCGGGGAAAGAAAGAAAATAAAACAACAATACCTCACCGCAAAACCACCCTGGTTCGAACCACCACCACATCGTGCCTAAGGGCTGCGCCCAGAAATCACGGGACGCCTCCGATAACCCCACTGCCTTGTCGCCGATCACCACTCGCGACCCCACTGCAAACACGATGTACCTCGCTCGAGTTTCTTGGCGCCGCCTAGCCTTCATACGAACCCCACTCGCTCTCGTTGTCGATTGACTCGCTATGGCCCTGGCCTATTCGAACACGAAAATTGCTCGCCGATCCCTTCGAATGATCGAAACCGAGAAGAAAGGAGAGGGATTTCATTTGCATTCGAAGATGAAGACGCGTTTCGGTCGAATGAATTAGACGTTCTCGATTCCTTTTGATTTATACTATTCGTTTTCCTTTTTTTCGATTGCGAAAACTGAAGAAAAGGAGGAAGAGGACGTTTGATTAGAACAGAGGGGTATGCGGCTTTGATTCGAAACTCTTTGCTTTTCGATCTGCCATTTTCGTTTC
Organism: Allium cepa; assembly: GCA_030765085.1. Classification (NCBI taxonomy): domain Eukaryota; kingdom Viridiplantae; phylum Streptophyta; class Magnoliopsida; order Asparagales; family Amaryllidaceae; genus Allium; species Allium cepa. The sequence goes on from CM060929.1 coordinate 167,927,415, forward strand.
TTTTTTTTTATTTTGTGAAAAATAAAATGCTCGGCTGTGTTGATGAAAAAAAAGAAGGCAGAAAGTGATTGAAATGGAGGAAGCGTACAAAGGAAGCCTACAGTGCAGGAAAAAAGTTTGGACGTAGAAAGGGAACATGCTGATGGGAAAGAAACATGGCTGAATTTGATTATTATTATTATATATATTTTATTTAAATTCAATTTGTATCAATATCAATTTCAATGCGTTTATATATCGTATGCTCACACAACAACTCCAATCACTATGAAATTTGAAACCCGATAACAATACAATACTATGGATCAAATGGAACTGGTTTTGTCGAATTTCGAGACTGTGCCTTGGATGGCTTTTTTTAAATTTAATTTAAACGATATAATTTAAAAACTGAATAAAACACTTTTAAATTCGGATTTAAAAGTTCCATGACCTTCAATAGTATAAATATGGATTTTACAAGCCTGCAAATTATTTTTAGCAGGCTTAAAACTGAAAATTCAATATTTTACCCAATTTCAAATTATTTAATTTAAAAATTAAATTATCCAATAAATAGTGATGTTTTGAAATTCAAGCTAAAAGTTTACTTTTATATATTTAAAATTAATTAAATATTTCAATTTTAAATGCTCCAAAATTCTGAGTCGTCACATTCCTTCCCCCTTAAAAGAATTTTTCCCCGAAATTACTAGTTAGGAAGAATGGTCCAATACCCGTTTACTTATCCCCCAAACTAAACAATTCAACATCTATCCAACTATCTTTTTATAAAAGAACATTATCATTTTTACTGACTTCTCAACTCTCCCACAGTTTCCAAACTACTTTATTTATTCAACTATTCAAATTATAATTCAAAACCAAGTTTAAAATTTTCCAAATTTCTCAAAAAAATTCTAACTCTCTAAATTTCCGAAAAATTTCGTCAGCATCTCCTTTGCGCGGCTAGCTCGATACAACTACAAAAGGCCTCTACGGGCTCCCAAATTCCAAAAGAAAGCAAAAAGCCAAGTGGCTAGATCCAAAAACCAAATCAAATTTTCACATAAATTTAAGCACACACCTTTTTGGTCCGGCAATTCTAATTTAGTATCTGAAACCAAAACCAATTTACCTTTCTTTTTACATACCTGCATATCCTACATAGCAATACTATCCAATCACAACACTTCAAAAACATTTTATCGACCTCCTTACAAAATATCAATATCTATTCATCCAAATATTAATCTTAAAATATATTTGTAATATTCAATTTCCAATTAAGAACTCACCATTCCTTCCTTAAGTTTAGTATAAGTATTTAATGTGCTTCTTTATTTATTTTCACTTACCACTTTAGTTTATATCTATTTCTATTCAAATCGATTCTTTCATTTCCGTATGAATTCAATTTATTCTTCAACTCTGAATTTTAGAAATTTTATTTTCCATTTATAACTAATTCATGTCACTATTTAAAATTAGTTTGATTTACTAATTTATTTCAATTTCCAGTTTGAAATTGTTTTGGCGTTAACAAAAAATTTTCCAAAATTTTCAAAAATTTTTTAACTCCCAAAATTTTCGGAAAATTTTGGCTGAGTCTCCTTTGTAGGTAGGAGCTTTTGCAATTTGACAAAAGATATAAATACATATACATCGACCCACACGGTCGGATAAACCAAAAACAGTTCATTTTTCCTATTTTTATTGCGTTGGCGTACCTTATTTAGCATTTATAAGCAAATTTTGGCTTATTATTTTAGCAATAAGCGCGACCAAATCCAGCCACATGGCTTCCAGGTACCTATACTTACTCAATTTAAACATGTAAGTGACATATATATGAAGTTTAACAACATTTCACTTATTTGGAATAGTTGAACACATGAATTTTAAAAGAAATGCACACCAAACACTTTCCGTATGCAATTTATACAGTTTTAATACTAATTCAACTATTATCAATTTATTCATCCACCAATTTTATTGGTTTACAACCCACTTTCTTACATTCAATTCATTTATAATTGTAAACAAACCCATATTATTCCAATTGATTTAAAAATCAATTTTATTTACTTGCAATGATTCATAGAATTTTATTTTCTTCTATTTTCGTCCAATGACCAATTTTCCTCATATAAATCGGTAATATTCATTCATGTAAATAACCACCTAAGCCGATGACCATTTTAAATTGATTCCAACACAGTTTATTATTTAATTCTTTCTATTTAGAATTCATTCACAATCCATTCATTCGCGTATCATTTCTTATCTGCATTCATTTAAAACCATTCTATTAACTTGAAAACATTCTATTTTCCCATTGTCTCTAAGTTATTTCAATTCCTTAACAGTTTAAATGGTTTACAATTATTTATTTAAGCATTTCATTCCCTTAAATATTATCTATAACTCACCGAATTTTATTTCGATTAGATTTATTTTTATACTTGATTCAAATCCAACCCATTATCATTAAACTTAGTTTAAGTTGAGCTCAATTCAATTCTCTACCATCTATTTAGCTTTAAGTTAATTTTTTTCAATTTATTCAAATTTTATCTTAAGCTCATTTTCATTTTACGAGTAAAATTTCTTTCCTATTCAACTTAATTCTATCTCAATCAAATCTCGTATTAAATCTACAATTGATTAGTTATTATAAATTTCAAATTTCCAAATTCGATTCATTCTCAGTTCACCTAGATTAATTACAAGGTCATTCCAATTTATTTCTACTTATTTGGATTTTATTTGCAACACAAACCATTACCGCTTTAATCCAATTTCTTTTATTTGGCAACAGTTTCAATTATATTTAATTTGTTAACACTTCAAGTCGAATTTTAGTTAATAGCTCAATTCTGATTCTACAATCAAATTTATTACTGACATATCAATTTCATTCTCAATTCATTTAATTAATTGCAAGGCCACTTTCTATTATATTTACATTACTAACATTTCAAGTCGAATTTGATTTATAACTTAAGTTTTATTTCCAATCTTCATTATTAGCTTACAATTCAGCTTCTATTTAACTACATTGAACTCCATTTACACATTTCATTAACTAATTTATTATCAAATTATTTTCCCCTCTTTATAGTTCAATACCTGATTTTTAATCTCAAAACCTCTTTATTTAATTTTCTTAAGTTCAAATTATTTTATAATTCAGGTTTGGATTTTCTTTCGTTTTATTATCCAAAACATCAAACAATATTTATTTTGGATTTTATATTCCATGCATTTTTTTATTACCATGGATTTTTAATTCTTTTATAAGTTGTTCTCATTTATTTATTTCAATTCAATCCTTATCCAACTTATTTTCCATTTATTCATCTAAGAATCTAATTCCATTCGATAACTCAATTGAATTTTTATTCCAATTCAATTTTATTTTAACTCAAATTTATTTAACTCAATTCGATTTCAACTTAATTCGAATACAACTGGATACTATTTTCGGCCTATCCAATTTATTTCAATCTAGTTAAATTTTATTTCACAATCCAAGTTAATTTCATTTTTAATTTTTCACTTTAAATTTAAATTTCCAACATTCAAAGCTTTTATTTCCTTCCTGATTTAAAAATCATCTTAATTTATAAGCTTACAACCTATCCCATCAGGATTTTTAAACACCCGACTTTTGGTTTCAAATTATTTTGAAATCTTCAACATCTCAAATCACATTTCTCAAAAATCAAACCAATCCTGGTTTTATTCCCAACAAATTTCCTTTGAAATTTTCAAAAACAACTATTTTTTCTGAACAAATCAATTTGGCAGCAATCCGTCACTTACAAATTCGAAAATGAATACTAATGATGTGGCCGTCATCATTAGAATTATTTCCCAATTATCCAAGTGATTTCAATGCTATATCACTTCCAAAATCCATTTAAAATAAATTTCCTTTCAGAAATACCTCTAAAACAATAATGTTATTATTATCTTCAAAACACTTTGCAAACTCTTCCAAAGTCTCTGGGATTTTAAATTTCCAAATCTTGCTTAAATAACTTTTAACTACAATTCATTTGCATAGCTTATGCTCAAACAAATTCTCATTTGAATATATTTCAATTTATAAATTACATTTATAATTCATATTTATAAATTTCATTTTATAAATGAATTTATTTCCTTAACCTTTGGTTATGTTTTAAATTTCAAGTTAAATTTTTACACAACAATGATAATAATTTAATATTATCATTTCTAACATCCAAGCAACCATATATTAGTTAAAATAGTTTATAAAAACTTTTCTTTATATCAAAATATATTTTGGATAAAATTATTTCATTTACCTACATATAAAACAATACCGTGTCGATTGTTCTATTCAAGTGTTTAGAAACCCCTTCGATACAGTTATCCAGACTGTGCCGACGAAGGTTCATATGCCACTCAATAAACCAATCAACACAATATTAAAATAATTTATATTCACTAACAAATATGCATTCATATCTATTAATACGCTCAAACTCATTCTAGGGCACTACTGACTCTAATTTAAATGAGTAATCCCCACCAGAGCCAAGGTTATCACCAACCTAAGCTCTGATACCAAGTGTAACGACCCGCAAATCCGTACCCCTTCAGTCGTCACTATTCTACCTAAATCAACTCAAGTTGTACAGAAATACGAACCATTTGGGTTAAAGAAGAAGAGGTAGAAGAAGCAAATAGAAATCAATAACAAAATCTAACCATCGTAGCGGAATAAAATATAATAGATAATAAATAATCTTTACTCAAAAATCAAATATCTATGTTTATATATTACATCTTTAGAGTACATAAATCACAGTTCAACAACAACAAAATACAAATGGACACACAGCAACTCAACACAGTGGAACATATATAAAAACAAGTACGAAAGTACGTAACGTCATCCAGCTCGTCTCCTAAGCTCCACAGCATCATATCCTGTATCCTATAATACTCGGTATGAGCCGAGCATTGCAGTTAAATAACACCCGAGTCAGTCTGGATACCAGCGTAAGAAAATCACACTCAATTGATTATTAAAGTTTCAAAATCCCTTTGACAACAAAAGCACCTCGTAAGACCACGCCACAAATAAACATGTCAGGTTTTTACATTACGATAGCTAAAACAATTTTTATAGAAATCCTCTGATATTATAATAGGGTCTATATACAAATACTTATAAAATAGCCGAAATTGTTACATCTATTAAATTCCAGCTACTAGCCACAGAGTGGGTAATACAAACAAAACTCGTACGAGGCTCGTAGGGAGAATGGATTTCCAACTAATGACTAGGCATTGGGGTACCACCTATCACAGTAATTGGACTAGACCACAGTACCGAGGAGTACGCCCGCTCCCCTGCAACACAAGACCGGGACTACCCCTTTCTAGATAATCCCGAGTGAGATCACCCCGCGGTTGGGATCAACAACTGCCCACTAAGCCGAAATAAAAAGGGACATCTAGACAGGGATGACCTCACCCTTATTGTGTGCTACCCACCTAGCCTTGCTTCGTAACCCCTGATTTTCAGTCATTCCCGGTTGATGAGGCTTGAGGCTAAGCGTTACCTTTTTAGAACATATCCCTTGGAATGCCCATCGCCCACCTGACGATGTTCCGAAAGCATTCATCCATACAAGTCCGTCCCATGTTCGAACGGAACCAAAGGCACTATTCCTACTACATCCGTTTTGGAAACATCCTCTGGATCAGTAGCGACTAGCCCTTGCACTTCACTGCTCCATCTTCGAATCCAAACTCGTTTTCACGAAACGTACAAAACGGATCGAAGTGGTTTTCGAGGAATAAATCTAGTTCCTGGTCTCTTCGAAACGATCAGTGCATTTGTCCAATATTGATTGTTGGTTATTTAACTATCAATTAACATTCACAAACATCCATCTAAAAATAAATAATTTCCCAAATTATTATTGACCTCAAAATATCTTCACATGATATATTTCTATTTTCAACCCTTTGAAAACAGTTTCAAACCATCTTTCTTTTTCAGAATAAACTTTTCCAAATATTTTCTATCTCCACTGAAATCACCAAGCACAAAACTAGAATTTAAAAATAATTTAAAACACTTTACTTTGAAATATACTTTTAAACATTTATTTTAAAAACTACTTCAATAATTTGGTTAAAAATACGTACTATATGAATATTTGAAAATAAGGTTACTTAATAAAATATAAAACTAGATTTTCACTTTTATAAACAAAATACTAAGTCATTTTTTAAATAATTACTACCACAATAGATTGAAAGAAAATACTTACTTAAGAATTTAAATATTAGAAATAATAAATTTTTCCAAAACTTGCTTTCTAAAACAACTTTAAAACTTTTAACTTATTTTTAAAAATTTATTCTGAAAACATACTTGGTTATTCAAGGAGAATTTCCAATTTCAATCACTTAAATCAATTTTGCAAATTGATTTCCAATTTATTCCATTTGAAATAAGTTTCTTTAATTACTCAATTCATTTCAAAATTCATTAATTATGGACTTTATTTTTATTATTTTTATTTTCCGTTTGATTTTAAATCATTTAACTGAAATATATCAATTTCAGCTTCTTCCCAATTTCTTCTTTATTCCTTTCAAAATTTAAATTTTAAATTTAAAATAAATGTTTTCTTCTTTTAAAATAAATGTTTTATTCTTTTAAATAATAACACTGAAGTTTAAAATTCATTAACTTTTTATTTATTCAAAATTTCCTTTCTGTACTCAAGATTTATTTATTAGAATTTTAAAGTCACTTTATTTTCTTTTCCAATTCATTCTTAAATTTTTTCAAATTTTCTATAATTATTTTGCTTAGAAATTCACTTCTTTTATTTCCATTCCAAAATCCAATTTTTATATTTTTGGTAATTCATTATATCCAATTATATCCAATCGAACCATAGCATTCAATATTCCAATATAATTCATCATAGAATATCAAATAATCACAACAGAGGGTATTGAATAATTTAAATAAATGTTGAGGGGTCCAGTTGGATCTCTCCAACCTGTTTTTCCCTGCATCCACAGACGTTAGCACAACATAAATACCAATTCCATTTCGAAGTGGAATATCGCGGTATATGGGTTTATATATAATGTTCGCTATATAATGCGGGAAATCAAACATTCCAAGATATAGTATATACTATAATATAGCACATTAATCAATTCAACCATTCAACCAATTATTTAAATTTAAACATTTAAAGTTAAATTTAAATTCTGCTGAGTGGGATTAACTCATCTTTTATTTTATTAGCATCCATTCCAATCCAGCTTGTTCTTCATTATTTTTGACCTTGTACAAACGTTATACAATTTATTAATATTTGAAATAAATTGAACTATTAATTTACCTTATATATTTTAATACAATTTAATAATTTGTACTTAAACTAATTCCTATAATAAATTATTTCCAGTAACTAAGATAAATTAAATAAGTTTATTAAATACATTAATTACCCTAAACAATATTTTAAAATTCCTATAATTTTTCCAAAATCTTCTATACACATATTTATGTTTATCTATTTATTTCTAAATTTAAAATAGCTATCGATTGCATACATATACAAATCTAAAATTATTTTTCTTCTCTGTTTACAAGCATATATGTATATATATTCTTTGGGGAAAGAAAGAAAATAAAACAACAATACCTCACTTCAAAACCACCCTGGGTTAGAACCACCACCACATCGTGCCTAAAGGTTGCGCTCAGAAATCACGCGACGCCTTCGAAAACCCACACTGCCTTGTTGCCGATCACCACTCGCGACCCCACAGCAAAAACGACGAACCTCGCTCGGGTTTCCTGGCGCCACCTGGTCTTCACGCCAACCCCATTCGCTCTCGTCGTCGATTGACTCGCGATGACCCTGGCCTATTCGAACACGAAAATTGCTCGCCGATCCCTTCGAAAGATCGAAACCGAGAAGAAAGGAGAGGGATTTCAATTGCATTCGAAGATGAAGATGACTTTCGATTGAATGAATTAGATCTGCTCAATTCCTTCTGATTTATACTATTCGTTTGCCTTTTTTTCGATTGTGAAAGCTGAAGAAAAGGAGGAGAGGAGGTTTGATTTGAACAAAGGGGTATGCCACTTTGATTCGAAAGTCTTTGCGTTCTGATCTGCCATTTTCGTTTCTTATTTTTTATTTTGTGAAAAATAAAATGCTCGACTGTGTTGATGAAAAAAAAGAAGGCAGAAAGTGATTGAAATGGAGGAAGCGTACAAAGGAAGCCTACAGTGAAGGCAAAAAGTTTGGACGTAGAAAAGGAACAGGCTGATGGGAAAGAAACGCGGCTGAAGCTTATTATGATTATATATATTTTATTTAAATTCAATTCGTATCAATATCAATTTCGATGCGTTTATATATCGTATGCTCACACAACAACTCCAATCACTACAAAATTTGAAACCCGATAACAATACAATACTACGGATCAAATGGAACTGGTTTCGTCGAATTTCGAGACTATGCCTCGGAAGGCTATTTTAAAATTTAATTTAAATGATATTATTTCAAAACTGAATAAAAAACTTTTAAATTCGATTTTAAAAGTTCCATCACCTTCAATAGTGTAAATATGGATTTCACAAGCCTGTAAATTATTTTTAACAGGCTTAAAACTGAAAATTCAATATTTTACCCAATTTCAAATTATTTAATTTAAAAACTAAATTATCCAATAAATAGTGATATTTTGAAATTTTCAAGCTAAAAGTTTACTTTTAAATATTTAAAATTAATTAAATATTTCAATTTTAAATGCTCAAAAATTCCGGGTCGTCACACAATTCATTTTTGAATTTATTAATAACATAACCATTCCAATTATCCCAAACCAAAACTGGGTTTTATTTTACTTTTCAAATTTTACAAGCTACCAAAATTCTTATTCATCCCATTACTCCCCTTATTTAATTTAGCCTACGCTAAATTCCTTTATTCAATTCCTTTGGATTTAGTTGAGTGAGAATTTAATTATTCAATATCATTTCAATTAAACTGAACTTTCCTCCTACTCAATTCTTTTCAAATTTTAATTCAAGTTCAACTATATTTATTTAGCCAACTTAAATCCATACCCTTTCCTTTACTGTTTTAAATAATTATTTAATTCCATTCAATATTATTTATAACATAACTGAATTTTGATTTTAATTCAATCCAGATTCAACTCAACTACTTTTAATTTAAGCTAAATCCAATTTTTATTTCTCAATTCAATTTAAATTTTTACATTCTAATATATAAGTTCAAAAACTTATTACTAACCTAAGTCCATTCACCTTTTATATTTCACTTTTCCTTACCTCACTTTACATTTCATTCAAGATTTGAATTTTGAATTTCCTAAAAAAGTCAACCATTTTATTTTGTTTTACAAATTCCATTTCCTAATCTTAAGTTCACCAACTCATTTATTTAAAAGCTTATATTTCTCATTTGACTCATTTTCACCTTATAATCACAATTCAAAATTATATATATAACACTTAATAGCTTAAGGATGTAAATTTTCATTCCACAAATTTTTCAATCCACAATTTCAAAATATAAGTATAACAGTTAATAGCTTATGGGTACAAATTCATTACGCAATTATAACTTACAATTACAAAGTCATTTTACATTTCAATTTAATCCAAATCAATTTAATTCCAATTCCAATTTATTTAATTTATCCCATGTTAAATTCAAATATACTTTATTCATTTTCGTACACTCAAATTAAATTTTAATTTCAAGATTAAAATTCTCATTTTTTTCTTATTAATATCAACTTCACTTTATACGTTCGATAGTTGATTTATCTTAACTTTTCACATTATTTTAATAGAGTTCCCAGAATTCAATTGTCGGGTTTTATTAAAAACCAATTTGAAATTATAAATAACTCATACACACATGGTATATCAAATCAAATCTCCGGATTCCAAAGCAACTTGTTTTTACCCAAAACAAATTTCCCTTTTAAAATTCTACAACAACTTTTATACCCAACAGGTCCAAACAAATATAATAAGAAATATTCACAGTAGCAATCCATCACCTTTGAAACTCGAAAATGAATTCTGATGATGTGGCCATCATCATTAGGATTATTTTCCAACGATTGAAGTGAGTTCAGTGCTTCCTTACTTCCACAAATTCATTTCAAAAACAATATCCATTCAAAAATAGTTTCCCAAAACAATACTCAATCATTGCCTTCAAATTTTTGGAAAACATGTCTACCATTTCCAAGATTGCCAAACCTTTGTTTAAATACACTTTAAACGCTTTTCATAATTTTGCGGGATTTAAATTCAGGTTTAATTCAAATTTTAGTTATACTTATAGAATTATGTTTGGTTGGAAACCCTTTCAAATTTTAGATTCTTATATTTGATTATAGTATTAACATCCAAACATCCAAATATATATATAATTTCAGAAATTATTTCTTTTATATAAAAAAAAAATTTTGGGTAAAATTATTTAATTTACCCACTTTAAAAACAATACTATGTCGGTTTATCTTGTTTATGAGTTTAGAAACCCCTATCGATACGGTTGTACTTCCCGTACAGACTAGCATTCAAAACACTCAACCGATAAGCCAATACCGTATAAAAACAATTTTTATATCCACTAACAAATACGTGCTCATGTCTATTATTACACTCACCTCATTGTAGAGGTACTATTAACTCTGTTTAATGAGTAATTTCCCCACCAGAGCCAAGGTTATCGCCAACCTAAGCTCTGATACCAAGTGTCACGATCCGCACAACTCGACCCTCGAAAATCGACACAAAATACACCACAGAATAATATTCCGACGCTCGAGTGCCGGAAAAGACAGATTGTTGAGGGAAATGAAAGAAGATAGAAGAATGAAGGAACTAAACAATAACCGAATCTCACAATCGCAGCGGAACAAAATATAATACATAATATCAGATCTTTACACAAAATGAAAACTATATCTGTTTTATGCAATATATCATCAGAGTATTACAAACAAACAACAATTACCAGCCTGACAATTTCAAACAATCACAGCAGCGGATATAAACAAATACGGTAATACGTCTTGGACTCCGGCACCTCTATTGAGCTCCCAAGCATCCTATCCTGCACATAATACTCGGTCTGACAAGAGCATAATAATAAAATAACACCAGAGTCAGTCTGGAATACCAGCTGATAAGAATACACTCAAATTGATTATTAAAGTTCAAAAATCCTTTGAAAATGAAAAGCATCTCGTAAGACCATGCCATAAATAAACATGTCGGGATTTTACCTTACGATAGCCAAAACACTTCTTATCAAAATCCTCTGATATTATAATAGGGTCTATATACAAATACTTATTTAAATTGCCGAAATTGTTACATGGTTAAATTCCAGCTCCTAGCCACAATGTGGGTTATATAAACAAAATCCGTAAAGGGCACGTAGGGAGAATGGATTTCCAACTAATGATTAGGCACTGGGTACCACATGTCACAGTACGTGGCCTAGAACACCGTACCGAGGATAACTCCCAATCCCCTGCAACACAAGACCAGGACTACCCCATACTTGATAATCCCGAATAAGATCACGCCACAGTTGGGATCAGTAACTGCACCACTAAGCCAAAATAAAAGGAACATCTAGACATGGATGAACTCACCCTAATGGAAGCTACCCACTTAGCCTTGCTGCATATCCCCTGATTTTCAGTCATTCCCGGTTGATGAGGCTTGAGGCTAAGCGTTACCTGTTAGAACGTTTCATTTAGAATGCCCACCGTCCACCTAACGATGCTCCGAAAGCATTCATCCATACAAGTCCGTCCCGGATTCGAACGGAACCGAAGGCACTACTCCTACTACATCCAATTGGAATTACCATCAAGATTAGTAGCAAGTAGCCCTTGCACTTCCCTGCTCCATCTTCGACTCCGAACTCGTTTTTCCCACGAAAACGTACAAACCGGATTGAAGTGGTTTTCAAGAAATTAATCCCGATCCCGGTCTCTTCGAAACGATCAACACATTGGCCAATATTGATAGTCGGTGATTTAACTATCAATTAACATTCACAAACAACCATCAAACATAAATAATTTCACTAAATTATTTATTAATCTTAAAATATCTTCACAACATATATTCCCAATTTCAACTCCTTTGAAAACAGTTATCAAACCATCTCCCTTTATGGAATAAATTTCCCAAACATTTTTTATTTCCATTGAAAATAACCAAGTCCAAATACTTTAGATTTTAAAACACTAGACCACTTTATTCTAAATATACCTTAAAGTATTTTCAAAATATTTAATGCAAAATTCCTTTACAAAATATAAGCTAATTTTAAAATAAAATTTTAATTAAACTAAATTTTCAAGAAGGGTTACAAAATCCTATACAATTTTCTAATAAAACTTTAACCAATTATCTTTAAAATAGAACCATTTTATAAAAAATAAATATTAATAACATTCTTTAAAACATAATACCAATTACCCCTTTTAAAATAATTATTACTATAACTAATTTAGTAAATATTTACCTTTAAATTTTTGCAGCTTAAATAAGAATTTTCTTAAAATCATTCTTTTAAAATCAAATTTAAAGTTTTAACTTCTACTTAAAAATCTGCTTTAAAACATACTTGGCTTTCCAGGGAAATACACTTTCATTTCAGAATAAACCAAAGAATCCTTTTATAAATCCTACTTAATTTATATCAATTCTAATTTACGTTTAAATCCCGTAAATTTCTTCCAACACTTTAAAAATAAACACCTTTTATTTTTAACACATTTCTCATTACTTGGAAAATTACTTTCAAAATATATGCTTAAAATATGATTATGAAATTCTTTATTCAAATTGTACTTTTGAACATCTATGGAAGTTCCTTAAGTAACTTAAATCAAAATTTTCCCTTTTATATGAGGTTAATATATCAAATATTTATATTAAATTCCCTTTAGAAAACATAATACTGAATTACCTTTTAAATAATCAAATACCATAATTACATAAATAAATATTTACTTTCACTTAAATAATTAAAAATTATAATAATTTTCTAAAATATTACAGAAACACCTACCAAAACTTTCTAGTTTATATTTCGAAAACTTTTCTTTCAAACATGCTTGGTTTCCAGGAAAAATACACTTCCCATGCTTTAAAAATAATTTCGTTATTATTTTTGAAACAATTCGCACTTCTTATAGAAATTCCCTCTGGAAATCTATATCTTCGATATTTATCCTCGATAAATATTCCATTTCATTTATAAACCCATTTTATAAATTTCTGTTTCTCGTTTCCATTCCAATCTCAGTTTCAAAACGTTTACAATTACAACCCAATTTCTCGAATTTAATACCCTTAAATTCATTACTTAAAATAACTTTTCGTTTCCTTTTTACTCCCATTTCACTTTATTGATATTTTAAAATACCAAATTATATTATCCAACCATAGCATAGCATAACAAAATTCCAAATCAATCTATCACAAGATATCAATGAAATATATCACAGATTATGAATATGATTTCTATTTGTGAGGAATCCAATTGGATCCCGTCCAACTGTTTCCCTGCATCCATAGATGTTAGCACGACAAATAAAATATCGATCAAATATGACAATAATTATCATATTCATCTAATCAACCAGCCAATCATTTGAATATTTGCTATTTAAATTAAATGGTATCCAGATGTGAGTGAGATTAACTCACCACGAATTTTCGACGAGCTTTCAAATTTTAAATTAAATCGAACAGCATTCGATTTAACCTAAATTTTTGCTTGCTCAGAATGATCCCAGATCTGCACAACAGCGGTATGACGACCCGAAAGTTTTGAGCATTTGAAATTGAAATATTCAATTGATTTTAAATATTTAAAAGTCAATTTTTAACTTGAATTCAAATATCACAATTTAGTTGATGATTAAATTATTAGATTAGATAATTTGAAGTCGGGTAAAATGCTAAATCTGGAGTTCTAAGCCTGCTAAAAATAATTTGGAGGCTTATAAAATTTATATTTATAATACTGAGGATAATATAAGTTGTAAAATTGAATTTAACAATGGTTTGTTCAGTTTTGAAATTTTATAGTTTAAATTGAATTTTAAAAAGTAGCTTTTCGAGGTACAATCTTGAAATTCAACGAAACCAGTTCCATTGGGTCTCTAACAACCCTGTATTTTCTGATTATTGTAATTGTATATTTTAATTATTTTAATTTAATTTCCTAATTTAAAAACTTTATTTTATTTATTAAAATTAATATATTTTGTTAATTTAAATATAAATGTTGATTTTGATGTGGATTAGAATTTCAAACATGCATAAATTGAATATTTCCAGAAAATGTTGATTTTGGTCAAAATAGTCAAACTTTGACTTTTAACTTAAAAATTTAAAAGTATGAAATTTTAAATTTTATCTTTTATTATGAAAACAGATTTAATAACTTGAACATTGCTTTTTGTTTCGTGGAAAACGGAGTTAAACTGCAAAAGATATGTACATTTCAATTTTGAGTATAAATTATTTATTTTGCAATTTTGTTATTTTAAATTGTATAAATTTTAATTTTCTTTGTCATATTTTATTTTAATATGTTTTAATATGTTATAGTATGTATATTTTGACTTTTAAATATTTTTGAAATGATAATATAATTTTTCTAAAATTTACTATGATGATTTCCTATTTTTAAAAGGCTGTTTTCCTTTTTCTGCTATTTTCTTCATCTAAACTATATTCAAATTAAAATTTATTTATTTATTTTTGTGATTTACTTTTTATTTTGTGTTCTTATCTTTATTTATAAATATTTTTAAGTACATAAAAATTTTCCCAAGTTCATTGCACTTATTTTTCATATTTTCAAGACTAGTTGCAAATTTTGCTGTTTTATTTAATTAAACTATATATAATTAATAATTTGTTTATTTATTTTTGTTTATTTGCTATATTTTCGTATTTTAACTGAATTTATATATGTTTTTCAGTTATATAAAAATTTAAAAAGAAATAATGAATATATGAAGAGTTTGAGATCTTTTGTATGCTTAGTCCTTTTGCATTCCGACCTTTCACTTTCCAAACTCCATTCATCAATGCTTTGGCCGTACCCTACTCCATCTTTCAGCCACATTCCTCACTCTTTGTCACGAAAATTTTATCGTCTTTCTTGAGAAAAAAACTCATTGCCATTTGTTTTACAAAAATTTGGTAAATTCTATCATCTTTCTTCTTGTTTTGATGATTTTCCTATTGATTTTTGCATTGATCCTTCTTGTGTTTAGCTAGGCCTAGCCTCTACCACCACCACTACCATCCTCTCCACCATCATCTCCAGCAGCTCATAAGCCTCTCCTCTGACCAAGACAGTAGCCATGACCATCCGTTGATGTTGCACCACAAAATTTGCACAAAAGTTCCACCAAACTAGCCTAGCCAAACCCTTAAGGCCATAGCCTTCATTTTTAACCTAAACCACCTCCATGGCCGCCACCACCAGTCCCTCCACCACCTCTGGCCGCCACTCCATCCACCACCTAACCATCCCCTTGCATGACCAAGCCCAAGCCATGGTAGGCCGAACCTATAGTTGCACCAAAAATCCACTTAATTGCCTTGACTTTTGTATTTCTCATATCACAACTTCCACTCCTTCATATCCAAGTTAGGCCGAGCCATATGAACCCATATTGACCCAAACCTGAGCCATGTTGGCATCTAGGCTGAGCCTAGTATGATGCGAACAAGCCCATTTGATCATGTGACAAGCCATGTTGTCGTGGTCAGGCACTTTCGTGTTAAAGCTGGGTAATGTTCTTTGTTGATTTAAAATTTCCATTTCGTTTAAATTCATATTTGTATTGTATGCATATGTTTATATGGTCTTGTTTATTTGTTTTATACAAGATCATTATCAAGGCTTTCCATTCATTCAATTCAAATCGTGTTTATCGTGCTTTTGGAATCGCTCTTGTGTTTGTTGTTTTGGTCTCTAGCTTCGAAAAGGTGAGTCTGTCTCACTCTGACATTTATACTTATGAAATAGTAAATTGATGACAAGTGTTTAGTAATATAAAATGTTATGCAAGTTAATGATGATCATATGATATGCTATGCCATGTTATTACCATGTTAAAACTGTTAATTATAACCTGACATCTGATATATGACATTATATTGTGACATTGACATTGTTTATATTGTTTATGCATATATTCACACTGCAAGTTCCCTGTTAGAATAGAATCACTATGGGTTGAAATGATACATACCCGAACGGACTTTAGAATAGGGAAAAATCGTTATGGGTTGAAATGATAGGCCTGAGCGATTTTTATTGTATTTTATTTGGCTTGGGATTGCGGGTTTGAAATGATAAAACCCGGTTTTCTTTGTAAATTACGGATTGAAAAGATATATATCTGTATCACTTGACCTAAGTTAGAAAATTATATACAGACCCCGTGGTATATTTTTATATGATTTTTTTTAAATATGTATTTTAAAAAGTATGAAATTTTTATTTAAAATATATATATCATGATTTTAAGAAAATTAAATATTAAGTCTTGAAATTGTGAATTTGAGTACGCAAATGTGAAATAATTGAGATTTTAGACTTTAAATTTTATTTTAAAATGTAAATAAATAATGGAAATTAAATTTAAAGTTTTAAAATTATATTTGAAGTAAAATTTTAAGTTTTATTTAATTTATATGTTAATAAAAAGTGCATTTTGACTTAATAAATGAATGGAGTTTTTAAATTGAATATTTGATCTAAAAATTTTGTTGTGTTAAATCATATGTTAAAATGATTTTAAATGTGAAATTTTGAAGTCTAGAAATATGATTTTTAAGTTATAATAAAAATTTGGAGTTTTATTATTTTTTGTTTTGAAAAGCTAAAATGAAATCTGGAATTCATAGCATTTTCAAAATGTTGTAGTCTTTTGACATCATTTTTAAATGCTATTGTTTTGAATCTAACAATGTTTGAAATAACTAAATATCTATTATGACATTTTATAAATGCCGTTATTCTTGAACTAAACCATTTTTGGAAGCTATAAGCTACGATAGCACTTTATAAATGCCGTCGTTGCTATAATTTGACAGTGTTTGAAATGTTATAGTTTTTAACACTGTTTGAGTTATATTTTAAAGTGTTAAATGATTTAAATTTTGCAAATTGATTAATTGTGAAATTTAAGAAGTTTTGAATATATTTTAATATTTAAATTTGAATTTTTAGGGAATTTAAATTTGAATTTGAATTTAAGTAAGGTTTACTTGGTTATGTGTTAAATGGAATGAAATGTAATGAGATAAATGAATGTTGAATGGAATTTTTAATGTATTTTGTAATGATACTTGAAATAACAAATGAATGACTTATTTGATTTAAAAATGATATTTAAATTTGAGTATTTGAATTTTAATTCAAGTAATGATTTTGAAATGGTGTGGAAATGATTTGATCTTTATTTTAATAAAGAATGTGAATGTTGAATGATATTTGATTTTGCTTTATTTGATAAAGGAATATTTGAAGTTTATATTTGTATGAAAAGATATTTGGTTTAATTGTAATGTAAGTTTATTTAAATAATATTGGATTTATGAAATGAATATTTCAAAACTACATAATAATGAAATTAGATTTGAGATATGAATATACGGAATTATAAAGTTTAGTTTTGAAATGTGGGATATTAAAGTTTGGAAACATATTAAAATTGGATAGCTTATTTTGTAGATCAAATATATATTTGAAATTTATAAGATTTGAAATGTTTTGTTAGAAAACTGAATTGAATTGAAATTGATGGTTTGAATTGAATTAAGTTGGAAATTGAAAATTTGGGATTAATTGAATGAATTGTAAAATGTAAAGAATTAAATGAATATCCGATGATTTCAAATGTATGATTTTGAAATGTTATGATTTTCAAAGTGTAATTGTTTCAAGTATTTTTGGTTTCGAAAGAGTTATACTTTGAAAATATTATGATTTTGAAATGAATATATGTTTGAAATGTTTTTGGTTTTGAAGTATAAACTATTTTGATTGAATAAATAGTTTTGAAATAAAAATGGTTTTGGTTTCGAAGTATAAACTATTTTGAAAGAAATATAGTTTGAAATGAAATGATTTGATCTTTTTAAAGTATAAACTATTTTGAAATGACCGCCGCGTTATAATAACGTTTGGTTGTTAAAGAGACCGGGATCGAAAGTTGTCATACTCTCTGCCAACTCCGAAAACCACTTTAACAACCGTGTACGCGGTGGAGATTCCATAATGAAGTAGGATGGTGGCGACATTCTTGAGGTATATTACATGGACCCAACTCCCGTGAGTTGGCATAAGGTGGCTAAAACAGGAGCGATCTCGGGCCAAAGGAGGTAGCACCTCTGGTCGGACACATTCCTTCGATACTATATTCTTACTGGTGATTGATTAGATGGCCATCCTCCGATTTTGATTGGGAGTGTGTTCCGAGGTGGGCGTATGTGGCTGTTGCGTTACCACCAGCCCGTGTGCGTAATTGGTATATCTACCCTGGCATTGCCTTGTGCGCCGTGTCACCTACCATACCGAGCCTTTACTACGAGTTTGTTTTTCTCCCGTCGCCCGTGTGGTATCCTCTGACAGTCACCCAGAGTGGAGATGGCATGATATTGGATGGACTACTGGGACTATTATGTGTGAAGGGTGATATGGGTAGCCCGGAACGCTATTTAAAAGTATGTTTATTTTACTGTAGACACTATTATAGTAGCGCAATATTACTACATAGTAAATAGTTTAACGAATCCTTAAAGGATGGGCGATCCCAAGCATCCTTTAAGTTACTGATGCATCTTTGTTGCTGTTCACTTGAGTTGATTTACAGTTCATAAGTATTTATATCCTGACTCGAGTGTTTTGTATTTTGCTTTACGCTCGAGTCAGATTGAGTGAGTTAGCATTCAAGATTCACCTTCGGAGTTGAAGCTTTCCTTGAAGATCCAGCCATCTATTTTGCTTTCTGTATCCAGTGATTTCAGTGATGTATTCTGATTTGTACCTAATGTATCTTGTTACTCTTCTGTTGTATCTTGTTTAACTCTGATGTATCTTATTTTTATATAGTAGCTTCATGAACTACTATCTCTTTTATTTCCGCGGCATTATTATTTACTCTGTGTCTGTGATCTGTGATTATGTATTTACTGTATATTCTGAGATTTGCCAAATTTTATTTACAATGCGGTATTTTGAGCAATTCAAGTCTGACATGTGCGGATGCGAATGGTTGAAAATATCGGGTCGTTACAGTTGGTATCAGAGCTTTGGTAGCTCTAGGCAAAACTCAGTATATAGGGTAAATGTATTTACAGAATCACTTTCATTCGAGTTTAAACCTCTTCCTTTTTGACTCGATTCCTTTGAATTTTGGAACATTCCCTGTGGTTTCAAAATCCATTCGTGTCCCTCATTATTTATCTTCTTTTGTTTCTGGAGTATCCCGTAACTCAACTTCAAAAGATCTTCATAATGAGTCGGCGGTCTCGCCAACCTCAAATTTATTTTTAAAGGGGAAAACTCCTTTACAACAACATCGATTCTCCAGAGATTCTATATCCTCGGTTTAGATGCTAGTATCTCTTATAATTTCGAACTCTACATCTTGAGATTGAATGTCGATTTACCCAAGAAATCCACATCGGTCTTATTCTTTAAGTCACGTTTGACCCGGTTAAGCTTGCCCGCGATTTATATAAGCTTATCCATCTTTCTATTCTGTTATTTAATTATCTCATCTTTGTTTCCAACTTATCTTCAAATTATTCTTGAAGTGTATTTGTAAACTAATATTTAAAATATTTTATATATTGTGTTGTTTGAGTTGTTGATGTTGATTTTGGGTTTCTAATCGATTCGTCTAATCAACACTATCGATAAGATTTCCAAAACACTTGAACAAAGCAAACTGACACAATATGTTTTTAAAATTTAGTAAGGAAATAAATTTTGTGAAATAAATTTTGTAACTATATTATAAATCTTTATCTGGATTTTATTTGAATTGGTTGTTAAGAAATAATATTTGATTCTATACATCATTTTCTATTGTTTCATATATCTAATTGAACTATAAAACATGGTTATAAATTTATTTGGAAATTTAAAATGAATGTAAAACAAGAATTTGAGAATTTAATTTCCGATGGATTTCAAACTTTGTGTTTAAAGTTTTAAAGGATATATTATTTAAAGTATTTTCGAATAAAAATTTGTTTCCAAAGAATTTTAAATTTAAATTTAGTGCTCTTCTCTTTGTCGCTGGAAAATAAATTCGGTGATGACTGCAGCATCATCGACGTTCATTTTCGAGTTTCGAAGTGAAGAGACCATTCTGTAGTCTTGCTACAGTTTTGTTTTGGGAAAATTTAATTGATTTTAATTTCTAAAATAAGAATGGATTTATAACATATGCTGATATATGATTTAAATTTGAATGGATATATATTTGTAGTATATGAGCATTTATTGATCTCTAAATAGTTTGGAGTTTATTGGAAATTTAATTCCTAAATTTTTTCTTCAAAGATAATTTCTAAGTATAATTTCAAGATTTGGATAAATATTCAAGCTTGAAATAATTAAATTAGAAAGTTTTATTTGTATAATACACAATTTCATTCCAATATAACTTACCTTAATTTTCAGAAGTTGAATATGTAATTGGATAATGTACAATATATAAAAAAAAGATTTTATAAATAAAATTTGAGTGGTTATTGTAAATGTTATATACTTAAATTTTATTATAAAAGGGATTAACAAAGGTAAATAAAGAAAAGGGTAATGGAATAATTTACAATATGAAATGATGTTAAAGAAACTGAGAATAAATTAAAGCAATTATAATTAGTATAAATATATTTAACATGGGTGATACGATATATTGAGAGAAATAAACTTAATTTGAATTAGAAATGAGGAAGAATTAAATTTTATTTGGTACATTTTGAGTATAATAAAATATTTTTCAAATACATGATTTTAGGGATTTGTTAATTTAAGATAATTGGATGATAAGATAATGAATTAGAGACGCTTAATATTTATTTGACTTATGTAAAATTAATTTTCAGTTTAAGTTGAAATTCTATGGTTTCAAATTTATTATCTTATTTTGTTTTTCAAACTATCTTTTGGTTGTCCTAATTTCCCTTATCTTGCTACAGAATGGGAGGCTATTGCATATACCAGTCTGTTTAGAAATCTTTCTATAATCTTTAAAAATCTTTGGTACTCATTTTGAATCTGAGCACTGCTTGTCATCCACAGACCGTCGGTCAAACGGAAAGGGTGAATCAGATTCTAGAAGATTTTTTTGTGCTTGTGTTCTTGATTCTGGAAGATCTTGGAAAGACCACCTCCACATTGTTAAACTTACCTATAGCAACAGTTCTCAGGTATAATTTTAATATTCTTGTCATCTTTTCTTAATACTATTTCATTCTATCTTTTTATGTGCTTTCCCGTACCTCATTCCTTTTCGGGGACGAAAAGTTTTGAGTAGGGGAGAGTGTAACAACCCTGTATTTTCTGATTATTGTAATTGTATATTTTAATTATTTTAATTTAAATTCCTAATTTAAAAACTTTATTTTATTTATTAAAATTAACATATTTTTTTAATTTAAATATAAATGTTGATTTTGATGTGGATTAGAATTTCAAACATGCATAAATTGAATATTTCCAGAAAATGTTGATTTTGGTCAAAATAGTCAAACTTTGACTTTTAACTTAAAAATTTAAAAGTTTGAAATTTTTAATTTTATCTTTTATTATGAAAATAGATTTAATAACTTGAACATTTCTTTTTGTTTCGTGGAAAACGGAGTTAAACTGCAAAAGATATGTACATTTCAATTTTGAGTATAAATTGTTTATTTTGCAATTTTGTTATTTTAAATTGTATAAATTTTATTTTTCTTTGTCATATTTTATTTTAATATGTTTTAATATGTTATATTATGTATATTTTGACTTTTAAATATTTTTGAAATGATAATAGAATTTTTCTAAAATTTACTATGATGATTTCCTATTTTTAAAGGGCTGTTTTCCTTTTTCTGCTATTTTCTTCATCTAAACTATATTTAAATTAAAATTTAATTATTTATTTTTGTGATTTCCTTTTTATTTTGTGTTCTTATCTTTATTTATAAATATTTTTAAGTACATAAAAATTTTCCCAAGTTCATTGCACTTATTTTTCATATTTTCAGGACTAGTTGCAAATTTTGCTGTTTTATTTAATTAAACTATATATAATTAATAATTTATTTATTTATTTTTGTTTATTTACTATATTTTCGTATTTTAATTGAATTTATATATGTTTTTCAGTTATATAAAAATTTAAAAAGAAATAATGAATATATGAAGAGTTCGAGATCTTTTGTATGCTTAGTCCTTTTGCATTCCGACCTTTCACTTTCCAAACTCCATTCATCAATGCTTTGGCCATACCCTACTCCACCTTTCAGCCACATTCCTCACTCTTTCTCACGAAAATTTTATCATCTTTCTTGAGAAAAAAAAACATGGCCATTTGTTTTACAAAAATTTGGTAAATTCTATCATCTTTCTTCTTGTTTTTATGATTTTCCTATTGATTTTTGCATTGATCCTTCTTGTGTTTTGCTAGGCCTAGCCTCTACCACCACCACTACCATCCTCTCCACCATCATCTCCAGTAGCTCATAAGCCTCTCCTCTGACCGAGACAGTAGCCATGACCATCCGTTGATGTTGCACCACAAAATTTGCACAAAAGTTCCACCAAACTAGCCTAGCCAAACCCTTAAGGCCATAGCCTTCATTTTTAACCTAAACCACCTCCATGGCCGCCGCCACCAGTCCCTCCACCACCTCTGGCTGCCACTCCATCAACCACCTGACCATCCCCTTGCGTGACCAAGCCCAATCCATGGTAGGCCGAACCTATAGTTGCACCAAAAATCCACTTAATTGCCTTGACTTTTGTATTTCTCATGTCACAACTTCCACTCCTTCATATCCAAGTTAGGCCGAGCCATATGAACCCATATTGACCCAAACCTAAGCCATGTTGGCATCTAGTCTGAGCCTAGTATGATGAGAACAAGCCCATTTGATCATGTGACAAGCCATGTTGTCGTGGTCAGGCGCTTTCGTGTTAAAGCTGGGTAATGTTCTTTGTTGATTTAAAATTTCCATTTCGTTTAAATTCATATTTGTATTTTATGCATATGTTTATATGGTCTTGTTTATTTGTTGTATACAGGATCATTATCAAGGCTTTCCATTCATTCAATTCAAATCGTGTTTATCATGCTTTTGGAATCGCTCTTGTGTTTGTTGTTTTGGTCTCTAGCTTCGAAAAGGTGAGTCCGTCTCACTCTGACATTTATACTCATGAAATAGTAAATTGATGACAAGTGTTTAGTAATATAAAATGTTATGCAAGTTAATGATGATCATATGATATGCTATGCCATGTTATTACCATGTTAAAACTGTTAATTATAACCTGACATCTGATATATGACATTATATTGTGACATTGACATTGTTTATATTGTTTATGCATATATTCACACTACAAGTTCCCTGTTAGAATAGAATCACTATGGTTTGAAATGATACATACCCAAACGGACTTTAGAATAAGGAAAAATCGTTATGGGCTGAAATGATAGGCCTGAGCGATTTTTATTGTATTTTATTTGGCTTGGGAGTGCGGGTTTGAAATGATAAAACTCGGTTTTCTTTGTAAATTACGGATTGAAATGATATATATCCGTATCACTTGACCTAGGTTAGAAAATTATATACAGACCGCGTGGTATATTTTTAAATGATTTTTTTAAATATGTATTTGCAAAAGTATGAAAGTTTGATTTAAAATATATATATCATGGTTTTAAGAAAATTAAATATTAAGTCTTGAAATTGTGAATTTGAGTACGTAAATGTGAAATAATTGAGATTTTAGAATTCAAATTTTATTTTAAAATGTAAATAAATAATGGAAATTAAATTTAAATTTTTAAAATTATATTTGAAGTAAAATTTTAAGTTTTATTTAATTTATATGTTAATAAACAGTGAATTTTGACTTAATAAATGAATGGAGTTTTTAAATTGAATATTTGATCTAAAAATTTTGTTGTGTTAAATCATATGTTAAAATGATTTTAAATGTGAAATTTTAAAGTCTAGAAATATGATTTTTAAGTTATAATAAAAATTTGGAGTTTTATTATTTTTTGTTTTGAAAAGCTAAAATGAAATCTGGAATTCATAGCATTTTCAAAATGTTGTAGTCTTTTGACAGCATTTTTAAATGCTATTGTCTTGAATCTAACAATGTTTGAAATAACTAAATATCTATTACGACATTTTATAAATGCCGTTATTCTTGAACTAAACCATTTTTGGAAGCTATAAGCTACGATAGCACTTTATAAATGCTGTCGTTGCTATAATTTGACAATGTTTGAAATGTTATAGTTTTTAACACTGTTTAAGTTATATTTTAAAGTGTTAAATGATTTAAATTTTGAAAATTGATTAATTTTGAAATTTAAGAAGTTTTGAATATATTTTAATATTTAAATTTGAATTTTTAGGGAATTTAAATTTGAATTTGAATTTAAGTAAGGTTTACTTGGTTATGTGTTAAATGGAATGAAATGTAATGAGATAAATGAATGTTGAATGGAATTTTTAATGTATTTTGTAATGATACTTGAAATAACAAATGAATGACTTATTTGATTTAAAAATGATATTTAAATTTGAGTATTTGAATTGTAATTCAAGTAATGATTTTGAAATGGTGTGGAAATGATTTGATCTTTATTTTAATAAAGAATGTGAATGTTGAATGATATTTGATTTTGCTTTATTTGATAAAGGAATATTTGAAGTTTATATTTGTATGAAAAGATATTTGGTTTAATTGTAATGTAAGTTTATTTAAATAATATTGGATTTATGAAATGAATATTTCAAAACTGCATAATAATGAAATTAGATTTAAGATATGAATATACGGAATTATAAAGTTTAGTTTTGAAATGTGGGATATTAAAGTTTGGAAACATATTAAAATTGGATAGCTTATTTTGTAGATCAAATCTATATTTGAAATTTATAAGATTTGAAATGTTTTGTTAGAAAACGGAATTGAATTGAAATTGATGGTTTGAATTGAATTAAGTTGGAAATTGAAATTTTGGGATTAATTGAATGAATTGTAAAATGTAAAGAATTAAATGAATATCCGATGATTTCAAATGTATGATTTTGAAATGTTATGATTTTCAAAGTGTAATTGTTTCAAGTATTTTTGGTTTCGAAAGAGTTATACTTTGAAAATATTATGATTTTGAAGTGAATATATGTTTGAAATGTTTTTGGTTTTGAAGTATAAACTATTTTGATTGAATAAATAGTTTTGAAATAAAAATGGTTTTGGTTTCGAAGTATAAACTATTTTGAAAGAAATATAGTTTGAAATGATTTGATCTTTTTAAAGTATAAACTATTTTGAAATGACCACGGCGTTATAATAACGTTTGGTTGTTAAAGAGACCGGGATCGGAAGTTGTCATACTCTCTGCCAACTCCGAAAACCACTTTAACAACCGTGTACGCGGTGGAGATTCCAGAATGAAGTAGGATGGTGGTGACGTTCTTGAGGTATATTACGTGGACCCAACTCCCGTGAGTTGGCATAAGGTGGCTAAAACAGGAGCGATCTCGGGCCAAAGGACGTAGCACCTCTGGTCGGACACATTCCTTCGATACTATACTCTTACTGGTGATCGATTAGATGGCCATCCTTCGATTTTGATTGGGAGTGTGTTCCGAGGTGGGCATATGTGGCTGCTGCATTACCACCAGCCCGTGTGCGTAATTGGTATATCTACCCTGGCATTGCCTTGTGTGCCGTGTCACCTACCATACCGAGCCTTTACTACGAGTTTGTTTTTCTCCCGTAGCCCGTGTGGTATCCTCTGACAGTCACCCGGAGTGGAGATGGCATGATATTGGATGGACTACTGGGACTATTATGTGTGAAGGGTGATATGGGTAGCCCGGAACGCTATTTAAAAGTATGTTTATTTTACTGTAGACACTATTATAATAGCGCAATATTACTACATAGTAAATAGTCTAACGGATCCTTAAAGGATGGGCGATCCCAAGCATCCTTTAAGTTACTGATGCATTTTTGTTACTGTTCACTTGAGTTGATTTACTGTTCACTTGAGTATTTATGTCCTGACTCGAGTGTTTTGTATTTTGCTTTACGCTCGAGTCAGATTGAGTGAGTTAGCATTCAAGATTCACCTTCGGAGTTGGAGCTTTCCGTGAAGATCCAGCCATCCATTTTGCTTTCTGTATTTAATGATTTCATTGATGTATTGTGATTTGTACCTGATGTATCTTGTTACTCTTCTATTGTATCTTGTTTAACTCTGATGTATCTTATTTTTATATAGTAGCTTCATGAACTACTATCTCTTTTATTTCCGCTACATTATTATTCACTCTTTGTCTGTGATCTGTGATTATGTATTTACTGCATATTCTGAGATTTGCCAAATTTTATTTACAATGCGGTATTTTGAGCAATTCAAGTCTGACATGTGCGGATGCGAATGGTTGAAAATATCGGGTTGTTACAGGGTCTGTAAACAATGAATTATTATCGGATTTCAAATTTCGTATTGATTGGAGTTGTTGTGTGAGCGTATGATATATATAAACACGCTGAAATTTATATTGAAAATTAAATATTATAACTGGGTCCAAAAAGCTATCTTCTCCATACCATCGAATTAGGACTCGAAACTTTTTCCATTGCGTTCGGAATAGGGATATAATATTAGGAACGCCTAGCGGCACGCCTCGATGGGAATTCGAAGTTGTATTTTCAAGACGATTTGCATGTGAATTTAAAAAAAAAAAGCACTGTAGCAGCCAAGACAGCATGCCGACTTCCTTTCATATTCATGTTCCCTCTTTTGGTAACATCATGCATCCCTTCTTATCTATCATTTCCTTGCTCCTTTTTCAGATTCACGCAACCTGTAAATAATCCGAGCTGCTTCATTTTATAATCGTTCAAAGCAAGGAAGAACGAAATAGGAAAAAAAATGGCAGACACGATCGCGACCCCCTTTCTATTCGAAACCCTTTTGAATCAAACTAATATCAAAGTTCAGAAACAATAAGAGCCGATCCTAAAAAAAAAGAGAAGGGGGTTCGCGAAAGCGAGGGATTCGTGCGGCTACTTGCGAGCGTAGTGGTGATCTCGAGCTCAATTTCGGTGATGGCCGCGATTAGGGTTTTCCGTTGCGACTGTCATCGGAGCACGGCGCAATTTGGGCATCGGTTGGAGGCGATGGTGCACGCGATTTTGGTGGTTCGCGAGCTCGCCGATGAGTGGGAAGGTTGCATTCGTCGGGTGGGCATCGCGATTTCTAGAGGGAGGGGCACTCGCTCGATTTTGGGGTGCCGATGTTTGGGTAAGGTGAACCACGGCTTGGGAGGAAGCAACACGAGGCTACGAAGGGTTACTTTTCTGCATTGTCTAATTTACTTTCTGTAAATTTGGTTTTGTTAATTTTATAAACAGTAGGGTAAGGTATTATTTCTCTTAGATTTAACAACACTTATCTATGAACATATACAGAAGAAAATGTACATAGAGAAAAAAAAGAAAAAAATGTATAATAGAATTCTGTTTAAAATTTATAAATATATATATCTGCAGCTAAAACAGAAAATGATATAGATAAGATTTAGGAATAAAGTTTTAAATGTTGAAAGTTTCATAAAAAATTTGGTTTTGTAATCTTTGTAAATATATTGTTTATATAGGCAAATAATTTAAAAAGGAAATTGAAAATACATGTTTTCGCTTGATCGGTTATTTTTAAAAATAATAATAATATATGTATTATGAACATTTATTTGTTAATAAATGTATTTAATTATTTTAATTACTAAAAATAATGTATTAAAGGAAATTTAGTTTTAAATTTAATGATTAGTTAATCTAATCTATTAGATGGACATTAATTGTTCAATTAGTCAAATATTATTAAAATTCTATAAATATTTCTTCGAAGTCTATAATCGCGAGAATCAAGTTGCAAATGAAGTGGACTACAACTAGGAAAGGTGAGTTAATCTCGCTCAACTTAAGTTAAATTCAAAATTTAAAGATTTAATTTAAATAATTGTTTGAATGGTTAAATTGATTTTTGTGCTATAGTATGGTATAATTTGGAATTGGTATTTATGTTGTGCTAACGTCTGTGGATGTAGGGAAAACGGGTTGGAGGGATCCAACTGGATTCCTCAACATTTATTTAAGTTATTTAATATTCTCTGTTGTGGTTAATTGATATTCTGTGATGAATTATATTGAAATATTGAATGCTATACTTGCTTGAATATATTTCGGTTCACTGATATCAAAATATATAGAAGTGAATTTTTGGAAATAAAAGGTAGCGAATTTAAAGGTGAAGTGATTATAAAGAATGTAAATAAATTAAAATGAATTGGATAAGAATATTAGTGGTTTCAAAATGCTAATTAATAAATTCCGTATATGGAAAGGAAAATTTGAGTTAACTGGAAGTTAATGAATTTTAAAACTTCAGTATTATTATTTTAAAAGAACAAAACATTTATTTAAAATTTAAGAATTAAATTATTGAAAAGAATAAAGAAGAAATTGGAAAAAATCTAAAATTTGTATATTTCAGTTAAAAGATTTAAAATCAAACGGAAGATAATAACAATAATAATAAAATCCATAATTAATGAATTTTGAAATGAAATGATAGGTAAAGAAATTTATTTCAAATGAAATAATTTGGAATCAATTTGGAAAATTGATTTAAGTGATTGAGATTGGAAATTCTCCCTGAATAACCAAGTACGTTTTCAAAGTAAATTTTTAAATATAAGTTAAAACTTTTAAAGTTGTTTAAAAAGGTATGTTTAAAAATAATTATTATTTCTAAATATACAAATTCTAAAGTAAGTATTTTCTTTTAATCTATTATAGCAGTAATTATTTAAAGAGTGACTTAGTATCGTGTTTTTAAAAGGTAAAAACCTAGTTTTATATTTTATTAAGTAACCTTATTTTCAAATATTCATATAGGATGTATTTTTAACAAAATTATTAAAGTACTTTTAACTTAAATGTTTTAAAATATATTTCAAAGTAAAGTGTTTTTAAATTATGTTAGAAATCTAAAGTTTTGTGCTTGGTGATTCCAATGGAAATAGAAATACTTGGAATTTATTCTGAGAAAGGAAGATAGTTTTGAAAACTGTTTTCAAAGGGTTTTGAAAAGCGAAAATATATCTTGTGAAGATATTTTTGAGATTAATAAATAATTTAGGAAATTATTTACTGGTTGATAGTTGTCTGTGAATATTAATTGAGAGTTAAATCACCGACTATCAATATTAGCCAAATGCGCTGATCGTTTCGAAGAGACCGGGATAGGGATTTATTTCTCGAAAACCACTTCGATCCGTTTTGTACATTTTCGTGGAAAACGAGTTTGGACTCGAAGATGGAGCAGTGAAGTGCAAGGGCTAGTCGCTACTAATCCTAAGGATATTTCCAAAATGGATGTAGTAGGAGTAGTGCCTTCGGTTCCGTTCTAACCCAGGACGGACTTATATGGATGAATGCTTTCGGAACATCGTCAGGTGGACGATGGGAATTCTAAGGGATATGTTCTAAAAAGGTAACGCTTAGCCTCAAGCCTCATCAACCGGGAATGACTGAAAATTAAGGGTTATGAAACAAGGCTAGGTGGGTAGCACCCAAGCAAGGTGAGGTCATCCCTGTCTAGATGTCTCTTTTATTTCGGCTTAGTGGGTGGTTGCTGATCCCAACCGCGGGGTGACTCACTCGGGATTATCCAGTAAGGGGTAGTCCCGGTCTTGTGTTGTAGGGGAGTCGGCATACTCCTCGGTACTGTGATCTAGGCCATGTACTGTGACAGGTGGTACCCCAGTGCCTAGTCATTAGTTGGAAATCCATTCTCCCTACGAGCCTTGTACGAGTTTTGTTTGTATTACCCACTCTGTGGCTAGTAGCTGGAATTTAAAAAATGTAACAATTATGGCTATTTTATAAGTATTTGTATATAGATCCTATTATAATAGTAAAGGATTTCTATAAAAAATTGTTTAGCTATCGTAAGGTAAAAACCCGACATTTTTATTTGTGGCGTTGTCTTACGAGATGCTTTTGTTTTCAAAGCATTTTTGAAACTTAGATAATCAATTGGGTGTGATTTTCTCATGCTGGTATTCCAGACCGACTCGGGTGTTATTTAACTGTAATGCTCGGGTCAGATCGAGTATTATAGAATATAGGATATGATACTGTGGAGCTCGGGAGACGAGCAGAATGACGATACGTACTCTCGTACTTGCTTATATACATTCCGCTGTGTTGAGTAACTGTGTATCCAGTTGTATGGTATTGATGTTGAAGTGTGATTGATGTACTCTGATGATGTAATATATAAACAGATATATTTGATTTTTGAGTAAAGATTACTTATTATCTATTATATTTTATTCCGCTGCGATGGTTAGATTCTGATGTTGTTTTCTATTTCCTTCTTCTACCTCTTCATCTTTAACCCAAATGGTTCGTATTTCTGTACAACAAGAGTTGATTTAGGTAGAATAGAGTTGACTCAAGGGGTACAGATTTGCGGGTCGTTACACTTGGTATCAGAGCTTAGGTTGGTGATAACCTTGGCTCTGGTGGGATTTACTCATTTAAATTAGAGTGCGTAGTACTCTAAAAATAGTTTGAGCTTATTAATAGATATAAGCGCGTATTTGTCAGTGAATATAAATTATTTTAATATTGTGTTGATTGGTTTATTGAGTGGCATATGAACCTTCGTCGGCACAGTCTGGACAACTGTATCGAAGGGTTTCTAAACACTCGAATAGAACAGTTTGACACGGTATTGTTTTAAATGTGGGTGAATGAAATAATTTTACCCAAAAATATATTTTGATCTAAAGAAAAGTTGTTGTAAACTATTTTAGAAAATATATGGTTGCTTGGATGTAAGGAAACAATATTAAATTATTATCATTGTTGAGTAAAAACTTAACTAGACATTTAAAACATAACCAAAGGTTAAGGAAATAAATTCATTATAAAATGAAATTTATAAATATGAATTATAAATGTAAATTATGAATTGAAATATAATTAAATGGGAATTTTTATAAGCATAAACTATACAAATGCATTATAGTTAAAATTTGAATTAAAACAGAATTCATAACTTTAAAACCCCATAGATTTGGAAGTATTTTGAAGAGAAATAATGGCATTATTGTTTTAAAATGTATTTATGAAAGAAAATTGTTCAAAATAAATTTTGGGAAGGTATATAGCATTAAACTCACTTCAGTCGCTGGAAAATAACTTCGATGATGACTGCAGCATCATCGATGTTCATTTTTGAGTTTCTAAGTGACAGATTGCTGCCAAATTGATTTGTTTAGGAAAACCTATTTGTCTTTGAAATTTCAAAGGCAATTTGACGGAAATAAAAATCAGGATTGGTTTAAATTTTTGAGAAGTGCGATTTGTTATGTTCGAGATTTCAAAATGATTTGAAACCAAAGCCGGGTGTTTAAAAATCCTGATGAGATAGGTTGTAAGCTTATAAATTAAGATAATTTTTAAATCAGGAAGGAAATATAAACTTTGAATGTCGAAATTTAAATTTAAAGTGAAGGTTAAAAATGAACTTAACTTGGATTGGGGAATAAAGATTTAACTGGATTGAAATTAACTGGATAGGCTGAAGACAATATCCAGTTGTATTCGAATTAAGCTGAAATCAAATTGAGGTAAAAAATCTGAGTTAAAATAAAATTGAATTGGAATAAGAATTCAATTGGGTCATTGAATGGAATGAATTGGAATAACTTATAAAAGAATTAGAAATCCATAGAAATAAAAATATGCTTGGGTTATAAATAAGCATAAGGCTTGAGTTAAAAATAAAAGAAGAATATATTCAAGCCTATAATGAATGGAGTTGTATAAGTAATAAGTTGTGACTTATAAAATTTGAAAAGCGGGATAGAAAAACCCAAAATAAATATATTTTTGATGAATTGAAAAATAAATGAAAATCAAAACTTGAATTATAAAATAAATTGAACTTAAGAAAAGTAAATGAAGAGATTTTGAAAAAAAATCAATCAAGTATTGGTTTATTAATAGAGGGAGAACTAATTAGATACTGAATTAGTTAATGAAATATGTAATTTGAACCTAATGTAGTTAAATAGAAGTTGGATGATGAGTTAATGACGAAGTTTGGAAATAAAACTCAAGTTATAAATTTAATTCGACCTGAATTGTTAGTTAAGTAAATGTAATTGAATTGTGAATTAATAAATTGGATGGTAAATTAAAAGTGAATGGTAGAATCAGAACTTGAGTTAGTAATTAAAATTTGATTTGAGGCGTAACAAATTAAATATATTTGAAAATGTATCGAATAAAAATGAAATTGGATTAAAATAGTGATGGTTTAAATTTGAAATAAAATCCAAATAAGTGGAAATACATTGGAAATCGCATTGTTATTAATAAATAATTGCGAATTAATTGAGTATGGAAATTAAAAATTCATAATGGACTGAGTGGATAAACTAAATGTATCGAATATGAAATTTTAAATTTTATAAAAACTAATCAAATGAAATTGTAAATTTAAAATGAGATTTGAGTGAGATAGAATTAAGTTGAATAGAAAAGAAAATTTTCCTCATAAGATGAAATGAGCTTAAGTATAATATTGAAGTAAATTAACATAAGCTAATAGATGGAGAACAATTGAATTTAATTCAACTTAAACCAAGTTTAGTGATATCAGATTGGATTTAAATCAACTGAAAATAAATTTTAATCGAAATAAAATTCTATGAGTTACCGATAATATTAAATGGAATGAAATTCTTAATTAAATAATTGTAAACCACTTAAAATGTTAAAGAATTGAAATAACTTAGAGAAATATGAACAATTGAATGTTTTCAAGTTTAATAGAATGTTTTTAAATGAATGCGGATATGAAAGGAAACGCAAATGAATGGATCATGAATAAAATTGAAATGGAATGTGTCGAGCTAAATAAAATGGTTGTGAATGAACTAAAATAGAAAGAATCAAGTAATAAATTGATTTGGAATCAATTTAAAATGGTCAACGGCTTAAGTGGTTATTTACTTGAATGAATATTACTAATTTGCATGAGAAAATTGGTCGTTGGACGAAAATAGAAGAAAATAAAATTCTATGAATTGTTACAAGTAAATAAAATTGATTTTAAATCAATTGGAATAATATAGGTTTGTTGAAAATTACAAATGAAGTGAATATAAGCGATTGAGTTTTAAACCATTCAAATTGATGAAGTTGTATACGAATGGATTGTAAACCATTCAAATATAATGGAAACGATTATAAATTAATTGAAACAGTTGAATTAGTATGAGAACTATATAAATTGCTTACGGAAAGTGTTTGGTGTGCATTGCTTTTAGAATTCATGTGTTTAACTATTGTACATAAGTGAAATATAAAACTTTATATATATGACACTTACATGTTTAAATTGAGTAAGTACAGGTACCTGGAAGCCGTGTGGCTGGATTTGGTTGCGCTAATTGCTAAAATAATAAGCCGCTTGCTTATAAATGCTGAATAAGGTACGCTTACGCAATACAAATAGGAAATATGAACTGTTTTTGGTTTTTCCGACCGTGTTGGTCGATGTATATATATTTATCTCTTTTGTCAAATCGCAAAAGCTCCTCCGTACAAAGGGGAGTCTGCCAAAAAAATTCAGAAATTTTGGGAGTTAGAAATTTTTGGAAAATGTTGTTAACGACAAAACGGTTTCAAATTGGAGATTGAAATAAATTATAAAATGGAACCAATTTAAAATAATGACATGAATTGGTTATAAATGGAAAATAAAATTCAAGTATTCAGAGTTAAAGATAAATTGAATTCATATGGAAATGAAAGAATCGATTTGAATAGAAATAAGTATAAACTAAAGTGGTAAGGTGAAAACAAATAAAGAAACACATAAAATGCTTATACTAAACTTAAATAAGGAATGGTAAATTCTTAATTGGAAATTGAATATTACAAATATAATCTAAGTTAATATTTGAATGAATAAGTATTGACATTTATAAGGATGTCGATAAAATGTTTTTGAATGTTATGATTGGACATATTGCTATGTAAGATTTGCAGGTATTATAAAGAGAAAGGAAAATTGGTTTTGATTTCAGATGATAAATTTGAATTACTCGGCAAAAAGGTATGTAATTTAAATTTCTATATGAAATTTGATGGGGTTTTTGGATCTAGCCACCTGGCTTTTGTTTTCTTTTGGAATTTGGGAGCCCGTAGAGGCCTTTTGCAGTTGTACCGGGCTAGCCGCACAAAAGGAGACGCTGGCGAAATTTTTCGAAAATTTAGCGAGTTAGAAAATGTTTGAGAAAATTTTGATAATTCAAAATTTGGTTTGGAATTATAATTTGAATGATTGTATAAATAAAATTGATTGGGAACTATGGAAAAGTTTGGAAAGTTAATAAGAATTATAATGGGTCATTTATAAAAAGATAGTTGGTAAGATGTTGAATTG
The DNA here is from genome assembly GCA_030765085.1 of Allium cepa. Lineage (NCBI taxonomy): Eukaryota > Viridiplantae > Streptophyta > Magnoliopsida > Asparagales > Amaryllidaceae > Allium > Allium cepa. Next base: position 167,962,329 of record CM060929.1, read on the forward strand.
TTAGAAACTATTTGGTTTTTGGGAAAAGGGTAAGCGTGTATTGGACCATTCTTCCTAATGAATAATTTCGGGGACGAAATTCTTTTAAGGGGGGAGGAATGTGATGACCTAGAAATTTTGAGCATTCGAAATTGAAATGTTCAATTGATTTTAAACATTTAAAAGTCAATTTTTAACTTGAATTCAAATATCACAATTTAGTTGATGATTAAATTATTAAATTAGATAATTTGAAGTTGGGTAAAATGCTAAATCTGGAGTTCTAAGCCTGTTAAAAATAATTTGGAGGCTTATAAAATTCATATCGATAATACTGAGGATAATATAAGTTGTAAAATTGAATGTAACGATACTTTGTTCGGTTTTGAAATTTTATAGTTTAAATTGAATTTTAAAAAGTAGCCTTTCGAGGTACAGTCTCGAAATTCAACGAAACCAGTTCCATTGGGTCCGTAATATTGAATTATTATCGAATTTCAAATTTCGTATTGATCGGAGTTGTTGCGTGAGCATACGATATATATAAAAGCGTTGAAATTTATATCGAAAATTAAATATTATAACTGGGTCCAAAAAGTTATCTTCTCCTTACGATCGAATTAGGACTCGAAACTTTTTCCATTGCGTTCGGAATAGGGATATAATATTAGGAACTCCTAGCGGCATGCCTCAAAGGGAATTCGAAGTTGTATTTTCAAGACGATTTGCATTTGAATTTAAAAAAAATATAAATAAACACTGTAGCCGCCAAGACAGCACGCCGACTTCCTTTCATATTAATGTTCCCTCTTTTGGTAACATCACGCATCCCTTCTTTTCTATCATTTCCTTGCTCCTCTTTCAGATTCATGCAACAGATAAATCATCCGAGCTACTTCATTTTATAATCGTTCAAAGCAAGGAAGAACGAAATAGGAAAAAAATGGCAGACACGATCGCGACCCCCTTTCTATTCGAAACCCTTTCGAATCAAACTAATATCAAAGTTCATAAATAATAAGTGACGATCCTAAAAAATATAAAGAGAGAAGAGGGGTTCACGTAGGGGAGGGTACGAGGGGCTACTTGCGAGCGTAGTGGTGATCTCGAGCTCAATATCGGTGATGGCCGTGATTAGGGTTTTGAGTTGCGACAGTCGTATGAGCACGGCGCGATTTGGGCACAGATTGGAGGCAATGAAGCACGCGATTTTGGGGGTTCGCGAGCTCGCCGATGCATGGGAAGGTTGCAGTCGTTAGATGGGCGTCGCAATTTCTAGAGGGAGGGGAACTCGCTCGATTTGGGGGTGCCGATGTTTGGGTAAGGGGAACCACGACTTGGGAGGAAGCAACACGCGGCTGCGAAGGGGTACTTTTCTGCTTTGTCTAATTTGCTTTCTGTAAATTTGGTTTTGTTAATTTTATAAACAGTAGGGTAAGGTATTATTTTTCTTAGATTTAAAAACACTTGTCTATGAACATATACAGAAGAAAATGTACATGGAGGAAAAAAAAAGAAAAAAATATATAATATAATTATGTTTAAAATTTATAAATATATATATATCTACAGCTAAAACAGAAAATGAAATAGATAAGATTTAGGAATAAAGTTTTAAAAGTTGAAAAGTTTATATAAAATTGGGTTTTGTAATCTTTATAAATATACTGTTTATATAGGCAAATAATTTAAAAAGGAAATTGAAAATACATGTTTTCACTCGATCAGTTAATTTTTAAAATAATAATAATATATGTATTATGAACATTTATTTGTTAATAAATGTGTTTAATTATTTTAATTACTAAAAATAATGTATTAAAGTAAATTCAGTTTTAAATTTAATGATTAGTTAATCGAATCTATTAGATGGACATTAATTGTTCAATTAGTCAAATATTAATTAAATTTCATAAATATTTCTTCAAGGTCTATAATCGAGAGAATCAAGTTGGAAATGAAGTGGACTATAACTAGGAAAGGTGAGTTAATCTCACTCACCTGAAATTAAATTTAAAATTTAAAGATTTAATTTAAATAATTGTTTGAATGGTTAAATTGATTGTGTGCTATATTATGGTATAATTTGGAATTGGTATTTATGTTATGCAAACGTCGGTGGATGTAGGGAAAACAGTTTGGAGGGATCCAACTGGATTCCTCAACATTTATTTAAATTACTTAATATTCTCTGTTGTGGTTAACTAATATTCTATGATGAATTATATTGAAATATTGAACGCTATACTTGCTTGAATATATTTCGGTTCAGTGATATCAAAATATACAGAAGTGAATTTTTGGAAATAAAAGGAAGCTAATTTAAAGGTGAAGTTATTATAAAGAATGTAAATAAATTAAAATGAATTGGATAAGAATATTAGTGGTTTCAAAATGCTAATTAATAAATTCTGTATATGGAAAGGAAAATTTAAGTTAACTGGAAGTTAATGAATTTCAAAACTTCCGTATTATTATTTTAAAAGAACAAAACATTTATTTAAAATTTAAGATTTAAATTATTGAAAAGAATAAAGAAGAAATTGGGAAAAATCTGAAATTTTTATATTTCAGTTAAAAGATTTAAAATCAAACGGAAGATAATAACAATAATAATAAAATCCATAATTAATGAATTTTGAAATGAACTAATAAGTAAAGAAATTTATTTCAAATGGAATAAATTTGGAATCAATTTGGAAAACTGATTTAAGTGATTGAGATTGGAAATCCTCCCTGAATAACCATGTACGTTTTCAAAGTAAATTTTTAAATATAAGTTAAAGTTTTAAAGTTGTTTAAAAAGGTATGTTTAAAAAAAAATTATTATTTCTAAATATTTAAATTCTAAAGTAAGTATTTTCCTTTAATCTATTATAGTAGTAATTATTTAAAGAGCAACTTAGTATCTTGTTTTTAAAAGGTAAAAACCTAGTTTTATATTTTATTAACTAACCTTATTTTCAAATATTCATATAGTATGTATTTTTAACAAAATTATTGAAGTAGTTTTAACTTAAATGTTTTTAAATATATTTCAGAGTAAAGTGTTTTTAAATTATGTTAGAAATCTAAAGTTTTGTGCTTGGTGATTCTAGTGGAAATAGAAATACATGGAATTTATTCTGAAAAAGGAAGATAGTTTTGAAAATTGTTTTCAAAGGCGTTTGAAAAGGGAAAATATATCTTGTGAAGATATTTTTGAGATTAATAAATAATTTGGGAAATTATTTACTGGTTGATGGTTGTTTGTGAATATTAATTGATAGTTAAATCACCGGCTATCAATATTGGCCAAATGCGCTGATCGTTTCGAAGAGACCGGGACCAGGATTTACTTCTCGAAAACCACTTTTATCCAGTTTGTACGTTTTCGTGGAAAAAAAGTTTGGACTCGAAGATGGAGCAATGAAGTGCAAGGGCTAGTCGCTACTAATCCTGAGGATATTCCCAAAATTAATGTAGTAGGAATAGTGCCTTTGGTTCCGTTCGAACCCGGGACGGACTTATATGGATGAATGCTTTCGGAACATCGTCAAGTGGACAATGGGCATTCTAAGGGATATGTTCTAAAAAGGTAACGCTTAGCCTTAAGCCTCATCGACCAGGAATGATGAAAATCATGGGTTATACAGCAAGGCTAGGTGGGTAGCACCCAAGCGGGTTGAGGTCATCCCTGTCTAGATGTCCCTTTTATTTCGGCTTAGTGGGCGGTTACTGATCCCAACCGCGAGGTGATCTCACTCGGGATTATCCAGTAAGGGGTAGTCCCGGTCTTGTGTTGCAGGGGAGCGGGCGCACTCCTCGGTGCTGTGATCTAGGCCACGTGCTATGACAGGTGGCACCCAGTGCCTAGTCATTAGTTAGAAATCCATTCTCCCTACGAGCCTCGTACGAGTTTTGTTTGTATTACTCACTCTATGGCTACTTGCTGGAATTTAATAAATGTAACAGTTTCGGCTATTTTTCAAGTATTTGTATATAGACTACATTATAATATCAGAGGATTCCTATAAAAATTGTTTTAACTATCGTAAGGTAAATACCCGACATGTTTATTTGTGGCGTGATCTTACGAGATGCTTTTGTTTTCAAAGGATTTTTGAAACTTTAATAATCAATTGGGTGTGATTTTCTCACGCTGGTATTCCAGACTAAGTCGGGTGTTATTTAACTGTAATGCTCGGGTCAGACCGAGTATTATAGAATACAGGATATGATGCTGTGGAGCTCAGGAGATGAGCAGGATGACGATACGTACTCTAGTACTTGCTTATATATATTCTGCTGTGTTGAGTAGCTGTGTATCCAGTTGCATGTTATTGATGTTGAACTGTGATTGATGCACTCTGATGATGTAATATATAAACAGATAATTTGATTTTTGAGTAAAGATTACTTATTATCTATTATATTTTATTCCGCTGCGATGGCTAGATTCTGATGTTGTTTTCTATTTCCTTCTTCTACCACTTCTTCTTTAACCCAAATGGTTTGTATTTCTGTACAACTTGAGTTGATTTAGGTAGAATAGCTTTGACTCAAGGGGTATGGATTTTCGGATCGTTACAAGTGGGCTGCTCGTCACTGCGATTCTGATGCTACCAAATTCGTCGAAATCTGATAATGTATGCAATAGATATGAATTTTTATACTTAAACTAAAATTTAAAACAATTTCTTTTTTTTTTAAATTACCATCGGCCATTCTCTGTCCCATCTCCCTCTCGTGTTCGACAGCAACAAGAACCCACCAACACCATGTTATCCAAGAAAAACGCGGCCTCTTTGGTCAAAAATCCTACGATCAGGACCCATCACGTCGACGCTCGTCGCAACCTCCACCTTGGGTCGAAACACGGCGAAACTCGACTATCCTTAGATTCTAAAATATAAGCACGAACACACGCCCTTCCACCTCGCTTTGCCCACAAACCAGATCTCAATCCCGATCATGGCCGTTCAGCTTGAAGAACTCGATGAGCTCTTCATCTTTGAAGTTGGAACAATTCGCTAATAAGTAGTGGATAAGATGGAATTTGAACAAGAAAAGAAAACACACCGGCCATTGAAATGTCTTTTCACAGCCGCGGAAGAAAAGGTTAGGGCTTGGGCCGATAAATGTATATATATACGCGTAAACCAATTATTTTATTATTTTATTCACTTTAAACAATTTTCTCAGACGATCTCCAAACAACGCATGCCGACAGGCGATTACAATGTTTTACCCGCCTTCCGAACACAATGGAACGTATTTCGGAAGCTAATTCGATCATATGTGGAAGATAGCTTTGTAAATCGATTTAAAATATCAAATTACCGATTTTAATTTCGACAAATTTCTCACCCGTACGTGCAAACGGTAACTCCAAACGCTACGAAAATTGAAATCCCATAATAACTAGCTATCACGGATCATATGGAGCTGGTTTCATGGAATTCCAAGACTGTGTCCTGGAAGGCTATTTAAACTTATCGATAAGTTCGAGCGATTTTCAAAATCATCGAAATCACTTCAAATTTCGCCTTTAAAATTTTACTAACTCAATAATGAATCATATAGAATTTATAATCACATTAGAAATTATTTTGATTCGATTTAAATAAAAATCCGCTTATTTGCATTATTATATTATTAAATTCCATTATTAAATTAATATAAAATTCCAAATTTGACTTGTCGACTTTTGATTCCATCCGAAAGTCTAATATTAAAAATAAAATCAAACAAAACCAAAAAGAAATCTTAGAAATCTTTTTTATAACCATTTACATGCAGATTCACTAATTGTCCCAATTCCAAATATTTATTTATTATTATTCAAATCCAATTGAATGGCCATATTTGAAATTTAACTAATTTCATTAATCTAATCATAATCTTTTTTTTGTTTCAAAACCAAATTATAATTCACATTCAACATTTAAAATGAATTAAATGTTCAAAATCTAACGACCAAAATTCTGGGTCGTTACAAAAATTATAACATTTATTTATTTAAAATAAATTCATTTCTTTATAAATCAAAAATTCAACAAAAGGTATATTTTCAAAATCACTTGAAAATACTTTTTAATTTGAAATCATCACATTAATATTTTTAAATTTTCAAAAATAGGCCCAATGCTGCAACAGCACTAAGTACATCAATCACGGCATCCAAAACATCATATATCACATGATAACGACATATATCACAATATTTGTAAATAAAACCAACACCGGTGAGGAATCCAGTTGGATTCCTCTAATCTGTAACCTGCAACAAGTATACATATTATAAATATATGTACAATGTCCGCTTCAGGGTAGACGCACGTATAAAGAGTCATTCGCTCATATAAGGGAACATATAGGATCTCATCTGCTATCATGGGTAGGAATATGTCCAAATATCAATCAATATATAGATAATATTTCATATATCATCTAAACAAGTCATATATCATTTAAACAATCATTAATCATCATAAAATAAAATTATTCTCACTTATATAAAAATATCAGTGAGTTAGAAAGAGTGAGTTGTACTCATATTGGTTCCAATAGCAGTCGTAGTGTTTTATTTCGAATAAAATTAAACAGTCATTTACTTTTACCCAAAATTTACATTAGCTCCAATTAACTCCAAACTAGCTTTAAAATATAGTGCACGTCAATACGGACCCAATGCAACTTGTTTCGTCAAAAACAGACCTCGTTTGAAGAAGTTACAATATTTTGAAGTTTATACGAATTTATATATAATAATTTACAATTTCTTTTTTAAAAAGAACCCTACATTAAATCATTGTCATTCGGTGTAAACAAGCAGATCCAGGCCGTGCGATGCTTTCTTCCCTTCCGTTCAAAACCAGGTTGAAGAACCCGTGAAACTGCCACCTCCTTCGAATTATACTCCACCTCTATCGATCTATACGAGGATTGAGCTCCACCATTACGCGCGCCCCACTCCCCCACCAATGCCTAGAGGCCGGTCGAGCTCGACCACTTCATCCTCCCATAAAACATGAGTGAAATGCGTGACTTTGAGCATGAATTGCCACCACATCATTGCTCGAAAATTCATCATCGCCGTATGGATTTGAAGTTCGTAACGTGCTCTACAACTTTGTAATTGAAACATTTTTGTAATAATGCGTGGATTAAGAGAGATTAAGAGGAGAAGAATCGAGCATTTTTGGCCATTGAAGAATAAACGGCGACTAGGGTTTAAAAACCCTAATGTTTTGCAAATGTGAAAATGTTAGGTCCTTTATAGAAAATTTAAACGACACTATTCACCCGAAAACTTTTCGAACTCGAAACAAAGCGCGCCGCCTAGCATTTATAATGTTTTACCCCTATTCCGAACGTAATGGAATATATATCGAGAGCCAGTTCGATATTATTTGGAAGACTGGTTTTCGAATTGACTTATTTAAATTTGAAATTTACTTAAACAAATATCTACGCGTTTTACCTTGCCCCAGACAAACCGTAAATCTAAATGACACGAAATTCGAAATCCTATAATAATTTAACATTATGGATCCAATGAAACTTTTTTCGTCAAAATCCGAGACTGTATGAAAAATGGCTATTTATACGCGTTAATTAAATATTAAAATATTCAATTTCTACAAATTAACTTTAAATTCAATTTTAAAAGTTCTCTAACATCATTCTAATTCAAATAGAATTTAATTCATCTTTATAAATCATTTTTATTCACATTAGATCCAAATTCCAATTATTTACACTATTTCAAATATTAAATTATCGATTTAATTATCCAATTAAATCCCTACATTTCAAATATAAATTATTAATCTTATTAATTTAACTTCTGAATATTTAAAATCAATTAAATACCCGAATTTCAAATGACTAAAATTCTAGTTCGTTACATTCTTCCCTATTTAAAAGAATTTCACCTCGAAATTACCAAGTAAGTAAAAATCACCAAAATCCATTAATTTTTCAAAACAATTTGTTCAAACTAGTTTTCAAATCTGTTTAAACCTTTTCACTTTTCCAAAATCCATTAGTTAAACTTCTTATAAAAAAAATTCTAAGTTTTTAAATCCATAACTTGTTATCTTTTCAAAGCCAACTAATATCGTTTAACTATTTAACTCAAAATCAAAATTTTAGTTATAATTTTTTTTCCAATTTCTCAAAAATTTCTAACGCTTTAAATTTTCAAAAAAATTCACCGGTGTCTCCTTTGCACGGTTTGATCATAGTAGGATCACAACATATGTATATTACAAATATACATCTCGTCTTCGAGGACGAGGCGTCCCGTCGAAAAAAATATAAAAGTACGATATGTAATCCGAGATATGTACCTTATATATTATTAGTGAGCGTATACGACTAATATAGCACGAAAACGAGCTCCAAATGCGAAGCATACGCGATTCACACCTACTAAATACTCAACAAACAATGAGAAACATGTATATATGAAAGTGATATTAACAGACAACATATACCAATACAACAACTATATATGCCAATATAGCAAATGCAACAAAAGTAACGAATCCAACCATCAAACAACTATCATCCAACTAACATCTAATAGACCAATATCTATATCCAGTCAACCTATAACCAAATCAATATAAATTCACTTCTCATTAATATTCACTAAATCGATGTTTTCAATTTAAATCACATTTGATTCGTTAACATTGGATTTTTATAACATTTATTTATTCAAATTCATTTAATTTATATTCACTAATTAATATTCTTATTTATTCACTTTCAATTCAATCAAATTCAATTCTATTTAATTTCATTTACTTCCAATACCAAATCAACTATTTAGCTTTCAATTTCGTTAATTCAATTTCATATGAATTTCTATACAATCGAATAACATCCATCTAACAACCAATGCATATTCAACATTACCAAATTTATTTAATTTACTCTCAAATTCATATTTACTTACACTCAATTTTGCTTAACACATTTAATTTCCAATTGGTTGATATCCAATTGACTTTCATTCGATTATTCAATTGCTAATTCATTCTACCACTAAAGTTGAATTTTATTACATAACTCAAATTCATATTCATTAATTGCTTCATTGTTAATGTCAATTCCGACTTCTTTCAACATTACTCAAGTTATGTTTCATTTCATTCTCACTTGCATTTACTTCATTATACAACTTAAGTTCACTTTAATTCAATTCAAATTCTATTTTATTTAACTTTTGCCTAAGTCAAATTCATATTACTACTCAAATTTAGATTTCGTTTTTCTCAACAAAATTGTTTAACTGTTTTAACAATTGGTTTTAATTACATTTTCTCATTCTATAAGTTATACAACTTATTTATTTAAACTTTCAAATTTATATTATATAATCACTTAAAAGTTTAATTTCCATTTCAATAATTTATCAAATCCATTTAAAATTCAATTCAATTTATTTAACTTTTCGTTAGTTAAATTTCAAAATCATGTATTCTATTTCAACTTTACGAAAGTTAAAAATCTTTATTTCATATTATAAATCCAAAACTTTTTTACTTATATTCATAAATTGCAACTTGGATTTTAAATTCAAATGTGTTTATCAAAACAAAACTTCAATTTCAATTGACTATTGGCAGCAAATCCATCACATATATACTCAAAAATGATAGTGATGATGCTGCAGTCATCACCCTTATTATTTCCCAACAACAGTAGTGAATTCAGTGCTTTAAATTCTTTCAAATTTTCTTTTATTATTTAACCTCACATTTACAAACTTATACTTGTATAATTTCAATATTTTAATTTACTTACATAAGATTCATTCTAAATTCATTTATCTTATCTAGATCTATAACAAAATAATCACTTTAACTTTTGAAAAATAACTTTCAAAATAAATGGGATTCAAATTTCAAATTCTTAGATTAAATTCATTTTCATTTACAACTCATTTTTGTAAATATATTCATATAGTTTCACTTCATTTACCTAAGATTATTTCACAATTGTATATCATATTAATTATAATTCAATACTTTATAATTATGTTGCTTATATAATTTCGCTCTTTTAAAATTATTGTTTTTATTTAGATTATTCAAATAGTTTTTATTAACTTATATATATTTACATTTTCAACAAACAAACGATCAATTTTATATACTTTAATAATTTCTAAAAAATTGTTCCCTTTGTATATAAAATATAATCGACGTAAATTTTTTTCAATTACCCAGTTTAAAATGATACTGTGTCGACTTGCCTCATTTAGGTGTTTAGAAACCCCTATCAATAACATGGCATCCCACATACCGACCAGAATTCACAAACAACTCAACGTATAAGCAAACACAATATAAAACATTTTATATCATTAACAAATACACGCTCAAATATATAATACAGTCAAACTCAATCGAGGATGCTGCTGTCCCTATCCATACTGATTACACATCAAAGTTTGGGAATAACAAAATCTAAGCTCTGATACCACTTGTGATAACCCGCAAATTGGTACCCTTTGAATCGACAATAAACCACATATGTCCGTTCCAAAAATCATAGACTAATGGAAAGTCAGGAGAAAGAAAAAAAGAGAAGAAGAAAATAGAAGAAAGGGAGAAGATAAATAATACCGAATCTCACATCACAGCGGAAAACATATAATATCGTATCCATGATCTTTACAAAACAGAAACTGTATATACATACATCAATCAGAGTTCAACAATCAATCACTAGTTACCAGCCTGAATAGTTATAATAACATGCCCTCATAGTTGCCGATAATGTACAACAACTAAGCACAGCGGATAATCAAAACAGATACGTGTATACGAAAATGAAGATATCCAACTCTTCTACTGAAGCTCCAAAAGCACCAAATCTGAACCTGTAAATATACTCGTTCAGACCGAGCATTGAAAGTGCCCGGATTAGTCTGGTAAACCAACATAAGAAACACACTCAACTGAATTTATTAAATTACAAAACTTTCCTTTTATCTAATCAAAAGTGTCTCGTAATACAAGCCCATACATAAACATGTATATGATTTTACCTTACGATAACTAAAACCTTTCATATCAAATCATCTGAGATTATACTAATGTGTAGTATAAAAATAATAATCAAAATAGCCAAAGTTGTTACCATTATTAAATTCCAACATACTATGCTATACAAGTAAAATGGCAGGTACATAGTGGAGTTTGGATTTCTATACAAATGACCAGGTGAAGGGACTACATTCTGATAGGTACACCTCTATATGGATGTCTCAAGGGACATAACATCTTCCCTCTACCAACATAAGACCGGCCCATCTCTATAATTAGATGGTACCGAATATGTCATCCTCCGGTCGTTATCGACCTTTACCAAGGGCTCATAGCATACAAACTACAATAATCAGATACATGACGTCATAGCGTGTAAAAATATATCTAGAAGAGGATGGTCATACCCTACTTGGAAGCGACCCACTTAGCCTTGCCGCATCTAACCCTGTTTTGGTCATTTCCGGTTGATGAGGCCTGAAGAAACGATTTCCTTTCACAATCACATCACTTTGAATGCCAAATGACCATTTCCGTTGACTACTAATTGCCTTTTACAAAAATACGACCCTTAAGCTCATATGTCTCAAGGAGGGTGTTAAGCTAAGAGAAGTTGTCTTCTTCGACACCACTGATTTACGTTTGTAAAAACCAATGTACGTAATCTTTAGAAATGCAATGTCGGACAAACATCTACACAAATTATCCAAGAACAAGACAAACCGAAGGTACTTTCCTACTACATCCTATCGATAAATCCGTAGGATAAGTTGGGAATAGTCCTTGCATTTGATATTTCATAATGAAGAGACCACTGCTACTATATGTACATTATGATTTTAACCCCAAACGATCAACAAGCAGTCCACCACCATGAAAATCCTGTATATCAATATCATCACAAGCAACCTACACAATCATTGCATATACATTGGTCCAAAGTGGTTTTGGGATAAACCGACCCCAGTCTCTTCACACCAACATCGCAAAAGTGTTTCTCAACCTTAGATAGAAACCAAGTCTCATAGACTTATCACGTCTCCAACTTACAACTTACTATCCTTCGGGCGAAGAAGGAAGCTCGATAGAATGGAGTAATACTCTGCACTATACGAATCAACATCCTCAACACAAACGAAAATCAAGCCTGCACAGAAGGCTACATACTAAGTGTAGAACTAAATAGTTCCCATATCAAGTCGAGGAACTATAATAGCCAAATTTGATAGTCTGTTATTTAACTACAAAAGCAAGCAAACAAATATTTAGCACCATATGCAATCACTAGGCCCTTTTAATTAATCTTTTATTAAGTAAATCATTTCGTCATTTTAAATTATCTTTAAAAAAAAATATTCTCAAACAACTTCACTTCTATATTGGAAAACATTTCCATATACTTATTTAATAATAAGTAATTCACAAATCTCTTTATTTTCAACATATCGAAAATACTGCATATACATAAATCAGTATTAAGTATATATTTCAATCTTTAAGGAAAACATTCTTTTAAACATATTTATTTGGGTTAAAACAAATGTTGTGTAAAACATCGTTACGACAACCCAAAACATTAGTATAGGGATTCGAAAATAAGATAGATATATAAATACCATATACTATACAAAACATTTTCTTTCGAAAATCATTTACTATAACAACGGTGTTGCAGGCCACATTTCCTTACTTCTCGAAAACTTCAATTTCAACAATAAATATTGAAATCTATGTTTTCGATACTTAACACACTTTAAAACATCTTCAAACCATTTAACTATATTTACAATATCACTTTCCCAAAATATCCATTTCATTTAATATATTATTCACTGTCCAAAGTCATGAAGTCCATTTACCAAATCCAATATTTGTACACATTTATTAAAGGGTGTACTACTGTCCAAAATCATGGATATACTTCCCTAACCAAATTTAATAATTCTACATATTCATTAAAGGATTATCCACTGTCCAAAATCATGGATATAATACCTTTACTAAGCTTCCATATTTAACATACCAAATTTAATTAATTTTGGATTTATAAACAATGTTTATAAGTTCCATATATATTTTATAAAACTACTATTTATAATTCTCTTTTATAGATCAATTCCATTTATTTCATTTATATGGAAAAAAATCCAAATTATAAGTTAATTACTTATTATTCTCTTATGTACAAAATCCATTCATTTTATAACTTCACAAATTCATAAATCTTAATCACTTGTAAGATTCATTTATAACCTCACTTTAGCACTTATAAAACTACTTTATAATCCAAATATTTTTTATTTATAAAATATCGATTTTATAAATCTTGTATATAACCATTTATAATAATTCAAAAACTCAATTTAAACTATTTTATAAAATAATCAGCTTCATATTTCAAAATCACATTCTTATCACATTTCAAAAAAATCATAATTTTTATAACATAAAAATTATAACATTTATTTATTTAATATAAATTCATTTCCTAATAAATCAAAATTCAACAAAACGTATATTTTCAAAATCACTTGAAAATACTTATTCATTTGAAATCATTACTTTAATATGTGACGCCCCACCTCTATACCCACGCTAGCCAAGGACACTACACGGTAATGTCATCAACTAACATGGAGAATAAGGCTGGTTAGGAGCGACCATCTGTTGCCTTTCTCTAACTATCTATTGAACACATGGACAGTAGTCATACCAAGCAGATCGACATATCAGTGAATACTTAAAACAAAACCATAGGTGGTTAGAGGATCTATCAGAACAGAATATAAAAAATCAAATGTAATATACATCACAGAACAGTAGATCATCATATACACATATATTGATCCATAACAGAGTATACAAAATAATACATGTCAAGTGGTATAGCAAACCACAATATACAGACGATTCCAGATGAATACATATCAGAGTTACAACAAAATAGGACTGCACAAAAAGCTATAACAAAAAGGAACAAGCTGGATAGTCGATGCGGAAGAAAAATAGGCTAAGTCCAAAAGCACCTGACCTAAAACATCTCGGTCTGACCCGAGTATAAAATACACGGGTCAGTCTAGCTAAACAAATCAGTTAGATAAACCGAACAACAATAAACCTGCAAGGTTACAAGGTAGAACAAATATCTCTAAGGGAGATAACCCAATCATCACACAAAAGATGAATCATATCATAACAAGCCTCGTATCATCGGCAACTCATAGAAACAAAGGATAGGAATATCCTAAAACAAGCCATAAATGAAAATAACAAATACCAATGAATGTAACACAAGTTCCATTAGGTAGTCGCTATATATCGTGCGACTCAAAAAGACCAACACCGAAGAGCGATACCTAGGGAATATACATATCAATGAAAATAAAAGATTGCTCGAGCTCAATACTGTATAAAAGAGGATCCATAAGCCCGAAGGCTCCAAACCCAAATATCACTCGAGCGGCTCATAAAGACCAATTCCGAAAGCGATACAATAGGGCAACAAACCCGAAGGCACAAACCCGAAGGTACAAACCCAAAGGCAACATAACCGAAGGCAAAAAACCTGAAGGAGACAGTCCGAAGAAACTATCCCAAAGGCAACAAACCGTAGTGGTGATGGTCCGGAGGCCCAGTACTGGACACCACTAACTGGCGGAATGTGTCACAACTCTCGAAAAGGAATCCGAAAAGTGGTAACGTGAGTCCCATAACAACTCGTTCGCACTAAACAGTTTATTATCCGTTAGTTAATTTCACACTCAAAGCAGTACAAAGTTTACCTCGTTTCATTGGTAAACCAGACCAAAAAGGCCAAAACGATCAATCAAATAGGTCGGGGACTAATCGGAAAGACAAACGCATGGATTCATGGTCTGTGTTTTACCTAACCATTTAATCTCCGTTCCACTCCGCTCAAAGTGCGAAATTGTGTGTGCGTGCTTTAAATAGAATTTAGGAATTGGAGAAGCAAGCTTTTAATACAATTTAAAAGATTATTTTATAAAACCCCGTGGATGAAGTCAAAAATAAGTTATCAAATCCAAAGATGCAATAACAACCACTAAGAACCAACTTGAATTGATAAAATTTGGAAAACACACAAAAAAGCAAAAATAGGCAAAACAACAGCAGGTCAGTCGGCCGGTTACGGATCTCGGTCGGCTGGCCAGAAGCAGAAAAGTGCTCGGGGTAGCAGGTCCGTCGACCGGACAGAGTTTTCAGTCGGCCGGAGCTGGTGCCTAGGCTGTTTTCAGCCTCCCCAAATGATGAGCAAATTTCTCCAACTTTCAATCGGACGAGTACGGACGCTAGGGGTTCACGCCTAGCGACTACCCGACCCTAAAAGCACTTCGATTCATCACCAAAACAAGATCAAAACATCCATAAGAGAATGTTCATAAAAAATTTGAGTTTGAAACTCAAGAATTGGAATATTCATAAAACCAATCCAATCAAAAATCAAATGCATATGAATAAGTAATAGGAATTCATACCCATCACCCATGATATCAAGAGAAGTAGATATGAGTTCAAAACTCACCTTTTTACACACAAACAAAGATGAGAAGCTCAAACACAAGAAGGAGACTAACCACTCTTCACTTTAACTCTACAAGCTTCAATCCAAGAATAAAACACATATTTCCCCAAATTAGGTTTAGGGAACTTCTGAAATTGAAGAGGAGAAGAGTTGGAGAAGATGAAGAAGAGGCTTACCAATATCTTCACTTTGATTTTTGGAGCAAGAATTCAAGTTGCAAGAAGAAACAAGGGCTAGGAATATCTAATTCCTCTTCCTTTCCCCCATTTTCAGTTTTACCTTAAGTTTGGAGGTGAAAATGAGTGAATGGAAAGAAATGGGCTGAGCTAGGGTATTTAGTTAGCTAGTGGGCTGAACCCAAACCCAAAACGCAACTAGAAAAGGTTGCAAAATTCAACTTGCTTCAAACATATCAAAGCATATACTCAAAAAGATCGCAAATGCCATTTTGGACTCAATGGAGGTGGTTTCGAGTCCTAATTCAGCCATTTGCAAAAAGTAACATTTTGGATCCAAAATCCAACTAACGACGCTATATTTAAATAAAACATTTAAATATAAAATCTTTAAATATGTGGGTTGTTACAGATCTCCCCTCCTTACAAAATTGCGTCCCCGCAATTCCTAAAGAAGATACTTGTAGCAGCTACATACATACAACATACAAAAGAAAAGGAAATAAGCTTAAGACAAAAAGATATTCTCACCATTCCCAAGCAAAGATATAAAACCCGGATAAGATCGTTCGATATACTCTCTGGTTTCCCAAGTACAGTCATTGGGGTTAGCGGACCATTGAACCTTAATGAGCGGCACGTCCTTGTTTCCAAGGTGTCGCACCTCCGTGTCAAGTACGCGAATAGGCTGCTGTACAAAAGATAAGTCCGGTGAGACCTCAAGCTCTTGCAAATCGAGAGAATCAATAATATAATCTGACCCCCGAAGACACTTCCGAAGTTGAGAGACGTGAAACACGTCATGAATGCTAGATAAATAAGCAGGAAGTGAAACTCTATAAGCCACAGGGCCAATACGTTCAGTAATAGAAAATGGTCCTATAAAGCGAGGAGCCAATTTCCCCGTCGTACTGAAACGCATTACCCCCTTCAAAGGAAGAAACACGAATAAAGACTAATCACCAATCGAGAACTCGAGAGGCTTCCTACGGCTGTCCGCGTAGGATTTCTGGTTGCTCTGTGCCTCTTTCATTCTCAACCGAATAAGATCAATCTTCTCGGAAGAATCACGAAAAAAATCTGGACCAAGAATAAGCTTCTCCCCAGATTCCAACCAACAAGAAGGTGATCGACATGGTCTTTCGTATAAAGCTTCGAAAGGAGCCATACCGATACTAGGCTGAAAACTATTATTTTAGGAGAACTCTACAAGAGGTAGATGATCCTCCCAACTACCACCAAAATCAAAAATACAAATATGGAGAAGATCTTCCAAGATACGATTCACCCATTCAGTCTGTCCGTCACATTGCGGATGATAAGCTTTACTGAAATTAAGCTTTGTTCCCAAAGCTTGCTGAAGACTCTGCCAAAAATGACTCGTGAATAAAGGATCACGGTCACTCATAATAGAACTAGGTACACCATGAAGTCTCACGATTTCCTTGACATACAACTTAGCCAAATGTGAAGCAGTCCTATTAGACTTAATAGGGACAAAATGAGCGTACTTAGTGAGGCGATCAACAATAACCCAAATACTAGAATGGACCGATCTCGAACGAGGTAGGTCGTCAATGAAATCCATAGAAATCTGATCCCATTTCCATAATGGAATCTCTAGAGGCTGAAGAAGACCCGAAGGACGCTGAAGTTCGGCCTTAATACGCTGATAAGTTATGTAATTACTCACATAACTCGCCACATCGCGCTTCATGCCTTCCCAGTAATAAAGACGACGCATATCGGCATACATCTTACTACTACCAGGTTGAATGGTATACGTAGAACGATGATAATCATCAAGAATGTCATGCCTAAGTGAAAAATCAGAAGGCACAAAAAGAAGGTTCTTCTTGCGAAGACACCCATGAGAATCAATTCTGAAATCCCGCAACGCCACATCACAGGATCCAGAATCACAAAGCTGAATAAAATGCAACAAATTAGGATCACGCCGCTGAGCATCGGCAATACGATCCAATAAAATAGGTCAAGCTCCCAAACTAAATAATAGAATAGGAGAATCAGAAGATGAACCTCGATCACGAATGTCACAAAAAGACAAAGTCTCAAGAATATCCCATTCGGCAAGCATCATAGAAATAACTGCCGAATGTTTGCGATTAAGCGCATCAGCTACACGATTACCCTTTCTAAGGGTATACTGGATATCAAAGTCAAACGAGGCAAGAAACTCGAGCCAACGCTGTTGTCTCATATTGAGTTCCTTTTGAGTGAAAAAATACTTCAAGGATTTATGATCGGTATAGAGAATGAAGCGCTCGCCCAATAAATAGTGTCGCCAAATCTTCAAGGCGAAGACAAAGGCGGCTAACTCAAGATCATGACTGGCATAGCGAACTTCATTCGGACGTAGTTGCCTAGAAGCATAAGCAACTACGCGATCCTTCTGCATAAGAACAGCACCGAGACCACTACCACAAGCACCGGTGTAGGCAACAAGATCCTGGTTCCCCTCGGGCACCACCAAAATAGGAGAATTAGTGAGAAGTTCCTTCAATGTATGAAAGGAAACTTCACACTTATCAGACCAAATAGAACGAATGCCTTTCCGAGTAAGGCTGGTGAGAGGAAGCACAACACGGGAAAAATCCTTAATGAACCGACGGTAATAACCCGCCAATCCAAGGAAACTACGAATCTCATGAACATTCTCAGGCCTCTTCCAATTCTGGATGGCTTCAATCTTTGAGGGATCGATAGAAATGCCATCGAAAGATACAACATGGCCTAAGAACTTAACCCTATTCTCCCAAAAGTGGCACTCGGAGAATTTGGCTCTAAGCTGATGATGACGGAGCGTGCTCAAGACAATCCTCAAGTGATTAGCATGCTCAGTTTCAGACTTAGAATAAATAAGTATATCATCAATGAAGACAAGGACGAGCTTATAGAGATATCACCAGAATACTCGATTCATGAGATCAACAAAGAAAGAAGGAGCGTTCGTCAAACCGAACGGCATAACGAGCCACTCAAAAGAACCATAACGAGTGCGGAAAGCAGTAAGAGGTATGCTATCCTCCGCGACTCGTAACTGATGAAAACCTGTGGCAAGGTCAAGCTAAGAAAAGACCTTAGCACCACTCAATAGATCGAACATATCATCGATCCTAGGAAATGGATACCTATTCCTAATGGTTAACTCGTTAAGCTTGCGATAGTCAATGTGAAGCCTAAGAGTTCCATCGGACTTCTTCACGAATACGACCGCAGATCCCCATGGAGAAAAACTGGACTGAATCAACTGCTTGGACTTAAGCTCTAAAATCTGCTTCTTGAGTTCCTCATTTTCCTTTGTAGACATCCTCGTGGGAGGACAACTAACTGGCTGTGCGCCTGGAATGAGATCAATGCGGAACTCAATTGCCCGCTTGGGTGGCAAACCCGAAACAGGTTCAAAAACATCAGAAAAGTCACAAGCAATTGGAATACGAGATATTTCATCATCATCTCGCGAGTTAAGAGAAATAAATCCATTTCGGAATTATCCGCATCCCCAAGAACAAGTGATAACTTAGTAGGCGAATCTGGATGTCGAAGATGCACAATTATCTCCGAACAAATAATCCTGGCATCATATCTCACTAGCCAGTCCATTTCCAAAATCATATCAAATCCCAGACAAGAAATAACGTGTAGAATCACACGAAAAGAAAAGCCACGTAAAGAAATCTCAACATCATCACAAAGCATGCTAAGGGTCGCGGGTCCCCCAATAGGATTCACAATCCTTAAAAGAGTAACCAAACAAAAAACATCTAAAGATAAATCATCAACGAGCTTTTTCGATACGAAAGAATGTGAAGCACCATATCGAAAAGAACTCGAATATTATGATCATGAAATAAAATAGAACCTTCCAAAATAGATGGATATATACCTTTGGGCTGAGAAGGACCTTCAGAAGTCTTAACAGCATAAAGCTGGCTAGACTTGGCAACATCCAAAAAAGTAGGGCAAGTAGAAACATGATGTCCTTCCTTCTTGCAGTAGCGACAGAAGAGAGGCTTGGAACAAGCTCGAATCATATGATCAGGAGAACCACAATTGAAACACTTTCGAATGAAAGATGTTCAAGAAGACTGAGGCTGAGAACTAGAACCACCAGTCTTCTTCTTCTTAGAAGGAAAAGACCTGGACCTCTGGAATGGAAACTGCTTCTTGTTGGGGTTCTTGGAAACCTCAACATCATCACCACTATCACACTCCTTTTCGACGGTTTCAAGATGAAGCGCAGAATCCACCAACTCCTCAAAAGAAAGCTTAAGCTGGAGCAACAAAGACTTCTTAAGATATTTCTTAAGACCAGAGACAAACTTCAGATTCTTCTTATAGGAAGTGCTAATGAATTCAAAACCATACTTAGATAAAGCCTCGAGTGATGCAACATACTCAGAAACAAAAGATTTCCCTTGCTTCAACTCAAGGAAGCGACGGGTCAATAAAACTTTTTCAGATTCAGGAATGAACTTGAGTTCGAATCATCCCCGGAACTGAGTCCAAGAAAGAGTAGACTCATCAATTTTGGCTACATGAAGCTCATACAAATCAAGAGCACGCTCTTGTAATAAACTACAAGTTACAAGAACTCTATCATGGTTAGAAAGATCCATATGAGAGAAGATACGCTCGCACGTGCGAAACCAAGCTTGTACTTCAAGAACAGACTCGGAGCCTTTAAACGGCTTTCCTCCAAGATGAGAATAATCACTGCACAGACGTGCAAAGGCAGACTTGCGAGGTGGAGATACTCGAGGAGGAACTGGGCGCTGAGTGCTCCTAAACAACTCCAAAAACTGATCGACAGACATATAAACGCCATCCGGATGTGAGCCACTGGATTGCCCAGCATCAGAACGTCGTCCCCTGCCTCTTCCAGCCATACGCTGAAAGTAAGATAAGAACAAGATTATTCACATGGTAGATAATTCAAGATGGAATACTATGGAATAAAATACATTCTTAGACGTATTCCCACACTATCTTCCACCAAGGCACATAAGGAAATATAGAGGTACGATGGTTCAAAGATTTGTATCACTTATACACTTTGATTTACCAGAATATGTGCATCTATTCTGTGTTTATCATACTTTGTTCTAAACTCAGCTTTGATACCAAGCTGTGACGCCCCACCTCTGTACCCACGCTAGCCAAGGACACTACAGGGTAATGCCGCCAACTAACACCGAGAATAAGGATGGTTAGGAGCGACCATCTATAGCCTTGCTCTAACTATCTATTGAATACATCGACAATAGTCATACCAAGCAGATCGACATATCCAACGAATAATTAAAAAAAAACCATAGGTGGTTGGAGGATCTATCAGAACAAAATATAAAAACTCAAATGTAATATACATCACAGAACAATAGATCATCATATACACAAATATTGATACATAACAGAGTATACAAATAATACATGTCAAGTGGTATAGCAAACAACAATATACAGACGATTCCAGATGAATACATATTAGAGTTAGAACAAAAAGGAACAAGCTGGATAGTCCATGCGGAAGCAAAATAGGCTAAGTACAAAAGCACCTAACCTGAAACATCTCGGTCTGACCCGAGTATAAAATACACGGGTCAGTCTAGCTAAACAAATCAGTTAGATAAACTGAACAATAATAAACCTGCAAGGTTACAAGGTATAACAAATATTTCTAAGGGAGATAACCCAATCATCTAACAAAAGATGAGTCATATTATAACAAGCCTCGTATCATCGGCAACTCATAGAAACAAAGGATAGGAATATCCCAAAACAAGCCATAAAGGCAAATAACAAATACCAATGAAGGTAACACAAGTTCCACAAGGTAGTCGCCATATATCGTGCGGCTCAAAAAGACCAACACCGAAGAGAGATACCTAGGGAATATACATATGAATGAAAATAAAAGATTGCTCGAGCTCAGTACTGTATAAACAAGGATCCATAAGCCGGAATGCTCCAAACCCAAATATCACTCGAGCAGCTCATAAAGACCAACTCCGAAAGCAATACAATTGTGACAACCCGGAATTTTCGAGCATTTAAAAGTGGAATATTTAATTGATTTTAAATATTCAAGATAATAGTTTCAACTTGAATTACGAATATCACAATTCATTTGATAATTTAATTATTGAATTTAAATAATTTAAATTGGATGGAATGTCGAATCTAGAATTTTAAGCCTGTTAAAAATAATTTGAAGGATCATAAAATTTATATTGATGACATTGAAGATAATAAAATTGAATTTAACAGTGATTTGTTCAGTTTTAAAATTTTATCGTTTAAATTGAATTTAAAAATAACCTTCTGAGGCACAGTCTCGGAATTCAACGAAACCGGTTCCATTTAGTCCGTAATATTGAATTATTATCAGATTTCAAATTTCGTTTTGATCAGAGTTAGTGTGTGAGTGTACGAAATATAAACGTGCTGGAAATTTAAATTCATAAATAATCTGATGAAATTTAAAAAAGTCGAGCCTTCTTCTATACGCCTCCTTACTTTATTTCTAATCACGTTGCCCTTCTTTCTTTTCAGCCGAACATTTTGTAATAAAAAAAATATAGTGAGAACTCAGTAGAACATCAATGCCCTCTCTTCCAGTCGAAGAAATCCATCCTTCTCCTCTCTTTAAAATCAAAACGACCGGCCCTCGTTTCTTAAAAAAAAAATCGAAAAGAAATGGCCGCGTGAACGATTTATGGCTCGCGTTATGGCCGCGCTTGTGGAGGAGGCCGCGTGAACGATTTTGAGTAAGGGGAAGGTCGCTCGAATGTCGTGCGACTCGAAGTAGGGTGCTCGGCAGATAGGGCTCGTATTTGGGACAGCGTCGACATCGTGATGGCATCGATCGATTTGGAGGCTACCCAGTGGTTGATTTGGGGTTGCCGCGAGGTCGGGTTGGCATGGGGTTGCCGCAAGGTCGGGTCGGCATGGGGTTGCCGCGAGGTGAAGCGACGATTTGAGGCTCCGTTCGTCTCGGCATAGAATTGATGGAGGTGAGCGATGGCAACGTTCACAGGATTGCTTGGAGGGGTCGACTTTGTGGAGGCTGCATTCGTGGGGGTAGCTCCGGCGTCGATTTGGGAACATGGTTTGTCTGAGGTATTGCAGTTTTAGTTTTAATTTGATTTAAGTAAATAAATATAGATTAGGAAAAGATATATATATATATATATATATATATATATATAACAATTCACTTAGATAAATTTATACAGTAAAGTAAATTGTTGGGTTATTTATAGTAAAACAGATAAGTGTATCTGAGATTTTCTTAATTTGAATTTTGATATTCAGAGAAAGATGAACTTATGAAATTATATATAGGAATTATAAAAAAAAGTTGAAAGTTATTTATATATATATAAATAGATTTATATAAAATCTATGTAAATTATTTTTATTTGTATTTTAAGAAAATTACATATATATGATTTTGGGAATATATAGAAAGTTTAACATGTTGTAGAGATTTTATAAAGGTTAGATTTTTGAAATCTATCGTTAATTTTTGTATAAGTGCATATGTAGTTTGAAAAAGGAAATTACTAATAAAAATAGTTAAATTTTTAAATGGTAATTAAGCGGTCGATTTATTTCAAATATTAATAAAACCTTATAAATGATTTTACAAGGTCAAAAATGTGAAGAAAACAATATGGAATGGAAATGGATTGCATGCGAAAGCAAAAGGTGAGTTAATCTCACTCAGCTAAATTTAAATTTAAATTTAAATGACCAAATACAAATAATTGTTTGAATGGCTGGATTGATTGATGTGCTGTAGTATAGTATATTTGAACTTAGAATTTATGTTGTGCTAACGTCTGTGGATGCAGGGAAAACAGGTCGGAGGGATCCAACTGGACCCCTCAACTTTTATTTAAATTATTTTATATTCTCTGTTCTGATTGTTTGATATTCTATAATGAATTATGTGGATGTATTGAATGCTATGGCTTGGTTAATATAATTGGGTATGATGAATTACCAAAAATATAAATTTGATTTTGGAAAGATAATAAAAGAAGTGAAACTGTAAGTAAAATAATTATAGAATTTTAATAAATCTAAGAATGAATTGGAAAAGAAATAAAGTCCCTTAAAATTTTAACAAATACATCTTGAGTATAGAAAGGAAATTTGAATAAACAGAAAGTTAATAAATTTTAAACTTCAGTATTTTTTTTTTTTAAAAAGAACAAACATTTTTTTATAATAATATCTATGACTTAAATTATGAAAAGGAATAAAGAAGAAATTGGGAAAAACTGAAATTTGTATGTTCAGTTAAAAGATTTAAAATCAAATGGAAATAATAACAATGATAATTAAGTGCATGATTAATGAATTTTGAAATAAATTGAGTAATTAAAGAAATTTATTTCAAATAAAATAAATTGGAAATCAATTTGGGAAATTGATTTAAGTGATTGAAGTTGGAATTTCCTCTGGATAGACAAGTACATGTTTTTAGTAAAAAGTAGATTTTCAAATATAAATTAAATGTTTTAAAGGCTGTTTTTTAAGGGAAGCATGTTTTTGTAAAATTTATTATTTCTAATGTTTAAAGTCTAAAGTAAGTATTTTCTCTTAATCTATTATAGTAGTAATTACTTAAAGAATAACTTAATATTGTTTTTTTTTTAAAAGTGTAAATCTAGTTTTATATTTTATTAAGTAACTTTATTTTCAAACATTCATATAGTATGTATTTTTAATAAATTATTGAAGCAGTTTTAAAATAAATGTTTTAAAGTATCTTTTAGAGTAAAGTGTTTTTAATTATTTTAAAAACCTAGTTTGTGCTTGGTAATTTCAGAGGAGATAGAAAATATTTGGGAAAGTTTATTCTGAAAGGAAAGATGGTTTTGAAACTGTTTTCAGAGGATTGAAAATAGAAATATATCTTGTGAAGATATTTTGAGGTTAATAAATAATTTGGAAAATTATTTATTGGTTGATGGTTGTTTTGTGAATATAATTGATAGTTAAATAACCGACTATCAATATTGGCCAACTACGCTGATCGTTTCGAAGAGACCGGGATCGAGATTTATTTCTCGAAAACCACTTCGTTCCGGTTTGTACGTTTCGTGTAACGTGTTCGGAGTGGAAGCTGGAGCAGTAAAGTGCAAGGGCTAGTCGCTACTAATCTTGAGGATATTTCCAAAATGGATGTAGTAGCAGTAGTGCCTTCGGTTCCGTTCGAACCCGGGACGGACTTGTATGGATGAATGCTTGCGAAACATCATCAGGTGGGCGATGGGCATTCTAAGTAAAAATGTTCTAAAGGTAACGCTTAGCCTCAAGCCTCATCAAATGGGAATGGCTGAAAAACAGGGGATATGCAGCAAGGTTAGGTGGGTCATACCCAAGCAGGACAAGATAATTCCCCTGTCTAGATGTCCCTTATATATATTTCGGCTTAGTAGGTGGTTGGTCGCGCCAACCACGGGGTTTATCTTGTTCGGGACTGTTCAGTAAGGAATGGTTTCGGCCTTGTGTTGCAGGGGATGAAGGGAGTAATCCTCGGTACGGTGATCTAGGCCCCGTACTGTGACAGGTGGTACCCCAGTGCCTAGTCATTGTTGGAAATCCATTTTCCCTACGAGCCTTGTACGAATTTTGTTTGTATTACCCACTTTTGTGGCTAGTAGCTGGAATTTAATAGATGTAACAATTTCGGCTATTTTATAAGTATTTGTATATAGACCCTATTATAATATCAGAGGATTTCTATAAAAATTGTTCTAGCTATCGTAAGGTAAAAACCCGACATGTTAAATTGTGGCGAGGTCTTACGAGATGCTTTTGTTTTCAAAGGATTTTTGAAACTTTAAAAATCAATTGGGTGTGATTTTCTCACGCTGGTAATCCAGACTGACTCGGGTGTTATTTAACTGTAATGCTCGGGTCAGACCGAGTATTATAGGATACAGGATATGATGCTGTGGAGCTCAGAAGATGAGCTGGATGACGATACGTATTCTCGTACTTGTATATATATATTATTCCGCTGTTGAGCTGTTGTGTGTCCATTGTATGTTACTGATGTGAGCTGTGACTGATGTACTCTAATGATGTAATGTATGTAAACAGTTATATTTGATTTTGAGTAAAGATTATTTATTATCTATTATATTTTATTCCGCTGCGATGATTAGATTCTGATGTTGATTTTGTTTTCTCTTCTTCTACCTCTTCTTCTTAAACCCAAATGGTTCGTATTTCTGTGCAACTTGAGTTGATTGTTGAAGAATAGTGTTGACTCAAGGGGTGCGGATTTGCGGGTCGTTACATTTGGTATCAGAGCATAGGTTTATGATAACCTTGGCTCTGGTGGGAATTACTCATAGAATAGAGTCTATGGTACTCTATAATGAGTTTGAGCGTATTAATATATATGAGATCGTATTTGTTAGTGAATATAAATTGTTTTAATATTGTGTTGATTGATTTATTGAGTGGCATATGAACCTTCGTCGGCACAGTCTGCGCAACTGTATTGAAGGGGTTTCTAAACACTTGAATAGAACAATTAACACAGTATTGTTTTAAATGTGGGTAAATGAAATAATTTTACCCAAAATATATTTTGATATAAATGAAAGTTTTGTAAACTATTTAGCTTATTGTTAACTCCATCTCGGCCGTGATTCACCGATCTAACACATCAAATAGGTAGCGACCCAGCGTTCAGCCGAACTAAGGTACGGAGGGATGCCGACCTAGTATCTTAGCATAGGAGACCGACCTAAGCTTTGAGGTAATGCCGACTTAGGGCTCAAAGGGAGAACCGACCTAAGACTTACGAAAACCTGCCGGCCTAACTTGACTACCGATCCGGCTACCTAAGGAAATTGCCGACCTAATTGCTATCGACAAGTTGAACTACACTTGAGTCGCGACCGACTTACGACTTAAGCCAGGTCGTTCGTGATCTAGGCATAAGAAAGAGAACGCGGTGCAACAGTTACACACGCGGCACGATTGCTCGGCAGCGACTTAGGACTTGGGATTTGGGGCCAGAAGAACATGTATCTCTCATCTAAACCGTAGGCCATACATGAATAAAAGAGGGCGACCTACGACCTAACCTAGCCCGGAGCCGACTCACGATCCAACTCATCTCGGCTGCTGCTTACAACTTGACACCAAGAATCCTTATAAATACGCGACCACCTCCAACATTCGGGGGACTTTTGGCCTATCATTTCAAGCGCCAATACTCAACCGAATTCTCAACTCACCCGACACTTCAAGTTCGAAAGGCATCTCAACTCACTTCAAGGGAAAATCTAACGCAATCTACATGGATTCGAAGAATTCTTTTCTACCAAAGTTCTAGTTGTTTGTCTCGTCGCAATTGTAATTGAAGATTGTTGTAAAGTTGTAATCGGTTTAGCAATAAAGAGAATTAATGTGGACGTAGGCTTGCCTTGAGCCGAACCACTATAAAATCATTGTTATTCACTGCTTTTTCTGTGACTTTCTGCTTATACTCTGTTCACGAATCATCGGGTGGTGCTTTCATAACTACACTTTATACACCGGGGTGTTAGCGTTCAAATTTTAGCGTTAACATTTTTGGTGCTTTCACTGAGAATTGAACTCAGGAGTATTATCATCATTGCTCCACGAAAGTTTGTTGAAGTAACCTCTCTGAAGACTAGAAGTTTATTTGAAATCATGGCTCCGGGGAGAAGGAGTAGATCTGTTAGATCTGGAAATGTTCAAGAGGGAACCTCCGCTTCCCCAGTACCTAATCAAGCCACTCCACCTGTTGGGGTTACAAAAGCGGAGTTG
The DNA here is from genome assembly GCA_030765085.1 of Allium cepa. Lineage (NCBI taxonomy): Eukaryota > Viridiplantae > Streptophyta > Magnoliopsida > Asparagales > Amaryllidaceae > Allium > Allium cepa. Next base: position 167,989,925 of record CM060929.1, read on the forward strand.
GATGCTGTAATCTTAGGGCTGAACCAGCAGATAAATGCCCAAAGTGCACAATTGGAGGCTCAGAACGCCCAAAATGCCCTAATTTTGAATAAATTGAATGAATTGCTTGGAGTAAACCGTCAACCAACGGGTAATGAAAGGAACTTTGCTGGCAACATTCATGAGGATGAAGAAAGAAACATTCCTGAAAGGGCTGCCAGCCCCTTTGAGCGGACATTTCCTGAAGTTGGGGATCTAAAGCTCGAAATGATGAGGGGTATCTTTCTGAAATGGTTCGACAAATCATGAAAGAAAGCATGCAAAGGAATGAAGATGAGAAGGAATGGGGTTTCGTTCCAAGTAAAACCCCGTTTACCGAAAGAATCTTAAAGGCTGAGTTCCCAAGGAAGTTCGTCCCTCCAACTATCCCAGATTACAAAGGAACAAGTGATCCGAACGAATTCTTGTATAAGTATGATTGGCACATGACAGGTGCCAGAGCTTTTGATGAAATAAAGTGTCGATATTTTCCTGTATATTTGGAAGGTGTAGCTCTGCTTTGGTTCACCAAGCTACCAATTCGGTCCATAGATCAGTTTTCTGACCTAACCCGGAAATTCAAGGAGCAGTTCAGACTATACGCTTCAAAAGCCAAAGATATCATGTCGTTGTCAAGTTTAGAGCAGAATCTAGGTGAAACTATCATATCTTTCTTGAATCGCTTTAATATAGCTCTGGCCGAGGTAGACAATGCAGAACCACGGATGATCTTGTCCTATCTGATGAGGACCATCGACAAGTCGAGCGAATTTGGAAAATGGCTTAAGATGAAGGAACCAAATTCCCTTGAAAAATTCTACAAGAAAGCAGATGAGTTCATACGCCTGGAAAGCCGTCCTGTACCGGTAAAGGCAGCATTGGAAAAAGATGAAAATAACATTGTTGCTCCACGCAAGAGTGAATCTGTAGGACAGAAAAGGGAAAATAACGATGGGAAGAAACAGAAAAATCTGAAGAAGCCTCGTTCCTTCAAGCCATCGGAATATACTCCTTTATCGGATACGCCGGAGCGTATTTACCTTGCCACTAAAGATTCTGTTGATTATCCTAAACCTCCCATTCTGAGAACCGGGAAAAAAGCTGTACAAAGCGGAAAGTTTTGCCGCTTCCATAATCAACCCGGTCATGATACCGATGAATGCCGCCAATTGAAAATTTTGATTGAAGAATTGATAAGGGAAAACAAGCTGCAGCAATTTGTGGAAAATAATAGCAACAATCCCGCTTCGACTAGTCAGGGGCAACGAGCTCCTGCTCATCAACCCAGGACAAGTGAGAAGACTGCAGGGCATGAATCCGGAAGGCCTGTTATCAATGTCATTACGGGAGGACCTCACCCAACAGGTAGGAGCTGGGGTGAGATGGAAAGATATACCCGAGCTTTGAAGTATGTACCGACCGAGGAAGATGTATTTGTTTTGGAAGGTGCTATGCCCCTGAAGCAACAAAAAACTTTCAATGATGATATTGTTTTCAGAGCCAGGGATTCCATAGGTATTGAAGCTCCTACCTTGGATCCCTTAGTCATCTCAGCTGGTATCGGGCCAGCTATTGTCAGAAGAATTCTCATTGATTGTGGCACATCCTGCAATATCCTCTTCAAGAAAACATTCGACCAAATGAAGATCCCTATGGCTGATGTGCAAGCATCATCGCAAAAAATTGCTGGCTTCACTGGGGAGCCAAAACAGCCGATAGGAACCGTTAATTTGCTTGTAGAACTTGGAGAGGGAGAAAGAAAAGTGGTCCGCAAGCAAACTTTTGTGATTGTTGACGAGTTTTCTGCTTATAATGCTTTCCTTGGCCGTCCAACTCTCGCAGCATTCAAAGCTGTTCTGGCCCCATGGTGCCTCACCATTAAATTTCCCACAGATAATGGAGTGGGAGTTATAAAAGGGGATCAAAATGCTGGGCGGTAGTGTTATCTGACAGAGCTACGAGAAACAAGGAAAAGAGAAATGGGAAAGGATGCGGCAACCCCAGTCCGCATCAAAGAACCAGCCTTGTAGCAATTACAGGGCGGACCCTGCACTGGCGAGCACAGCAGAGCATGGAAAGAAATGGATCCTAGGAAAGCCAGTGCAGGGGAGAATAGAGTGGTACCAGTGGAAACGACAATACCAGTACCTGTTGACCCAAAGGACCCAAACAAGGTGTTGAATGTGGGTTCACAACTTAATGTGTCAATTCAGAATATCCTAATATCTTTTTCAAAGGCAAATTTGGATGTTTTTGCTTGGACTCATGCCGATATGTGCGGAATATCCCCAGAAGTTGCAGTACACGCTCTGAATATTGATCCAAAATTTACACCTGTGAAGCATAAAAGGAGAACTCAAGGTCCAGAAAGGTCAGCAGCGTTAAAAGAAGAAGTTGATCGGCTCATGCAGAATAATTTTATCAAAGAATCTACCTATCCGAATTGGGTTTCAAATCCAGTGCTGGTTAAGAAAGCCAACGGAAAATGGAGAGTGTGCATCGATTTTTCAGATCTAAACAAGGCCTGCCTCAAAGACTGCTTCCCATTACCCAGGATCGATCAACTGGTAGATGGAACAGCGGGACACGAATTGTTATCTTTTATGGATGCCTACTCTGGATATAACCAGATCATGATGCATGAGCCAGATCAGGAGGACACGAGCTTTATCACTGACGTTGGTTTTTACTGCTACAGAGTTATGCCTTTCGGGCTGAAGAATGCAGGGGCAACATACCAAAGACTTGTTAATGCTATGTTCAAACCGCAATTGGGCAAGACTATGGAAGTCTACGTCGACGAAATGTTAGTAAAGTCTAAGAAAGCAGTGGATCACATAGAACACTTAGCAGACATGTTCACAGTCCTCCGAAAATACGGAATGAAGCTCAACCCTTTAAAATGTTCATTTGGAGTGGAATCCGGAAAGTTTTTAGGTTTCATCGTGAGCGCTTGGGGCATTGAGGCTAGTCCAGCTCAAATTACCGCCTTAAAGGAAGTCAAAGCCCCTAGAACGAAGAGGGAATTGCAAATTCTCAATGGAAAAGTCGCCGCCTTGAGTCGGTTCATTTCCAAAGCCAAAGATAAATGCATCCCATTCTTTGACGCCCTAAAGAAAGGAAAGAAAAACTTCGATTGGACTCCCGAATGCCAAAAAGCCTTTGATGAATTGATTCGCCATATGGAAACGCCTCCAATACTTTCTAGGCCTGGCGATGGCGAGGATCTTCTTATATACTTGGCAGTATCATCTCATGCTTTAAGTGCAGCGCTGATACGAGAAGACAAGAGGATTCAACATCCAGTTTACTATATCAGCAAAAGACTCACTAGGGCAGAGATGAATTACTCTAAGTTGGAAAAATTCGCCTATTGCCTACTGCTTGCATCCAGGAAGTTGAGGCAATATTTCCAAGCTCATCCTATCAGAGTCCTCACTGATCAACCATTAAAGCAAGTCCTGTTTCGCCCTGAGACTTCGGGTCGTCTTCTAAAGTGGAATATTGAACTCAGTCAATATGACATCACTTATCATCCCCGAAAAGCAATCAACGGACAAGCTTTAGCGGATTTCATCGCAGAATTCATAGATAAGGGTAACAGTGAGGACGAAACGATCGACGATTCCCCAATCCAATGGAAGTTATATGTCGATGGCGTGAGAAATGACTATTGTTCTGGAGCCGGAGTTATACTTGAGACCCCTGAAGGTCGATCATTATGCTATGCACTAAGATTGGAATTTCCTTCAACAAACAATGAAGTAGAATACGAAGCCCTTATCGCTGGCTTAAGGATTGCTAAAGAACTAAACATCCAAGCGTTACAGATCTTCAGTGATTCTCAGCTTATTGTATGCCAAGTCAAGAAGGAATTCCAAGCGAAAGGGGGGAAATCTGCCCGCCTACTCGTCAAAGGCTTGGGAACTCCTGGGTGATTTCGATCATTACATGATAAGTCATATTCCTCGAGAAGAAAACATGAAAGCAGATTCTCTCGCAAAGTACTCTAGCACAGGCGAAGCTCAATTTCTGGGGTTAACTCCAGTGGAGGTCCTGTCAACTCCGAGCATTGATGAGATGGATATTGATTGGATCATGAGCGTGTCTCAAGAGCAAGAATCATGGATGACACCAATAACAGAATATCTGCTCAATGGCTCTTTACCGGAAAATTCGAAAGAACGAAAGAAGCTACTGGGGAAAGCCTCTCGCTATATAGTCCAGGATGGCCAGTTATACAGACGGGGATTCTCAATGCCGTTACTTCGATGTGTATCCAGGGAAGAGTCCAAAACAATCCTAGCTGAGGTGCATGGGGGAGAATGTGGTGATCATTTAGGTGGTCAAACTTTAGCGAAAAAGATTCTCCGATACGGATATTTTTGGCCAGAAATTAATCGAGATGCAGCAGAATATTCCCGAAAATGCGACAGATGCCAAAGATTCGCCAAAATTCCTAGAGCTCCTTCCAAAGAACTCACACAAATGGTCAGTCCATGGCCGTTTGCAATATGGGGGATAGACCTTGTAGGACCGTTACCAACTGCCAAATCTGGAATTAAATATGCCATTGTTGCTGTAGATTATTTTACTAAGTGGGCAGAAGCTGAACCACTGGCTACTATCACCTCAAAAAAGATGATAAGTTTTGTGACTAAAAGTATCATTTGCAGATATGGTGTGCCTCAAAAAATAATTACAGACAATGGTACTCAGTTCGAAAATGATGAATTCCAAGATTTTTGCAAACAATTCAAAATCCAAAAAAGCTTCTCAGCAGTAGCTCATCCGCAGGCAAACGGGCAGATGGAAGCAGTAAATAAAATTATCAAGTCAACCATCAAGATGCAGCTTGAAAGAGCGAAAGGTGGTTGAGTCGATAAGCTACCACTAGCACTATGGGCATACAGAACTACCCACAAAACTGCGACTGGGCATACTCCGTTTTCATTGGCATACGGATCAGAGGCAATGATTCCGGTAGAAACAGAGATCCCTTCACATAGAAGAATCCATTTCAATCAAGCGGAGAATGAAAAACTACAGCTTGAGGCACTAGATCTCCTTGATGAAAAAAGAGAAGAGGCTGAGCTCAGAATCGCATCTCATCAGCAAAGGATAGCCAAACATTTCAATTCGAAAGTTTGCCAAAGTAGCTTTGAAATTGGAGATCTAGTCCTAAAGAGAATTATGACAGCGACAGGTGTGTTTGGGCCAAATTGGGAAAGACCATATGTCATAGGTCAGAAGCTTCTTGACGGCACATTCAAACTCACTACTGTCGAAGGAGATCAAATTCCAAGAGCTTGGAACAGCAATCACTTGCGTCCATACTTTACTTGATAGCTTTGTTGAAATATTGTAAAAAGAATTATGAATGTATGATTCCTGTAATGGAAAGCGATTGTAAAACCGATGCAAGTGAATAATGAAAGACTATAAAGTGGATGTAGGCTCAAATTCTTGGCCGAACCACTATAAATCTTGTGTTCCTTATTATTATTACATGTTTGCTTTATTTTCGATATGAAAAGTACTTTAAATGTATTACTGAAATGTCGATTTAAATGTTTGCAGGCAACGAAAACAAAACTTGTACATTACAAGACCAAGTGATTCTTGTTATCATTCAACAAACAAATTCCAAGTCACAAAATTCCCGAGCTTAAATTCTAGATAAGAAGAGCTTCAATTGAACGATCAATGATTTCGCCGAAAACGGGCTTTAGCTAATAAAATGAGAAGTTTGAACAAACAAACATCCGATTAAGAAGCTTATGTCCGTTCTCGTGAACTGGCCTAGCAATGAAGTACACTTCTTTGGATTAAACAAATTACTTGTAAGAGAAGGGAGTGCAAGCTTAAAAAAAAATAGAGGATCACTGAAAAGGCATAAGCAAGTGGACAAGGAACAACTAAAGCCCTCTTCGGAGGCACAAGTCCTCTTCGGAGGCACAACTCCTCGGAGGATAAAGACCTCTAACGAAGCATATGCCGCAAAAAAAGAAAAGTTTCTACTCAACCAAAAAAGATTGGAGGAGTCATGACCCTCCAACCATGAGAGAGTAACTTCCAGGCAATCTTCGGAGGCCCATTTCACCAGGAGTTGAAGTGTTACAACCGCTCTTCGGAATTTCACTTCACCAGAGTTGAAATGTAAATCAAAATAAAAGCCCTCTTCGGAGGCCCGTTTCACCAGGAGTTCAAGTGTTACAGCCGCTCTTCGGAATTTCACTTCACTAGAGTTGAAATGTAAAACAAAATAAAAGACCTCTTCGGAGGCCCATTTCACCAGGAGTTGAAGTGTTACAACCGCTCTTCGGAATTTCACTTCACCAGAGTTGAAATGTAAAACAAAATAAAAGCCCTCTTCGGAGGCCCATTTCGCCAAGAGTTGAAGTGTAACAACCGCTCTACGGAGTTTCACTTCACCGGAGTTGAAATGTAAAACAAAATAAAAGCCCTCTTCGGAGGCCCATTTCGCCAAGAGTTGAAGTGTAACAACCGCTCTTCGGAGTTTCACTTCACCGGAGATGAAATGCTAAAAAAAAAAAAATAGAGAGCCTCTCCCAAGGGGCAGAAACAGAAAGACCTCTTCCCAAAGGCACAATAAGACAGAAAGACCTCTTCCCAGATGCAGAAATGAAAAGACCTCCTCCCAGAGGCACAATCAAGCAGAAAAGACCTCTTCGAAGGCACACGTTTCACCAAGATTGAAGTAAAACTTCCAAGTGTTGAAACGTGAAAAAGTCTTCCTCAGAGGTGCAACTTTTCAAAGAAACAAAAATCAAGAAGCCCTTTACTGTGGCAAGTAAAAAAAATCCTCATTAAGAGCACACTTTAGCTTTCAAAGGAAGAGTGAATTACTTGTTCTAGAAAATTCTCTTCCTCAAAAAGAAGTTGAAGTACTTTACAAATACCCGCTTTGCCACATAGAAGATTTCATTCAATAAAATGTGTATATGCACAAAATAAAGAGTGATATCTTCGAAAGTTGAAGCGTAGAAACTTATTTGTGCTCTATTTTTTAATGAAATCATATTCCTCCAAATGTGGAATAATTATTCTCTAAAAAATAAAAGCACAAGTTCCTCATAAAATAAAATATTACAATGGGCTTATGGTATAGGGGCAGCATGGCGTAACTACATCGGTAAAATTGCGCTCGAACAATATATACCACAAGCTCACTGCAATATCGTACAAAGAAACTTCTACAAAAATGAATAGTAAATGCATTCTCAGATATAGACAGAAGTTTATACAAAGAAAAAGTATCATTTTATTCAACACTATTTTATATTCAGGTACAAGTTCCAACAAAAGAAAAGCGGGGGGCCGGTACCCGCACAATTTCCGGTCATTGCATGCAAAAAAGGCAAAAAAGCGATATGAAAGCCACAGAACCAGAGCCATCATTTCTTCTTCCGCCCGCCTTTCGAGCCCGCACCTGGCCGAATGACCAACTTTTTAGGTCGGCTTGTAAGGGTAGGGGATGAAGGAGAAAGAGGCTCGATCGGACTTTCTTCCGTCTCTTCTTCGCCAGTTAAAGATTCCTTCTTATTCTTCTTCTTGGAAACTCCCTGCTTCCCTCTCTTCTTGGAGGAAGGCCCACTCCCTGGAGAAAGAAGTTTGGATAACGGTTCAGCGTCGGAGCCAGTGGGTTCTGGCGTCCTTTCGCTTCCTTCAGTTTCTTCTCCTTTCGGATCTTGAAAAGCAACAGGATCATCTAAGCCATGAAGGGCTTCTATTTGCTCTTCCTGTGACCCGGGTTGCGAAGCAGAAGAAGGGGTGACCTTAGGAGGCGGAGAAGGAATAATTGGAGGAGGAGAAGCCTGAACAATGCCCGACGTTTTCTCTGCAGAAGGAAAAAAGTTTAAGTCGGCAAACAGCGGAGATAAAGGTTCGCTGAGATTCAAGAAGTAGTCAAAAAGCCCATCTAGTTCATAAGAAACAGATGACCAGTCTACTTGGGCAAGATTGTCAGTAGGGTTACCTGCAGGTCGGTTCCCTGACGTCAACTTCGTAAGCCTGTGCCTCGGCACTCTCGCCGCCCTCATCTCCACCTTGTATGCTTGCAATATCAGTGGTGACTTTAGTAGGAGATGGGGAATGAGAACTAGAACCGATAATGTCAATTTCGGCTGAAGGAGAAGGTTGAATTGGAATAGTTGAGGTGATTTTTCCTGAATATTCTCCTGCCGCTGTTTCGGCTCATAATCTTGCAAGCTGTTCTCTCCCCTTGGCAAGAGCGGCGCGAGCATCATCATCAAGATAATGCTCTTCAAGAGCTGACTCAGCGTAGCCAGCGCCTTTACCACCGAGCTTATCGAGTGCTGCCTCCCAAACTTCAGCTAGTGTGATTTCATACTTGGGGACTAGGAAGGCAAGGCTACCGCACCCCAAGATGCTATGCAGATAGAAATCGAATAATGTTGAGCTGATGTTGGCTCTCGTTGCCTCGTGAGCTTCTTCAGCTGCAATTTTGCCGACAACGGCCTCATCACGCTCCATTTCAACTTTAGAAAGTTGAAGCTTAAGCATTTGGATCTCCGCCTCTTGGGAGTTATTCTTCTTCCGAAGCTCTTCAATGTCAGCGACATAGCCCTCGCTAATTCTTTTCTGCACTTCGAGCCTGTCTTCGGCATCCCTTTGGCCAGCATGGGCATCTCTCACTTGTTTGAGGAGCACTTCTTCTTTTTGAGAATAAGAAGTAGAGGAAGCAGCAAGCTCTTGTTTCAGTTCTTCAACTTTTGCTTCAAGCTCCTCATTGTAAGAAGCAATGCTTCTCATCTCGGTGTCATGTGGCTCGAGCACCTTTTGCCATTCGGCTTTATCATTTTCCATGGTGAGCATGGCCTCTATGTTTACACGATTAACCCTCTGAAGCTCGTCAAAAAGTTTCTGCCAGTTCGACATCCTCTCAATATCAAGCTTACCGGCGTCAAAGTTTCGTAACATGGCAGACTTGTCAATGGGGACCAAGTCAAGGTCAAACCTTACTCCCTTCAGACACCACTGAGGAAACCGACTTTGCAAAGTGGCAGGACCCGGTCCAACTTGGAATTTGGGTCTGCTAATTATAGTTTGGATGTCTGACTTCCCAAGAGCGGGAGAGCCGGAAGGAATATCAAGCGAGGCAGGGGCAGTAACCTTTTCAGGAGTTGTAGTGGTGTGCTTCTCACCATGTCGGGCTCGCTTGCTCGAATCTTCAACCACATGACCTTTTCCTCTGTCATCGTGGGTTTTTCTTTTATGGGAATCATCACCTCTCTATGAAGAATCGTGGCGCTCTTCCCTCTCTCTTCTTTCGTAGCGCTCCTCTTGAGCCCTCTTCTCTTGAGCCTTTTGGGCGGCTCTTTCTTCATCAGATTCTCTGTAAGAGGGGAGGTAACGCCTATAATCATGTTGGCTACGCCTCCCGTAGCGTTGAAAATCATCGTAGTATGAGCTGCTGCGCCCCATCGGAGAATCTGAAATAAAAAAAGATAAGTTTTAGAGGTCTTCAAAGTACAAAAAGTGAGAAACATAAAAGTGCCGCAAAGAAATTCTAAGTGCGTGTGGCGTGCAAACTACGTGCATCAAACTACGAACCACTCTTTAATTGAGGAGTGGTTGTGGGTGTAATAGTCAGTGTCAACTCCTGAGTTGACGGAGTCTGCTGCAGGACAGAAGTTGCTTCAACTACTGAAGAAGAAACCCCAGTAGTGATAGGATCATCTTTAAAGATTTCTTGCGAGGTGGCAAAAAGGTCGCTCAGCCCTTCGAAAGTATCATCCCTACTCTGCTTGGCAAGGCTAGTTTTCTCGGCTTCTTCGCCGGATTTCTGTGAACGTCGGGGAGATCCCTGAGGCTTCTCTTCCTCAATAACCGGGGCAAGTTCGTCAGATGGCCCCGCAACATCAACAGAAGTGGAACATTTCACTAGCAAAGCCTCGGGAGCATGTCCTTTTGGTTTGGATGTATCTGTAGAAGCTGGGGCATCCAATGCTCTAGCTGGGGAGTTTGGGATTTCATGAGAATGTGTACAACGAGAAGTATGCAAAAGCCTATATTGGTGCAATAATTCATCCCCCAACAAAAACTTAATGCTTCTCTCTGCTACAGCCACGGCACTCAATCTATCAAAAGTCTGCTTATGGACCGGATCTCTAGAGGGAAGAGGAAGTGCTGAAAAGAGCAAAGAATGAAATTAGCAATTGGTAATTCGGATCTCGAGAAAGTTTAAAAATGGAGACAAGTAATCTTACTTCCTACTCTCCAATCGGCATAAAACCCTAGGGGCAGCGAGCAAAGAAAAATTGGTTCAGAAATCCATGAACGCTTTCGGTAAGGTCGGAAATAAGTTTGCGGTTTCTAGCACTCCTCACAATTATAAGGGAAGGATGATCTCTACTCTTTGCAAACGAGCATAAGTAACGGATTTCTTCAAAACTTGGTAAGCGATCAAAAGTTCTTCTGAACAAAACGCACAACCCCATTAAGATGGCATAACCATTAGGATGAAGTTGGGACGGAGAGATTGACAACCGAAGGAGAAGAATTTGAAGAAAGTCATTAAAAGGAGGGATCGCTCCGCTTAAACACATTTGACGATTGATTGCAATAAAGCCACGGGGAGGATTGTCGACAGTATCACTTGGCCCAGGGAGCAGGACATCGCTCTCAGTAAAACCAAATTGAGTGCGCAGCTGAGTAAATGCTCTCGGGGTTAGAATGGTTGGAGTTCTCTCTGGAGGGTTCTCTATAGGTAAAGCTACCGGAAAAGTTTCTTCCTCTTGAGCTGCCATTTCTTCTTGATGGGAAGTCATTCTACATAAATAACTGGATATTCAAACATCAAGGTGCACGTTTCCTAAAATGTGTGAGGTGTTGTGTAAAATTAACAAAGCAGTAAACAAATATAACTGGAATGAAAACTAGCAAGCATTTGTTAGTTATGAAACCCAGGGACTATTGTTTTAAGCTTAAATACGCAAGTATAATGTTGATGCAGACAAATCAGTTCAGATTGTTATTTTGCATCGATGTTTAACTTTAGTTGATTAATTCACAAACATTTCATGCAATATATTTAAGTTGCTTGTTTCATCTCGACTAATCTGTCATTTGATGTAGGCAGTCAATGGCAGTATTCTCGCCTTGGTTTCTTTGTTGTTATTTTCAGCAGGTTGGCAGCTTATAAGTTAATGCGACCTGTGAAATAATACAATGAGATTCAAGCAAACTTAAAGCTGGGGCAGTTCAGAATTTAGGCAAACTTAGTTCGGCAATTCGAGTCAAATACTCAAAGTGGGACTATGCTCCTAAATGACAACACATCCAAAGCTTAAGTATTAGGTCGGCTACGATTTTAAAAGTCTTTCGCGAGATAAGGCTAAGTCGGTAGCGGGTCGGAGTCAAACTTAGTTCGGCAGCTCAGTCCTCTAGGTCACAAGGAAGAGATAAGAAAGTAAGCTCCGATCCAAAAGGCAGGAACTTCTCCAAGTATTGACTCGGTCACGATCCAAGCCCTAAAGCTTAAACCGGCAAGTTTCCTGCAAGCGTTATCTCAACCGCGACCTAAGGACACTAAGAGTCAGGTCGGCCAAAGGCTAAGCCACCCAAATTCACTAACTCGCTCCCAAACCAACATCACACTCCATCAACCCGCTAACCCAATAGCCGTTCCATCAACAAAAACCTTCATTTCATTCAAAACTATCAGATCACCCAATAAAAAGTTCAAAGCCCTGCCATCAGAGATCATTGAGCTTGGGGTGGTAAACCATCTTCGTCGTTTAAATGATCATCTGAAGCCGAATCGAGCGAACTAGGCTTCATCAGCTATAAATGTGATGGGATTCGTGATGGAGCAACGTACAAGGAGGCAATTCGAGTTCGAGCGACAGGATTCACGAATCGATAGAAGTCTACGGTCGAAAGAAGAGTAAAATCACTTACGCAATGAATGGTAGAAATTATCGGTGATCAGTTGGAACGAAATCGCCTTCACGATCCTTGGGAATATATTAATGGCGGAATCCAGAAATAGAGAAAGCAATGAAGCAAGAAAAAGAAGGTTAACTTATACCCAGCAGTGGAGAGACCTGGAGCAGCGCATATGATCTAACTGATGGGTCGCACACGACCTACCGACCTAAAGTGGACGAGTTAAGAGGTATCGAAGCACATGACCCAACAGTTAGGCATATGCTTCGAGGGGAAAATGTTAACTCCATCTCGGCCGTGATTCACCGATCTAACACATCAAATAGGTAGCGACCCAGCGTTCAGCCGACCTAAGGTACGAAGGGATGCCGACCTAGTACCTTAACATAGGAGACCGACCTAAGCTTTGAGGTAATGCCGACTTAGGGCTCAAAGGGAGAACCGACCTAAGACTTACGAAAACCTGCCGGCCTAACTTGACTACCGATCCGGCTACCTAAGGAAATTGCCGACGTAACTGCTATGGACAAGTTGAACTACACTTGAGTCGCGACCGACTTACGACTTAAGCCAGGTCGTTCGCGATCTAGGCATAAGAAAGAGAACGCAGTGCAACACTTACACACGCGGCACGATAGCTCAGCAGCGACTTAGGACTTGGGATTTGGGGCCAGAAGAACATGTATCTCTCATCTAAACCGTAGGCCATACATGAATAAAAGAGGGCGACCTACGACCTAGCCTAGCCCGGAGCCAACTCACGATCCAACTCATCTGGGCTGCTGCTTACAACTTGACGCCAAGAATCCTTATAAATACGCGACCACCTCCAACATTCGAGGGACTTTTGGCCTATCATTTCAAGCGCCAATACTCAACCGAATTCTCAACTCACCCGACACTTCAAGTTCGAAAGGCATCTCAACTAACTTCAAGGGAAAATCTAACGCAATCTACATGGATTCGAAGAATTCTTTTCTACCAAAGTTCTAGTTGTATGTCTCGTCGCAATTGTAATTGAAGGTTGTTGTAAAGTTGTAATCGGTTTAGCAATAAAGAGAATTAAAGTGGACGTAGGCTTGCCTTGAGCCGAACCATTATAAAATCGTTGTTATTCACTGCTTTTTCTATGACTTTCTGCTTATACTCTGTTCCCGAATCATCGGGTGGTGCTTTCACAACTACACTTTATACACCGGGGTGTTAGCGTTCAAATTTTAGCGTTAACACTAATATATGGTTGCTTGGATGTTAGGAATGATAATATTAAAGTATTATCATTTTTAAGGAAAATTTAACTAGAAATTGTAAATATAATCAAAGATTGAGAAGATAAATTCAGTTATGAAATTAAATTCATAAATGTGAACTATAAATGTAAATTATAAAATAAAATATAACCAAATAAGAATTTGTATGAGCATAAGCTATGCAAATAAAATTATAGTAAAAATGATTTAAAGCTGGATTTGGGAATTTAAATCCCGGAAATTTGGAAGTGTTTGTCAAAGTATTTGAAGATGAATAATAACACAATTGTTTTGGAGGAACTTCCGAAAGGAAAATTGTTTTAAAATGGATTTTGGAAGTGAAATAGAATTGAAATCACTTGGATTATTGGAAAATAATTCTGATGATGACGGCCGCATCATCAGTTTTCATTTTCGAATTTCTGAGTGACAGATTGCCACCAAAATTGATTTGTTTAGGAAAAGCTGGTTGTTTTGAAAATTTCAAAAGGAAATTTGTTGAAAATAAAACCAGGATTGGATTAAAATTTTTGAGAAATGTGGTTTGAGATATTGGAGATTTCAAAATGATTTGAAGCCAAAGCCGGGAGTTTAAAAAATTCTGATAAGATAAATTGTAAGCTTATAAAATTAGGACGAGTTTTAAATCAGGAAGGAAATGTAGGCTTTGAATGTTGGAATTAAAATTTAAAGAGAAAAGTTGAAAATGAAATTAACTTGGATTTGAAAATAGAAATTTGACTGGATTGAAATTAATTGAATAAGCTGAAAGAATATCCAGTTGTATTCGAATTGAGTTGAAATCGAACTAAGTTAAATAAATCCGAGTTAAAGTAAAATTGAGTTAGGATGGGAATTCAATTGAATTAATTAATGAGATTAAATTCTTACCTGAATAAATGGGAAGTAAATTGGATAAGAAATGAGAATTGAAATAGATAAACCAGAATAACTTATAAAAGAATTAAAGATCCATGGAAATAAAATATGCTTGGGCTATAAATAAATAGAAGGCTTGAGTTAAAAATAAAAGATGGATATATTCCAGCTTATGATGAATGGAAATGTATAAAATAATAAGTTGTGACTTATTAAATTGAAAATGGAATACAATGCCCAAAATCAATATTTTGATAAATTGGAAAATGAAATGAGGATCCAAACTTGAAGTATAAAATAAATATTGAACTTAAGAAAATTAAATGGAGTGATATTTTGAATAAAATTTCAAGTGTTGGATTATGAATAAGGGGAGAACTAATTGGATAATAAATTAGTTAATGGAATTGAATTATAAGTTTATGTTGAAGTTGGAAATAAACTCAAGTTATAAATTAAAATTGATTCAAATTGTTGAAGAAGTGAAAATAATTGAGAATGAGGTTGAATTGTGAGTTAGTAAATTTGATGTTAAATTAAAAGTGAATAATAAAATCAGAACTTGGGTTATTAATTAAAATTAGACTTGAAGTGTAAACAAAGTAAATATAATTAGGGAAGTATAGAATAAAAATGAAATGCGAATGAATAGATCATGAATATAATTGAAATGGTTATTGAATGAAATAACCTGGATTGTTTTGAGCTAAATAAAATAGTTTGGAATAAATAAATATGGAATGAAATGTAAATAAATGGATTTTAAATGAAATTTAAATGGAATGTGTCGAGCTAAATAAATGATTGTGAATGGATTAAGATAAAAGGGAATTTAATTAGTAATGAAGATGAACCTAAGCTGTTAATGGTTTTGAATAAACTTGTTTGGTTAATAAAATGAAATGCAAGTGAATGGATTCAAATCTGAAATGCGATGAAAATGAGAATATATGGATCGTGAATAAATTTAAAAATGAAATAGAATTAAGTATAAATTGAGTTGAAAACAATTTAAATTGGTTGTAAAACATAAATACTTGTTTATTCACATAAATCTCGTCAAATTGAATAGAATAAATTGTTATTAGATATAAATGGAAGTAATTAAAATTTTATGAATTTGTAGAAGTAAAATAAATTGATTTTGAGATCAATTGAATTAAATATGAGTTCAGTTGCTTATAAATAAATTAAATGTAAGCGATTGAGTTTTAAACCATTTAAAATTTATGAGGTTGTATATGAAAGGATTGAAAACCCTTCGAATGGAAAGAAAATAGTTATAAATTAATTGGAACAGTTGAATTAGCATGGAAACTATATAAATTGCTTACGGAAAAAAAAATGTTTGGAATGAGCTTCTTTTAGGATTCATATGTTTTAACTATTGCAACTAAGTGTAATATTGTTAAATTGCATATATATGGCACTTACATGTTTAAATTGAGTAAGTACAGGTACCCGAAGGCCAAATGGCTGGATTTGGTAGTGTTATTTGCTAAAAATAATAAGCCGCTTGCCTAAAATGCTAAATAAGGTACGCCTACGCAATACAAATAGGAAATATGAACTGTTTTTTGTTTTTCCGACCGTGTTGGTCGATGTATATATATTTATCTCTTTTGTCAAATCGCAAAAGCTCCTCCGTACAAAGGGGACTCTGCCAAAAAAATTCAGAAATTTTGGGAGTTAGAAATTTTTTGAAATTTTTTTTGGAAAATTTTGTTAACGACAAAACTATTTAGAATTGGAAACTAAAATAAGTTAGTAAATGAAACGAATTAACGTAATGACTTAAATTAGTTTAAATGAAGGATAAAATTTAAAATTCAAAGTTGAAAATAAATGAAATACATATGTAATGTGGAAATCGAGTTGGATAGAAATAAGTATAAAGTAAAAGAGATAAAGAGAAATAAAGATAAGAGACATATGAAATGTTTGCACTAACTTAAGAAAGGAATGATAAATTCTAGATTGGAAATTGATATTATAAATAAAATCTAAGATAATATTGAAATGAATAGATATTGACATTTTGTAAGAAAGTCGATAAAATGTTTTGGGAATGTTGTGATTGGATATTATTGCTAGGTAAGAAATGCAGGTAATATAAAGGGAAAGGAGAATTGGATTTGATTTCAAAGGATAAATTCGAAATGCTCGACAAAAAGGTATGTGTTTGAATTTCTTTGAAATTGGATTGAGTTTTTGGATCGAGCCACTTGGCTTTTTGTTTTCATTTTGGATTTGGGAGGCTGTATAGCCATTTTTGTAGTAGTACCAAGCTAGTCGTGCAAAGGAGACGCTGGCGAAATTTTTCGGAAATTTAGGGACTTAGAAAAATATTTGAGAAAATTTTGATAACTCAAAATTTGGTTTTAAATTGAAACTTGAATTGTTAAACAAATGGTACGGTTTGGAACTAGAGAAAGGTTTGAAAGTTAATAAGAATGATAATGGATCTCTTATAAACGATAGTTGGTAAGTTGTTAGAAACTGTTTGGTTTTGGAAATGTAACGGGTTGGGCCATTCTTGCTAGTTAATAATTTCGGGGACGGAATTCTTTTAAGGGGAGAGGAATGTGACGACCCGAAATTTTCGAGCATTTAAAAGTGGAATATTTAATTGATTTTAAATATTCAAGATAATAGTTTCAACTTGAATTACGAATATCACAATTCATTTGATAATTTAATTATTGAATTTAAATAATTTAAATTGGATGGAATGTCGAATCTAGAATTTTAAGCCTGTTAAAAATAATTTTGAAGGCTCATAAAATTTAGATTGATGACATTGAAGATAATAAAATTGAATTTAACAGTGATTTGTTCAGTTTTGAAATTTTATCGTTTAAATTGAATTTAAAAATAACCTTTTGAGGCACAGTCTCGGAATTCAACGAAACCGGTTCCATTTGGTCCGTAATATTGAATTATTATCGGATTTCAAATTTCGTTTTGATCAGAGTTAGTGTGTGAGTGTACGAAATATAAACGTGCTGGAAATTTAAATTGATAAATAATCTGATGAAATTTAAAAAAGTCGAGCCTTCTTCTATACGCCTCCTTACTTTATTTCTAATCACGTTGCCCTTCTTTCTTTTCAGCCGAACATTTTGTAATAAAAAAAATATAGTGAGAACTCAGTAGAACATCAATGCCCTCTCTTCCAGTCGAAGAAATCCATCCTTCTCCTCTCTTTAAAATCAAAACTACCGGCCCTCGTTTCTTAAAAAAAATAATCGAAAAGAAATGGCCGCGTGAACGATTTATGGCTCGCGTTATGGCCGCGCTCGTGGAGGAGGCCGCGTGAACGATTTTGAGTAAGGGGAAGGTCGCTCGAATGTCGTGCGACTCGAAGTAGGGTGCTCGGCAGATAGAGCTCGTATTTGGGACAGCGTCGACATCGTGATGGCATCGATCGATTTGGAGGCTACCCAGTGGTTGATTTGGGGTTGTCGCGAGGTCGGGTCGGCATGGGGTTGCCGCAAGGTCGGGTCGGCATGGGGTTGCCGTGAGGTGAAGCGACGATTTGAGGCTCCGTTCGTCTCGGCATGATGGAGGTGAGCGATGGCAACGTTCACAGGATTGGTTGGAGGGGTCGACTTTGTGGAGGCTGCGTTCGTGGGGGTAGCTCTGGCTTCGATTTGGGAACATGGTTTGTCTGAGGTATTGCAGTTTTAGTTTTAATTTGATTTAAGTAAATAAATATAGATTAGGAAAAGATATATATATATATATATACACACATAATATATAACAATTCACTTAGATAAATTTATACAGTAAAGTAAATTGTTGGGTTATTTATAGTAAAACAGATAAGTGTAGCTGAGATTTTCTTAATTTGAATTTTGATATTCAGAGAAAGATGAACTTATAAAATTATATATAGGAATTTTAAAAAAAAGTTGAAAGTTATTTATATATATATAAATAGATTTATATAAAATCTATGTAAATTATTTTTATTTGTAGTTTAAGAAAATTACATATATATGATTTTGGGAATATATAGAAAGTTTAACATGTTGTAGAGATTTTATAAAGGTTAAATTTTTGAAATCTATCGTTAATTTTTGTATAAGTGTATATGTAGTTTTAAAAAGGAAATTACTAATAAAAATTAAATCATTAGTTAAATTTTTAAATGGTAATTAACCGGTCGATTTATTTCAAATATTAAGAAAACCTTATAAATGATTTTACAAGGTCAAAAATGTGAAGAAAACAATATGGAATGGAAATGGATTGCATGCGAAAGCAAAAGGTGAGTTAATCTCACTCAGTTAAATTTAAATTTAAATTTAAATGACCAAATATAAAAAATTGTTTGAATGGCTGGATTGATTGATGTGCTGTAGTATAGTATATTTGAACTTGGAATTTATGTTGTGTTAACGTCTGTGGATGCAGGGAAAACAGGTTGGAGGGATCCAACTGGACCCCTCAACTTTTATTTAAATTATTTTATATTCTCTGTTCTGATTGTTTGATATTCTATAATGAATCATGTGGATGTATTGAATGCTATGGCTTGGTTAATATAATTGGGTATGATGAATTACCAAAAATATAAATTTGATTTTGGAAAGATAATAAAAGAAGTGAAACTGTAAGTAAAATAATTATAGAATTTTAATAAATCTAAGAATGAATTGGAAAAGAAATAAAGTCCCTTAAAATTTTAACATCTTGAGTATAGAAAGGAAATTTGAATAAACAAAAAGTTAATAAATTTTAAACTTCAGTATTATTTTTTTAAAAAAAGAACAAACATTTTTTTTATAATAATATCTATGACTTAAATTATGAAAAGGAATAAAGAAGAAATTGGGAAAAACTGAAATTTGTATGTTCAGTTAAAAGATTTAAAATCAAATGGAAATAATAACAATGATAATTAAGTGCATGATTAATGAATTTTGAAATAAATTGAGTAATTAAAGAAATTTATTTCAAATAAAATAAATTGGAAATCAATTTGGGAAATCGATTTAAGTGATTGAAGTTGGAGTTTCCTCTGGATAGCCAAGTACATGTTTTTAGTAAAAAGTAGATTTTCAAATATAAATTAAATGTTCTAAAGGCTGTTTTTTAAGGGAAGCATGTTTTTGTAAAATTTATTATTTCTAATGTTTAAAGTCTAAAGTAAGTATTTTCTCTTAATCTATTATAGTAGTAATTACTTAAAGAATAACTTAATATTGTTTTTTTTTTAAAAGTGTAAATCTAGTTTTATATTTTATTAAGTAACTTTATTTTCAAACATTCATATAGTATGTATTTTTAATAAATTATTGAAGCAGTTTTAAAATAAATGTTTTAAAGTATCTTTTAGAGTAAAGTGTTTTTAATTATTTTAAAAATCTAGTTTGTGCTTGGTAATTTCAGAGGAGATAGAAAATATTTGGGAAAGTTTATTCTGAAAGGAAAGATGGTTTTGAAACTGTTTTCATAGGATTGAAAATAGAAATATATCTTGTGAAGATATTTTGAGGTTAATAAATAATTTGGAAAATTATTTATTGGTTGATGGTTGTTTTGTGAATATAATTGATAGTTAAGTAACCGACTATCAATATTGGCCAACTGCGCTGATCGTTTCGAAGAGACCGGGATCGAGATTTATTTCTCGAAAACCACTTCGATCCGTTTTGTACGTTTCGTGTAACGTGTTCGGAGTCGAAGCTGGAGCAGTAAAGTGCAAGGGATAGTCGCTACTAATCCTGAGGATATTTCCAAAATGGATGTAGTAGGAATAGTGCCTTCGGTTCCGTTCGAACCCGGGACGGACTTGTATGGATGAATGCTTGTGAAACATCGTCAGGTGGGCGATGGGCATTCTAAGTAAAAACGTTCTAAAGGTAACGCTTAGCCTCAAGCCTCATCAAATGAGAATGACTGAAAATAAGGGGATATGCAGCAAGGTTAGGTGGGTCATACCCAAGCAGGACAAGATAATTCCCCTGTCTAGATGTCCCTTATATATATTTCGGCTTAGTGGGTGGTTGGTCGCGCCAACCACGGGGTTTATCTTGGTCGGGACTGTTCAGTAAGGAATGGTTCCGGCCTTGTGTTGCAGGGGATGAAGGGAGTAATCCTCGGTACGGTGATCTAGGCCCCGTACTGTGACAGGTGGTACCCCAGTGCCTAGTCATTGTTGGAAATCCATTTTCCCTACGAGCCTTGTACGAATTTTGTTTGTATTACCCACTTTTGTGGCTAGTAGCTGGAATTTAATAGATGTAACAATTTCGGCTATTTTATAAGTATTTGTATATAGACCCTATTATAATATCAGAGGATTTCTATAAAAATTGTTTTAGCTATCGTAAGGTAAAAACCCGACATGTTTATTTGTGGCGAGGTCTTACGAGATGCTTTTGTTTTCAAAGGATTTTTGAAACTTTAAAAATCAATTGGGTGTGATTTTCTCACGCTGCTAATCCAGACTGACTCGGGTGTTATTTAACTGTAATGCTCGGGTCAGACCGAGTATTATAGGACATAGATATGATGATGTGGAGCTCAGGAGACGAGCTGGATGACGATACGTATTCTCGTACTTGTATATATATATATTATTCCGCTGTTGAGTTGTTGTGTATCCATTGTATGTTATTGATGTGAGCTGTGACTGATGTACTCTGATGATGTAATGTATGTAAACAGTTATATTTGATTTTGAGTAAAGATTATTTATTATCTATTATATTTTATTCCGCTGCGATGGTTAGATCCTAATGTTGATTTTGTTTTCTCTTCTTCTACCTCTTCTTCTTAAACCCAAATGGTTCGTATTTCTGTGCAACTTGAGTTGATTGTTGAAGAATAGTGTTGACTCAAGGGGAATGGATTTGCGGGTCGTTACAACGATAGGGCAACAAACCCGAAGGCACAAACCCGAAGGTACAAACCCGAAGGTACAAACCCGAAGGCAACATACCCGAAGGCAACATACCCGAAGGAAACAAACCTGAAGGAGACAATCCAAAGACACTATCCTAAAGGCAACAAACCGTAGTGGTGAAGGTCCAGTGGCCTAGTACTGAACACCACTAACTGGCGGAATGTGTCACAACTCTCGAAAAGGAATCCGAAAAGTGGTAACGTGAGTCCCATAACCACTCGTTCGCAATAAATGGTTTACTATCCGTTAGTTAATTTCACACTCAAAGCAGTACAAAGTTTACCTCGTTTCATCGGTAAACCAGACCCAAAAGGCCAAAACGATCAATCGAATAGGTCGGGGACTAATCAGAAAGACAAACGCATGGATTCATGGTCTGTGTTTTACCTAACCATTTAATCTCCGTTCCACTCCGATCGAAGTGCGAAATTGTGTGTGTGCGCTTTAAATAGAATTTAGGAATTGGAGAAGCAAGTTTTTAATACATTTTAAAAGATTATTTTATAAAACCCCATGGATGAAGTCAAAAATAAGTTATCAAAGCCAAAGATGCAATAACAACCACTAAGAACCAACTTGAATCGATAAAATTTGGAAAACATACAGAAAGGAAAAAATAGGCAGAACAACAGCAGGTCGGTCGGCCGGCTACAGAGCTCGATCGGCTGCCCAGAAGCAGAAAAGTGCTCGGGGTAGCAGGTCGGTCGACCGGACAGGGTTTTCGGTCGGTCGGACCTGGAACCTGGGCTGTTTTCAGCCTACCAAAATGATGAGCAAATTTCTCCAACTTTCAATCGGACGAGCACGTACTCTAGGTGTTCGCGCCTAGCGGCTACCCGGCCCTATAAGCACTTCGATTCATCACCAAAACAAGACCAAAACATCCATAAGAAAATGTTCATAAAAAATTTGACTTTGAAACTCAGGAATTGGAATATTCATAAAACCTATCCAATCAAAAATCAAATGCATATGAATAAGTAATAGGAATTCATAAACATCACCCATGATATCAAGAGAAGTAGATGTGAGTCCAAAACTCAGCTTTTTACAAACAAACAAAGATGAGAAGCTCAAACACAAGAAGGAGACTAACCACTTTTCACTTTAACTCTACAAGCTTCAATCTAAGAATAAACAACATATTCCCCCAAATTAGGTTTAGGGAACTTCTGAAATTGAAGAGGAGAAGAGTTGGAGAAGATGAAGAAGAGGATTACCAATATCTTCACTTTGATTTTTGGAGAAAGAATTCAAGTTGCAAGAAGAAACTAGGGCTAGGAATTTATAATTCCTCTTCCTTTCCCCCATTTTCAGTTTTAGCTTAAGTTTGGAGGTGAAAATGAGTGAATGGAAAGAGATGGGCTGAGCTAGGATATTTTGTTAGCTAGTGGGCTGAACCCAAACCCCAAACCCAACTAGAAAAAGTAGCAAAATTCAACTTGCTCCAAACATATCAAAGCTTATACTCAAAAAGATCGCAAACGCCATTTTGGACTCAATGGTGGTGGTTTCGAGTCCTAGTTCGGCCATTTGCAAAAAGTAACATTTCGGATCCAAAATCCGACTAACGACGTTATATTTAAATAAATCATTGAAATATAAAATCGTTAAATATGCGGGTTGTTACAGATATTTTTGGATTTCCAAAAATAGGCCTAGTGATGCAACAGCACTAAATGCATCAATCACGGAATCTAAAACATCATATATCACATGATAACAGCATATATCAAAATATGCTTTAATAAAACCAATACTGGTGAGGAATCCAGTTGGATCCCCCAACTGTCACCTACAATAGATATACATATTAGCAATATATGTATAATGTCCGGTTCGAGGCATACGCGCATAAGAAGGGTCATCCGCTCATACACGGGAACATATAGGGTCTCATCTACTCCATTAGGCAGGAATATATCCAAATACCAATAAATATATAGATAATATATCATATATCATCCAAACAATCGTCAATCATCATAAAATAAATTTATTCTCACTTATATATAAATATCAGTGACCCAGAAAGAGCGTGTTATACTCACATTGATTCCCATAGCAGTCGTAGTGTTTAATTTCGAATAAAATTAAAAAGGCATTTAATTTTACCCAAAATTTACACTAGCTCTAATCAACTCTAAACCATCTCTACAATATAGTGCTCGTCAATACGGACCTAACCAAATTTGTTTCGTCAAAAACAGACCTCGTATGAAGAAGTTGCGATATTTAAAAGTTTATACGAATTTATATATAACAATTTACAATTTATTTTTTTATTTTAAAATCCTACATTAAATCGCTATCATTCAACGTAAACGAGCAGATCGAGGCCATGCGATGCTTTCTTCTATTCCGTTCAAACCCAGGTCGAAGAACCCATGAAGCCGCCACTATCCTTCGAATTATACTCCACCTCCATCGATCTATACAACGACCGAGCTCAACCATTACGCGAGCCCCACTCCCCCTCGCCGACGCCTAGAGGCTTGTCGAGCTCGTCCACTTCATCCTCCCATAAAATGTGAGTGAAATGCGTGACTTTGAGCATGAATTTCCACCACATCATTGCTCGAAAATTCATCTTCGCCGTATGGATTTGAAGTTCGCAACATGCTCTATGACTTTGTAATTGAAATTTTTTTGTAATAACGCATGGATTTAGAGAGACTAAGAGGAGAAGAATCAAGGATTTTTGGCCATTGAAGAAGAAACGACGGCTAAGGTTTAAAACCCTAATGTTTTGCAAATGTGAAAATGTTAGGTCCTTTTATAGAAAATTTAAATGAAACTATTCACCCGAAAACTTTTCGAACTTGAAACGAAGCGTGCCGCCTGGCATTTATAATGTTTTTCTCTTATTTCGAACGCAATGGAATATATATTGGGAGGCAATTCAGTCATGTTTGGAAGATAGGTTTTCTAAACGACTTATTTAAATTTAAAACTTACTTAAAAAATTTCTATGCGTTTTAGCTTGCCCCGGACAAATCGTAAATCCGATGATACAAAGTTTTAAATCCCACAATAATATAACATTACGGATCCAAAGAAATTGGTTTCATCGAAATCTGAGACTGTATGAAAAATAGCTACATTTACATATTAATTAGATATTAAAATATTCAATTTCTACAAATTAAGTCTAAATTCGATTTTAAAAGTTCTCTAAAATCATTCTAATACAAATAGAATTTAATTCAACTTTATAAATCATTTTTATTCACATTAAATCCAAATTCCAATTATCTACACAATTTCAAATATTAAATTATCGATTTAATTATCCAATTAAATCCCTATATTCCAAATATAAGTTATTCAGCTTATTAAATTAACTTGTGAATATTTAAAAACAATTAAATATTTGAATTTCAAATGACTAAAATTCTGGGCCGTTACACTAGGATTGTGCATGTTTTCTTCCATAGTACTTCTAATATCAACATCATGGCTAATTTTTAGTCTAGTATAAATTATTTTTTAGCCCTATATTTCTCCCCAAAAATTTCTGATTTTAAATTTCCACTCACATATAGTTTTATACATAGTCACATGAATCTGTTCAAGTAAAAAAAAGAGAATGAAAATGTTGCTAGGATGTATTTTTAATTTTCCTTTTTTTGCTGATTTTATTTTTTAGTTTATATTTTAATTATTTTATTAAAAATGCAAAGAACCTCTTTTATGAATAAAAATTATAGTATCTACTATTTTAGTAAAAGACATTCCGCATCTAAAAAAATCATAATTGCGAAGTCAATATGCTTACATTCATATTTCCAAATATTTATGAATCTTCTTTTATTCGGCGCCAAGTTTAAAGAGATCAACATCATCCTTGCTTTTATTAGGCCTCTTTATGAATTTTGTATATTAATTATCAAAACTCCCTTCTTTATAACCTAACCGTTTAGAGACTCTATCATTTGAGATATGCCACTATGCATGTGTTAATCCACCCATATTGAATGCATCTTTGTTGTTTGTCATAGCTGCAACCACACCTGCACCGACCATCTTGGCCACCCCTGTCGTAGAAGCTGGATAGTTTGCTTATTTGAGAGGAACAAATCATGGTTTTCTACTTCAATCCAAACAATTTTGGGTCTTGAGCCAAGATCTAATGGAATGAGGGGATAGAATTAAATGAGATAGAAGCGCTTGGTGGTTATGGCTTCTGAACTCGCCATTCTATAAAAAGAGTGATTTTATCATCAAGAATTTATTTTTACCTAAATATAAACTAATTTGAATATTTAAAATATTGATATACTTATTTATTTTCCTCTCAAGGTGTGAACTAGGAATCATTGCTTTTGGATTTAAGGTCAAATTAAACTTATTAACTTTTGTAGTCTTCATCCATAGCTAACTCTAAGGTTCCTTTGTTATACAGCATTTGAAAATTAATTGAGCATGAACCAAAGTAAGATGCATTTCACTATTTTGTAAAAGGGTAATTTTGTTCACATCCATAGGTTAATTCGCATTTTATTTTAATATTTGAATCTAGTGATTATTTTTAAGTGTTGATTACTCAACAAATTCAACACTATGCGCCTTTTATTTCACTTTCAAAAATATATATCTCTAACTTCTATATGAAAAGATAGTCGGTAAAGAAACAGAAAGAGAGGTTGTAACGCAGACAGGCCACCACCTTGAAAGTGAATTTTGGCATGACTAAAGTGCAATCATTGATTTTCATTCCTCCCCCCTCATGAGTCACACAGCAGACTTTAAACTTGTGTAGTCAAGGTTGAAGAATTTGAAGAAGTGTAGAAAGATATTGCTTGGAGTGTTGAAGAATTTTTTAAGAGGATGAATTGCATTCTTTTTCTTTGTAATCGCTCCATCATGGAATAGCAATAAATAGGTATGGGGGGAACTATAACTCATAAATTAAAAGGTTGAAAAATTTGAACAGTCGGGGAAATGGAAGGATAATTCTTTAAAAATATTCATATATTATATTAATTACAATTGTAACTGATAAGCGAATAAAAAAAAATTCTTTTGGATTTTGAGAGATGAAATAAAAAAGGAAAAAAGAGGAGGAAGCGTAATGGAGAACCAAACTCATTTCATTACAGTGCAGTGCACAGTGCCAATTGCATCATCAAAGTGCCACATGCACCCACGTGCATGTGCATGTGCGTGTGCAAGCTTGCTTGGTAATCCATACTACTCATGCTTAATTAATAAGTAGTTGAAATGAGTATATATAAAGGTGAGAATAACAAAATATCAAGCGATATAGGACTAAATTTTTATGGTAGTTATCCAACAATCTCCCGCTAACTATAAAAAAATTCTAGCATATGAAAGATAGAATTCCTAAGAAAAATAAAAGTTTTATACATATGCATCAATGTCTTTCAATTTGAATTGATGCACAAGAAGAGAAGCTACAACTTTGTCTATGTAGGAATTTGTCTTGAACTACAAGATTTGATTGAAACTTCACAACTTGTACTACACTTTTGATACATATACTTCTCCACGATATGTATGCGCTCTTTATGGCCAAGCGCCTTCCTTAGGAACTTTTGAATGTTCTAGAGAGATTAACTAAAATAACCCATATAAAAGCGGTCCTATCTCCACACTCAAGTGGGTAAGTCCATCATGTCTGTCTCCTTAGTACAACCAAATCTGGCTATGGACACATTAAGAGCATGAAACTTAAACTTAAGTCGAATAATAGAATCCATCATGTTCATTTAAATGTCATCGCCAATATTGGTTCTGGATTCTATTAGTTAAGATTAGAGAAAAATAAGTAATGTCCATCAAGTGCATCTCAAAAGAACCATCGAGAGTTGTTATGGGATTTATAGGAAAATATTAGTAAAATCCATCAAGTGCATCTAAAAAGTAATACCAAAGCTAGATATGGATTTAATATGAAATTTATAGAATCCATAAAGTGCATCTCAAAAGCATTACCACCAAAACTGGTTATGGATTTAATATGAACATAGAATTGTACAATCAATCAAGTGCATATCAAAAGTACCACCAAAACTAGATATGAATTTAATAGGGAAACAATTTACAAAATACATTAAGTGCATCTCAAAAGCACCACCAAAACTGGCTATAGGGTCGGCAAGAGTAATAGAGTCAATCATAGTTAAATAAGAAAAATCCATCAAGTGCATCCAATAAGCACTACAACAACTTGCATCTCAATGGACACGAATTTTCGCTAAATCAATAACTGCAGTCCACCAAAATATGGATTTTTGTTATTGGTATCCTATAAATAACAAAAGCATATCAGAGCACTATCGGTATAAACTCATGCAGAGTAGTAAAATTGTAACACTCTAAATTTTCGATAACATTATTCAAGAGATTTAATTACATAAATTAAATAGAATAATGTAAATATTTAAAGGGATAAGGGGATTCAGATACGAAAATAAATTAAGGCCGTGCTTAATTAATTAATTAAATGGGCTTAAAAATGGCTTATACGCTAATTAATTTACATAAGGGCATATTGGGAATTAGGCGCACCTTATTATTATAACCCTTATATATTTCTTCTCCTTATACCATTCACGTTCATTTTTCTCATTTTCACAAAAACAACCAAAACGCAAACTAATAGAAGAGCCGGCCATTAACAAAGAAAGAAAAGAGGAACTCGATCAAAAGCTAGGGATTCAAGCATAGGGGCAAATTAATCTCAATCCAATCTTCTTATCTTAATCAAGGTGAATAATAATTTATACCATTTCTACTTGGTTTTATGATCAAATGTATCAGATTTAAGATTAAATTCATTTATATGATGTTTTGGATGATGATATACTTGAATTAGAATATGTTAGCTTTAAATCAAAAAATTTATATAAGGATTTATATGGTTTTAGGGCAAAATCAATTGTAAATGATCTTTTAATGTCATCTATAGTATTAACCTTTAGTGACTAAATATGACTATGTTAATGGTATCTATAATACCAAAAGTAATTGAATGTGAAGCAAATCACAGATTTCAAAATAACAATTTTCCATATTCATATTACATAATCCGAAAATGTTTCCCAAGCAAAGATCAAATATAATTATTACGAAATATGCCAAGAGTGATATATGAAGGCACCCTCTTGATTGACTAGAGTCGTATCTAACTTAATACACAATGGAAATAAACACAAGACAAGAACTGTAGCTCCTAAATTGCTATCCGTTAGCCTCTTGCTCGCCTCCGGTACCTTTATTCGTCATCTTACTAAAAACTTGAAAAGTCTCAACCCTCGGCCTACTCAAATCAATTTTGAGCACCTGGGAGTTTAAGGGAAAAAAATAAACTTCGAGTCATACCTAAAGCCTGGTGTGAATAATACTATATATCCCGGTTATTAACGTTAACTGAGACCACGTTGATTAGCGAAACAGGTTTCCCCTCACTAACATACTTTTAAAACATATGTTCCGCAAATCTTTTCCTGCAACCAAAATTGGTTCAATATTGTAAAGCACCATTATGTACATATGCATATCAGGTAATAATAGAACTATCTGTTTAAGAACTTTAGTTTTGTTTGGCTGACATTATCCTTTGGCAGACTCAGGCCTACCAGATAATATAGCAAAATTTATCTAACATCTGTTAAACACTCCACTTCTAGACGGTCTGTCCTTCACTATTTGCTAAATACTTCTCTTATGGACGATTTGTCCCTAACTTAACATCTCCCTGGGTCACCTGATCCTAATGATTTTGTGGGCTCACCAACAACCTATCTGTACAAAAACATATATTCCCTTCTATGTGTAATCATAATTTTAGTCTTACCTGTAACAAGGCCCTTCACACCGGATTTCAGACTAACTTAGCCAGGGCCAATGGCTAATGTATAGGGTGCGACCCTATACCAGTTCCATTTGTTATTCTAATATCCAAGTCATTTTACTTGGGGATACCTTCCTATGATTTTCCTTGAAAACATTTTTCATTTGAAATTGATTTAAACCCTTTTAAACCAAACTTAAATAAGGAAAACGTTTATACTTTATGCTTTACTCAAAAACACGTTGCCATGTTATATATGTACTTTAGTTGATGAAAATATTTAACCTTTGAAAGTACACCTTTTGAATCTACCGAAAGCACCTCTTTCGAAATCAAATAAAACCCTTTATTTTATTTGGACCGAAAATCAGAAACCTTCCTTTTGAAATCATACACAAAACCCCTCTGAAACCCTTGAAAACATTTCTTTCGAAAGCTATAAAACCTTAGACACCATATCTTAAAATACTTCAAAACATAGCCTTGGGAAACCCTTGGAAAACCTTCAATTTCAACCCCTTAGAAGCCTCAAAAAACATTACCTTTCAACTTCTTAGAAACCCTTGGGGAACCACCCCTTCGAAACAATTTTTAAAACCTTTTGAAAGCATTAAACCTTTTGAAACTTGTTAACACTAAAATTGAACGCTAACACCCCGGTGTAAGTAGAGAAAAAGTGAAAGCACCACCCGTTAATACGGGAATTAGAAACAAGCAGGAATTACAGAAAAATCAGTAAAGAGACAACAGTTTTATAGTGGTTCGGCTTCAAGTTAAGCCTACGTCCACTTTAATCTTATTTATTGCTGAATCGATTACAACTTTACAACATTCTTCGATTACAACACTAGTAAGACAAATAGCTAGAACTCCGATATAGAAAAACTCTTTGAATCCATGTCGAATGTGTTAGATATCTCCTTGAAGTTCGCTGAGGTATCTTTGATGTTTGAAGTGTCGGATGAGTCGAGAAATCAGCAGAGTATAGGCGTTCCAGAAATGAGCCAAAAGGTCCCCTCTTCGGTGGTGTAGGCATGGTATTTATAGAAAATATCTGGACAAGGCATAGGTCGTGAACGACCTAGGCTAAGTCGTAAGTCGTGAATGACCTAGGGGTTTGGTTAGCTGTGCTATAGGTCGTAGGCGACCTAGGGGTTAGGTTGTAAGTCGTGTGCGACCTAAGAAGCGTGGTTTACGGCTTAACAGGCTTGCACTTGGTTACTTGAACAAGTTGGTAGGTCACGGCGACCTAGGGAGAAGCGGCATAGGAAGTTGGCTCGGTGGACTTAAGTCGTGAGCAACCTAGTTAAGAGGTAGTATGCACGTGACCTTACTTTATCTTACCCCTTTAGGTCGCTAACTCACTTCATGCTTTAGGTCGCTAACTTGCTTCATGCTTTAGGCCGCTAACTCGCTTCATGCTTTAGGTCGCTAACTCGCTTAAGCAGCTCGGTCGCTTAAACAGTTAGGTTGTTAGGTCGCTTAAGCAATTAGGTTGCAAGGTCGCTTAAGGAGTTAGGTCGCTAGGTCGCTTAAGCAGTTAGGTTGCTTAAAATTTAATTCCTTCGGTCGCTTATCTCCTTAGGTCGTTGAGTCAAGAAATTGAGGAGTTAACATTTGCCCCTCGAAGTACACGCCTGGGTCGTAGGTCGTGTGCTTCGACCAAATTCCGCTCGGTCATGAGCGACCTAGGAGATTTGCCAACTCGCATGCCCATTCGTCTTCTTCACCTGTTTCCTTTATAAACTCTTAAGTCGGTTCGTCCCCCTCACTTTATTACTTATCACCTTGTCGGCCGCCATTGTTGCATTCGAGCTTTGAAGCTAAAGCGAAATCCCCTCCTTTTCATCCCCAATTGTTTATTCCAACAGCAAAATTAGGTAATTCCGATCATCCATTCGCCACATTTACCATTGATCCCTCCATAATCATTTCATATAACTTTCGCTGCCATGTTGTAAGATTATGTTTCGATTTGCCTTTTGATCACCGTCGAATCGCTGGTGATTACTTTCAAAAAGAACAAATCGGCCTAGGGTTTTTTATGGAGTTATTTTGGTGAGTGTAAAAGCTTTTGGAATTGATCATGGGTTTTTGAGGAGGTTTTGGGAGTTCGGAGGAGGCAGGGAGATGATTAACGGGCTAATGGATTTTAGGTTATGTCGTTGTATCTCGGGTGATGTGAGGTGGTGGACGCGTGGCAGCACTTGAGTGGAGGACAGGTCTTAGATTTTGTCAATGGGAAATAATGTTATACTGCCGACCTATTAAATCAAACGACCTTGTGATGTCCCGGAAATTTGGGCAATATTTATTTAATAATTTCATTTATAATTATTTTAAAATGTGAAATATTGATTTAATAATCCAATTCAAACATAATTTTCTTTTGAAAATTTATAATTATTTAGTTTGATAAATGATATTCTTTTCAAAATTTATAATAATAATAATTTAATTTGAGAATCTTATTGTTTTAAAATGTTAAAAATATTTAAATGATAAAATTTTCTTTCTAAGCTAATTTAAAAATATTTTATTTATAATGTATATATGTGTATACATTGTAAATAGGAGTTTTGATTTTAATTTTTTTAAATTTAAATTCAATAAAGAATATTATCAAATTTATAATATATATAGGTGTATGATTTATGAATTGATTAAATTAAATTGAAATTAGTATTGAAACTTTTCATAAGTCAATTTATAGATCTATCTTGTATTTTCAAAAAGAAATTAAAGTAAATATTTTGTTATAAATATATAATAGTTAAAAATTGTATTTTATAATAAAAGTTTATTTTGTTTTATCTTAAAATTGTTTTGAAATAAATTTAGTTTATTTATATTAAAGTATAATATGTTGATTTGAAATTTTTGAATAAAATGAATTCAACATTATTATTTTTCTTTTTAAAAGTTTCTCTTTTGAAAATTAGTTTTAAATAATTTTTAAAAATATTCAAGCAAATATTTAAATATGTAAAGATAATCCATTTGTAATCATTTAAAGATTAAATATAAATAAAACATATAAAACATCTTAAGTTAAAATTAGAATGGTTTTATCTTAAATTAAAACATTTATAAACAAAGAAATTTATCTTTATATTAAAACATACATGTGTTAAGCATTCATATTTGAAAGTGGACACTTGTAATTAATCTTCATATCTAAATAACAAGTGGCATTACTAAAACATTATTGAATTTATTATTTTAGATAAAAACTTAAACAAATTTTTTGTTTCAAACACCTTATCTCCTACAATGAATCTAAGTTCAGATTTAAAGAAAACTGAAATTATTTTCACTCTAAAATCCACAACCCAAATTCAATCAAGATCTGTAATCAAAAGTTTTAACACCTGCAAAAGAAAACCCAAATTGCAAATTTTGTTTGAACCTGCAAACCAATTTCTTCAACTTTTAAGATTAATTCAAGAAAGGGAGTTGGGTCTGCATGCAATTTCAAGGCCTGCAAGCATCAGGTTATAACCATCTTCAACTAGCATGCAAGCAGATTCAGTCAATGTAATGGAATTCAGGCTCCTGGAAATGACTTTCATCTGGAATGCTTTCTGTTTTTCATTTAAGGTGAGTAAATCTATGTTTAAAAACAATTTTCTTCCTTTAAAAAAACCAAGCTATCAAGGTTTGCAGAATCTAAAGTTTAAGTCAAAATGCCTTTTAAATAGGAAAATTTAAAACAGTGGCAATCAATAACTGCTCTATTTTCTTCTCTTTAGTGAGTAACCTAAATTTTTATGGGTTGTTTAAAAATTTATATGTGCATGAGTTTGAGTATATGCTTGACTGTTGTGTGATTATGCCTGCATACATTCTTGAGTATGCAGATAAGTGTGATGTTAATTTCTACAGACATGCTTCTGTTATTACTTGGATTTAAATACAAATCCACTTCTACATGATTGAATCATAGTTAGAGATTATTGTGTGAACAAATTACGTTGTTTAGCATAGATTGGGTTTGTAAAACTTTTAATTTAGAAAAGTAAAAAGAAAACCTGTTACTTCTGAAATCAATCACAACAGACAATAGTTCAAAAAGTAAGATTGTCAACATCTTAAAAATTTTCAAAACATGTTTAAAACTTTAATGCATGTTTAAAAACAAGGATAATAAAAACAAGCATCAAGCTTTAAATCTTCTGTGGAGTTAGTAATTTAGAACTGTGCAGAATTTGGTATTTTGGGGTATCAAATCATAAAATAAATTTTGGAATCTAGAAATCCTTCTGGAGGTGTAAGATTAACTGGGAAGTGGGGGAAAATTCCTAATAGTTGACCAGAGTGGGTTGTTATGATAGTAGAGAGGTTTTTCAGTTTTGAATTCCTTGTTGTAAAGTAGCAGAGGTTTTGTAACTCCTGAATACTGTGGTGATTCGAGTGGTCTGTGGTTTTGGTGTTTGGCAGAGGGGGTATAGGTGGAGCAATGGCCAGAGTTGGAGACCATAAGATGGCCGGAGTGGGTTGTTGTGATGATTGTCAGGTTTGATATGTTGTGGAGAAGCTCTTCAGGTTGCTGTTTTTTTTATTTTGCTTGATCCTGATTCTCAAGCTACAGAGGATTTATGATGGACATTATCAAGTTGAAGGACGGATGGCTTCTTGGAGAGGTTGGTGGAGGCAGGTGGAAGTGGTAGGTGGAAGTCGCCGGAGCAGTGGTCGCATTTGCACATTGTTTGGTTGACTCTGGTGAACTCTGGGTGTGTAGGTTTTGGTGACTCGAATTCACCCTCGTGTATTATGAGTTGTGACTCGAAGATGGAAGGTTTTGACCTGAAGTATTTAGATGGTAGACTCGGGTTTTTTGAGTGCAGGAGTTAAGTCTGAGTGTTGTGTTTTTTTTAAATCTGGGAAACTCAATTTTTTTTTTAAAAAAAAACTATGTTTTAAATTAAAGTGTAGGTTTGAATTAAATTCAAGTAAGCTTATGAATTCAAAAGTTTAAAATGATGAATTTAAATTTAAGTAAGATTTAAATTTAAATCTGGAAACAGTGTATATATAGTTTCAGGTTTTTGAATCCTGATTTTTTTATTTTAAACAGTTTTGTTTCTTTAAATTTGTTTAAAAAAAATTTTTTAAAGGGGATTCAATTTTTGAAACAAGATTCAAATTTAGGTGTAAGTTTGAATTAGATTCAAGAGTACTTTTGAATTCAAAGTTCAAAATGAAATTTTAAATTTTAAGCAAGATTTAAAATCTAGTTTTGAAATAAAGTTTTGAGTGTGATTTCAGTCTTACTTTGAAATGAGTTTGAATTCAAAACAGTTTTGAAATTTTTTAAATATTGGACAGAAAATGTTTTTAAGTAGAATTTAAATATGAATATGATTTTAAATAAAGGTTTAAATATGAAAGAATTCTTTCATTTGAGTATTTAAATAAAATTATGGAATGTTTAACTTTAGATTGAAAAGTTAAAATAATCTATCTATTTCAAAAACTTGATTTCTTTTGTAAAATTTAGTAATTTAGATTTCTAAATTTTTCTTATATAATAATGTTAGTTCTTTACCTTTAGGTTATTAATAATTTAAATTTGGGAATGTTTATATGGTTAAACATTTTTAAATCTTAAATTTTAAAATGGAAGTTGGATTTAATTTTAGGAGTGTATTGTTTAAATACATTTGAATAATTAATAAGTCATTAATAAGTGAATGGATTAATTTGGAAATAATTAAGATAATTTAAAAATTTACTTATTAAATTGATTTTAATTAATGTTTTGATTAAAGATGATTAATAAATAATTAATCTAAGATAATTCACTTAAATAAGGAATTAATGAAAATGTTGTTAATTATCTAAGGGTAATTAATAATTAATTAATGAGATTAATTTTGATGAATTAATTAGATTAATTAATTGAAGATTATCAATTGTAATTGGTTAAGTCTAATTACTTTATAAAAGTAATTAAGGAATTAATTACTTATTGTAATCAATTATTATAATGTGCTTTGTTAAATTAATTAAAAAAGTTTAATTAATTCAAGAAATAATTTAATGATAATAATTACTTAATGTAATTTATGGAGCAGGATTTCTTAGAGAAGTTTTAAATGATAATTACTGGAATGTAATTAAGGAAAGGTGATTTATTTTAATAAAGTAATTTGGATAACTACTTTTGTAATTAATCAAATATTAATTAATGAAGGTAATTAATTATGGGATAATTAATTTATTAATAAGTAATTAAGAGTAGTTAATTACTGGATTTAAATATTAATCAGGGTGATTAATAATTGTATTTTAATTTTAGATTAAATTACTAAATGTAATTAATAATAAATAAGTAATTTAAATATTAATTAGAGATCATTAATTATTATAATTAATGATGTAATTAAGAATTGTTTAATTAAGTATTAATTAATTAATTAAGTGATTAATTAATTATAATTAATTAAGGATAAATGTAATTAATTATAGTTAATTAATGACTGAAGTAATTAAATGTTAATTACTTATGATTAAGGTTAATTTATATTATAAAATTAATTAAAGACTAATTACATATGGTAATTAAAGGGTGATTAATCAAAGGTGCTTAATCAAGTTAAATACTTAGTGAATGATTAATTAACTGGGTTAATTAACTAATGGATATTAAGCAAGATTTATAGGTGAGTAATTAATTTAATTTATTTTAAATTAATTAAGGATAGAAGTAATTAATTTAATTCATTTTAAATTAAATTTTAAATGATGGATAATAAATCATTGCTTATGGATGATATTGATATACTTTTGGATGGTTGTGATCTCAGAAATGAGATGAGTAGTATCTATAGGATATGGATGCATAGTTATAGTATGATGGATTATTTTGGTTGTGATGATTGTCTGTTGTGATGATTGTCTATTGTGATAATGTTATGGGTTATCTGTTATGATGAGAATATGTAGTTTATCTATCGGTGTGAAATAGATAAAATGAAATAAGTTAATTAGTTAAAACCCTTAAGTACAACTTGGACATTAAAATGGAGTTTGGTTTTGATGAGACCGGGATCGAGTTTCCATATTTGGATACCCAAAAACCACATTGATTCCAGTTAAACGTTAGGTTGTTAATCCAAGTGGAGCAAGTGAAGACTCGAGGTGTAAGGGCTATACGTCAGTATAACTCTATGGGTGATTCCGTAATGAGTTTGACGGAATAGTACTTATAGGTTCGAGATGGTGGTTCAGAGTGCAAGTGTTATTGTCGTTAACTCTGAGGGTGATTCCAAAATGAGTGTAACGAGATAATACCTTCGGTTTCGTTCGAACCCGAAATGAACTTGTATGGATTGAATCCTTTCAGAACATCGTCAGGTGGATGATGAGCATTCTAAGATAGATGTGATCTATAAAGGTAATCGTAGCCTCAAGCCTCATCAACCGGGAATGGCTAAAACAGGGGAGGTGCAGCAAGGCTTCGCAGGTAGCAACCACTTAAGAGTGAGATTTACCCCTGTCTAGAGGTCCCTTTATTTCGGCTGTGTGGACGATTGTGAGCTCCAACCGTCGGGGTTATCTTGTTCGGAACTGTTCAGTAAGGAATGGGTCTGGCCTTGTGTTGCAGTGGAGTGGGAGTACTCCTCGGTACGGTGATCTAGGCCACGTACTGTGACGGGCGGTACCCAGTAGCCCTGCCATTGATGGAATCCAAAATCCAATAAGTGCCCGTACGGTTTTGATTGTGCCCAACTATGTTGGAACGTGAGATGCAAGCATTCCAGCTATTTCTGTATTTTATTTTGAAAACCCTAGACACTATTATAATAGCACTGGATTTCCTATCAAATTCTTTGGTTAGCATAAGGTAAAAACTTTGCCATGTTTATGTGTGGGAAGTCTTACGTGATACCTTTTGTTTTCAAAGGATTTTCTAAAAGCTAAGCAACTTTTAAACCCGTTTACTTACACCAGACCCCTGTTTGACCCGATGTTTATTTTCTGTTTTATTAAACTCTTGGGTACTAATATTTTGTATGAGTAGTCAAGTGGTTCAGGATTGCTTTGACGAGTTCTGGAGGAGATAATGGAGCAGGTGGCTTCAGCGTGTAGATATATATATATATAGTGGTTCCGCTGTTTTTGAGTTGTATCTGTTTTTCTCTGATATACTTAATTGTAATCGCTAGACAGATGTTTATAACTGTCTAGTTTGTGTTGTATTGGCTGTAAAACTCTGATGTATATGATACTATGTAAAATACTATGTGATATAATATAATTTATTCGTTCCGTTGTGAGATTCTGATGTTGTCTGTTCTTTCTTTCCTTTCTTTTCTCTTTTCTATCCCTTTTTTTCTTCTTAGCGATGCGACTTCCTGAAGTATGGAAGTTGGGTCGTTATATTGTGGTATCAGAGCATTAGGTTGAGCGAATACCTAGGCTCTGTAGTGGTGTATTTCTTGAGAGAGCGTACTTGTAATTTTAAATATAAATATATTTAATTCTACCAATCTGTTGGGTTACTTATTCGGGTTCCCAATATAAGTAATAAAGGTAGATAGGGTAATGGTGTGTGTAACACAACTACCAATGGTGGGTGTCCCGAGTGTTTGAGGTTGGAAGTAATCTGCTAGGGCAGTATTGGGCATCTTGAGTAGTTTGGCAGTTTGGTGTAGAGGAATTCACAGATCTCTGAAGGAGAATCTTTCGAAGATTCGGAGTGTATCTTTGGATTTTAAGCTTGATTTCACTCGTGTGAGTGGATTTTCTTGAGACTGGATCAGTTTGGAGTACTGAAGCCAGCAATAGTATTTTGGCAACCTTAGGAAGGAGTTCTGTCTGTATTTGTGTTTGAGACTCAGTCTGGCAGAGTGTTTTGTGCTTGGTTTGAGATTGGGTTTCCTGAAGGATACATGTCTTCTGAAGGCTCTATATTGTGGAAGTGGCTGGTGTAGCTTTGAGGTTCAACGAGCTTTTGGGTAAGGAAGTTTTTGGCAGCAGTAGCGGCAGAGAGTGGCATGTTTCTTCGATGGTTCTGAAGTCTCTTGTCAGTAGGCCGGGCATATGGTGAAGCTTGTCCATTTCTTCTAGAAGCTCAGCTGGGTGTGATGTTTGTGGTTCAAGGTGGACCACTAGTTTCCCTTTTGATTTGAAGGCTTTGGCTGTTCTGATTATTGAAGAGAGAATGATTTCTTGGAATCTGAACTAAATTCGCAAAAGTGACTTGCGATGATCCGAAAGTTTTTTGAATAACCTTTGTTTGGATTAAAGCATCTCTAGAGGATGTTTGAGTTATCGAAGTGGTTTGATATTTTCTGGATGTCTTCGTAGGAGTTAAGTTTTGCATCCGCATCAGGAGATTGAGTTCTATTTCGACTTGGTTTTTGGAGATTTTATGGAATTTGATGAACAATGTTTTCAGGATAAGTTGATCAAGTTTGTACCTGTGTTCATCAACAACATTATCAAATCAGAGTTGCGCAGCGGAAGCATAGTGGCAGCTATTCCGGAATAGAAGCAACACCTGATTCATTAGGAATTTGTGTTTTGTCTTGGATCAGAAGATTTCTACAGGAAATTCACTTTAATCTGGTGACTTGGATGTCTTGTGCATCTGTTCTGTTTTTTGAATAAGTGTAGTTTGTCTGAAGTTTTCTGATATCTGTAGTAGAGTTTGTGTGATGGATTGGATTGATCTAGAAGGTTGAAGGCAGCCTAGGGCCGACATGAAAGATTTGTGGATAAGAGATTGGATCTTTCTGTTTTCTCTCAAGGGTTAAGTGATTGATCTACAGGATTGGATTTCCAGTTTGGATAACTGGGATTCGATGGGTTTCACGTATCTCTGGGAGAATACGTGTATGATCTATCCCTGGTTGTGGAACCAGCAGTTCTAGAGTTTGGTTGTTGAGTTAGACTCGTCTGCAGTCTGATATCTTGTCTAGTGCTATAGATAAAGTTGTATAGGAGTTTTGTAGCTTCATAGGTATTGATTGTTTGGATTCTCTAGAGCGAGTATCCCGGTATATATACACACACACACACACACTTGGGGAAACTCGATAAAATTTTGTCCAGAATTTGTCTGGATAATTAGATTTGTTTGATTGGTTGAATTGGTTGTTTTGATTGTTAGCATATGTTTGATATATGCTTGTGTTTTAAATAAAATCATTAATGAGATTATTAAGTTACCTTTGCTTTTAAATTTCGGGGACGAAATTCTTTTAAGGGGGGAGGAATGTGATGTCCCGGAAATTTGGGCAATATTTATTTAATAATTTCATTTATAATTATTTTAAAATGTGAAATATTGATTTAATAATCCAATTCAAACATAATTTTATCTTGAAAATTTATAATTAATTAGTTTGATAAATGATATTCTTTTTAAAATTTATAATAATAATAATTTAATTTGAGAATCTTATTGTTTCAAAATGTTAAAAATATTTAAATGGTAAAATTTCTTTCTAAGCTAATTTAAAAATATTTTATTTATAATGTATATTTGTGTATACATTGTAAATAGGAGTTTTGATTTTATTCTTTTTTAAATTTAAATTTAATAAAGTATATTTTCAAATTTATAATATATATAGGTGTATGATATATGAATTGATTAAATTAAATTGAAATTAGTATTGAAACTTTTCATAAGTCAATTTATAGATCTATCTTGTATTCAAAAAGAAATTAAATTAAATATTTTGTTATAAATATATAATAGTTAAAAATTGTATTTTATAATAAAAGTTTATTTTTTTATCTTAAAATTGTTTTGAAATAAATTTAGTTTATTTATATTAAAGTACAATATGTTGATTTGAAATTTATGAATAAAATGAATTCAACATTATTCTTTTTCTTTTTAAAAGTTTCTCTTTTGAAAATTAGTTTTAAATAATTTTTAAAAATATTCAAGCAAATATTTAAATATGTAAAGATAATCCATTTGTAATCATTTAAAGATTAAATATAACTAAAATATATAAAACATCTTAAGTTAAAATTAGAATGGTTTTATCTTAAATTAAAACATTTATAAACAAAGAAATTTATCTTTGTATTAAAACATACATGTGTTAAGCATTCATATTTGAAAGTGGACACTTGTAATTAATCTTCATATCTAAATAACAAGTGGCATTACTAAAACATTATTGAATTTATTATTTTAGATAAAAACTTAAACAAATCTTTTTGTTTCAAACACCTTATCTCCTATAATGAATCTAAGTTCAGATTTAAAGAAAACTGAAATCATTTTCACTCTAAAATCCACAACCCAAATTCAGTCAAGATCTGTAATCAAAAGTTTCAACACCTGCAAAAGAAAACCCAAATTGCAAATTCTGTTTGCACCTGCAAACCAATTTCTTCAACTTGTAAGATTAATTCAAGCAAAGGAGTTGGGTCTGCATGCAATTTCAAGGCCTGCAAACATCAGGTTATAACCAACTTCAACTAGCATGCAAGCAGATTCAGTCAATGCAATGGAATTCAGGCTCCTAGAAATGACTTGCATCTGGAATGCTTTCTGTTTTTCATTTAAGGTGAGTAAATCTATGTTTAAAAACAGTTTTCTTCCTTTAAAAAAACCAAGCTATCAAGATTTGCAGAATCTAAAGTTTAACTCAAAATGCCTATTAAATAGGAAAATTTAAAACAGTGGCAATTAATAACTGCTCTGTTCTCTTCTCTTTAGTGAGTAACATAAATTTTTATAGGTTGTTTAAAAATTTATCTGTGCATGAGTTTGAGCATGTGCTTGACTTTTGTGTGATTATGCCTGCGTACATTCTTGAGTATGCAGATAAGTGTGATGTGAATTTCTACAGACATGCTTCTGTTATTACTTGGAAATACAATTCCACTTCTATATGATTGAATCATAGTTAGAGATTATTGTGTGAACAAATTACGTTGTTTAGCATAGATTAGGTTTGTAAAATTTTAATTTAGAAAAGTAAAAAAGAAAACCTGTTACTTCTGAAATCAACCACAACAGACAATAGTTCAAAAAGTAAGATTGTCAAAATCTTAAAAATTTTCAAAACATGTTTAAAATTTTAACGCATGTTTAAAAACAATGATAATAAAAACAAGCATCAAGTTTTAAATCTTCTGTGGAGTTAGTAATTTAGAACTGTGCAGAATTTGGTATTTTGGGGGTATCAAATCATAAAATAAATTTTGGAATATGGAAATCCTTCTGGAGCTGTAAGATTAACTGGGAAGTGGGGGAAAATTCCTAATAGTTGACCAGAGTGGGTTGTTATGATGGTAGAGAGGTTTTTCAGTTTTGAATTCCTAGTTTTAAAGTAGCAGAGGTTTTGTAACTCCTGAATATTGTGGTGATTCGAGGGGTCTGTGGTTTTGGGGTTTGGCAGAGGGGGTATAGGTGGAGCACTGGCCGGAGTTGGAGACCATAAGGTGGCCGGAGTGGGTTGTTGTGATGATTGTCAGGTTTGGTATGTTGTGGTGAAGCTCTTCAGGTTGCTGTTTTTTTTTATTTTGCTTGATCCTGATTCTCAAGCTACAGAGGATTTGTGATGGACATTATCAAATTGAAGGATGGATGGCTTCTTGGAGAGGTTGGTGGAGGTAGGTAGAAGTCGCCGGAGCAGTGGTCCCATTTGCACAGTGTTTGGTTAACTCTGGTGAACTCTGGGTGTGCAGGTTTTGGTGACTCGAAGTCAACCTCGTGTATTATGTGTTGTGACTCGAAGATGGAAGGGTTTTGACCCGAAGTATTTAGATGGTAGACTCTGGGTTGTTGAATGCAGGGGTTAAGTCTGAGTGTTCTGTTTTTTTTTTAAATCTGGGAAACTCAAATTTTTTTTTTTAAAAGATATGTTTTAAATTAAAGTGTAGGATTGAATTAAATTCAAGTAAGCTTATGAATTGAAAAGTTTAAAATGATGAATTTAATTTAAGTAAGATTTAAATTTAAATCTGGAAACAGTGTAAATATAGTTTCAGGTTTTTGAATCCAGATTTTTTTTATTTTAAACAGTTTTGTTTTTTTAAAATTTTTTTTAAAGGGGATTAAATTTTTAAAACAAGATTCAAATTTAGGTGTAAGTTTGAATTAGATTCAAGAGTACTTTTGAATTCGAAGTTCGAAATGAAATTTTAAATTTTAAGAAAGATTTAAAAATTAGTTTTGAAATCAAGTTTTGAGTGTGATTTCAGTCTTACTTTGAAATGAGTTTGAATTCAAAACAGTTTTGAAATTTTTTAAATATTGGACAGAAAATGTTTTTAAGTATAATTAAAATATGAATATGATTTTAAATAAAGGTTTAAATTTGAAAGAATTCTTTCCTTTAAGTATTTAAATAAAATTATGGAATGTTTAACTTTAAATTGAAAAGTTAAAATAATCTATCTATTTTCAAAACTTGATTTCTTTTGTAAAATTTAGTAATTTAGATTTTTAAACTTTTCTTGTATAATAATGTTAGTTCTTTACCTTTAGGTTATTCATAATTTAAATTTGGCAATGTTTATATGGTTAAACATTTTTAAATCTTAAATT
The DNA here is from genome assembly GCA_030765085.1 of Allium cepa. Classification (NCBI taxonomy): domain Eukaryota; kingdom Viridiplantae; phylum Streptophyta; class Magnoliopsida; order Asparagales; family Amaryllidaceae; genus Allium; species Allium cepa. The sequence continues at coordinate 168,032,272 of CM060929.1, forward strand.
TTAAAATGGAAGTTGAATTTAATTTTAGGAGTGTATTGTTTAAATACATTTGAATAATTAATAAGTCATTAATAAGTGAATGGATTAATTTGGAAATAATTAAGATAATTTAGAAATTTACTTATTAAATTGATTTTAATTAACGTTTTAATTAAAGATGATTAATGAATAATTAATCTAAGATAATTCACTTAAATAAGGAATTAATGAAAATGTTGTTAATTATCTAAGGGTAATTAATAATTAATTAATGAGATTAATTTTGATGAATTAATTAGATTAATTAATTGAAGATTATCAATTGTAATTGGTTAAATATAATTACTTTATAAAGGTAATTAAGGAATTAATTACTTATTGTAATCAATTCTGATAATGTGCTTTGTTAAATTAATTAAATAAATTTAATTAATTCAAGAAATAATTTAATAATTTAATGATAATAATTACTTAATGTAATTTATGGAGCATGATTTCTTAGAGAAGTTTTAATTGATAATTACTGGAATATAATAAAGGAAAGGTGATTTATTTTATTAAAGTAATTTGGATAATCACTTTTGTAATTAATCAAGGATTAATTAATGAAGGTAATTAATTATTGGATAATTAATTTATTAATAAGTAATCAAGAGTAGTTAATTACTGGATTTAAATATTAATCAGGGTGATTAATAATTGTATTTTAATTTTAGATTAAATTACTAAATGTAATTAATATTAAATATGTAATTTAAATATTAATTAGCGATCATTAATTATTATAATTAATGATGTAATTAAGAATTGTTTAATTAAGTAATAATTAATTAATTAAGTGATTAATTAATTGTAAATTATTAAGGATAAATGTAATTAATTATAGTTAATTAATGAATGAAGTAATTAAATGTTAATTACTTATGATTAAGGTTAATTTATTTTATAAAATTAATTAAAGACTAATTACATATGGTAATTAAAGGGTGATTAATCAAAGGTGCTTAATCAAGTTAAATACTTAGTGAATGATTAATTAACTACGTTAATTAATTAATGGATATTAAGTAGGATTTATAGGTGAGTAATTAATTTAATTTATTTTAAATTAATAAAGGATAGAAGTAATTAATTTAATTCATTTTAAATTAAATTTTAAATGATGGATAATAAATCGTTGCTTATGGATGATATTGATATACTTTTGGATGGTTGTGATCTCAGAAATGAGATGAGTGGTATCTATAGGATATGGATGCTTAGTTATAGTATGATGGATTATTTTGGTTGTGATAATTGTCTGTTGTGATAATGTTATGGGTTATCTGTTATGATGAGAATATGTAGTTTATCTATCGGTGTGAAATAGATAAATGAAATAAATTAATTAGTTAAAACCCTTGAGTACAACTTGGACATTAAAATGGCGTTTGGTTTCGGTGAGACCGGGATCGGGTTTCCATATTTGGATATCCGAAAACCACATCGATTTCAATTAAACGTTAGGTTGTTAATCCAAGTGGAGCAAGTGAAGACTCGAGGTGTAAGGGCTATACGTCAGTATAACTCTATGGGTGATTCCGTAATGAGTTTCACGGAATAGTACTTATAGGTTCGAGATAGTGGTTCATAGTGCAAGGGTTATCGTCGTTAACTCTTAGGGTGATTCCAAAATGAGTGTAACGAGATAATGCCTTCGGCTTCGTTCGAACCCGGAATGAACATGTATGGATTGAATGCTTTCAGAACATCGTCAGGTGGACGATGAGCATTCTAAGATAGATGTGATCTATAAAGGTAATCGTAACCTCAAGCCTCATCAACCGGGAATGGCTAAAACAGGGGAGGTGCAGCAAGGCTTCGTGGGTAGCCCCCACTTGAGAGTGAGATTTAGCCCTGTTTAGAGGTCCCTTTATTTCGGCTGTGTGGACGGTTGTGAGCTCCAACCGTCAGGGTTATCTTGTTCGGAACTGTTCAGTAAGGAATGGGTCCGGCCTTGTGTTGCAGGGGAGTGGGAGTACTCCTCGGTACGGTGATCTAGGCCACGTACTGTGACGGGCGGTACTTAGTAGCCCTGCCATTGATGGAATCCAAAATCCAATAAGTGCCCGTACGGTTTTGATTGTGCCCAACTATGTTGGAACGTGAGATGCAAGCATTCCAGCTATTTCTGTATTTTATTTTGAAAACCCTAGACACTATTATAATAGCACTGGATTTCCTATCAAATGCTTTGGTTAGCGTAAGGTAAAAACTTTGCCATGTTTATGTGTGGGAAGTCTTACATGATACCTTTTGTTTTCAAAGGATTTTCTAAAAGTTAAGCAACTTTTAAACCCGTTTACTCACACCAGACCCCTGTCTGACCCGAGTGTTTATTTTCTGTTTTATTAAACTCTTGGGTACTCATATTTTGTATGAGTAGTCAAGTGGTTCAGGATTGCTTTGACGAGTTCTGGAGGAGATAATGGAGCACGAGGCTTCAGCGTGTAGGTATATATAGTGGTTCCGCTGTTTTTGAGTTGTATCTATTTTTCTCTGATATACTTAATTATAATCGCTAGACAGATGTTTATAACTGTCTAGTTTGTGTTGTATTGGCTGTAAAACTCTGATGTATATGATACTATGTAAAATATTATGTGATATAATATAATTTATTCGTTCCGCTGTGAGATTCTGATGTTGTCTATTTCTTTCTTTCCTTTTTTTTCTCTTTTCTATCCCTTTCTTTCTTCTTAGCGATGTGACTTCCTGGAGTATGGAAGTTGGGTCGTTACAAACCTAATATATCGAAGGACCCAAGTGCCTTGCAACCTAAGAGAAACCGAGCGACATACATATTTGCGACTTAAGGGAATCAGACCGACCTATCTTAATCGACTTATAAACTACGCGACGTATGACGTATGGCATGTTGCTTCGGATGAGTTATCCCTTTTAAGGACCTACCTTTAGGTCGCATTATGACTTGGGCGAACTAATTTTTTGTGACCTAACCTTTTAGGTCGCGGACGAGCTAATACTTAGACAAATTTGCACTTTCTTTACTTGAAGCCTTATTCCTTAATATGCATCATAACTTTAACTCGTTGGAACTTGAATGATGAACTTTTGATTTGAACAGAACGACTTAATGGAACTTCGACCTATGCTAAGTCACTTGAACTTGTTTACTTGCAAAAATATGACAGCATTTAACTAGAATCCACATCCTGAACAGTCGAGATAACTTTCCTGAACTCATTGCATTTCTTTACAGATTATATTAACTTTAATGCTAATAACCTGTTAAACACAACATTTGCAGAAAGATGGGACTCATATACTGCCACTGATTGCCCACATCGAGTGACAGATTAGTCGATAAAGGAGGATAATCAACTTAAAGAAGTTATATGAAATGTTTTGAATCAACAAATTCAAGTGAAGTATTAAAGCAAAGCAATATTAATCAATTAAAGATGATTTGTTTGCATCAACACTGCACTTGTATTTGGACTTAAAACAATAAAGCCTGAAATTTTATAATTGATTAATGCCTGTTAGTTTAATTTTAGTTATGTTTGCTTGTCGTTTTATTAGTTTTGCACAACACTTCACACATTTAGAAAACGTGCACCTTCATATTTGAATATCCAGTTTCTTGTGTAGAATGACTTCTCAACAAGAAGAAATAGTAGGGCAAGCTGGAGAGGTCTTCCCGATAGCCAATCCACTGGATAATCCCTCGGAAAGAACTTCAACTACCCTGAATCAATGGACTTTCAACCAACTACGCATTCAGTTTGGTATTGCTGAAGCAGATGCTTTACTTCATGGGCCAAACGATACTGCTGACATGCCACCTCTCGGTTTTGTCGCTGTTAATCGCCAGATGTGCTTATGTGGTGCTATTCCTTCTTTTAATGATTTTCTTCAACGGCTCCTTCTCCGATTAACTATCTCTCCCTTCCAGTTGCATCCCAATGGCTATGCCATCCTAATGGGACTATGTGTGTTGTTCAGGAGGACATTTGATCGTCTTCCGAGCTTTGAAGAAATCTGCTGCTTGTGCACATTTGCAAAGAATAAAGATCATCCTTCCATAATACTTGTGAGAAGAGCCAAGAACCGTAAACTGGTCACTGATCTTTTTGAAAGTGCTTAGGGGTTTTTAAACCAGTTTTTCTTCGTTCATTGCCCCCCGAGATTTTATGCTATCTGGAGAGTAGGAAGTAAGATTGCTTATCCCCGTTCTTTCCATTTGAGCTTTTCAAAGTCCAAGTTGCTAATGCTAACTTCATTCTTTACTTTTACAGCACTTCCTCCTCCCTTTAAAGATCCCAGCCACAAGCTGACTTTTGAAAGACTAAATGCTGTGGCGGCTGAGAAGAGAAGCATTAAATTTTTGCTGAAAGACGAGTTTCTGCACCAATTCGGACTTCTACACTCTTCCCGTTCAACTCAGCCTTATGAAGTCCCTGATTCTCCAGTAAAGACATCAGATGCCCCAGTGTCCGCCGAAGAACTTATATCGAAAGAACCTACTGATGAGGCTTCACTGGTATAGTGTTCTGCTTCTATTGACATTGCGGGGTCATCCGGCAAATTTGCACTTGCCTCGGTTATCGAAGAAGAGGAACCTCCTCAACACTCCGGGAAATCTGCTGATGAAGGGGCTGAGAGAACGAGTCCTGCCAAGCACGATGGTGACGATATTTTTGAGGGGTTGAGCGACCTAATGATTACTTCACAGGAGCTCTTTAAAGACGATACCACTACTACTAAAGTTATTTCTCCAGTAGTTGAAGACACATCTGTCTTGCAACAAACTCAGTCAGCCCAAGAGTTGACATTTGCTATAAAATCCGTCATCACCCCCCAACCGAGGAGTGGTTCGTTGTTTGACGCACGTAGTTTGCGCATTACACACACTTCGGATTTTTCGGCACTTATATGCATTTTTCTTCTTTACTTCAAAGATTTCTGAACTTTGTTTCTTCTTCATTTTCAGGTTCTCCAATGGGACGTGGCGGCTCTTATTATGATGATTTTCAGCGTTGTGGGAGACGTGACTCTTATGATCCCAGGCGGTACCTTCCTGCCCCTAGGGAGACCGACGAAGAAAGAGCTACAAGAAAAGCTCGTGAGAGGCGTGGTTATGAAGAATGCTACGGGAGAAAGGATGAACGACATGATTCTTCCCAGAGAGAGGATGATTCTCACAAACGAAAATCTCATGACGACAAAGGGAAAAGTCATGTCGCCGAAGATCCGAGTAAACGGGCCAAACTTAGCGAAAAGCCGGCATCTGAAATTTTTGAAAAGCCCGCTGCTCCCATCTCTTTGGAAATCCCTTCCAGCTCTCCTACCCTTCAAAGAGCTGATATTCAAACAATCATCAGTAGGCCCCCGTATCAAGTTGGACAGGGTCCGGCTACTCTTCAAAGCTGGTTTCCGCACTGGTGCTTAAAAGGAGTGCATTTCGATCTTGATTTGGTCCCAATCGACATGCAAGCTATGTTGCGAAATCTTGATGCCGTCAAACTCGATATTGAGAGAATGTATGGTTGGCAAAAACTTATTGACGAGCTTCAAAGATTAAACTGCGCAAATCTCGAAGCCATGCTGACTATGGAAACGATAAATCCGAGTGGTAGAAAACTCTCGATCAGCATGATGCAGAGTTGAAGTGCATCGCCGCTTACAATGAGCAGCTTGAAGCGGAAGTTGAAAAACTTAAAGAGGAGCTTGCCACTTCTTCCACTTCTTATTCTAAAGAAGTGCTTCAAAAATAGGTGAGGGATGCTCATGCCGGACAAAGAAACGCTGAAGCTAAATTCGAAGCACAGCAGCAAGTTGTAGAAAGCTACCGAACTGATGTTGCTCAGTTGTGAGAAAAACCAACTCTCAAGACATGGAAATTGCAATGTTAAAAGCTCGACTTTCAAAAGTTGAAAAAGAGCGTGATGAAGCTATTGCCGGCAAAGCAGCAGCCGAAGAATCTCATAAGGCAACCAAAGCCAATATCAGCTCTACTTTATTCGAGTTTTATGTATACTGTGTCATGGGGCGTGGTAGCCTTTCGTTTTTGGGTCCGAAGTACGAAATCACTTTGGCCGAAGTATGAGAAGCTGCACTTAATATGCTTGGAGGCGCTGGATATGCTGAAACAGATTTAACGGTGCACTATCTAGATGACGATACACGTGTTGCTCTTGCCAGGGGAAAGGAGCAACTCGCTAAAGAGCGAGCCGGAATGGCGGAAGGTGAACATTTAGGGAAGGCGCCTCAACCGACCCAGTTCAACCTTCGATTTCGGCCGACATCGATATTGTTGGCTCCAATTCCCATTCTCCTCCTCATGCTAAAGCTGTCATTGAAAGTGCAACCGCTTGCATTGGAGATGAGACTCAAGAAAGCACTGAAGCACAAGACTTTGAAGTTGACGTAATAAAGCCTATTTCTTCAGGTAACCTCAATGTAGATCTTGCTCAAGTGGGCTGCTTGTTTACTTCACATGAGCTTGATGAACTTTTTGATTATTACTTAAATCTTGACGCGCCAGTTTCTCCTCTCTTTATGAGAGATACTGATTTTAACTTCTCTTCTCCTTTAGTGAAAGCGCCAAGTGTTGTTCAGACTTTCCCTCTTCCAGCTGTTCCTTCTCTGCCTCTTCAGATTACTCCTCCTTCCGTTTCTCAACCGGGGTCATAAGAGGAGCAGATAGAAGCTCTTCAAAGCTTGGATGACCCGGTCGCTTCACAAGAACAGAAGGCCGAGGAACCTGAAGAAGGCAAAAGAACTCCGTAGCAAACAATTTCTGATGACATAAAGTTGTCTGCTCTTTTCACTCCGGGCAGTGAGTCATCTTCAAGGAAGAAGGGGAAGTGTGGAATCTCAAAGAAAAAGAGGGAAGTTTCTGCCAGTGAAGAAAAAGCAGAAGAAGATCCAATTGCACCCCTTTCTCCTTCTTCCCTACTCTTACAAGCCGACCCAAAAAGTTAATCATCCGACCAAGTGGGAGCTCCAAAGGTGGCAGGAAGAAGAAGTGATGGGTTTGATCCTATGTTTTTCTTCTTGCTTTTTGCTTTCTGCTTGTATATATAAAGGATTATGTTGACCGGAGATTGTGCGGGTACCGGTCTCCGCCTTCTTTTATTTTGAAACCTGCACATGTGTAAAATTTTCATAGTATGGAATAAAATGATTCTTTTACTTGTACAAACTTCTGTCTATATTTGAGAATGAATTTATTCTTCTATTTCATACAAGTTTGTTTATTTTCTTTCTGTGATGTTGCAGTAAGCATGTGGTATGTTGTTTGAGCATTGCTTTTATGATCGTAACTATATTACATTGCCCCCATACCACGGTTTATAGCAATCTCTTTCACATTGGTAAAATTTTGGAGAACAACTCTTTTGTTTCGAGATGACTTGTACTCTTTCTTTGGAGAACAACTTTTCCATTTTAAGGAGGCTTGCATCTGTACTTTATAGAATAATTTTTTCAGTTTAAGGGAATATTTGTCTGATTAAGTAGAATGCGCCTCGTATTGGAGAAGTCTTCTCTTTCTTTTTTTTAGGAAAAATTTCTACACTTCAACTTTTGGAGATGATCACTCTTTTTCTCTTTTTTATGAAGAAAAGTAGTGAATTCTCTTGTGCGGCGAAGTGGGCTTCAAAAGAAGGCTTTGATTTGGTACTTCAATCTTCGGAGAAAAATATTCTCATTGTGGAGAGATTGGTCTTTTCTTGAAAGTAGAAGTACGCCTACAAAGAGGGCCTTTCCCTTTCTATCTTTTTATGCGGGGTAGTGGGCCTCCGAAGGGGGTTTTTGACATTTCAACTCTGGTGAAATGGGCCTTCGAAGAGGGCTTTCCACATTCCAACTCTTGTGAAGTGTGTCTCCGAAGAGAGATGTATGCACTTCAAATCCTGGTGAAATGTGTGCCTCCGAAGAGGGCTTTTAGCATTTCAACTCTGGTGAAATGGGCCTCCGAAGAGGGCTTTTCACATTCCAACTCTTGTGAAGTGTGTCTCCGAAGAGAGCTGTTTGCACTTCAAATCTTGGTGAAATGTGTGCCTCCGAGTAGGGCTTTTGCCTGGAAGTTCCTTCTCATAGTTGGATGGACTCACAGGGCGTACGCAAGTTACTTAATTGGATGTTTGTTTGCACAAGCGATCGTGACTAGTTAATAAGGGACCTGTGCCTTCCACTTGGGAAGGTGCCTCCGGTCATTCCACCAATCTTTTTTGGTTGAGAAAGAGAACTTTCTTTTTCTGGCATGCCCCGTTAGAGGTCTTTATACTCCAAAGAGTTGTGCCTGCGAAGAGGGCTTGTGCCTCCGAAGAGGTCTTTGGTTGTTTCCTGCCTACTCGGCCATGTCTTTTCGCCATTTCTCATATCAGCAATTTCCTGTTATCATTTTCAAGCACACATTCCTTTCTTTTGCAAATAGTTTGGTTTATCCAAAGAAGTGTACTTCATTATGAAGTGAGTTCGCAGGGGCAGACACAGGCTACTTAATTGGATGTTCGTTTGCACAGATGATCATAATTAGTTAGCAAGGGCCCACCTCCAGCGGAATCACTAACTGTTTGCTTGAAGCACTTCTTATATAGGATTTGAATCTGGATTTTTTGTGGCTTAACAATCGTTTGTTGGGTGATGTCAGGGATCGCTTGGTCTTGTGATGGATAAGCTTTGTTTTAATGGCCTGCAATATTAAATCAACATTTTAGCAATACAATTAAAGTACTTTACATATTGAAATAAAACAGGCATTTTGTAATAGTAGAGAACACAAGATTTATAGTGGTTCGGCCAAGAACGGGGCCTGCATCCACTTTATAGTTCTTATTATTCACTTGCACTGGCTTTACAATGGCTTTCAATACAAGAATCATTCATCCATAATTCATTTATAGTGTTTCAGCAAAGCTTTTAAGTAAATTATGGACGCAAGTGATTGCTGTTCCAAGCCCTTGGACTTGGATCTCCTTCGACGGTTGTGAGTTTGAATGTGCCATCAAGAAGTTTTTTGCTTATGACATACGGCCCTTCCTAGTTTGGCCCAAACACACATGTTGCTGTCATAATTCTTTTCAAGACTAGATCTCCAATTTCAAAGCTGCGTTGGCAAACTTCGGAATTGAAGTGCCTGGCTACCCTTTGCTGATGGGCTGCAATTCTGAGCTTAGCCTCTTCCCTTCTTTCATCAAGGAGGTCAAGTGCCTCAAGTTGCAGCTTTTCATTTTCAGCTTGATCGAAATGGATTCTTCTGTGTGAAGGGACTTCTATTTCCACCGGAATCATTGCTTCTGATCCGTATGCTAACGAGAACGGAGTGTGCCCAGTCGCATTTTTGTGGGTAGTTCTGTATGCCCATAATGCTAGTAGTAGCTTATCGACCCAACCACTTTTTGCTTTTTCCATCTGTTTTTTGATGGTTGAGTTGATAATTTTGTACTGCTTCCACTTGCCCGTTTACATGCGGATGAGCCACTACTGAAAATCTTTTTTGGATCTTGAATCGCTTGCAAAAATCTTGGAACTCTTCACTTTCGAATTGGGTTCCATTGTCTGTGATTATCTTTTGAGGCACACCATGCCTGCAAATGATATTCTTAGTCACAAGGTTTATCATCTTTTTAGAGGCAATAGTAGCTAATGGTTCAGATTCAGCCCATGTAGTAAAATAATTAATAGCAACAATGGCATATCTGATTCCGGACTTGGCGGTTGGAAAAGGCCCGATGAGATCTATTCCCCAAATAGCAAATGGCCATGGACTGACCATCTGTGTTATCTCGATGGAAGGTACTCTTGGGATTTTTGCAAATCTCTGGCATCGGTCACATTTTCGGGCTTAGTTAGGAGCATCACGATTAATGTTTGGCCAAAAACACCCATAACGGAGAATTTTCTTTTCTAGAGTTTGACCACCTGAATGATCTCCACACTCTCCTCCGTGTATTTCAGCTATAATTGTATTAGCCTCTTCCTTGGTCACACATCGGAGTAATGGCATTGATAATCCCTGTCTGTACAATCGGCCATCTTGTATTATATATCTAGAGGCTTTTCCTAGCAGCTTCTGTCCTTCTTTTGAATTTTCTGGTAGAGAACCGTTGAGCAAATATTCCAATATCGGAGTCATCCACGATTCTTGCTCTTGAGATATAGTCATGATCCAGTCAATATCCATCTCATCAGTGCTTGGAGCTGACAAGACTTCCACAGGAACTAATCCCAATAATTGAGCTTCACTAGTGCGGGAATACTTCGCGAGAGAATCTGCCTTCATGTTCTCTTCCCGGGGTGTATGGCTTATCGTGTAATGGTCAAAATCATCAAGAAGTTCCCAAGACTTTGACAAGTAGGTAGGCAGATTTCCTCCTTTATCTTGAAACTCTTTCCTGACTTGGCATACAATAAGCTGAGAATCACTGACAATTTGTAATACTCTGATGTTCAGTTCCTTGGCAATCTTCAAGCCCGCAATAAGAGCTTCATATTCTGCTTCATTGTTTTTCGAAGGGAATTATAGTCTCAATGCATAGCACAATGACCGCCCTTCAGGGGTTTCAAGCACAACCCCAGCTCCGGAACAGTAATCGTTTGTTGCACCATCAACATATAATTTCCATCGAATTAGGGTATTATCAGTCATCTCTTCCTCACTATCACCTTTATCTGTACATTCTGCGATGAAATCGGCTGAAGCTTATCCATTGATTGCCCTCCGGGGATGATAAGTGATGTCTATTGGACGAGTTCAATATTCCACTTCAGAAGACGACTCGAAGTCTCATGGCAAAACAGGACTTGCTTCAGAGGTTGATCAGTGAGGACTTTGATAGGATGAGCTTGGAAATATGGCCTCAATTTTCTTGATGCAATCAGTAGACAATATGCGAGCTTTTCCAACTTTGAATAATTCATCTCTTCCCCAGTGAATCTTTTGCTAATATAATAAACTGGGCGCTGAATTTTCGCGTCTTCCCATACCAACGCTGCATCGAGAGCATGAGATGAGACTGCCAAATATACAAAAAGATCTTCACCATTGTTGGGCTTAGAAAGTAATGAAGATGTTTCCATATGATGAATCAACTCATCGAAAGCTTTCTGGCATTCAGGAGTCCAGTCAAAGTTTTTCCTTCCTTTCTTCAGAGCATCAAATAACGGAATGCATTTATCAGTGGCTTTGGAAATGAACTGACTCAAGGTAGCGACTTTTCCATTGAGACTTTGCAATTCCTTCTTCGTTCTAGGATCTTTGACTTCTCTTAAGGCAACAACTGAGCAGGATTAGCTTCAATGCCTCTAGCACTCACAATGAAACCCAAGAACTTTCCAGACTCCACCCTAAATGAACATTTTAAAGGATTAAGCTTCATTCCGTATTTTCGGAGGACTGTGGACATTTCTGCCAAGTGATCCATATGGTCCACTGTCTTCTTTGATTTCACCAACATATCATCAACAAACATAGCATTGAAAGTCTTTGGTAAGTTGCCCTCGCATTCTTCGGTCAAAAGGGCATGACTCTCTAGCAGTAAAGACCGACATCGGTGATGAAGCTCATGACCTCCTGATTTGGCTCATGCATCATGATCTGGTTATATCTGGAGTAAGCATACATGAAAGACAACAATTCATGCCCAGCTGTCCCATCCACCAACTGATCAATCCTGTGTAACGGGAAGCAGTCTTTGGGGCCGGCTTTGTTTAAATCTGAAAAGTCGATGCATACTCTCCACTTTCCATTAGCTTTCTTAACCAGTACTCGATTTGAAACCCAATTCGGATAAGTAGACTCCCTGATGAAGCCATTCTCCATGAGCCGATCTACCTCTTCCTTCAATGCTGCTGACCTTTCAGGACCCTGGGTTCTTCTTTTTTGCTTTACAGGTGTAAACTTCGGATCAATATTCATAGTACGTACTGCAACTTCTGGGGATATTCCATACATATCAGCATGAGTCCGAGCGAATACATCCAAATTTGCTTTCAAGAATGATATCAAAATATTCTGAACCGTCGCATTAAGTTGTAAACCCACATTCAGCACCTTGTTAGGGTCTTTCGGGTCAACAGGTACTGGCACCGTTACCTCCACTGGCACCACTATATTATCCCCTGCACTGGCTTTTTTGGGATCCATTTCTTTTCGTACACCACTGTGCTCGCCAGTGCAGGTTCCACCCTGTAACTGCTACAAGATTGATTCTTTGATGCGGACTGGGGCCGCCGCATCTTTTCCCATCTCTCTCTTCCTTGCTTCATGCAACTCTATAAGATAACATTCTCACCTGACATTCTGATCCCCTTTAATAACACCAACTCCATTATCTGTGTGGAATTTCATAGTAAGGCACCACGGGGCGAGAATTGCCTTAAATGCCGCAAGAGTTGGTCGGCCTAGGAAGGCGTTGTAGGCAGAAAATTGATCAGCAATTACAAAGTCTGTTTTCAAACCACCTTTTTCTGCCCCTCTCCAAGCTCCACGAACAAGTCAATAGTCCCAACTGGCTGCTTCGGTTCCCCAGTAAACCCAACAATTTTCTGCGATGAAGCTTGGACATCAGCCATCGGAATTTTCATTTGATCGAACGTCTTTTTGAAGAGAATATTGCAAGAAGCGCCGCAATCAACAAGCACTCTTCTTACAATAGTAGGCCCAATGCTTGCAGAGATGACCATGGGATCCATGGTAGGAGCTTCAATACCCATAGTGTCCCTGGCCCTGAACACAATATCATCATTAAAAGTTCTTTGCTGCTTCAAAGGTGCAGCGTCTTCCAACACAAAAACATTTTCTTCTGTTGGGGCGTATTTCAAAGCACGAGCATATCTTTCCATTTCGCCCCAGCTTCTGCCTGCCGGGTGAGGACCTCCCATGATTACATTAATAACAAGCCTTTCTGATTCATGCGCAGTGGTCCTCTCACCCGAGCCAGATGGATGAGCAAGAAGTTGCTGGCCCTTAATAGATGAAGTCGGGTCATTCCTATTTCTCTTAACATATTACTGCAGCTTGTTCTCTCTCTATAATTCTTCAATCAAACTTTTCAAATGGCGACATTCGTTAGTATCATGACCGGGTTGATTATGAAACCGACAAAATCTCCCACCCTGAACAGCTTTTTCCCCAACTCTCAACTCAGGTGGTTTAGGATATTCCACGGCATCTTTAGTAGCGAAAAGGATATTCTCCGGAGTATTAGTTAAAGGCGTGAAATCTGACGGTTTTAAGAAGCGAGGTTTCTGCACATCCTTCTTTTTCTTCCCTCTATTATTCTCCCTTTTCTAACTTTCAGATTCTTTTTGGTAGGAGCAGCAGTGTTATTCTTGACCTCTGTCAATGCCACTTTCGCCGGTGCATGAAGGATTTCCAAGCGCATGAACTCGTCAGCTTTCTTGTAGAATTTATCGAGCGAGTTTGGTTCCTTCATCTTCAACCATTTCCCAAACTCACTCAATTTGTTGATAGCCCTCATTAAGTAGGTCAAGACCATTTGTGGCTCTGCATTGTCCACTTCAGCCAAGGCTATGTTGAAGCGGTTCAAGAAAGATCTAATAGATTCTCCGGGATTCTGTTCCAGGTTGGACAATGACATAATATCCTTCGCTTTGAAGCATACAACCTGAATTGTTCTTTAAACTTCCGAGTTAAATCGAAGAACTGGTCTACAGATCGGACCGGTACCTTTGTAAACCGGAGTAGAGCCACTCCTTCCAAGTATACCGAAAAGTACCGACATTTGATCTCATCTGATGCCCTAGCACCAGTCATGTACCAGTCATACTTATATAGGAATTGGTTAGGGTCGCTTGTTCCCTTATAAGCCGGGATGGTAGGGGGAACAAACTTCCTTGGGAATTCCGCCTTCAAAATCCTTTCAGTGAACGGAGTTTTGCTTGGAGCGAACCCCCACTCTTTTTCACCTACTTCTCTCTGCATGCTCTCTTTCATGATTTGTCGAACCATTCCAGAGAAGTATTCCTCATCATTTAGAGGTTCTGCGGGACAGACATCGGCCATTTTCTCGTAGTTTGTCTTGACAATCGTTCGCGGAGGGTTGGCTGCGGCCCTGATACTCCAGCTTAGGGAGGTGTCCCTCCAACGGGGCCAGCTGCCCTTTGAGGAATATTTCTTGCTTCAACATTATGAACACTACCGGCAAAGTTTTGTTCATTATTCACCGGTTGATGGTTAACCCCGAACAAAGCGTTCAACCTTTCCAACATTAAAGTGTTTTGGGCTTCCATTTGCTGATATAGCTCAGAAACTGTAGCATCTAACTCCGCTCGTGTAACTCCAACACTTGGAGTTGTTTGACTTAACGGAGGAGAAGTGGCAGTATTCTCAAGAACATCACCGGATCTAACAGATCTGCGCTTTCTTCCAGGAGCCATAATCTCTGATATACTTCTGGTTTTGAGAGAGATTCTTTCAACAAACTTTTGCGAAGCAATGATGAAAGCAGCCTGAGTTGGGTTCTCAGTGAAAGCACCAAAAATGTTAACCCTAAAATTGAACGCTAACACCCCGGTGTAAGTAGAGAAAAAGTGAAACCACCACCCGTCAATACGGGAATTAGAAACAAGCAGGAATTATAGAAAAAACAGTAAAGAGACAACAGTTTTATAGTGGTTTGGCTTCAAGTTAAGCCTACGTCCACTTTAATCTTCTTTATTGATGAATCGATTACAACTTTACAACAATCTTCGATTACAACACTACTAAGACAAATAGCTAGAACTCCGATGTAGAAGAACTCTTTGAATCCATGTCGAATGTGTTATATTTCTCCTTGAAGTTCGCTGAGGTATCTTTGATGTTTGAAGTGTCGGATGAGTCGAGAAATCAACAGAGTATAGGCGTTCCAGGAATGAGAGAAAGGTCCCGTCTTCGGTGGTGTAGGCATGGTATTTATAGGAAATATCTGGACAAGGCATAGGCCATGAACGACCTAGGGTAAGTCGTAAGTCGTGAACGACCTAGGGGTTTGGTTAGTTGTGCTATAGGTCATGAGCGACCTAGGAGTTAGGTTGTAAGTCGTGAGCGACCTAAGAAGCGTGGGTTACGGCTTAACAGGCTTGCACTTGGTTACTTGAACAAGTTGGTAGGTCGTGGCGACCTTGGGAGAAGCGGCATAGGAAGTTGGCTCGGTGGACTTAGGTCGTGAGCGACCTAGTGAAGAGGTAGTATGCATGCGACCTTACTCTACCCTTTTAGGTCGCTAACTCGCTTCATGCTTTAGTTCGCTAACTCGCTTCATGCATTAGGCTGCTAACTCGCTTAAGCAGCTAGGTCGCTTAAGCAGTTAGGTTGCTAGGTCGCATAAGCAATTCGGTCGCTAGGTCGCTTAAGAAGTTAGGTCGCTAGATCGCTTAAGCAGTTAGGTCGCCAGGTCGCTTAAGCAGTTAGGTCGCTTACACTTTAATTCCTTTGGTGGCTTATCTCCTTAGGTCGTTGAGTCATGAAATTGAGGAGTTAACAAAACTCAAACCTTTTGAAAGCACTTAGGATTAATTTAAAACATGTGGAAAACACCTTTCGAAACCATTTAAACCTTCTCTTTCGAAACCATTGGGTTATACTTTAACAGAACAAAAGGGTCAATGAAATCATTTAAGTGGAAAGCCTACCTTTCGATAGCTATAACAAGCAAGAAGAGATGGTGCTGAAAGCACCGTTTCGAAAGCATTGGAGAAGTGGCTAATTTTAAAAGCTAAGTATACCTTTCGAAACCATTGATTTCGCAAGGTAGAAAGGCAGCAGCTAGGGATTTCAACCCCTTCGAAAGCATTACTTACAACAGAAGAGTGCAACCCTTTCGAAACCCTTTCTTTTAAAACATTTGACACAGTCGCAGGCCAACTTTGTCGAAATCTATCACTTCGAAAGCAAAGCAGGTGCTATTTCAGTTTAAAACAAAGGCACACTCCAACCCCTTCGGAACCCAACTTTTCGACTATGTACCTTTTGCCTTTATCTAATATGTTGTGCACCAAGTAACTTGATACCGTGCATATTTGTTTTGAAAGCATTGTAGCAAAACGTCCTAGTCGGAACCTCTGGTGTACAACGTGTTAATTTTGTTTTTAACTTAAAAGAGAAACACTTTATAACTAACCTGCTTTTATTTTAAAATTTTCATTAGTTGCTATGCTAAATACCTTTTTCAAAAGTGCTGCAAATGTTTTCAGAAATAAACAATAATCTGGTTTTACAAAATATCCCTTCTCCTTAATTAAACATATATGACATTTAAGTCTCATGCCTTAAATAATTTTATATATTCATCAAAACACTCAGTAAAATTCTAGAAAATCCTTTTCAATATGTTTTCTAACATATATAAATTTCAAATTATTTAGCCGTAATTAATTTATAACCCAATAAATCATTTTATTCACTAGAAAATTAATATAAAATCCGCATTAATTTAGAAAAATATGAAAATTGAAAATTGTCTCTAAAATATTATTTCTGATCTATACTCAAAATTGCAAAGCATTTAGATGTCAAATAATAAGGTTTTCTTCCTAAACGTATCATAAAAATCAATATGAACGTACATAAATCATCAATAAGCATATATAACGTTTAATCATTCAAAAACATGGCATAAACTTGCCAAATAAATTGAATTTAACCTTGGAACTGAAAACATATAGAAAAGTGAGATGTATTCATTATTCACCTTAGCTTTTTGATTAAGATGTGAGACTTGAATTAAACTTGATGTTGATTAACCTTCCTCTTTAGCTTTCTTCTTCTTACTCTTGAAAATGGTAGCCGACCACTCCTTAATTTTAATTTCTGTAACTAAATGTGAGTGAGAACTCGCGACAAAGGGTTTAGGATATTAGAGAGCCCTTTTTCCTATTTTACCCCTCCTTTAGAACCCTTATTTTCCTAATACATCTTTATTCATGCTATCTCATTTTTATTTAAGTATTAACATGCCATGGCTACCATTAATTATAGTCATATCTCTATCCGTTAATCATCTTACATTATTTTATTTTATTTAACAAGTTAAATATTCTAAATAATGGTACTAAAAATAGGGGTATTTATAGAACTAGATTGGGAGCTGTGTTGATGCAAGAAGGTAAAATGATTGCTTATGCTTCATGATAACTCAGACCGCATTAAGTGAGATATCTCACTCATGATTTGGAGTTGGCTATGGTGATCTTCAAATTCAAGATTTGGAGGCATTATCTTTTAGGGGAGGGATTTGAGATATACGGTCATAAGTCTTTAAGATACATATTCTCTTAGAAGGAGTTGAATATGAGACAACAGAGGTGGCTGGAGTTTTTAGCTGCTTATGATTTTGATATTCTTCTGGGAAATGAAATACGGTAGTGGATGCTCTTAGCAGAAGACAGCAGAATGTGATGTTAGCAATTTTGACAGAATGGAAGGATTTAGAAGCTTTGACCACTTGTACTGTGCAGTTTAGATCGACTACTAGTTCTAATCAGAGTACTGCCATATTGTCCAATTTAGAAGTTCATTCAGTGTTGATCGATAGAATTGCTTCTAAGCAGAAGGAGGATCCATTATTAGCCAAGAAGATCAGAAGGCTTGAGTTTGGAACTGAGATCGATGATTTAAAAGACTTTAGTCTTGACCAAAGGTGATAGTTAAGAAAGAAGGGACGGTTGTGTGTTCCAAATGTTGAGAACTTAAGGAAAGAAGTTCTTGGAGAACATTATCGATCTAAATTTACGATTCATCCTAAAGGGACCAAGATGTATCAAGATATAAAGAGGAGCTTCTATTAGGAAGGTACGAAGAGGGATGTTGTCTTATGGTTAGCTAGTGTGCAAACTATTTAAAAGTGCAAACCAAATGTTAGAAGCCAAGTGGATTGCTTCAACATCTAGAGATTCCAATTTGGAAATGGGATTCGATATCCATCGATTTTTTTGATGGGTTGCCTGGGTCAAATAGAGAAAATGAAAGTATATAGGTCATAGTGGACGGGTTGACAAAGAGTGCCTATTTCATTCCAATATTTCATTCCAATTAAGTCAACCAAGACGGCACCTATTTTTGCTAAGTTCTACATGAAGAACATAGTTAGATTACATGGAATTCCTATTAGCATCGTCGGTGACAGAGATGTTTTGCTTACTAGCGAATTTTGGAAGAGTCTACAGGATGTGTTAGGCACTAAGTTCAAGATGAGTACTGCATATTACCCTCAGACGAATGGGCAGACAGAGAGAACCAATAAGGTACTCGAGGACTTATTGAGAGCTTGTGTGCTAGACTTTGGTGGATCTTAGGAGATCAGTTACATTTGGTTGAGTTTTCCTATAGTTATAGTTATCAGACTAGTATAAAAATGAAACCTTTTGAAACTTTGTATGGAAGGCCATGCAAATCACCAGCATGTTGGTTGACTGGAGACAGATTGGTCTTAGGTCCAGATTTGGTTAGAGATGCATAAGAGAAGTTGAGTTGATCCGAGAAAGGATGAAGGAAGCTTAATTCAAACAGAAATGTTACACCGATAAGAGGCGTAAAGACATAGAGTTCTTAGTTAAAGATAATGTTTTCACTAAAATATCACCGATGAAGGGTGAGGTATGATTTGGAAAGTCAAGGAAACGGGCCTCGAGATATGTTGGTCCATTCTAGATTATAGAGAGGATTGGAAAGTACGCATAAAGAGTAGAGTTGTAAAGAAGTATGGCAGGTGTTCATAACATATTTCATGTGTCTTATCTTCACAAGTATGTGCATGATCCAAAGATTACTATTTCTCCAACTGGGTTGGAATATTTGGTAGGAGAGCCTAATTTGAATTTTGATAGACAACCAGTTCAGGTTGTAGTGAGAAATGAGAAAAGATTGAAGAACAAGATAGTCGAATTGGTGAAAATTCAGTGGAGCGACAACGAAAAGGAATGTACATGGGAGACAGAAGACAAGATTAGAGATAATTATCCTAATCTGCTTTGAGGATATATCTATATTAGATTTATATAGACAATTGCTAGTTAGGTAGGCTAGTATGGTTGCTATAAGTGGTTACAGATGATTGCAACATTTAGTATTTAGTCCTTATTGAATTTTGAGAACGAAATTCTTTAAGGAGGGGAGCCTATAACACCCCTAATTTTCGTTAACATTATTCAGAAGATTTAATTTGATAAATTAAACAAAATAATGTAAATAATTAGAGTGATAAAGGGATTGAGATATGAAAACAAATTAAGGTTGTTCATAATTAATTAATTAAATGGGCTTAAGAATGGCTTATAGGCTAATTAATTTGCACAAAGGCATATTGGAAATTAGCTGCACCTTATTACTGTAACCCCTATATATTTTCGTTCCTTATACTATTTATGTTCATTTTTCTCATTTTCACAAAAAAATCAAAACGCAAATTAATAGAGGAGGCGACCATTAACAAAGAAAGAAAAAAGGAATTCAATCAAAAGCTAGGGATTCAAGCTTAGGAAAAACTAATCTCAATTCAATCTCCTTATCTTAATCAAGGTGAATAATAATTTATACCATCTCTATTTTATTTTATGATCATATGTTTCAGATTTAAGATTAAATTCGTTTTTATGATGTGTCGAATGATGATATGCTTGAATTAGAATATGTTTGATTTGAATCAAAATATTTAAATAAGGATTTATACGGTTTTAGGGGAAAACTGATTGTAAATGATATTTGAATGCCGTGGAAAAAATTTATGTTATGTAAAATATGATTTTATAGTTGGGTTTCAATTTTGATAAAATTTACAAGCTATGGAAAGATTATTATGAATTTTCTTTCAAAGGAAAATATGATCAAATTGGGTTAAAATTTTATTTTGATTAATTCAAAAGGAATTTGGGTCTAAAATTTTGATATGTTTGATAACATGATCAAAGTGAATTTCTATAATTTTTGAGGATTTTTCCTAAGAGATTTACTTTGGAAAATAAATTATTTTACAAGTGGGATTGAAGTGCAATTTTGGTTTTGCTTAATGAATGGGCTTAATTGTTAAATTTTTCTTAATTTGGATCTGATAATAAGCGGCAGTTTTTTTAAAGAATTTGAAAAGTTGAGGCAGCCAGTCACATGTTTACACGTGGCAGGTTAGTTAGAAAGTATTTGGTTTAATGGGCATTAATCAGCTTTTACCCAGAAAAGTGGGTTCGGCCTCTATTAAAAGTACCTTTTGACTCATAGCTTCCACCTTAAATCAACTCGAAACCCCACAAAGTGGAAGCCAATACCAAGATATCGACACGGGTACATAGTGGATTGGAGGAAGGCGAAAGGCACGATGTTGAAAGCATTGCTTCTGATGGGGTTTTTACCTTTATTTTGCTTTAAAATGTTAAGCGCCTGCCTTTTTTTTTACTAAAGTTTTAGAAAGAGTCGAAACATAAGCTATCGAAGAGGTTTTTTAAATAGCTTTCGAAAAAGGTTTTCATCTTTCATTTTTAAGTATAAGCTTTCAAAAGAGTTCTTTTTCTATAAAACAATGCTTTCGAAAATGGTGGTCCATACCTAGTCGAAGCTTTCCTGTTGTTCTACTCCCTTTTTAATGTATTAAAGTCATTAATGCTTTTGAAGGGTGCCTTTTGTCTTAAAGATGTCTATACCGCTTCCTAAATGCTTTTTAAAGGGTATAAGGGTTTCGAAGGAAATGGATTCGAAATGGGGTTTTGACGCTAACCTTCAATTTTTACTCAAGGTTTTGAAGCTTTTGAAAGGATGGTGTTGAAGCCATCAAACTTTCCCCAAACAATTTTACATGAAGATTAAAGGTTTCGAAAGAGATATTTTCATATATATTCGCTTTAACCCAAAAGAAGTTTTGACTAAACCAAAAGGTTTCGAAAGGGGCACTTTTATTGGTTTCGAAGCTATGTTTCTAATCACTATTAAGTAATGTTTTGACACTTTCGAAAGGTATATTTTTGTTTCGAAAGAGATGATTTAAAGAGTTTCGAAAGGTATATATTTTATCTTTTGAAAATAAGTTTTCTATGCTTTTGAAGGAAGTTATCCAGGGTTTCGGAAATGATGTTTTAAGGTTTCAAAAGCCTTGGTTTTCAAAACAAAAGACCCAATCTCATTTTAAAGGAAAAAAATGGCATAAATAAAGAGTTTTGAAATGGAGTTTTGAAAAGTTTTCCTTGATTAATGGGTTAAAGGGATTAACCAACTTTAATATAAAATGATTTCAAGGATATTAAACTATAGGGGTTGCATTATTATGTTTGCTTCTTCATATATGTATATATTCACATTGTAATGGACTCATACCTATATTTTGGGGAAATGGCATAACCAGCTAGGTTGACCCAGTAGTGAATATAAATTAAGTTAATTCCTGAATGAGTAGAATTTCATCCAGAAGGTCAAGAAGACCAGGGTATAGGATGCTAAAATATTAAAAGAAGATATTGGGAGGGGCCAATAGGTTCATAATAAGCCCATGAAATCTATGTATAAACGAAGATGTCTGGAAGAAAGGTTCATATTTAGTCCATGAATACTATGATTTGATATTGCCAGGGTCCAATAGGTTTGTATTGAACCCATGAAAACTATATCCGGATTAAGATATTGACAAAAGTCAATAGGTTCCTAGTCAACCCATGAAAACTAGGATAAGAGGAAAGATATTGGAGTTACCAATAAGTTCAAGGAGAACCGATGAAACAGTAAAGATATTGGAAGGGGCAAATAGGTTCTAAGTGATCCCATAAAAACTATATAACTAGGCAGAGAGTCCTTAAACATTAAACAGGTTATTAGTAAGCCCATGAAAACTAATAGTTTAATAGTGACCCTAGAAACTATAAAGGAGACAGTAGATCAGAATGAATGGGGATGGAAAATCTAGAGTTGATTTACTTGTTTGCATATCATCACATTATTTTGAGATATTTTAACCACTAAGCATGCAGGAGCACGGTATATGGTTTTATAAAGGTTTAAGGGTACGAGTGAAGGAAAAACCCGTTTCGATATGCGGTGTGGTCTCAGTAGATATCTAAATAGTTTGAGATGGTAGATTAGTCTTCATACCAGACTATATGTCTGGCTCGAGGTTTATGTTCTCCCTTTAAACTCTGGGGTACTCAATTGATTTTGAGTAGTTTGAGAGTTGATGTTTTCAGGTATCTCTTTAGACGAATAAGCTTCAAGAGATGTGTAGGAGGTAAGATAGCTATCTACAGTTCTCTTTTGTTTTGATTCCATTGTGCTATTGTGACGACCCGACTTTTTCCCCACAGAAAGACACATCATCTTGAAGAAGGAAAGGGATAGAAAAGAGAAAAGAAAGGAGAGAAAGAAGAAACAACATCAGAATCTCAACAGCGGAACGAATAAATTATATTAATAACATAACTATTACATAGTATACAACAATTATTAGAGTTACACAGACAATACATCACAAACTAGACAGTTATAAATATCTGTCTAGTTATTACAACTCAATACAATACAAAGAAACCACTCAGAGATACCAACACAGCGGAACACTATATATATCTACAACGCAGAAGGCTCCTGGTCCATTTCTCCTCCACAATTCGTTAAAGCTATCCTGACTCCCTTGGCTACTCGTAAAAATTTGAGTACCCAAGAGTTTATGAAAAACAGAAATAAACTCCGGGTCAGACATGGGTCTGGTGTGAGTAACAGGTTAAGGTTTCTTAACTTTGAAAAAAACCATTGAAAACAAAAGGTATCACGTAAGACTTCCCACACATAAACATGGAAAAGTTTTTACCTTACGCTAACCAAAACATTTGATTGGAAATCTAGTGATACTATAATAGAGTCCAGGGTTTTCATGTAAATATGAAATAGCCGAAATTGTTACATGATTAAATTCCAGCTACTAGCCACAAAAGTGGGTGATACAATCATATCCGAGGGCGCTTATTGGATTTTGGATTCCATGCAATGGCAGGGCTACTGGGGTACCGCTCGTCACAGTACATGGACTAGATCAACGTATCGAGGATCCTCCCTAAATCCCCTGCAACACAAGTTCGAAACCATTGCTTACTGAATAGTTCCGAACAAGACCACCTCGCGGTTGTGATCACCAACCGCACCACACAGCCGAATTAAAAGGGACATCTAGATATGGGTTAATCTCGTCCTACTTGGGCATGGCCCACTTATCCTTGCTTCACCTTCCCTGTTTTACCCTTTCCCGGTTGATGAGGCTTGAGGCTACGATTACCTTATCAGAACACATCACTTAGAATGCACATCATCCACCAGACAATGTTCTAAAAGCATTCAATCCATACAATTTCATTCCGGGTTCGAATGAAACTGAGGGCATTATCTCATTACACTCATTTTGGAATCACCCTCAGAGTTAACGAAAATAACCCTTGCACTCTGAATCTTCATCTTCACTTCAGATTCACGACCTATCATTAATTTGGATCGATGTGGTTTTTGGATATCCAAATCTGGAAACCCGATCCCAGTCTTATCGAAATCCAAAACGTATCTTTTAAGGCCAAGTTGTTTTAAAGTTTAAAACAATTCAATTCTATTATCTATATACACACAGAGAGATAATTCACAACATCACAATAGATAATCAACATTATCATCATAAACAGATAATCCATATTATCATCACAAATTGATAATTCATATTATCATCTCAATGCAACCAAAGGATCCTTATCACACAGCATTACTTATCTCATATCTGAGATCTCAAACCATTGAAGGAAATCAATATTATTCATCCATACATAAGCAATGATTTACTTAATCACATCATCTATAATTTAAAATGAATTATATTAATTTCTTCATCGCTAATTAATTTAAAGTAAATTAAATTAATTACTTCATCAATATAAATCCTGCTTACATAACCATTAATTAATTACAAATCAATTGATTAACCTCCAACTAATTCATCACCTTAATTAATCACCCTTGATTAATTATCCTTAAATTATATTCAAGTAATTATCCTTAATTAATTTCACAAATTAATTACTCTCAAAGAATTACAGTAAATAACCTTTAATTACTTCATTAGTTAATCAACTATAATTAATTACATTAATCCTTAATTTAATTACATTAATTAATTACTTAATCACTTATCATTGATTAATTAATCTTAATTAATCTACCATAATTACATCGTTAATTATGCTAATTAATGATCCTTAATTAAATTTAAATTAATTACTTATTTAAATTAATTACATTAAGTAATTAATTTCAATTTAGCCATAATTATTAATCACCTTTGATTAATCACATCCAGTAACTAACTGCCCTTAATTACTCATTCAATGAATTAATTACTCCTTAATTAATTATCTAAATTAATCTCCTGATTAATTATATAAAGTAATTTAATCCAAATTACTCTCATTATTAAATCATCTTCCACTAATTACATCCAGTAGGTATCAATTAATTACTTCACCAAGTAATTAAACTCCATTAACTACATTAAGTAATTATTATCAAATCATTCAGTGTTTAAATTAATTAACTTAATTAATTAATCTAAACTAACCACATCAAACTCAATTAATTATGTTAAGTAATTAATTCCTTAATTACTTCCATTAAGTATTTATTCTTAGATATTTCGCAAATGATTATCATTAAATTAATTAATCTGGTTAATTATTAAAATTAATCACATTAATTAATTATTAAATAAACCTAAGTTAATGACCTTCATTAACTATTAACAATTCTTTAATTGCTTTTCTTAAGTAACTATTCTTAGATAAATCATTATTAATTTCGAATTAATTAATCTTAATTACCAGTTAATTAATCTTTAATTATTTAATTAATTAAGTGTTAACTGTAACTTAATTAATGCTTAATCACTTGATTAATTAATCTTAAAAATTAATTAATACCAAATTAATAATCCTTAATTACAAACTAATTATTCCTTAATTAATTAACTTAAACCGTAATTAATTAATTTAAATCGTTAATTACTTATTTAATTAATCCAAATCATTTATTAATTAAATCAATTAATTATTTTAATAATTAAAAATCATTAAATCTTTATTTACTTAAAGATAAAACATTTCTTACATAATCAAAGCATTTAAATACAATTTGCTTCCAAATTTACTTTAAATTTCATTTTAAATTTAAGATTTAAAATGAATACAAATTTAACTTTAACAAGGTTAAAACACAAATCTACAAAACTTTTAAATTCTCGTGTTAAGGAAATACTCATTTTATAAAAGAAGTTTAAAAGAATTTAAAACCAAATTTATTTTAAATTCAAATTAATTTAAAAATACACTTTAACGAACAAAATTGTTTAAATCATTTTAAATTCAAAAAAATAACTTTCATTTATTACAAAACTGGAATACATATTAAATTTTGATTCCAGATTACTTAGATTCAAAAACTTACTTAAATTTAAACTTCATTTTAAATTTCAAATCATTTAACCATTTTAAAGTAGTTAAAACAATTTAAATTTAAAAAACTTTGTTTTATTTTAAAAACTGAAATTCAAACTGAAATTCCAGATTTTAAAACTTAGATTTAAACTTATTTTAAATCTTTATTTTACAATTTAAAATTTCCAGTTTAAATTCAAACCAAATTCACTTAAACACTTAAAAGTTGTTAAAACGAATTTAAATTTCGAAATCTTAAATCATTTCAAAACTAGGATTCAAACTAACTTGAATTCAGATTCAAACTCAGGTTTAAAACTTAGTTTAAACTTTGATTTACAAATTGAACTTTATTTTTAAATTTACAAATAGAACAGGTTTTTATTATTAAAAACCTGTAATCAAATCTTATGCTCGAGCCAAAGCCTAAATGACTTCAGGTTCAAACCCAAACTACTTCGAGTTAAAACTCGAATGACTCGAGAATATCTCGAGACAACTAAATCCACTACCCAAACTCACCAGAAAATCCATAGTGCACCATGCACATGCACGGTGCCTCCGGCCACCTTCTGGCCATCACCAAAACACTTAGCACACCTACTATCAACTACTAACTCAATCCCGACCATCACATCGATGCTACAAACTAGAAATCAAATTTGAGTTTTAAAACCCAAACCTGGAACAAGAACAGGGCCCATCATAACCAAACCTGGAAATGCCTCGTTCCCACAACTCCAGTCACCAAAATATCAGTGACTCCGGCCACACATTCGCCAACGACCAAGCTATCATCCTCCAAAACCTAGTAGCACTCGAACACTCCTACAAGCCATAGTGATAAATTAACCAAGCGTGGTTAAAAACTAGGCTTCCAGACTCAAAACTCCAACCACCACCACCACACTGAAATGCACCATCACCAGATAATTTTCCTATCAACTACGATCCCTCCACTATCATAACTGAAGGTCCTGACCTCTCCGATCATTTGAATCAACAGAGGAAACCCAAAAAGCACAAATCAGACACTCCAGAACTGCTCCTAAATTCTAACACTATAAATTATGATTTTTATTTTAAAAATCATGATTTTGTACATTGTTTAAGATTCTAACCCTAAAACAATAAATTGTGATATTAAATTTTTTACTTATTTTAAAACTTGATCATTTAATTTGGTTTCCAGTGATATTCTAAAGTTATTTTAACTTAAGTAAAATTCTAAACTAAATTTTATAATCAAACTAACAAGTTTCATTTGAAACACAAATTTAAAAAGTGGTTAAATCAAGAGATTTGAATTTGAACAACTCAAGAACTGGAAACTATAACAGAGTAGATTCTGTTGAAAAACAAATAGGCATGCATCATACATCCAGAGGTACAACCATATATATACATAAACATACATATTGTAGACATCTAGCATGCAACTAAATTATACTTTAAGTTTTTAAAAGTGAAGTTACTCACCTTAAACAGAAGATAGAGCATCCTTTTTTGAAAATGCTTTTTTGAACTCTTTAACACTGAAATCCCTTTTTTCTTTAAAACTTGAATGCTGAATGCCTTGAAACTTTAAACTTGAATGCTTTTTGTTTTTAAACTTGCATGTAAACTTGATCTTGTTTTAAATTTGAAAATACAGGTTACAGTTTATAAGATGTGACAGGGTTTTGCTTGCTCCAGATTGAAATGAACAAAAAATGATGCACAAGCTTCAGGTTTTGATTTGCATGTGAATAGGTTACAGAGATTTTGATTTGTATTTTGAAATGAGGATTTTGTTTTGCTTTATGAGGAGTTATTCATATTTGTAGAGAAAATGGTTTTGATTCTCAGATTTTCTTTTCGATTTAAGGATTGTTTTAGAGTAATAAGTTTTAGCTGAAAATTTTCTTTACTTAGAAATGAAAATGAGAAAAAGAAAAAGAATGGAAGAAGTATGAGTTTATATAACTAAATTTATGATTTATTAAAAATCAAAGAAAAATAAAAAAATATGACACTGTCGTTCTCCTTAATTATTTAGCTAACACATGTGCTTAGATGATTTATAATCTTACATTTGTAATTTAACATGCAAAATGAATTTATAAATGAAAATAAAGCTTTTATTAATTAATTTCCTAATAACTAGATACTTATTTTAATTAATATAAATAAGAATTCTATTTTAAAAGAAATAGAATAAAACAAACTATATTTATACAAAATCATTTTTGTCATACTTTTAAAATACAAAATATATATTAAGATATGTAACATCTCCTTTGAAATCGAAATATGAATTTAATTCAATTTAAAAATTAATTTGAATATAATATCCTACTTAAAGTCTAGATTTAGATATAACATTATTATTATTTAAAAATAACTCATTTACCAAATTAAAATAATTTGTAAAAGAAATTATCTTTATACTAATAAATTTCTTATACTATCAACCTATATATATGTAAAACAAATTATTTTGTTGATTAAAGTTAAACTTAAGCTAAAATCAATTTAAATAATTTAAACTTAACAAATTAAACAATATAATTATTTATTAAATAACTTTAAAAAAACTTAATATTAAATAAATCAAATTTCCAAATTACCAAAAATATTAGAATTAGAAAATATGTTTTTATTTATTAAATTTAAAACAAAGCTTGTCTATTTACAATATATACCAAATATCTACATTATAAATAGAAACCAATTTATTAGCTTTAAAAGATAAAATCTACTAAATAAATTTGGATTATTAAATCAATTCGTATCCTATTAACAATAATTATCAAATCAATTTAATTTTAAATATAGATTATTATATTGACATTGCCCAAAATTCCGGGTCATCATAGTCATTGTAAGGGCAAAGTTGTCTAATTTCGTACATGTATACTCTTATCGTCCAAAGGGGCATCTTCATAAGTTGCTCTTGGCATATGTTGTAATAAATATATTTTCTATGGAAGTGCTTCTCGTATTGGGATTATGTAAAGAGTTTGAAATGTTTTGAAATGGAATGTGGAACTTGTTTGATGTTTTAAGAATTTTCCATATTCGTGTGTTTCTGCTATATCAATATATCTAACATTGTCCTATTTGGTCGTCGAAGATTAATAACTGTGAATGACTACAGCATCCGTAGCCGTTAGTTTTGGACCTCCAAGTAGACGATGGTACAAAAATATAATAAAACATATGATTATCAACCAAGGCCAATACCATTGATTTTTAATGCCCTTGTTAGTGTCAAGCATGCATGTGGAAATCTATCCTTCCACCATTCACCTATACATGAACGTATAATCCTCGGTTACCACTTTTGGAGATGTCTCATATCAGTACTACTAGTGGCCCCTTACGTTGGGCAGAATTCTATTATGCAGCATTACTAACCATGTATCCAAACCACAATAATGAGTTTATCATTTTATCTATTCTATGTTATTGGCTAGATCTAATAGTTCCCACCCATCGTAAACGTATATTTGAGGTTGTATAAATTTACTAAATTATTACGACTCTGATGTTCAACTATAATATTCAATTACCTTTACGCAACTTATTTATTGTTTCATTACTGCCATTTTAGTATCATTTACTGCTTACTTTTAATTTAATAAATTAATTACTTTTACTGCTTAACTTCCTCTTGATACTGTTAAGTATATTCTCCTGTTCCTTTTCAACTATTGCTATCTTCTTTCAAATTTTATAATCTTCTTACTTGCTCATTTAATTTTTTATCATTATCATATGTAATTAAATTTTAATAGTGTTACCTGTTAGTAATTTACCACTACATGTCCATAGTTTACCAGTTTATCGGTTTACCAATGATCATTTTACCAATAGTAACAGTTAAGTATTTTTAGTCATTTTTATCTTACCAACACGGTACAGTAACAGTTTTCTCATATCGGTAACGGTTAGCATTACCATAACAGCCCTAGCAACAGATGTGTAAAAATTGACTAACCAAGAAATAACATGAGAAGTAAGTTTTATTGTGAACTTTAAATAACATATTATTTGATTATTCAAATAGAAAATAATGCGACAAAAATGAAAGAAAGCATAAAAATTACTCATGAAGTAATAATATAGGCATATCGAAATTAGTGCAGTTTAACATAATCAAAATATAAAGGTAAAGGCTAACAAAAAGGAAATTCAACCTAAAAAAGTACTTTTGGTATTATTTATATTTATTTTTGGCTTACGTTTAGTACAATAGTCAATTTTTAAGATTAGAATGAGATTTTTTTATTGTGTAATATAAAAATATATCATTGTGATTATACACACACAAGCACATTAATATGGAGGCTATGCCGATAGTATGGGTGTGATATTTTACTCTTTACAACATATGTCATTATACAATACATGGGTGCAAATTTTGGTTGTCTTTTAGGTTCTCTTATTTGGAAAAAATGGAATATATCCGGTATAGAAGTATCACTAGAATTAACTTATTATGCATTAAATTTGAAAACCTTTAATGAATATCTAATGCATACAAATATATACCTTGAGTCTATGCACATATGTTCATTTATTTGTGTTGATGAAAGTTTGAAACTTTAACGCAATTTTTTTCCTTTCATAGTTAACAATGGAAATATACAAAATAATGACTTATAAATGTTGTTATTTTGATTTGGAGTCTATTTCAAAAGTAATACCATTTCAATACTTTGAGAAGTTCTAGCATTTTTTAATTTGAGAATATGTTTTAACATTTTAAATTGTCCAACACTAATACAATTTAGAATACCTACTAACACGTATTTTTAATTTTTAACTGAACTGAACATAGTTTAATGCTTGTAAATAATATTTATAATTTTCTTATCTACTCTCAAATACTTTCAAATTTTCAGTGATGATAGCATAAAAAAAATATCATAGAGTAACTTGCGTTGTTCTATATCTATCCAAATTTCTACATGTATATCGTTTCCTAGTTTGAGTGAAACCATTTAGTAATTTTTTGAATCAAAAGGAATATGGCAATTCCCTATTAGTGTAATGATTGTATATTTTAACTTATTTCAAATTTGAACATCAAAAACACCAAGGATATGTTATTAATTACCCAATCTATTAATAAAATTTTGAATTAATTCTAAAAGTACAAACTATAACAGTTATGGACATCCAAGTAACATAACAGATTTGTATTAAAAAAATTTCATATGAACATGCCATTATAGTTTAAAATAATTGCACACTATCCCCATTCAATATAGAAAAACTTTGTTAATACATTTTTAAGTTTCAAAATACACAACCGCTCTTCTTTAAAACAGGTTTTGAAAAACACATATATTTTTTACTTCAACCAAAATGCAAATATTTGCACTTTTATAAAAAAAAGTTCAGGATTTCACTACTAATATAGAAAGTTAATTTTGTCAAAGTGAAATAATAGTATAATTGGAGGAATTCAGATGGGGCTTGGTAATCTAATATGTGGCTCCTCTTGAATCTTTCTTTTTGGTACACAATTTGACAAATTAATGTTTTTTATCATAGTAGCACTTTTAGAAAGTTTAATTTGGATGATACTAACCTTTTATTAAATACAGATTTGACTTTAGAAAAAGAAAGAAAAAAATTGTTGAAATAAAAATCATTAAGGAATGTAGTTTAGAACATGTTTTCAGAATGGTTTTACATTAATCAAGCTTGAATATAAGGGTTGGATCCTAGCTTCCTCTTGAATTTGTTTCAAATTTTACTAAATTGATGTTGATATCCAGTTTCATGATGTTAGATGACCATTTCAATTATTATTATTACTATCATTCTAGTGTAATTTTCAATGCTCGTTATGCACTATATATATAAATATATATAAGTTTGGAACTATGTGCATAATCTTTTGTTGTAAAATAAAGTATTTGTTTGTTCAAACTTTGTGCTCTTTCTTTTCCTTTAATTATATTAATAATTATTGAATTTGGCGAGTGAGCTTAAATTCATATTATGGCCTCCTTAAAAATTTGACAATTTGTTTAGAACTTATTATCTACAATTTTTTAAACGATTGCATAAATATTACTTTAATGAATAAATTACCGACAAAAATGGTTAGTACTAACAAAATATTTTACCAACCAAACTAAAGTAAATGGGACATATGCAAAAAAAACGAATCAAACAAAATAGTATCAAGGAGGATTAAGTTACTAAGTAAATTGCTTGCTCAAACTATTAGAAATGAATAAAGAAAGAAGTAGAGAATGATGCATATACAGACATTAGAATAAGTACATATAAAAAAAACACTGTTTATGTTTGACCTTAATTTTTTGTCGTGCATTCACATTCTTGCACTACATTGCACTAACCATGAATTGCAGTGAAGCCAATCCAATTCCGAGACCGATTAGCTGTCCCACAATTCCACTATCAGATTGAGTACAGTAGCAAATCCAGTCGCTGCAGCTTGGAAGCATTAGATGCAGGCGACTAGTTCCGAATGCAAGTATGCGTTGAAGCGTACTATTCGCCTGTGCTCCTTCAAAGAAGCTCTATTATTTCCCCAGCACATTGATTTCATTTCTTCCTAATCTCAGGCTGCATTAAATTTGTGTTATCTCATATTAGGCTTAAGGCTGCAAGTTTCCCTTCTAGTTAGCTACTGAGTTGTTTCAGAACAATGTTGATCCCCTGATTAGCTGTTGTAGATAGTTTTATGTAGCACAATTTTAGGAGTATTGTAACTCTCCATTTTTATGCTTAGAGTCTTCAGCATGCTTCCTGCACCTGTACCATCTCATCTTTAATGTTATGAAGCTACATCTTAAGTTCTAACTAGTAACCTGATTGGAGATGCAACTGTTGCACCGTATCCACTCTGCTGAGATGCTATAGTTGTTTGCAGCACGTGTGCTTAATTTTTTCCTTACTTGTTCAAAGCTTTAACGTGTTAACAACATTAGTTCATGGCATGTAATTTTTTAGTATCTTCTCTCCATTGGATTACACAAACTAACCAGTTCGTATGTGTTCTCTCTTCAGGCTATGTATTAGTTCAGCATTTTAAGCATGGCTACCTGGACATGCAACTACACATATTCCATGCAACTAATTGGCCACACAACTTTCACGCTGTTCAGCTATCTAGCCATTTTAAGTGCACCTATCTCTCTATGTTTCTTTTACTTAAACTTATATCATGTTTTCCTATCTATAACTATGTATAATGTAGTCATATGCAACTATTTTAGGCAGTTGTAATTTCTTTATGGTTTTTTTGAAGATCGCTGATTTAATGATTGAACTGTAGGACTCAATATTGGGTTATTTGTATAGTTAAATAGTGGCCTTTTTTTATAATAGTTAGTAATATCAAATGCTCTTGTCAACTTGATAATCGCTCTTTCACTTAAAAAAAGTTGAGTATTTAACATAAATTAATAAAGCACCCACCCAAATAATGTGCCCTTTAATCACTTGCAAGGTAGGTTTATAAATTTAGCTTGTATGATGAGTAACATGAATCCACTATTTCATAAAGATGAGCGGTGAAATCCACTCATAAATGAAATGAGCATGCCATAAATTAATGTCACGTATAGTATAATATGACTAATCTTCTATTCACATATTATTAATATTGTTAATTAAGAAATTAAAATATAAGAGCAAATGAAAAATATGTAGCATACCTGACATTCTTCTTAAATTAAGGATCCTTGAACCGTTGAATTGGAAAGTTTTCTCAATCTTTCCAATATCAAATAATAGATGAATATGTAAACATGGTATGGTAAAATTTGTTATTTAAGAAGTTCGAAAGGTGTAGTAAATTTTATCAGCTTCAACAATATAGATATAGGATAATAGACCAGGATAAACAATAGTTCAAGACCAAGCTAACATTATCTCTATGTCTTTTGATTCTCAGTACGATATAGACTCATGTATATTTGTTTTCATACTGTTATTATAATTTTGTTATCAGTGTATTCCACTTAATAGCAAGTTAAAAACCATCCAAGAGTATCTTGACAATTATACCAAGTTTGCAGTATAAGAATTGAATAGATTTGTTGAACTGCTTAAGTATGATATAATACACAGGTTCAAATGATACATCTTTCAAATATTCATGTGATTAAATGTGTGGTCCATAAAACAAAATAGTAGTACAAGCTTTTATTCATAATTTTACTATATTAGAATAGACTTCATATCCTATATGACAAAAGCATATATTTTGTAGCCATCATACTATTTTGAAATTTGTTCCATTGAGCAGGGAAATAAAAAAGGGAAACCAAAAAAGGGGTATATGTTAAAACTTCTGAAGATAAAAAAAGTATGCATATATCCTTGTTAAGTGGTGTTAAAACTTCTAAAGATAAAAGAAGCATACATATATCCTTGTTAAGAGGTTTGAAATAGAAGTCGCCCTTTCAAAGGGCTTCATCAAATTGTCATCCTAATTCTTTAAATGATGACCAAGTAACAGAACATAAGTTACAAAACTAAAATCATTTCGTGGATTATGAAATGTTGGGGAAATAGAAATGAAAGTGAAAAGAAGATAGTAAACACGTATAGATACCTATCAACCAAGTGTAACACCAACATGCATTCCACGTAAATTATCATCATGATTTTTGTTTTTTCAGTCTATTCTAAATAAGTGATCCACATCCCCAACATGAATACCTAAATCAAAACATACAACCTAAAAATTAAAGAGGGAGGTTATATGTTAACCCCGTTCCAGCCTACGAGTTAAGAGGCCCACGAGTTAAAGGAGTCAACGAGTTAAGGCCCAGGATGGGCCACGACTTAAGGTGCTTAACGGTTCAGGAAGGATCTACGACTCAGGAAGCCTCACGACTCAACAAGTCACCGACTCAACAAGTTAATGACCTAAAGCTCAAAGCGACTTCGAGGGTTACGACTCAACGACCCAAGGAGAGATTGTACGACTTGAGGAACCTTACGACTTAAGGAACCTTACGAGTTAAGGAACCTTACGACTTAAGGAATCTTACGGGTCAAGGAAGGCTTGCGAGTTAAGACATTAACGACCTGAGGAATGTCACGACATATGGAGGTCTACGACTTAAGAGGAATGCGACATAAAGGTGATACGACCTGAGACTTCGGAGACAAGTTCAATACCATGCTATAATGAGATAAGTCGTTGACGACATACGACTTATGATGAGTCGTGTACGACTCATACTAACATCAAGGAAAGTTGCACTGGTTAACTCGTGAATGGCTCAAGACTTGTGTTATTCATTTGAATGGGAGCATAGCTTTGGACCAAGCGGTGAGCTAACCCAGAACGTCGTCCGCGACCTACTATGAGTCGTGTACGAGTTATGACCTAATTCCGAGAAATGCCTATAAATACGACCCTAGCTCCAACTAGAAAAGGACTTTTGCTCATTCATTTCAAGTGCCGTTACTCTGCTGCATTCCGAACTACTTCAACACTTAAAGCTTTTGGGATACAAAGAATGCCTCAAGGAACTTCACGAAGAAATCATACATGTCCAACATGAGTTCAAAGATTTTGATCGACATTGAAGTTTAGGCTACTTGTTCTAAGTCACTTGTAACTCGAAGTGTGTTGTAATCAAAGTGTAATTGCATCGACTTGTAATCAAATCGTCAATAAAGATATTCAAAGTGGACGTAGGCTCTCTCTTAAGCCGAACCACTATAAAATTGCTGTTGTTTACTGCTTTTCCGCTATTATCTGCTTATATTCTGTTCCCGAGCTATCGGGTGGTGCTTTCACAATTGCACTTCATACATCGGGGTGTTAGCGTTCAAATTTTAGGGTTAACATTTTTGGTGCTTTCATTGAGAACTGAACTCAGGCAAATCGTCATCATTGCTCCATGAAAGTTTGTTGAAGTAACCTCTCTGAAGACTAGAAGTTTATCCGAAATCATGGCTCCGGGGAGAAAGAGTAGATCTGTTAGATCTGGAAATGCTCAAGAGGGAACCTCCGCTTCCCCAGTACCTAATCAAGCCACTCCACCTGTTGGGGTTACAAAAGCGGAGTTGGATGCTGTAATCTTAGGGCTGAACCAGCAGATAAATGCCCAAAGTGCACAATTGGAAGCTCAGAATGCCCAAAATGCCCTAATTTTGAATAAGTTGAATGACTTGCTTGGGGTAAACCGTCAACCAATGGGTAATGAAAGGAACTTTGCTGGCAACATTCATGAGGATGAAGAAAGAAACATTCCTGAGAGGGCTGCCAGCCCCTTTGAGGGGACATTTCCTGAAATTGGTGGATCTAGAGCTCGAAATGATGAGGGATATCTTTCTGAAATGGTTCGACAAATCATGAAGGAAAGCATGCAAAGGAATGAAGATGAGAAGGAATGGGGTTTCGCTCCAAGTAAAACCCCGTTTACCGAAAGAATCTTAAAGGCTGAGTTCCCAAGGAAGTTCGTTCCCCCAACTATCCCAGCTTACAAAGGAACAAGTGATCCGAACGAATTCTTGTATAAGTATGATTGGCACATGACAGGTGCCAAAGCTTCTGATGAAATAAAGTGCCGATATTTTCCTGTATACCTGGAAGGTGTAGCTCTGCTTTGGTTCACCAAGCTGCCAGTCCGGTCTATGGATCAGTTTTCTGACTTAACCCGGAAATTCAAGGAGCAGTTCAGACTATACGCTTCAAAAGCCAAAGATATTATGTCGTTGTCAATTTTAGAGCAGAATCCAGGTGAAACTATCAGATCTTTCTTGAATCGCTTTAATATAGCGCTGGCCGAGGTAGACAATGCAGAACCACGGATGATCTTGACCTATCTGATGAGGGCCATCGAAAAGTCAAGCGAATTTGGAAAATGGCTTAATATGAAGGAACCAAATTCCCTTGAAAAATTCTACAAGAAAGCAGATGAGTTCATACGCCTGGAAAGCCGTCCTGTACCGGTAAAGGCAGTGTTAGAAAAAGCTGAAGATAACATTACTGCTCCGCGCAAGAGTGAATCTGTAGGACAGAAAAGGGAAAATAACGATGGAAAGAAACAGAAAAATCTAAAGAAGCCTCGTTCCTTCAAACCATCGGAATATACTCCTTTATCAGATACGTCGGAGTGTATATACCTTGCCACTAAAGATTCTGTTGATTATCCTAAACCTCCCGTTCTGAGAACCGGGAAAAAAGTTGTACAAAGCGGAAAGTTTTGCCGCTTCCATAATCAACCCGGTCATGATACCGATGAATGCCGCCAATTAAAAAATTTGATTGAAGAATTGATAAGGGAAAACAAGCTGCAGCAATTTGTGGAAAAGAATAGCAGCAATCCCGCTTCGACTAGTCAGGGGCCACGAGCTCCTGCTCATCAACCCAGGACGGGTGAAAAGACTACAGGGCATGAATCCGGAAGGCCTGTTATCAATGTCATTACGGGAGGACCTCACCCAGCAGGCAGGAGCTGGGGTGAGATGGAAAGGTATACCTGAGCTTTGAAGTATGTACCGACTGAGGAAGATGTATTTGTTTTGGAAGGTGCTATGCCCCTGAAGCAACAAAGAACTTTCAATGATGATATTGTGTACAGAGCCAGGGATTCCGCAGGTATTGAAGCTCCTACCTTGGATCCCTTAGTCATCTCGGCTGGTATCGGGCCAGCTATTGTCAGAAGAGTTCTCATTGATTGTGGCGCATCCTGCAATATCCTCTTCAAGAAAACATTCGACCAAATGAAGATCCCTATAGCTGATGTGCAAGCATCATCACAGAAAATCGTTGGCTTCACTGGAGAGCCAAAATAGCCGATAGGAACCGTTGATTTGTTTGTGGAACTTGGAGAAGGAGAAAGAAAAGTGGTCCGCAAGCCAACTTTTGTGATTGTCGACGAATTTTCTGCTTATAATGCTTTCCTTGGCCGTCCAACTCTCGCAGCATTGAAAGCTGTTCTGGCCCCATGGTGCCTCACCATTAAATTTCCCACAGATAATGGAGTGGGAGTTATAAAAGGGGATCAAAATGCTGGGCGGGAGTGTTATCTGACAGAGCTGCGAGAGGCAAGGAAAAGAGAAATGGGAAAGGATGCGGAAGCCCCAGTCCGCATCAAAGAGCCAGCCTTGTAGCAATTATAGGGCGGGCCCTGCACTGGCGAGCACAGCGGAGCACGGAAAGAGATGGATCCTAGAAAAGTCAGTGCAGGGGAGAATAGAGTGGTACCAGTGGAAACAACAATACCAGTACCTGTTGACCCAAAGGACCCAAACAAGGTGTTGAATGTGGGTTCACAACTTAATGTGTCAATTCAAAATATCTTAATATCTTTTTTAAAGGCAAATTTGGATGTTTTTGCTTGGACTCATGCCGATATGTGCGGAAT
The DNA here is from genome assembly GCA_030765085.1 of Allium cepa. Taxonomy (NCBI): domain Eukaryota; kingdom Viridiplantae; phylum Streptophyta; class Magnoliopsida; order Asparagales; family Amaryllidaceae; genus Allium; species Allium cepa. Next base: position 168,070,056 of record CM060929.1, read on the forward strand.
ATCCTCAGAAGTTGCAGTACACGCTTTAAATATTGATCCAAAATTTACACCTGTGAAGCAGAAAAGGAGAACTCAAGGTCCAGAAAGGTCGGCAGCGTTAAAAGAAGAAGTTGATCGGCTCATGGAGAATAATTTTATCAAAGAATCTACCTATCCGAATTGGGTTTCAAATCCAGTGCTGGTTAAGAAAGCCAACGGAAAATGGAGGGTATGCATCGATTTTTCAGATCTAAACAAGGCCTGCCCCAAAGACTGCTTCCCATTACCCAGGATCGATCAACTGGTAGACGGAACAGCGAGACACGAATTGTTATCTTTTATGGATGCCTACTCCGGATATAACCAGATCATGATGCATGAGCCAGATCAGGAGGACACGAGCTTTATCACCGATGTTGGTCTTTACTGCTACAGAGTTATGCCCTTCGGGCTGAAGAATGCAGGGGCAACATACCAAAGACTTGTTAATGCTATGTTCAAACCGCAATTGGGCAAGACTATGGAAGTCTACGTCGATGACATGTTAGTAAAGTCTAAGAAAGCAGTGGATCACATAGAACACTTAGCAGACATGTTCGCAGTCCTCCGAAAATACGGAATGAAGCTCAATCCTTTAAAATGTTCATTTGGAGTGGAATCCGGAAAGTTTTTAGGTTTCATCGTGAGCGCTAGGGGCATTGAGGCTAGTCCAGCTCAAATTACCGTGTTAAAGGAAGTCAAAGCTCCTAGAACGAAGAAGGAATTGCAAAGTCTCAATGGAAAAGTCGCCGCCTTGAGTCGGTTCATTTCCAAAGCCATAGATAAATGCATCCCATTCTTTGACGCCCTAAGGAAAGGAAAGAAAAACTTCGATTGGACTCCCGAATGCCAAAAAGCCTTTGATGAATTGATTCGCCATATGGAAACGCCTCCAATACTTTCTAGGCCTGGCGATGGCGAGGATCTTCTTATATACTTGGCAGTATCATCTCATGCTTTAAGTGCAGCGCTGATACGAGAAGACAAGAGGATTCAACATCCAGTTTACTATATCAGCAAAAGACTCACTGGGGCAGAGATGAATTACTCTAAGTTGGAAAAACTCGCCTATTGCCAACTAATTGCATCTAGGAAGTTGAGGCAATATTTCCAAGCTCATCCTATCAGAGTCCTCACTGATCAACCTTTAAAGCAAGTCCTGTTTCGCCCTGAGACTTCGGGTCGTCTTCTAAAGTGGAATATTGAACTCAGTCAATATGACATCACTTATCATCCCCGAAAAGCAATCAACGGACAAGCTTTAGCGGACTTCATCGCAGAATTCACAGATAAGGGTAACAGTGAGGACGAAACGATCGACGATTCCCCAATCCAATGGAAGTTATATGTCGATGGCGCGAGAAACGACTACTGTTCTAGAGCTGGAGTTATACTCGAGACCCCTGAAGGTCGATCATTATGCTACGCACTAAGATTGGAATTTCCTTCAACAAACAATGAAGCAGAATACGAAGCCCTTATCGCTGGCTTGAGGATTGCTAAAGAATTAAACATCTGAGCGTTACAGATCTTCGGTGATTCTCAGCTTATTGTATGCCAAGTCAAAAAGGAATTCCAAGCAAAAGGGGGGAATCTGCCCGCCTACTTATCAAAGGCTTGCGAACTCCTGGGTGATTTCGATCATTACATGATAAGTCACATTCCTCGAGAAGAAAACATGAAAGCAGATTCTCTCGCAAAGTACTCTAGCACAGGCGAAGCTCAATTTCTGGGGTTAACTCCAGTGGAGGTCCTATCGACTCCGAGCATTGATGAGATGGATATTGATTGGATCATGAGCGTGTCTCAAGAGCAAGAATCATGGATGACTCCAATAACAGAATATCTGCTCAATGGATCTTTACCGGAAAATTCAAAAGAACGAAAGAAGCTACTGAGGAAAGCCTCTCGCTATATAGTCCAGGATGGCCAGTTATACAGACGGGGGATACTCAATGCCGTTACTTCGATGTGTATCCAGGGAAGAGTCCAAAACAATCCTAGCTGAGGTGCATGGGGGAGAATGTGGTGATCATTTAGGTGGTCAAACTTTAGCGAAAAAGATTCTCCGATACGGATATTTTTGGCCAGAAATTAATCGAGATGCAGCAGACTATTCCCGAAAATGTGACAGATGCCAAAGATTCGCCAAAATTCCTAGAGCTCCTTCCACTGAACTCACGCAGATGGTCAGTCCATGGCCGTTTGCAATATGGGGGATAGACCTTGTAGGACCGTTGCCAACTGCCAAATCTGGAATTAAATATGCCATTGTTGCTGTAGATTATTTTACTAAGTGGGCAGATGCTGAACCACTGGCTACTACCACCTCAAAAAAGATGATAAGTTTTGTGACTAAAAGTATGATTTGCAGATATGGTGTGCCTCAAAAAATAATTACAGACAATGGTACTCAGTTCGAAAGTGAAGAATTCCGATATTTTTGCAAACGATTCAAAATCCGAAAAAGCTTCTCAGCAGTAGCCCATCCGTAGGCAAACGGGCAAGTGGAAGCAGTAAATAAAATTATCAAGTCAACCATCAAGAAGCAACTTGAAAGAGCAAAAGGTGGTTGGGTCGATAAGCTACCGCTAGCACTATGGGCATACAGAACTACCCACAAAACTGCGACTGGGCATACTCCGTTTTCATTGGCATACGGATTAGAGGCAATGATTCCAGTAGAAACAGAGTTCCCTTCACATAGAAGAATCCATTTCAATCAAGCGGAGAATGAGAAACTACAGCTTGAGGCACTAGATCTCCTTGATGAAAAAAGAGAAGAGGCTGAGCTCGGAATCGCATCTCATCAGCAAAGGATAGCCAGACATTTCAATTCCAAAGTTCGCCAACGCAGCTTTGAAATTGGAGATCTAGTCCTAAAGAGAATTATGACAGCGACAGGTGTGTTTGGGCCAAATTGGGAAGGACCATATGTCATAGGTCAAAAGCTTCTGGATGGCACATTCAAACTCACTACTGTCGAAGGAGATCAAATTCCAAGAGCTTGGAATAGCAATCACTTGTGTCCATACTTTACTTGATAGCTTTGTTGAAATATTGTAAAAAGAATTATGAATGTATGATTCCTGTAATTGAAAGCGATTGTAAAACCGATGCAAGTGAATAATGAAAGAATATGAAGTGGATGTAGGCCCAAATTCTTGGCTGAACCACTATAAATCTTGTGTTCCTTATTATGATTACATGTTTTCTTTATTTTCGATATGAAAAGTACATTAAATGTATTACTGAAATGTCGATTTAAATTTTTGCAGGCAACGAAAACAAAACTTGCACATTACAAGACCAAGTGATTCTTGTTATCATTCAACAAACAAATTCCAAGTCGCAAAATTCCCGAGCTTAAATCCTAGATAAGAAGTGCTTCAATTGAACGGTCAATGATTTCGCCGAAAACGGGCTTTAGCTAATAAATTGAGAAGTTTGAACAAACATCCAATTAAGAAGCTTATGTCCGTTCTCGTGAACTGGCCTAGCAATGAAGTACACTTCTTTGGATTAAACAAGCTACTTGTAAGAGAAGGGAGTGCAAGCTTGAAAAAAAATGAAAAAAAGAAACAGAGGATCACTGAAAAGGCGTAAGCAAGTGGACAAGGAACAACTAAAGTCCTCTTCGGAGGCACAACTCTTCGGAGGCCCATTTCACCAGGAGTTGAAGTGTTATAACCGCTCTTCGGAATTTCACTTCACCAGAGTTGAAATGAAAACAAAATAAAGACCTTTTCGGAGGCACATTTCACCAGGAGTTGAAGTGTAACAGCCGCTCTTCGGAGTTTCACTTCACCAGAGTTGAAATGCAAACAAAATAAAGACCTTTTCGGAGGCACATTTCACCAGGAGTTCAAGTAGCCGCTCTTCAGAGTTTCACTTCACCAGAGTTGAAATGCAAACAAAATAAAGACCTTTTCGGAGGCACATTTCACCAGGAGTTGAAGTAGCCGCTCTTCGGAGTTTCACTTCACCAAAGTTGAAATGCAAAACAAAATAAAGACCTCCTCCCAGAGACACAATCAAGAAGAAAGACCTCTTCGGAAGCCCACGTTTCACCGAGATTGAAATAAAACTTCCAAGTGTTGAAACGTGAAAAGGCTTTCTTCAAATGCACAACTCTTTGGAGGTACACGTTTCACCAAGATTGAAATAAAACTTCCAAGTGTTGAAGCGTGAAAAATCCCTCCTCAGAGGTACAACTTTCTATGTTTTCAAAAAAAAAATCCTCATTAAAAGCACACTTTAACTTTCAAAGGAAGAGTGATTTACCTATTCTGGAAAATAATCTTCCTCAAAAAAAAAAGTTAAAGTACCCTTCAGAGGCCCTCTTTACCTCATAGAAGAATTCACTTGGTAAAATGTGTACATAAGCAAAAGAAAAAGTGATTTCTTCGAAGGACAAAGCGTAAAAACTTATATGAAGGGAGTTGTACTCTACGAAAAATTTCTTCAAGAATGAAATAATTATTCTTCAGAAAATAAGAGTGCAAGTCCCCTCGAAGTATAAAATATTGCAGCAAGCTTATGGTATGGGGGCAATATGGTATACTTACATACAATATAGTATAGCCACACCGGCGAAAGTAATGCTCAAACAACATGCCATAAGCCCGCTGCAATATCATATAAATAAACTTGTGCAAAAATGAATAATAAATGCATTCTCAAATTCAAACAGGAGTCTGTACAAATAAAGGATCATTTTATTCAATTGTATTGCAGATACAAGTTTCAAAATAAAAAGCAGGGGCCAGTACCCGCACAATTCTCGACCAGTACATGCAAAAGACAAGAAGCTAAAAGATGGAATCTTCATTTCTTCTTGCCACCTTTGGACCCTTTACCCGGCCGAATGGTTAGCTTTTCAGGTCGGTCTGTAGGCATAAGGGAAGAAGGGGAGGGAGGTGCAACTGGTGCAGCTTCCGGTTCCTCTTCAGTAGCAGTGATTTTCTTCCCCCTCCTCTTCGATGTTCCGTGCTTCTTTATCCTCTTCGAAGAAGACTCACTCCCTGGAGTAACAAGAGCAGACAAAATTATGTCATCAGAAGGAGTCCGCTCCGGAGATATCTCACCTCCCTCAAGTCCCTCGTCTTTCTGCTCTTGCGAAGCGATAGGGTCATCTAAGCCATGAAGAGCCTCTATTTGCTCCTCTTGTGACCCGGGCTATGAAGCAGAAGGAGGAGCCACCTGAAGAGACGGAGGAGGGATAACCGGAGGAGGCGAAGTTCGCACAACACTTGGTGTTTCAACTGCAGAAGAAGAGAAGTTAAAAATATTAGTATCTCCCCAAAAGAAGGGAGATATGGGTTCGTCAAGATTCAAGAAGTAATCGAGAAGCTCATCAAACTTTTGAGGAGCAAGCAGGCAATCCACCTGAATCGGACCAATGTCAAAATTACCTGAAGATATTTGCTTCGTTAGTTCAATCTCATAATTTTGAGCTCCAATATCCTCCAAAGCCTCATCATCAGTAGGGGCAATTACCCCGGTTCTTGTAGGAGGCGGGGAATGAGCACTGGAACCTGTGATGTCAACTCCAGGAGAAACTAAAGGACGTTCAGAGGTAGTAGGTGGTAATTCTTTTTCAGAACGTTCCTCTTCCGCCATCCCAGTCCGTACTCTGGCGAGTTGCTCTTTTCCCTTCGCAAGAGCAGCGCGAGTTTCCTCATCTAGGTAGCGCGCCTCAAGCTCTTCCTCGGTATACCCGGCGCCTTTGAACATGTCGAGAGCAGCTTCCTACACTTCAGCCAAGGTGATTTCGTATTTAGGACCAAGAAAAGAGAGACTGCCATGCCCTAAGACGCTGTGCAAGTAAAAGTCGAATAGATTTGAACTGACGTTGGCTTCCATGGTTTGAATAGATTCTTCAGCTGTGATTTTACCAGCCATGGCCTCATCTCGTTCTTTTTCAGTTTTACCAAGTTGAGCTATTAACGCTTCAATCTCCGTGTCTTGGGCGCTCATTTTACTCCGCAACTGAGCGACATCAGTGCGGTAATTCTCTACAACCTCTTCTAGCCTCTCAACTTTAGCTTCGGCATCTCTTTGGCCAGCATGTGCATCCCGCACTTGTTTTTGTAGCACCTCTTCTCTTTGAGTGTAAGTGTTAGAAGAGGTGGTAAGATCGTCTTTAAACTGCTTGAATTCAGCTTCAAGTTTCTCGTTATACTCGGTTATGTTTTTCATCTCGATGTTGTGCTGGTCAAGAATCTTCTGCCATTCCGACTTATCGTTCTCCATAGTTAGCATCGCCTCGATATTGGCCCGATTGACCCTTTGGAGTTCATCAACAAGCTTTTGCCATCCAGACATTCTTTCAACATCAAGTCTGACGGCATCAAGATTTTGGTACATGGCTTCTTTATCAATGGGAACTAAATCAAGATCGAAGCGAACCCCCTTTAAGCACCAATTCGGGAATCGGCTCTGTAGGGTCGGTGGGCCCCTTTCAACACGATATGAAGGCCTATTAAGAAGTGTTTGAATAGCGCTTCCTTCAAGAGCAGGGGATTTGGAAGGAATGTCGATAGAGATGGGAGCGTCAAACTTTTCAGATATTGCAAATGCTTGCTTCTCACTAGGTTTGGCCCGCTTGCTTGGGTCCTCAACAATGTAGCTCTTCCCCCGACCATCATGTGTTTTACGTTTGTGAGAGTCATCGCCTTTTGAAGAAGACTCATGTCGCACATCTATCCTCTCATGACGCTCTTCATATTCTCTCCTCTCTCTAGCTTTTCGAGCAGCTCTCTGCTCATCGGTTTCTCTGGGACCAGTAAGGTAGCGTCTATAATCATAGTTGCCACGCCCTCCATAGCGCTGAAAGTCTTTATAGTAAGAGCCGATGCCGCTACGCCCCATTGAAGGATCTGAAAGGCAAAAAGACAAGTCTTAAAAGCCTTTAGAGAAAAGAAGTCAAACACAAACAAGTGCTGAAAAATCCTAAGCGTTGTGTAATGTGTAAACTACACGCATCAAGCTACAGACCATTCTGTGGAGTAGAGGTGGTGATAGCTTGAGTACGAGGAGTTGCCATTTGTTGTAGAGAAGATGTCGCCTCGATTACAGAAGAGATAGTTTTGGAAACATCATCTTTAAAAAGTTCTTGTGAAGTCACAATTAGGTCGCTCAATGATGCAGCACGATCTACGGAAGTTCATTGGTTAGGTCATTCACAAGATAATGAAGCTTTTCAAACTCTTAAGTCGTGCACGAGTCAAGAAGTTTCGGTTTTAACTCGTAAGTCGTGCACGAGTCAACTTAAGGAATCACGTGGGAAGGGAATACGAGTTAATGAAGAGGGCATAAGTCGTCTACGACTTAACAAGGAACCAGAGAGGGAAGTGGCATTAAGTTTACGACCTAACGAGTCTACGGGTTATGACCTAAAGGAAACCCGCCTCATCAACTTATGAGATAATGGATTAGTGCCATATTATGATGAGTCGTTTCCGCGACCTAACAGGAACGAGCTACGACCTATGGTTATACAACATAACGAAGGAACGAAGTTAAGTCACCTGGAGATAAGTCGTTCAGGGATGAGTCGCTCGGAGATGAGTCGTTCGGAGTTAAGTCGTATGGAGTTTTCTTAAGGCCTTCTTTAAGTCGATACCGACTTAAGCTAAGTCGTATGTCGTGTACTATGTTCTGATGTGTGTAAGTGTTGTTTCCTTGAGTCATGTGTCTTGATGGACTTGTGTTGTACTGTTTAGGGTCGTTGTAACGAGTTAAGTCGGCCTGCGTTGAGTCGTAAGTCGCGTGATATTGAGTCGTGTTATGTTCTTAAGTCGTGAGTCGTGGAGGATGAGTCGTATACGCCTTAAGGGCCGGTTGTGAACTACTATAAATAGCGAGTGTGTTGTAACTTTTTGGGAGTTGATTTTTGGAATAAAATTTATTGTTGATTGCTGTGTGCTTTCTTCTAAAATTGGTAGTTGAGTGTAATCTCCTATCTCCTCTTTCGGTTAATCGAGTGCGCTCGATTCAACGATCGTAGAAGCCGATTCACGGTATCTAGTGCGCTAGATCAACGTATGAAGAATCATCGATCTTTGAACACGGTATAGTGCGCTATCAACGTGTTTGAGATAGCTAGAATTTGGTATATTTGGATCAACGAATTTGGGCATTTTGGTATTCATCAATCCACCGATTGCTACTTTCACCGATTGAAGTTTATTTTGATTAATCCGCTACGTCAGTTTTTTGGTATCAGAGCCATCTTAGCCAATCATAGCTAAGTTGATTCTTGGAGCAAATATTTGAAGTTGAAGTTTGAAGTTGGAGTTCATCGTGTTCATCTTGAAATTGCAACGAGTTTGAAAGTTTTGATCCATTTCATTTTGGATCTAGAGTGGGAGAAGTGTTTGAAATTGTGGAGAAGTGAGTGAGCCGTGCATCATTTGTTCAAGGCCGAGCCGAGTTTGGTTACATCTTGAACCGAGTCAACTTGTTGCCGAGTTAAGGAGTTAAGCCGTGAGTTCAAGCCGAGATAAGTGTTTGAGCCGTGAGTTGAAATTTGTGAAACTTGTGAAGTTTGAAGTGTTTGTGAAGAATTTCCAATCATGCCACCAAGGAGAGCTAATCGTCATCAAAACGTTGAAGCCTTGTATCGAAGAGAAGAAGACGAGCTTATGGAACAACGTATTAATGAGAAATTTGATGAATGCATTGGAAAGTTAGAGAAGTTGATGAATGACTTGAATCAAACTCAAGGGAGGAGATCACCAAACTCGAACCATGGAGGAAACCGAGTTTCGCCATCAGTTACGGAAGCGAGGAGGGTATCACCGCATTCTTTTAGAGATAGAAGAGAAACGTCAATTTCATCACGGAGAGATCATCATGACTATGGACATTAAGAGAGAAGAAGTCAGCGTGAATTTGACAATGAGGCGTATAGAGATGAAGAGAGACATAGTCGAAGAAGCATGCATGAACGAAGGGATGATAATGGTCGAGATCGATATAGACGAACTTTTGATTTTGATGAAGTGGGTGATAGAGCTAGTATTCATTATCGAGATCGAGACCAAGTTCGAAATTCATACCGGGATGTTGAAGATGATCGTCGTTGGGAATCGGGTATGAAGATGGAAATTCCGGAGTTTAAAGGCGGAATGGTAGCTGAGGAATTTTTAGATTTGTTGTCTAATGTTGAAGAGATCTTTGATTTTAAGGAAGTTCCTGAGCATAGAAGAGTGAAGTTGGTTGCTACTAGGTTGAGGGGGAGAGCTTTGGCATGGTGGCATCAAACTAAACTTACAAAGGAGAGAATGGGAAAGTCAAAGATTGAATCTTGGGAGAAGATGAAGAAGTTGATGCGAGCTACATTTTTGCCTTACAACTACCAATCACTCATGTACCAGAGGTTGCAGAATCTAAGGCAAGGGACGAAGTCTGTTAGTGATTATGCTGATGAATTTTACCAACTCATTGCCAGAAATGATATTATGGAGACGGAAGAACAGCTAACTGCTAGATTCATTGGGGGATTGAGAATGCAGATCCAGGATATGGATAATATGTTTGATCCTAGATCAGTAGCAGAGGCACATCAGAAAGCGTTGGCTTGGGAGAAGCAAGGAAGGCGTGGAGGTGGTGTGTTTACTAATTCCAATAATCAAGTGAAGGGTGTTAGTGGGAGTTCTAATGTTTCTAAACCTGTCAGTAAACCAGTGGTGAAGGAGGCTGAGAAGGCAAAGGTTAGCAGTGGTTTCAAATGTTACAATTGCCAGGAGTTGGTTCACAAAAGCAATGAATGTCCGAAGCCAAAGAAGAGAGCAATGGTTGCTGAGATTGAGGATGATGGTGAGGAGGCAGAATGTTCAAATGCACCTTATGTTGAGGAGTAAGAAGAATTATCTGGGGATGAAGGTTGTAACCTTATGATGAGGAGGTCATGTCTTACACCAAAGCAAGAAGAGGATTCTAGTTGGTTGAGAAGCAATATTTTCCAGTCGACATGCACTATTTTGGGGAAAGTTTGCAAGTTCGTTATTGACGCTAGAAGCTGTGACAATATTATCTCTACAGAAGCAGTAAGGAAGTTGAACTTGAAAACTGAGAAGCATCCTAAGCCGTACAAGCTAGCATGGTTAAGGAAGGGTGGTGAAGTGAAGGTGTGTCGAAGAGCTTGTGCGAATTTTTCTATTGGGAAGAAGTACAAAGATGAAATTTGGTGTGACGTTGTAGACATGGATGTGTGTCATCTGTTGTTGGGCAGACCATGGCAGTTTGATAGAGCGGTGCAACATGATGGTCGTGCTAATAGTTACAGTTTTATGTTCGAAGGTACTAAAATCACTTTAGTTCCTAAGAAGAAACAACAGAAGGAAAGCAAGTTAGAGGAGATTGAAGAGTTGAAAGCTTTATTATCTTTGAAGGAGTTTGTTAAGGAAGTTGAAGATGAGCCTGAAGTCTATTTGTTGATTGGGCGAGAGAGCAGAGAAGAGGTTGAAATTCCAGAAGAAGCAAAGCCAGTTTTGAAAGAGTTTGAAGATGTATTTCCAGAGGAGTTGCCTAAGGAGTTACCGCCACTGAGAGACATTCAACATCAAATTGATCTTGTTCCGGGAGCAGTTTTACCCCACCGACCACATTATCGAATGAGTCCGAAGGAACATGAAGAGTTACGAAGGCAGGTGGAAGAGTTGTTAGAACAGGGAAGTGTTCAGGAAAGCTTGAGTCCTTGTGCAGTACCAGCTTTGTTGGTGCCGAAGAAGGATGGAACATGGAGGATGTGCACAGATAGTAGAGCTTTGAACAAGATTACTGTACGTTACAGATTTCCTATGCCAAGGTTGGATGACTTGCTAGATCAGTTGAGTGGGGCTACTATCTTTTCGAAGATTGATTTGAAGAGTGGTTATCATCAGATTCGAATTAGACCAGGAGATGAATGGAAGACCGCATTCAAGATGAGGGAAGGGTTATACGAATGGTTGGTTATGCCATTTGGTTTATCAAATGCACCTAGTACATTTATGCGAGTGATGAATCAAATCTTTAGACCATTCATTGGGAAGTTCGTGGTGGTTTATTTCGATGATATTCTGATATATAGCGGGAGTACAGAGGAGCATGTAGAGCATTTGAGAAAGGTGTTAATTATTCTTCGTGAGGAACAATTTTATGCGGCTACGAAGAAATGTGTGTTCATGATGAGAAGTGTTTTATTTTTGGGATATGTTGTATCTGAGAAGGGAATCCAGGTGGACCAGAGTAAAGTTGAAGCTATTAGAAATTGGCCACAGCCGAGAACTATCACTGAAGTTAGAAGTTTGCATGGATTGGCGTCATTCTACCGAAGGTTTATTCCACACTTCAGTAGCGTGATGGCACCAGTTACTGATTGCATGAAGGGGAAAAAAATTTCTTGGACAGAGGATGCTGGGATTGCTTTTGAGGAGATCAAGAAACTTTTGACGACAGCACCAATTCTTGTATTACCGGATTTTCAGTTGTTGTTTGAATTGCATACTGATGCGTCGAAGGTTGGGATTGGAGGAGTATTGAGTCAGAATGGGAGGCCAGTTGCTTATTTCAGTGAGAAGTTATCAGGGGCTAAGATGAGATATAGTACCTACGATGTTGAGTTTTATGCAGTTGTGCAAGCCGTGAAGCACTGGAGACATTATCTTTTTCAGAAAGAGTTTGTTCTTTACACTGGTCATGAAGCATTGAAGCATTTGCAGGGGCAGGATAAAATTTCAGCGAGACATGCATCATGGATCGCTTATTTACAGCAGTTTACTTTTGTTGTCAAATATAAGTCAGGGGTGACGAACCGTGTGGCTGATGCTTTGAGTAGGAGAAGTCATTTGTTGACAACATTGAAGGTTGAAGTGACGGGATTTGAATTATTGCCAGAATTGTTTGAGGAGGATCCTTACTTTGCAAGGTTTGTTGAGAAAGTTAAGGGTGGAGATACTGATGAATTTATGTTGGTTGATGGATTCTTGTTTAAAGGAAATCGGTTATGTATTCCTGAGAGCAGTTTGAGAATGAAGATTATCAAAGAGTTGCACGAAGAAGGCCATGTGGGTAGAGATCGTACTTTGCAGTTAATTTCTCAATCTTATTTTTGGCCATCAATGAGAAAAGAGGTAGAGAGGTTTGTGGGGAGATGTCATATATGTCAGGTTTCGAAGGGAACAGCGACAAATGCGGGATTGTATATGCCATTACCTGTACCATCTAAACCATGGGTTGATATCAGCATGGATTTCGTTTTGGTTTTACCGAGAACTCAAAGGGGAAATGATTCTATATTTGTTGTGGTGGATAGATTTTCGAAAATGGCACATTTTATTGCTTGTAAGAAGACGGCGGATGCTGTTCGTGTTGCTCAGTTGTTCTTTAAAGAAATCTATCGTTTACATGGGTTGCCGGAGTCTATTATTTCAGACAGGGATACCAGATTTTTGAGTCATTTTTGGCTTAGTTTGTGGAAGATGGTGGGAACGAAGTTGAAATTTAGTAGCGCTTATCATCCGCAAACAGATGGACAGACAGAAGTTGTTAACAGATCGTTGGGAAATTTGTTACGATGTCTTGTACAGGACAATCTGAAGTGTTGGGACATGAAGTTATGCCAGGCAGAGTTTGCTCATAATCATGCAGTGAATCGTAGTACGGGATTCATTCCATTTCAGATTGTATATTCAAGTTTACCAAAGGGACCGTTGGACTTGACGGTAGTACCGCAACCGAAGGGGACGGTTAAACGGGCTGTTGATTTTGTTGATGAATTAACTGAATGTCATAAAATCGTTCAGGAGCGATTGGAGAAGTCAAATGAGAAGTATAAGCGAACTGCAAATTTGAAGCGACGAAATGTTGAATTTAACGAAGGTGATTTGGTGTATGCTGTGTTAACGAAGGATCGTTTTCCAATAGGCGCTTATAACAAGTTGAAAGCCAGAAAAATTGGTTCTGTCGAAGTTATGAAATGAATTAATGAAAATTCTTATAAGTTGAAGCTGCCGGAGGATGTATACACTTCTGACGTATTCAATGTTAAGCATCTTGTGCCATATTATGGAGATAAACATTTTGATGGGGAAGAATTTACAAATTCGAGGACGAATTTTTCTCAACCAGGGGAGGATGATGCAGCACGATCTACAGAAGTTCAGAGGTTAGGTCATTCACAACATAATGAAGCTTTTCAAACTCTTAAGTCGTGCACGAGTCAAGAAGTTTCGGTTTTAACTCGTAAGTCATGCACGAGTCAACTTAAGGAATCACGTGGGAAGGGAATACGAGTTAATGAAGAGGGCATAAGTCGTCTACGACTTAACAAGGAACCAGAGAGGGAAGTGGCATTAAGTTTACGACCTAACGAGTCTACGGGTTACGACCTAAAGGAAACCCGCCTCATCAACTTACGAGATAACGGATTAGTGCCATATTATGATGAGTCGTTTCCGCGACCTAACAGGAACGAGCTACGACCTATGGTTATACAACATAACGAAGGAACGAAGTTAAGTCACCTGGAGATGAGTCGTTCAGGGATGAGTCGCTCGGAGATGAGTCGTTCGGAGTTAAGTCGTATGGAGTTTTCTTAAGGCCTTCTTTAAGTCGATACCGACTTAAGCTAAGTCGTATGTCGTGTACTATGTTCTGATGTGTGTAAGAGTTGTTTCCTCGAGTCGTGTGTCGTGATGGACTTGTGTTGTACTGTTTAGGGTCGTTGTAACGAGTTAAGTCGGCCTGCGTTGAGTTGTAAGTCGCGTGATGTTGAATCGTGTTATGTTCTTAAGTCGTGAGTCGTGGAGGATGAGTCGTATACGACTTAAGGGCCGGTTGTGAACTACTATAAATAGCGAGTGTGTTGTAACTTTTTGGGAGTTGATTTTTGGAATAAAATTTCTTGTTGATTGCTGTGTGCTTTCTTCTAAAATTGGTAGTTGAGTGTAATCTCCTATCTCCTCTTTCGGTTAATCGAGTGCACTCGATTCAACGATCGTAGAAGCCGATTCACGGTATCTAGTGCGCTAGATCAACGTATGAAGAATCGTAGATCTTTGAACACGGTATTGTGCGCTATCAACGTGTTTGAGATAGCTAGAATTTGGTATCTTTGGATCAACGAATTTGGGCATTTTGGTATTCATCAATCCACCGATTGCTACTTTCACCGATTGAAGTTTATTTTGATTAATCCGCTGCGTCACTCAACCCCTCAAAAACATCATCACCATCATGCTTTTTGGGACTTGCTTTCTCAACTCCTTCGTCAGCAGATCTCCCGGAAGATCGTGGAGGTTCTTCCTCTTCGATAACTGGGCCAAGTTTCAGTGGATTAATCAAAATTGCTAGACGGCCCCGCAACATCAGTGAGAGTGGGGCACTTCACCAGTAAAGTTTCAGTGGAGGGATCTTTTGGCATGAGCTTTTCAGCCTCCGCTGGAGAATCGGGAACTTCACAAAGCTGAGTGGAACGAGAAGGGTGAAGGAGTCCAAACGGATGAAGGAATTCGTCATTCAACAGAAATTTTATGTCCCGCTCTTCAATTCGGATAGCCATGAGCCTCTCTAAAATTGGCTTGTGGCTGGGATCTTTAGATGAAGGGGGGAGCGCTGAAATGGAAAAACAAAATTAGCACTTGATAGTTCAGAATTCGCAAAACTCAAAGAATAGAAGAAGTAGAGATAGACGATCTCACTTCCTTCCCTCCACACAGCATAGAACCCCGGGGGGCATCGAACAAAGAAGAACTGGGTCAGGAACCCATGAGCAGTGTCGGGAAGGCCAACGATTAATTTGCGGTTTCGGGCACTTCTCACAACGGTAATGGAAGGATGATCTTTGGTCCGGGTAAAGGAGCATAAGTAACAGATTTCGTCAAAGTCCAGAAGTCAATTAAATGTTCTCCCAAATAACACGCACAACCCCATTAGGATTGCATAGCCATTGGGGTGTAGCTGGGATGGAGAAATGGCCAGTCGACGAAGAAGATGCTCGAGAAAGTTGTTGAAAGGAGGGATGGCCCCGTTCAGGCACATTTGTCGATTAACTGTCACAAAGTCGGGAGGTGCTACGTCGGCAGTATTACTTCTTCCGGGAAGAATAGCACCTGATTCAGTAATGCCGAACTGACCACACAACTAGCGAAAAACTTTGTATGATAGTGTGGTAGGGGCTCTTTCGGGAGGATTAACTAGTGGAGCCGGAAGAACAGTTGCCTCTCCAGTCTGAACTGTTGCATCTTCTTCCTGAGAAGTCATTCTACACAAGCAACTGGATATTCAAATATGAAGGTGCACGTTCCCTAAAAGTGTGAAGTGTCGTGCAAAACTAATAAAATAACAAGTAAATATAACTGGAATTAAACTGGTCGACGATTGAACGACTACGGTAATTTTAGAACTTGTTAATTTAAAGTTCAAGCATAATTTTAGTGCAGGCTGGTCAGTTCCAATTGACTATTTCAGTGTTGCTTTAATATTCTACTTGAAATCGATGGCACTTCGTTCACACAATTTATTTAAGTTAATTATCTGTTATTAACTAATCTGTCATTTGATGTGGGCGGTCGATGGCAGTATATTCGTCCCAATTTTCTGTAAATGTTGTATTGAACAGATTGTTAGCCTGCAAGTCAAAGTAACCTGTGAATGAATGCAATAAAATTCAACAGTTCAAAATTTATGCAATGGTTCAAAGTTCGAACAGAATTCATACAAGTCCTAACTCGTCAACGGCTCAAAAATTTTTCCTACGGGTTAAGATAAATCGTTGGTTCTTTGGCTAGCTCGTCCATGACCTAAGGATTGGGAAGCAAGTTAGGTCAGGTCACTTCAATTTTGAGTCGTTGATGTTTTGAGTCGGCAGTGCCCTGAGTTGTAAGTTGTGGAAAAAGGGAAAAGCTCTAGTTCAAAGTAGTAAGAAAATCTCCAAGTCCTATCTCGGCCACGACTCAAGGCTTAAGTCGTGAAGCATGTTGGGTCGGATCATGGTTAAGTCGCAAAGGTTGCTGGATCATACAAAAATGGCCGAGTCATACCTAAGGCAATATTCAACTCTATTTGGCCAACTCACCACCTAACTCCTAACCAGTTTACCTTCTAACTTTTAACCCAATAAACTCTCAATCAACAACCCTAGTCTTATCACGCCACTAAATCGCCTCAAGACGCAAATCATCAGATCAGACAACCTTAAATCCATTGATGGTTAGAGTGACCAAACTTGCAAGGCTCAAGGGAGTAAATTGGAGGTAAGGACGGGGCGCATAGGTTAATGATGATCGACAATCAGAAGGGAAGCAAGATTGCTTACGTAGTGTGATGTCAGAGATGATCGGAGGAGAATCAAGTTGGAATCGCCTGTGAGAACTTGGAGATGCGTTAATGGCGGATGCGGTTTAAAGGGTAGGTAATGAGAAGTGGGAGATAGGAGGAACGAATCAAGCGTTTTATATCTGAAAGAGCTGGAACTCGAATCGGCACACCCGGGTTATGATGAGTCGAAGCACACGACTTACGACTTAAGTGTGTGCTTCGAGGGGGAAATGTTAACCCCGTTCCAGCCTACGAGTTAAGAGGCCCACGAGTTAAAGGAGTCAACGAGTTAAGGCCCAGGATGGGCCACGACTTAAGGTGCTTAACGGTTCAGGAAGGATCTACGACTCAGGAAGCCTCACGACTCAACAAGTCACCGACTCAACAAGTTAACGACCTAAAGCTCAAAGCGACTTAAAGGGTTACGACTCAACGACCCAAGGAGAGATTGTACGACTTGAGGAACCTTACGACTTAAGGAACCTTATGAGTTAAGGAACCTTACGACTTAAGGAATCTTACGGGTCAAGGAAGGCTTGCGAGTTAAGACATTAACGACCTGAGGAATGTCACGACTTATGGAGGTCTACGACTTAAGAGGAATGCGACATAAAGGTGATACGACCTGAGACTTCAGAGACAAGTTCAATACCATGCTATAATGAGATAACTCGTTGACGACATACGACTTATGATGAGTCGTGTACGACTCATACTAACATCAAGGAAAGTTGCACTGGTTAACTCATGAATGGCTCAAGACTTGTGTTATTCATTTGAATGGGAGCATAGCTTTGGACCAAGCGGTGAGCTAACCCAGTAGGTCGGCCTCGATCTACTATGAGTCGTGTACGAGTTATGACCTAATTCCGAGAAATGCCTATAAATACGACCCTAGCTCCAACTAGAAAAGGACTTTTGCTCATTCATTTCAAATGCTGTTACTCTGCTGCATTCCGAACTACTTCAACACTTAAAGCTTTTGGGATACAAAGAACGCCTCAAGGAACTTCACGAAGAAATCATACATGTCCAACATGAGTTTAAAGATTATGATCGACATTGAAGTTTAGGCTACTTTTTCTAAGTCACTTGTAACTCGAAGTGTGTTGTAATCAAAGTGTAATTGCATCGACTTGTAATCAAATCGTCAATAAAGATATTCAAAGTGGACGTAGGCTCTCTCTTAAGCCGAACCGCTATAAAATTGCTGTTGTTTACTTCTTTTCCGCTATTATCTGCTTATATTCTGTTCCCGAGCTATCGGGTGGTGCTTTCACAATTGCACTTCATACACCGGGGTGTTAGTGTTCAAATTTTAGCGTTAACATTATAGAAAGCAGTAAAGTTTTGAGCTTCAATAAAAATCTTTCATTGTCGACTAAAGTACCTCAAATTAAGATGAAAAAATTCAAATTCACTTAGAGTATCTCTAATCTTGATGTTATTACAACATAACGTCAATGCCACATAGATAATTAAAAAAAATTATTCAACTTTGTTTCTCCAATGGTATTGTAAGTAAATGTGAATGATGATGTGTCAAGACTGTCTGGTGGTAGACATTCTACTTCACCATTTCAATTAATAAACACCATTAATATGATTACACATAATCAAAATTTATCAATGTCTGTTCATTTTACTAAAAGTGCATTGGAATAAAAAAAATTATAATTTTGTAATTTGAAATGAAGTCATTCAATATGTTATGCACAACGTTAAACAAACTATGTCATATAATTGATTCATGACACTACAACATAAGAGGGTTGGAGATGCTCTTGCTTTTATATTATGGTTTTTTCCACTATGAATTTGACAAAGAGTATTGATGTAACTAAATGTGGAATTGAGAAAAAGAAACGAAAAAGTGGAGGAGTAGATATGCGAGCCGAGTCAAACGGTGTTAACTCTTTTGTATGTGTCTTACTATGTGTTGCATGATACATACTATGAAGGTAAATCTGAACCACCGTTTGTCTTTTACGTTAAATCCAAAAAAAAATTATTTTAGCACCATTTTTTAGCCCTTAATATCACTGTGATTTTCTATTTAAATATTTGTTCTTTTTTTCTTTTCTACATTAAATATTTAAATGTAAACTTGTGTCCGTACTAGAGCATAAAGTTATCAGACTGGAGACACTCAAGATATGTGAAGGGGGCCGCATCGGGGGACCCAAAGACTGTTGTTCAGCGAATCATAGCATGGATTGGGTTGTAGCCCAAATTTGATGTGGTCCAATACAAATGGTGTGACGATACAATAGGAAAATCATTTAAAGAGAGTGAGCTACTACCTTAGTGGTGTGGAATTCAGTCACGATATGGACAGGAGAAATTGAATACCAAAATTAGCAGGTTGGATATCTAATTGGGCCCAGTTGTCCTCTATAGATGTTGGGTTTGGCTAAAAAGTGGGCTGATGGGTTAAAGGGATGATGGGCCTAGATAGAGAGAAGTTGGGAAAAACATGAGGCGCGAGACTGAGACAGCATAGGACTTTACAGAAGTGGGCCGGCCTGATATTCGTGTTGGGCTCGGAAGGACTATAATACTTGACGTACATGAAATTAACGAGGCCAGCAAATTAAATTAATATTATTTACAACAATATTTAACATGTAGATTAGTAATTCGTTGGTATTGATTGTTAGTAAGATCTGCTTTAGATATATTGCCTATTATACATGTACATAAATTATATAGAAAAATAAGCATAAAGACAAATTAGAAAAAAATTAGACTGAAGGACAGGGACGGACCTATTCATGTCTTACCCTAGGTTGTAGCCCAGGTGAAAATTGTGAAGCTATATTTTTGCCAGTGCTAAGTAAAACCCATTGTAAAAATAAACACATTTATTTCCATTTGATCTTAAAATTAATTAATGATATAGAAAAACAAAACTCATTTATTTATTTTCATTCTCTAAAGTTGTGTGATTTAAAATTGAATTTTACTATATTAGAGTTTGTTAGTTCATTAATATATTCCTATTCTACTCAAGCCAACGGTTCGTCTTTGCAAATCGAATTAAGCCATGATAAAAGAAGCTGAAGTTTGAAAAAAAGATAAATAAATCTAAAAGTGATGAAGTCAAGAATAGAATAAGTAAGACAAATCAAGTATCTTTTTATCTTATGTTTCATAAAAATTTGGTATTGTTTTAGCTAGTTCTCATCTAGTTATTTATTTTTTAATTTTGTTTAGTTTATGTTCAATATTTATTATCTTTAGTAATGGTTGTAATATGGTGTCACGCTCTTTTGGTGTGAGTATGAAGTATCAAAAATGCCCTTCAAAAGACATTACCAAATCTAATATCACTTAAAAGTAGGATATAACAAATTAATTTACTTTACTAATTCAAAAAGCCCCTCTACGGATATTACCAAATCATAATAGAACTTAAAAATAAGATCTAACAAATAAACTTCTTTTACAAATTCAAAATGTTCATCTACAAATATTACCAAATCTTAGTATCAATGGACCTAAAAAATAAACTTTATTTACAAATTCCTTCTTTATTAATTGATAATATATATAGAAATTCAAACTAAAATATTAGATATTGCAACTTTGAAATAAAAATTGAAAACCGCCTGATTTCAGTGCAATAGTATGGTGAACAATATATGTAAATCATTTATTTATTTTGAATGTGTTGAATAAAATAAAATTTATAGAAAAAAAAAACGATGTGTGAAGCACATGCCGTAGCGCTCGTTTCTAAAATTTGAAATTCTCAAGTTTAGCATAAACTTTTAACCTCACACATTATAACTATTTTTTCTTGAGAAGTATTGTTAAATAAAAACATTAGTTAGCCCAGGGTAATCTAAATTCCTAGATCCGTCACTGCTGAAGGACGTCGTATTTTCTTTTGAAGTCGAAGACAGTGCTAGTTATAAGTAACATTTTGTGTAGTGTAAAACTGAATATAATGCTAATTATAACTAACATTATTATACATGTAAACGTTGAATATAATGCTAATTATAATTAGTATTTGTCTCTCATTCTAAAAAGTAAAAATTTATATCCTTCAACCTAATTTGTATTCAAAGTTTACCTTTTCTCTAATTTTCCCAAAATCCATATTTGTTGTTTACAAAGGCTACACAACAATTTGAAGTCAACTCCACCATTCTTTTCATAACTTACCATAAAGCATAAATGACATCCATAAACAATTTGAGTGCTAAAAGATCAAATCCATTAAAACTCCAATATTTAAATTTTTTTTTTAGCCTCAATATTCTTTGCCATGTTTATTTCCATTCTCACAAACCTGTTTTATAATACAAAAGCTTCTGCATATAGTACATCATATAAGCCTGAAAATCCATTACAACCTTTTCACTAACCTTGACAACCCAAGCATCATTGCATAAATACCACTCACATCTTAACCTAATATACATTACATAGTGTCCCGAATTCATCCTACCAATATGAGAAACAATTCAAAAGAGCTCATAATCAGTATACGACCCACCACCCTCAGGTTCAAAGGTGGAAGAGGAAAACATATACTGTTTCAACTGAAGAGTAAACGGAAACTTCAAGTATTGGTCGATTTTCTTCGATGCTTCATGAATCATCGAATGTTCGAATCTTTTAACGTGGAGGCACAAAACTGTAGGCACTTTTTGTATTGACATCTGTTTGGTCCAGTCTTATTGATTTAACTGGCAATTCTGACAATATAGTTTTTGGTCAGAGCTGAGTTTTTCGGGTCTGGTGAAGTGGTCAAGGCAACTTGTTAGAGTTGGTGCTGTAGTGGTTTCTATAATGGGCTCGAAATCGAGAGAGATGTCTATGCATGGATCATACGTACTGGTGGTGAATCCACATTTGGTGCATGTGACATCGGATTTTAAGATCCCTGTAAAGACTTTGTGGGTAGCACAGGAAATTGCCGATGGCTACATGTATAATGAGCTTGTGTGAATAAGTTTCTTGAATTATAGTAATGATAAACATATTATTTATCATACCTTTGCTGAATTTGTAAGTCATCTCGTTTTCATGAATTTTGTCAAGCACTGAGATGAAAAACTCATGAGCGTTTTGCTGCTTGCAACCAGCAAAAGTTGGTGAATGTTGCTACCATCTGAGAAAAGTAGAACAGTAAAGTTTCTGAGCACGACAATTAGACGGATAATGTAAGTGTCTGCAATTATATACTTCATTTTATGTCAGATTTACAAATGGTAGCGGCAAAATTGAAGCAATATGTTATACTAAGTTGCTAACAATACTTGGCTGTCAGTGATGCATCTGCAATCCCCAGTCCATTTGTGCAGTTTAATCATCACATAATAACTTAAGCGGGGTAGCCATAAAAGAAATTCCTTTTCTCCTTTTTTTTATTTTTTTATTTATATGGAGAACCAAATTTCGCTTATAAACTTTAGAGATGTCAAACATATGCTCTGGATACTTGTTACGGAATTGTCAGTCTCGGTAACTATGTAGAAAGCACGAGTAATTGTTGCATAAGCAATAATCACACAGTCGGCAATTTGATTCATGCATTAAATGGTTTTTTCCACATATTTTGTGAAAGAGAATCAGCATTTAAGCATATGCTTAAGCAATGCTGGATGACCCCTTGCCTTTTTAATACAAATAAAATGAATTGAATGATAAACTCGTTTCAATAATACTTTCTAGTGCATTCTGGAAACAAATTTAGAAAGGAAAAATAATAACTGATGTGTAGTTCCATTCAGTCAAGAAGGAAAAGAGTATCCAGTATGATTCTGCTTCTTTTAAAATGCTTGAAACCTTGGAGAACAGATATTGTTTAACATGGAAAATAGTCGTTCTCTATAGATCAGGGCTGGACCTAACCATTTTGGCAACAAAAAGGAACAAGTCAACATTAGTTTTAGTGGTTGAACATAATGAAATGATGACTAGAGATTTAAAGTCATCCTTCCAGTTATGGAATGAGTTATTTATCTCACAATCCAATAACATTAAATGACTGATGTTAAATGGACAAGTAAAAGATATGAAGTCTTAAACAAACATTTTTTAATTTATAAGGAAAAAATGAACGGTGAGAATCAACTAGCGTACTTAAGTTTACAATCACATTTGTGCGCATAAAGATGAAGAAATAAAAGCAAACAATGGATTTAGAATAGAAATGTAAGCAACATTTGATATGAGATTAATGTAACAGTACGAGTCTCTTATTTTAATTTCTTTCCTTCTTTAGATATGGAATATTAAATGTTTACTTTATATTATGGACAAGTGAGAACGCCATTTACATACGTCTTCCAAAAATTTATTATATATATGTATGTATGTATGTATGTATGTATGTATATGTATATGTATGTATGTACATACGTATTTATGTATGTATGTATGTATATGTATATGTGTGTATATATATGTATATGTATATGTATTTGTTTATATATATGTGTATATATATATGTATGTATGTATGTGTGTGTGTATATATATAGCTACACATGCACAATACTAAGTGAACAAGGGATTCGTCATAAATAAGTTTGCAATAGCAATCACAAGAAAGAATATAATTATTTGCGCTCAAGCGACTGAGAAAAGAGATGAAGTTGTGTTAATTATTAGTAATAATATAATAGTGATGCTATTTATTTTATTTTTGATAACAAATATTATAATGTTTAATTTGTTTTTAGATGAGTGAAGGTGCCATTTACTCTTTTTATGCTTTTTTACTTCTTTTTTAACATGGTTAATTAGTCCTAGCAGGTTTTCAGTTTTGAGACTCGAACTGTTTTCACCTTTTTTAACCACATTTTATAAGGAAACAATTAAAAATATTTGCTAAGGGCGTATATCTGAAATAGGCCTATGTTACACTAAGTGAATCCTGATCAGATATGATCTTAAGGAGATAAAAAATTGACGTTTTAAATCGTTATATAAAAATGGCCACTCAGACCTAACAATCACATTGCTGCCGAAATCCACAAACAAACCGTAAACAATTAAGGATTTAAATCCAACATAAGATTACGTAATGTCTATTAGATAACTACTTATTATCATTACCCCAATTGGTTTTTTGATAACATGCGATTCTGTAATATGATTTTAGTGTAAGATTTAATCCATACGTGCTTAACTGTAATTATGCATAATTGACACATGTGTTCATCATCATCCAACCTAAATATTCACGTGTTTGGCTCGCACTACAAAAAACGCTTCGCATAGCGTCGACAGGAGCAACGGCTAGCGACGGCTAAAAAAAGCTGTCGTTGCTCGACATGTATATTTGCCAGACCCGAGCTTTCTTCTTCCCCATTCTGCAAAACGAAAAAAAATTAAAAAACCCTACCGTCGACCCCCCCCCCCCCCGTCGCCCCCCCTTCGGTACTCAAAATTTTGCTCCCTACCTCCCAAATTGATCCGGTATGTGTTCTAACCCTATTTTGTATTCAATTAGCGTTTAATTTGGGTTTAGTTGCGTGTTTATTGGGTTTAAAAATAGGTTGTTAATGGCATGTTTATGGGTTTGAGATTGGTAGTTATGTGGTATATGTATGTTGATAGTAGTATTGTAGGTTGATGTAACATCCCGTATTTTTTAAGCCATTAAATTTTGAATATTTAATTCGTTTCAAATGTTTAATGTGGATTCTTAATTGATTTTGCAATGAATGGATCCGGGTACAATCAGTGAAATAAGCTATAATTTTTAATTATAGTAATTCTGGTTGAATTTTAATAATGAGAAAATAATAATTTAAATATTCGGAATAAAAATAAAAGTAAATCTGGATGTAAATAGTGATGAAAATGGGTTTAAAAATTTATTTTGGGTTATTTGACTGTAAATAGTGTGGTGGGAATTTTAGAAGAATTTTAAAGATGATAAATTAATATTTGGGATTTTATATTAATTTAAAAATGAATTTAATATTATTAAAATACAATTTAATCAGATTTTGGTCCGGAATGAGCCAGAATGATTTTATTTGTGTTTATAAATTTTATATGATTTATTATTAAGTTATTAAAATTTTAAAAAGTGAAATTTAAAGCGTTTTCGTCAATTTTGAAAATCGCTTGATTTAATAGACGAGTTAAAATAGCCTTCCAGGGCACAGTCTCGGAATTCGACGAAACCACTTCCATTGGATCCGTAATAATTAGTTATTATTGGATTTCAATTTTCGTGGCAATCGGAGTTGTCGTTTGACCGTGGCAGCTCGAAACGCATTGAAATCGTTTTAATCGATTTGATTTTAAATTGATCGTTTAATTTCAAATCTCGCGCATACGATCAAATTAGTTTACGAAACCTGTTCCATTGTGTCCAGAACGCGGAAAAACCCTAGAATCGCCTGTCGGATTGCGAAGTTTGGAGGTCTTTTGCGTAAACGGTTAAACTGAGAAATTTTACTAATTAAATAATATTAACTATTTTATATATTCACGTTAATTATCCAAAACCCTAGCATTATCTCAGAGCCGCCGTTCCTTCTTGTTCCACGGCCGATAATCACCTCCTTTCCACTCCAAAAATCTCTCAATCCACGCACTTATTCACGAAATCTCCAACTAGAGAAATGAAGGGGATGTCAAGATCTTTAAGATGGACGGTGGTGATCGTATATGGATGTGTAGATGGCAGGCGAATCAACGTGGAAGGGCCGCCGATCGTGGTCATTTTCGTGGATCTAGGGGCGACCAGACGTCGCATCGTTTCAGGCGAGCGTGGAAGTTGAGGCGCTCTTCGAGATGGGAGGTTCTGATCGACGTGAAGGCGAACGATTTGGAGGCTATTTCGAACCCTAGTGCCGTGTGATGGGTTCCAATTAGCGTTTGGGTTCCTGTTGTTTGCGTTTGAAAGGTGGAAGAAGGATGCGGCCGTGTATTTTGGTAAAAAAAAATTTTAAAATTTAAATTCAAATCTTTAAATTTGAATAACTTTTTCGTATAAAATCAGATTCGTACGAAATTTGCGGCGTCGGAATCGCAGAAAAGAGTATTACAAGACGGTGCAGATCCGGAACCATTCCGGGCAAGTAGAAATTTGGGTTAATCGAATGTTGTTCGGTTTAATTTAAATTTCGAACGCTTGCCGAATCTCAAGGTGAGTTAATCTCACTCACATCTGGAATGTTAGCTGATTTAAATAGTAATATTTAAATATCTGTGTGATTGGTTGCATATAACTGTGGTTATCAGTCTGGATTGATAATTATATATGTGATGTGCTAATATTTGTGAATGCAGGGAAAAACAGGTTGGAGGGATCCAACTGGATTCCTGGCACTATAGTAATTATCTTTATAATTGATGTTGTGATCTGTTTATATATTGTGATGGATAACTCTGGACTAAATTGTATTGTGATATTGCTGGATAAATATATACACAGAATTTTTAGAATAAAATAAAAATAATTTGGATTTTTAAAGAAATAAAAGGAAATGATAAATAAAGAATTTAAGGGAATTAAATTTGAAATCTGGTTTGAGTGAAGAATGAAAACTTGCAAAGTTGGAAATAAAAATAAGTGGAACATTTATTAGTTGATAAATGTGAAAGTATGGATTTTTGGTTATAATTTCAATAAGAAATTATAAATTGTTAAAAATAACAATGAGGTTATTTTGATAATAATGTTCCCTGGAATTAAATATGATGTGAAAAGAAACCCTTCAAATTAAATTAGAAATAAATTGCAAATTAGAATGTCGCAGAAATATTATTTGAAACCCTTGAAAAATTTAAGTAGGTAATTAGTTAAGCAATTCCTTAAGTATGATTTCATTAAATAAATCTATAATAGTTTATTTAAAAAGGCCTTTAAACTTATATTTTGGAAGTGAATTTCCGGAAATGGAAATGTGGTTAAGCTTCGTAAGAAGTTATTTTTAACCTGGAAAGGAAATCTATGTTATTAAACATAAGTCTGAATTGAAATATAATCGACAGAAATTATAAGAAGGATTTTTGGGATGTTTAAGTGGAAATGAGTTTCCTTGGAAAAACCTAGTTCAATTTTTAAACAGATTTTATTAAAAAGGAAGTCTAAAGTTCAAACTTGTTTAAAGAGTGTGTTGAAAAATTATTATTTTAAAGTAAATATTTATAAATTAGCAATAGTAAATTTGTATGAATATCTTAGTAATCATTTTTACAAATGGATTTATTTAAAGGCTAGTTTTGAATAAAGATCATTTGAATTATTAAGAATCCTTTTTAAAACTCTGCCTTTAAATTTAGTTTAACTAAACTTTTATGTAAACCAAGTTTAGATCTTAATAAATAGTTTTCATTCACTTATTTTAAAATTTATATTTTTGAGTAAGTAACTAGAAGTAAATTTACAAATTTTAATGTATATGTCAATATGAAATGTTTTAACGGTTTTTAAATCTAAATGTTTTGAACTTGGTTATTTCCAATGGGAATTAATGGTAAAGTATTTACTTTATAAAGGAAGAACTTTGGGAAATTGTTTTCAAATGAGCTTTGAAAATTTGGAAATATATCTTCTAAAGTTATTGAGGCAAATAAATAATGTGGGAATTATTTATTGTGTGTTGGATGCTTATGGATGTTTATGAATATAAATTGATAGTTAAATCACCGACTATCAATATTGGACAAATGCGTTGATCGTTTCGAAGAGACCGGGATCGAGATTTATTTCTCGAAAACCACTTCGATCTGGTTTGTACGTTTCGTGCGAAAAACGTGTTCGGAGTCGAAGATGGAGCAGTGAAGTGCAAGGGCTAGTCGCTACTAATCCTGAGGATATTTCCAAAATGGATGTAGTAGGAGTAGTGCCTTCGGTTCCGTTCGAAGCCGGGACGGACTTGTATGGACGAATGCTTGCGAAACATCGTCAGGTGGGCGATGGGCATTCTAAGTGAAAACGTTCTAAAGGTAACGCTTAACCTCAAGCCTCATCAACCGGGAATGGCTAAAACAGGGGAGGTGCAGCAAGGTTAGGTGGGTCATGCCCAAGCAGGACAAGATTTTCCCCTGTCTAGATGTCCCTTTATATTCGCTTAGTGGGTGGTTGGTCGCGCCAACCACGGGGTTATCTTGTTCGGGACTATTCAGTAAGGAATGGTTCCGGCCTTGTGTTGCAGGGGAGCGGGCGTACTCCTCGGTACTTTAACCTAGGCCAGGTACTGTGATGGGCGGTACCCCAGTAGCCCAGCCATTGATGGAAATCCATTCTCCCTACGAGCCTTGTACGAGTTTTGTTTGTATTACCCACTTTTGTGGCTAGTAGCTAGAATTTAATAGATGTAACAATTTCGGCTATTTTATAAGTATTTGTATATAGACCCTATTATAATATCAGAGGATTTCTATAAAAAGTGTTTTAGCTATCGTAAGGTAAAAACCCGACATGTTTATATGTGGCGTGGTCTTACGAGATACTTTTGTTTTTCAAAGGATTTTTGAAACTTTAATAATCAATTTGGATGCATTATTATCAACTGGTATTCCAGACTTACTTGGGTGTTATTTCATTATAATGCTTGGGTCAGACCGATTATTATATGTACAGGACTTGATGCCATGAAGCTGGAGAGGAGCTGGAGTCCGAGGCGTATTATCTATACCTATATATATGTATATTCCGCTGCTGCGAATTGTATGGTATGTCTGATTGGTAATAGTTGATGTATGAGATACTCTGATGATATGTTGTATAAAAAAAATTATAGAATTCATTTTGTGTAAAGTCTATATTTATTATTATAGTTTATTCCGCTGCGACTGTGAGATTCTGATATTGTTTAGTTTCTTCTTCTTCTATCTCTTCTTCTTTAACCCTAATGGTTCGTAATTCCGTGCCACTTGAGTTAATAGAGGTATAATAGTGTTGATTCAAGGGGTACGGATTTGCGGGCTGTTACATTTGATTTGAGAATAAAATCATTTTATTTCGATGTTGAAAACGATGATTAACGCATACTATTATGATGTTGGTTATTGTAGAATTAATGATTGGTGATGTGATTTGGATTAAGATGGTGATAACATGTTTAAGATGCTTATTGATAAGTTTATGCAATGTTGGTTGTCGATTAGGTGAAAATTTAATTATTTAGCATGCGTTAGTTATAAGTGTAAGTACACTACAACTGTGTATTTTGTTCAAATATATCATTTATGCTCACTTGCAATAGCCATGCTAAAGTACTCATAGCCTAAAAGAATTACAATGATTCACTTTTGTCTCATTGTGGAATTTCCAATTAAACATATACAGTTTAAAATAAAAATAATTCAATTTATTATAAGTGCTAACTTCTAATTTGATTTAAAAAAAATCGTTATTTAAAATTTGACTTAGTTAGCCAAATTTTAAAGTACGTACTAAAATGTGAAATTTACTTGACAAATATTTATTGAACGTATTATTGAAAAATTTATAGTTGTTAAAATATAAATTAGAAAATTTGTTTTATTTGTGTGAACCCCTTAGACAATTTTTGACCCCGTCTAACAAGTGTTGTATATGATCGTTAAATGGATGTTCGTTTTTACACAGAACGGACATCTGTATTCATCTGATACAATATTTGTTGGATTTGTCCCAGTATTGGACAAGATACAAACACAATAACGTAATCGCAGTTTATAAATCATT
The DNA here is from genome assembly GCA_030765085.1 of Allium cepa. Lineage (NCBI taxonomy): Eukaryota > Viridiplantae > Streptophyta > Magnoliopsida > Asparagales > Amaryllidaceae > Allium > Allium cepa. The sequence continues at coordinate 168,099,040 of CM060929.1, forward strand.
TCAGTTTAAACGGTTAACGAAATTTCGATGGCACTTCCTTTTTTTCCCTGTGTACGTGCATTTGTGTACGATAAAGGGAATAAAGGGAAGTGCTGCCGAAATTTTGTTGAATCGTTTAATCTGAAATGATTTATAAAATATGATTACGTTATTGTGTTTGTAATGGGAAGTAGGATGACCGGCCGTTAAACAAGTATTAACAAGTGTTGTATATGATCTGTATTTTATAAAACAATCAAATAATGTATTAAGTGCAATTTACTAAAGTAATAAAATTTAAAAGTTAGTTTGAAACTAATAAATTTGTTCATTCTAATTTATTAAAGTTTGTTTAAAATTTACTAAAGTTAGTTTAAAATTTACCAAATTAATAAAGTTGGTCTAATTTACCAAATTAATAAATTTACTAAAGTTCAGTCTAATTTGTCAAATTAATAAAGTTACTAAATTAATAAAATTTACTAAAGTCCAGTCTAATTTGTTTCAGTGAAGTGTTTGTTTGAATTTTCTAATATAATTTTTGCAAATCAGGAGATATGTTCGATTATTTTCTCGATCGTAGTTGGATGTATGAATCCCAAAAAGGTATGAAAGGATCAATAAAGGAAAAAAAATTAACGGTGTACACGAGTTTATTAGATTTGCTAAATCTAATAATGGAAATAACGTAGACATTCGTTATCCGTGTGCTAAGTGCAAACATCTGAAGCATTGGAAGGCAGATGTAGTAGAAGTTCATTTGTATAAATTTGGTTTTGTACCGAATTATTATTTATGGGATCGTGACGGAGAGTTTGTTCAATATACACCGAATCCTGTAGTGGAAGAGGATGATAATACAGCGGCAAATCCAATAGAAAATATGGTGCAAGATGCAGCCCGATCAATGTTTCCATCTTTAACGATCCCGAGTTTTAATTTATTTTAATTCGACAATTAATTTAATTTTCGAATAAAAATTGTGTAATAATTTGTAATTTATACAAAATAAAATAGTCGATAGTTAAACTTTACAAGGAAATAAAGTTTGTGTTGATGTTAAACAAATATTTAAGTAAATTTATAGTTATATAAATTATGAAATGAACATATAAAAAGTTCTAGAAGTAAGTATTTAAGTTAAAATAGAAGTAAATGTTTAAAATAGAATAAACCATATAAATATTAAAAAGCATAAGTAGAAAATATAAAATGATAACAAATAAAATAAATTCACTTATGTATTAAAATTGAATAGGTATGTAACCAGACAAAACAAGATAATAAAAGACAATGTTATAGTTCATGTCAAACAAATCAAAGACATAAGTAAGAAAAGCAAACAAAATAAGCTACAGCCACCAAAAATACAAAGTATGAACTGTAAAATAGTACAAGTACCTTCATATTATAAAGCAAAGAATGTATACCCTATCTACCATACTTCTAGTACGCCAAAGCAATGTTATCAGCCACCACCGAGATCTTGTTTCATAAAACAAATGGAAATATAAGTATATACAAAATCTCAGCCTATAAATGCATAGATGTTCGGCCTTGCTTGTTGTACAAAGCATTAAATGCAAGTATCTAGTGTATTTTATAAACAAATAACAACCTGTACAACTATTCTCTTTCCATATATCCACCCTCTTTATCATCAGTTTGATCAGTTCAAAGCTAAGAAAAAAAATCTGATCAAAGCCTGTGCATATTTTCTTCAATCTGGAAATTTGTTTCTGCATGCAAACTTGAGTTTTTAAGCAATACCATCTAAATCTTAAACAAATTCAACTGGAACAACAATTAGCTCAATTCAAACAAGGCTCATTCATTTCCTCTTCAAGAATGAAACCTGGTGATTGAAACTCAAAAACAAAAGCATGCAAGATCAACATCAAACTTTCAAACTTCAGATCAAAAACAAATGCAGGTTTCCACATTCAAATCATTTTCCAGGATATAAGAAAGAAAAGTTTCTAAACCTGAGCCTCTGTTCTTTTTGACAGGTGAGTAACTTAAATTTAATGATGCTTAAGTAGATTCACATATATATTGCTTATGTCTAAAATGAATATGTTTATATGTACACATATTTATAAAATTCTGTGTATATGGGATGCCTGCATATTTAGTGATCTGGAAAACATCTTTGTTCTTGTTTCTCCCAGTTCAGATTTGCAAATAAATTCCCATCTTTTGATCTAATCATTGTTAGAGCTTAAAAGATAAACAAAAGTTGTTTGTTGATTTTAAACCAAGTTTTAAAAATTTATTTTTGTTCAAACAATGTCATATTAGCTCTGGAAATCAAAGGAACCTAAGCAAACTTTAAATAAGTTAAATTTCCAAACATTTTAATTCACGAATTCAGGTTTGTAATCTAAATTCATACACTATAACATGAATTTTAAAACGTTAATCATGATTTTTCGAGTTAGGAAATGAGAGCAGTTTTTAGTTGAACGAAGATGGGTTTTTGTCGAAATCCAGGCGATCGTAGGGTAGTTGATGATCGAAGTGTCGTGTGGAGGTGGGTGACCCTACGGTGAGTCGAGGAAAAATAATTGGTGATGGCCACGGCCATGGTGGCGGCAGCGGCAAGTGTTTGGAATTTCTAAACCTAATTTTAGAGAGGCTGAGTTTTTCGTCTCGTTCATCATCGTTGGACGACCGAGTGCAACATGGTTTTGGGGATTGGTAGAGGAGAGGTGGACGAGGCTACGGCCGAAGGCGCTGGTGATCCGGTGGTCGAGGCGTCGCACACGAGACGATTGACAGGTTTCAAATGGTGTTTCCTGTCATTGTTCCAGGTTTGGGCTCGAGTGCACAATTTCAAATTTGATTCGTTGCGTGTGTTTCGATGGTTGGGATCGGAGCTGGGGATGACCTTCAACTTGCTCGAAGCATTGGTGGCGAAAGGAGGTGGGGAATGGTGGCATGCACGTGTACGGCCAGGCATTTGTACCCGGTGTTGGGTTCGTGTGTGAGACTCAGGGAAGACTCGAGTTATTCGAGTACGTTACTCGAAGAAGCGGGAGGAAGACTCGAAGCAAGATTGGGTTTGTCTCGAGACAGTAGTGCTTACAGGTTTTAGACAACCTGGAAGCAAATTTTTCTTTTTCTAAAGCAAATTCAAATGAACTTTAATTTGTAAACTAGATTTAACAAAGCTTAAATCCAGGTTGAAGTTGAATTCAAGTTTATTTTTGAATTCAAATTTGAAATGAAATAAAAGTGTAAAATAATTAAAGGTGGATTTCAGGTTTTAAAAGAAATAATAACCTGACTGTTTTCAGATTTTATACCTAAATTTAAATTTTGAAAAACAGGATTTTAATGGTGGTTTAAATTCCAAGATAAAGTATAGATAAAAAAACAAGTTAAAACCAAAGTTTAAAAATCAAAGATAAATGGATGGATTCAAGTTTCTTTAAATTCAAATTTGTGATTTAAATCAGTTTTTAAATCTGAATGTTTTAAAACAAGCTTAAATTAAATAGTTTTTAATAAAAAGATAATTAGTTCCCAAACAAATGTTTAAATTTGATCTTTGATTTAATTCTTCTATTAAATGATTTTGAATGAAAGTTAAATAATTTGTTAACTTGAATTTGCAAGTTAAATAATTAATGTAATTAAAAAGCTAAACTTTTAAATATAAATTAAGTAATCTAGTTTAAAATTTTCTTACATAAGTTTCATATGTAAGTAATAAATGTTATTTACATTTATTTAAAAGATTATAAATTGAATTTAAATTTGGTTATTGTTTAAATAAATAATCATTTTGAATCTTAAATTCCAAATGGAATTTGAATTTAAATTTAAAATGTAATGTTCTAATACACTTTAATACTAATGAAGTCATTAATAAAGAAATAGATTATCTTAGAAATTATTAAGGTATTAAAATGATTTAAATGAATAAGATAATCAAGGAATGACTTATTTATTTAATTTATAGATTAATAATTTAGATTAATTTATAATTAGAAATTAATTAAGAGGTAAATTAATTATATAATTGGTTCAAAATTCAATTTAATTAATATGATTGATTAAGAATAATTTAATTTATTAAAGTGTTTGATAAATTAATTTATATTAAATGATTTGGAATTAATAAATCATAATTGGATAATAAATTCATAAGTAATTAATTAAATTGGAAATGAATTGAATTAATTAGGATTAAACAATTTACTAGTCCTGTTTATAAATGATTATCAAATGCTTGACCTTACTTATGAATGATTGTATTGTATGAGATGCCTTGAATTGATTGTCCTATCTGATCTGTGATATGTTATTCTGTAAATTGTGGTATGTATAATTTATTAATTTATTGATGATACATCTGTATATTAACTGTGAATCTTTGAATGACGATAAGCGTTATAGTTTATATCGCTTATTAACTATATTTTGTGTTTTGATCTATAATGATTGAATGATGTTGCACTATTGTGTTAAACCCCTGGACCACATACACACAAATATGGATTTCACGAGGAAATCGATTAAGTCACAGAGTTTTGAAAATAGTTTTGAATTTGAATATTTGAATTCAAATGTTTTGGAAATGGATTGGGTTTAAAGTGAAAAGCTTTTGAAATGGAATTTCATAGATGAAATTTATTTTGAATAACTCGATAAAATATGAAGTTGAATAATTTGATTTGAACTTAAATTCAAGATTTGAAATTGAATTCTATGATTTAAAACTAGGGATTAAAAATGTTATACCAGTTATATATGGGTTAAACTATTTTAAAAGTATTGATTTGGGGATGTGAATAGAATTCAAGGGCTTTAACTCGTGTAAATATAATTGGATTTTTCTGAAACGAAAACTGTTGTTTTCAAATAATAAACGCTTTCACATAAGAAATGAACGTCCAATTTGTGTTAAAAAGAACTTCAAGTTTGAAAATGAAGATAAATTCCAAGTTATGAAAATGATTTGAAAGCTATAAGTTGAATCTTGATTTAAAGATTCAACAAGTTAATCGAATTTTGAAAGCTATGAGTTAAATCTTTGATTTAATGAGTTAATCCAATTGGAATGGAAATTGTTTTGAAGTCTATGAATTGGTCTTTGTGAAATAAATCTTTTTGTAATATAAAGATTTGAAATGGTAATTGGTTTAAACCATTTGAAGAAAAGTTTTGGGTTTTAAGTTGTGACTTAATTGAAATCCCAATATCCATATGTTTTTGAAATACTGCGCTCACTGTTCGGTTTAGCCGGGAGAGGACCTTTGTGTCATATATCCCATTCCGAATATGTGATATGTCGTTATGGATAGCATTTGAAGACCAGTGGTGAAGACCGGATATTTTTGAAAGTGAAAGGACAACTCATCGAATGTCTTTGCATCGAATGGTCCCCGGTATAGAGACTCCATATGTGATGGGAAGTCCGAACGTGATTAGTGAATATCCGGATTTCAAGGACTTCTTTGGAAGTGCCTTCGGTTCTGTTCGATCCCGGAACAGACTTGTATGGATAGTATGTCTGACATTACAAATTGAGATATAAAGATGATTTCTTTCAAATATATTTCTGTTGGTGGCGGAGAATTTATTCTCTTAGCTTAACACCCTTCTCTGAGACGTACGAGTTCAGAGGTTATGTAGTTGATGGTTATCAGCGATATATTCCCAATTTGGTAATGTGACATGCTGAGTGTTGCTGTGAAATGATCATTGTGTTGATCATTTGTGATAGGATCATTTGTTTGATCGTTTATCTTTGTGATCATTTCTATGATCATTTGTTGACCCAAAGCACAGCTTTTGTATAAAGCGTGTTTTTGTGGACGAGACTTCGTCGAGCCTCACACCTCGGAATGGTCAAAACAGGAAAGATGCAGCAAGGTTATGAGGGGTAGCTCCCTTTAGGGTATGTGCATTTCCTTCTGGAAAAGGATGGTATCATGGTATGGAGCCCGGATACTTACTCATGTTGAAACACTTATTATTATGGTGTGATGTTGATTAGAGAGCTCTCGGATAAAGGTCCCAAAGGACCGGGGGATGGCATACTCGTGTCAGTTGTTACCCAGTTAGGGGTAACCCGGCCTTGTGTTGGTAGAGATCCGGTTTGGTTCTCGGGGACGTCCTTCCAGAGGCGTTCTCATGTGGCAATGGGAAGTTCCTTGGCCTGACCATTCGTTGGAAATCCAAATAAACAATACGAGCCTTGTACAGTATTAGTTGTAGAACCTGCCATCTAATATGGTAGCTATAGTAGGTATAATATAATGGTACCTATGCTGGCTAAGATTTATATTCTACTTTCGAAATGATTTGTCCTACACTATGCACTAGTAATAATATCAAATGTTTCTTTTTAATGCATATCAAGCATCTTTGACTAACATAAGAAGAAATCTCCTCCAAGTCTGCGTTTGCATTGTGTGTGTGGCGGGAGGTCTTATGGTAGTCTCATTTTTAAAAGCATTGCGAATTGACTTTAAAAATATTCCTCTATTTTGATTTTGAATAAAAGATAAACTGTTTTTTTTGTTGCTCACACCAGTCCCACGACTGATCCGGAGTTTATTGTTCCTTTCCTAAACTCTGGGTGCTCAAATTTTTTTTACATGAGCAGTCTAGAGTTGGGTTTTTCAGATTATTAGGTTTAGTGGATTATTTGGAGCTAGTTCAGTCTTTGGATACGGACTGCACTTGCTTATCCTTGTGCATCGTTAGTGGGAGTTCAAGCTATTTCTGGATTGATGCTTTGGAGATGGAGTTACTTGTTCCGCTGCTGGTGTTATCGTTTTCTTTTCCGCTGCTATTTTATTGTATCATATCTCTGATGTATATTGATATTCATTGTATCACTATGTTGTATCAGATATTGTATCTGTACTGTATATCAATGTATTATTCTTTTATTCCGCTGTGTTATTTACTTAATGTTGTTATAAGCTCCGGCGAATTGGATTTGAACGGTCGAATATATGGCATTCGAATACGATATGAAGTATGGATGTCGATTTTCGAGCGCGCAAAATTCGATATCGTTACACCATCCATTGATCAAGACGACATTGAAAACGAAAATGGTGAAGAACCGACTATGGAAGCTAAAAAAAATTATGATTTATTAGATTCCGCCAAGAGACCATTGTGGGAAGGATGTGAAAGTGGAACCGAATTATCTGTAACCGCTGAATACATCATGATGAAATCAAAATTAAATCTTACAGAAGCAGCGTTTACAGCAATTGTACAAACTGCTAAACGACACATGCCACCCAATAATTTGATGTGCGATAGTCATTATAAAGTTAAAAAACTTATGTCTGCTTTTGGATTGCCATACCAGAAGATAGATACATGTGTTAAAGGTTGCATGTTATTTTGGAAAGACGACGCTCACCTGAAAAAATGTAGAATATGTAACGAGGAAAGATACAAACCAAGGAAAAAGAAAGGAAAAGAAGCCCCTTATAAAAGAATGCATTGTTTACCCATCACTTACAGACTTCAACGGCTGTATGCTTCTTCTGCTACACCATGTCATATGAGATGGAACAGCGTGAGAACACCAGTAGAAGGAACATTGATACATCCATCTGATGGAGAAGCATGGAAACATTTCGATAGGACGTATCCTTAATTTGCTCGAGAGAGCCGTAATGTTAGGCTCGGTTTATGTACAGATGGATTTTCGCCATTCTCTCAATTTGGTAGTAAATATTCATCATGGCCTATTATTGTCACTCCTTATAACTTACCTCCATGTATGTGTATGAAAACTCCATATATGTTTTTAACGATTATCGTTCCCGGTCCTGATGATCCGACTCAAGTAATTGATGTTTATCTACAACCGTTGATCGAAGAATTGAAAACACTATGGCATGAAGGAGTTGAAACATATGACATTTCGAGAAAAAGAAATTTTCGTATGTTCGCTTCTTTATATGGACTATTAATTATTTTCCCGCATATGGCATGCTTTCAGGTTGGAGCACAGTTGGACGTCTAGCTTGTCCATATTGTATGGAAGATTCATGAGCATTTTCATTAAAGTACGGCAAGAAAATTTCCTGGTTTGACTTTCATCGTTGTTATCTACATATTAATCATAAATTCAGAATGGATAAAACGAACTTTAAATCTAACAGAGTACAGAACATGCTACCACCTAAAGTTTGGACAAGTAAAGAGATATATGAAATCGTGAAAGACTATCCTAAGATTCATGAAACTGGGAAACAGGTCGACATTCCGGGTAAATCGGACATTCATAACTGGTGCAAGCAAAGTATATTTTGGGAGTTACCTTATTGGAAAAATCTCTTACTACGACATAATATTGACGTCATGCACAATGAAAAAAATGTGTTTGATAACGTTTTTGATACAGTTTTGAAAGTAAAGGAGAAAACCAAGGACGATGCGAATTCGAGACGTGATATATTCCATATCTGTAAGGGGCCCGAACTTCAGTTGTACGATGATAACAAAAAACCCAAAGCATGTTATGAGTTAGACAACAAGCAAGCAAAACTCGTGCTCAAATGGGTTGAAGGACTAAGATGTCCTGATGGGATTTCTTCTAACCTTCGCAGATGTGTTGACTTGAAAAACAATAAATTGAGTGGGATGAAAAGTCATGATTGCCATATCATGATGGAATATTTCTTACCTGTGATATTCAAAGAACTGTTGCCAACAAAAATATGGAGTCTTATAATAGAATTAAGTATGTTTTACAAACAGCTTTGTTCGACCACGTTAAATGTAGAGCATTTACGTAAACTTGAAGTAGAAATTCCTGTATTGCTCTGCAAACTCGAGAAAATAATTCTGCCCGGTTTTTTAATGTAATGGAGCATTTGCCTATGCATCTGCCATCCGTAGCACTCCTTCGAGGTCCTATGCAATATGGATGGATGTATCCATTTGAGAGGTGATTTTAAACTCCTCAATATTCTTGTTGATTAGTTGAAAATGTATATTCTTGTACCAATATACAAAATTAATTATTTTTGTTGTAGGTACTTGAATCATTTGAAGAAAAAAATTAGACAAAAAGCACGAGTAGAAGGTTCGATTTGCAAATCGTACCTTGAAGAGGAAGCTTCTTTTTTTTTCTCACACTACTTTAGTGACGATGTGAACTTATCGTTTGTAAGTGTTCCCCGTAATGAAGAAGCTGTTGAGCATGATTATTCTCAAACAATGTTTTGCCCAGCAGGTTTGATGGTAGAATAGCTGCTGTGTGCACAGCAGGTTTTGCCCAAAAAAGCGACGGCTAGCAACGGCTAGTAACGGCTTTCTGGGCAAAGATAGCGATGGCTAGCGACGGCTAGTAACGGCATGTAACAGACTTTCGGGAAACAAACTAACTGCCACGTGGCGTTGGCATGTGTACGTTGCCGTCGCTTGCCATCGCTTTTTTAGCGACGGAGCCGTCGCTATTGCCGTTGCTTTTCCTAGTGGCAACGGATTGAATAGCGACGGCAATTAGCGACGGCTAGCAACGGCCGTCGATGCATTTTTGTCGTTGCTATACGCTGCCTTTGTTGTAGTGTCGATACACCATGCGTGGGATGTTTTGAGAATATTCTTCACATCACCAATTTATTTAGTGATTAACAATGTTTCTCTAATAATGTTGAAAGTTGATCTTATGGTAAAATAGACGTCACCGCCACCATCATAGGGGTTTGACATAAGCTTGCCTCCAAGCAACTTAAATTTGTTGACAGAGTGCGACCTACTGAAATCTTAGTACAATCTATATTATTACTATTATTCTGGAATATTGGCTCTAATGCATGCATGTCTTGGAGATCGAAGTTCGACCTCTAGATATAACTTGAGCTTGAAGTTTTACCACTTGACATTGTGATCATTCGCAGTACAATCCAGATTTCTTTCATGCATCAATAAAATATATTTCTCAAAACAACTGACAATCAACTTGAATAGCATGTGACAGTAGTAATACCTGGTTGACCTTGTAACTAAATTTGGCACATCTGCTTAATAATTGCATGCATAATGTGCATGATTTAAGGTCTTGAAACCATATACATATTAACTTGTGCACGTGTTTTTCTACATCAAAGGGAAGAAAACTAAGCATCACGAATAAATAGACATCCTCTTAGTGTAAAAAAAACCAATTATTGGGCATACATAAAATGATCAAATTTGAAGGCTGATGGTCGTAAAACAAGAAGTGATAGTTTGATAGGATATTTATCACTATTTGGAAGTTGTAGTAATAGTGAGTGAGAACGAAGAGAAGATAGAAGTAGAATAAGCAAGAGACAGCAAAAATTAGATAGAAGAAGAAAGAAGAAGACGAGAAGGACACTAGACAAAATAATAGTTAATAGAAAATTTATAATAACTTCCACACATTTCCACTCATTCAATACCTATATATAAGATTACATAGTCCTACTATAGAATTGGTTACATAAAAGACAAAACACAATTTACTAATAATCATTTGTTGGGGTAGCTAACATGGTTTCCAAATGCAAAAGGTAGAATCCTATAATAGTATTCTAGTGCACACATTTAGCAGCTTTGTGCGTTTTCATATACCATAATTGTAGCATTAATCTCGAGTTAATTCCCAAATCTAGCAAGTAGCACCAGTAGAGACACCGTAACATAATTTCTCATAGAAAACATGTCGAGAAAAATCTAATATTTTACCCATTCTTCTTTCTGGAAATATTAATTTGGCAGCTTAAAAGAATTTTAAGAATATTCACTTTTTACCTTATTCCCTTAATTCCATTTCTGATTGTTATTTTTGACATATTATTTGTTTTACTTCTATAGAGGATTTTTTGTATGATTGGAATGTTAACTATACTACATAATGAAAAAATTACTTCCAACAAATATTTGTTTGAAACAGATAATTGAAACTGCATCAATTATGTTTCATGTAACACTGTACTAGCGTAGGCAATCAACTTACCCCTCTGCATTAGTATAGCACCTAATCCTATTCCACACACATCAGTATAAACAACTAAATCTTGATTCCCCTCCGTAACCACCAATACAAGTGCATGGGTCAATAATAGCTTCAAGCTCTGAAATGCTTCCTCATACTTATCGATTTATACAAACTTTACATCATTGCATGTTAGCTTAGTAATCGGTGCTTCTATCAGTGAGAAATCCTTTATAAACCTCCGATAATACCTAGCCAACTCAAGTAAACTTCTTATCTCAATTACCATTTCTGGTCTCTTCCAATTATTAACGGCTTAGATATTTTTTGGATCAACTGACAATCATTTCTCCGAAACCACATGACCAAGAAACTTTACTTCTTTCTTCCAAAAATGGCACTTGGAAAATTTTACGTTTAGCTGATGCTGCCTCAGCATCTCCAGCACAACCCTATGATAAACTTCATGTTCCTTCTAATTCTTAGAGTATATCAAGATATCATTTATGTAAACTAACACGAACCTGTCCAAGTGCTCCTAGAAGATCCGATTCATCAAATCTACAAAGAATGTCGACGGATTAGTGATTTTGAACAGCATAACTAACCCTTCGTATGACCAATATCTTGTTCTAAACACCGTTAAAGGTATACCATCCTCTGCCACTCTAAGATGATGAAATCATGTCGGCAAATCTAACTGAGAGAATACCTTGGCCCCACTTCACTGGTCGAACGAATCGTCAGTGCTAGGAAATGGATATCGGTTCTTTATCATTTTATCATTTAACTTACAATAATCTGTACATAGCCTTAATGATCTGTCCGACTTCTTAGCAAATACTACTGCTACTCCCTAAGATGAACTGCTAGGTCTAATAAAACACTTACCTTCAAAATCCACCAATTGAGCCTTTAACTCTTTCATATTCGTTGGTGTCATCCTACTTGGTAGCCTACTCACCGGTTTTTCCTCAGGCACAAACTATCTAAAAATCAATAGCTCGTTTCGGTGGTAATCCAACTACCGGCTCAAAAACATCTACGAATTCACCAACTATGAAAATGTGATTTAACTCATCTTCTAACTCCATAACACCCAACAAAGAATTCACCTCACAGCTAGGGTTTTCTACGGTGTAAACTATCCAATCATTATAATCCGGGTGTCTAAGTGATATTTTCCTATCTACGAAAAATATCCTAGCATTGTATTTACTTAACCAATCCATGCCCAATATAATTCCAAACCCTACAAAGTCAAATACGTGCAAACTGCAAACAAAGGTGTAACCTAACAAATCAAAGTCTAAGCGGTCCTGTTCTTTCTCTCCTTTAGCTGGCTCTTTGCATTGGTTCTTGTAGTACCCAATTTGTTTATATTTAAAACATCTGATATCTTTCTTCTCAGTAGCCTTCTTCCCTTTGCTTGTTCAACACTCATGAGCATAATGGCCTTTCTTATCGCACTTATAGCAGACCACCTCGGACTTTCCTTTTTTCGCTACTCCTACCTTTTTAGCATTCTTCTTGTGGAAAAACTTTCTCTTTTGGCCCTGCCCAACCTGGACCTCCTTCTCATTCTTCTTCTCCTACCAAGCTCACATCTCCTCATGTCTCAATGCCATTTCTACTACTACATCGCAAACCTCTAGTAAACTTTTCATTCCATTTAAAAATTGTCTCAACAGTGGCATACCTATACCGGGCTAACTCTTCGAATCTACTAGCTTATTCTAGAACTGAGATTTCTCCTTGTTCAGGCTGACTGCACCATTACTGACATGAACCTTCTTGAAACCTCCTCCTAAAAACTACCTATGTCATAGTCTCTTCGTCCACACCAGCAATTACAGCATTCCACCAAAACAGAGAAGCTCCTTAAATTTGTCTTAAAGTAAGTCACCTTTTCAGCTCATCATTTAGCCCTAGGTCAGTAAAAATACTTTCACAATGTAGTAGCCAGTTTTCTACTTTGATAGCATCCTCCATCCCGATAGACGGCTTTCCCCCAAGCCTAGTATAGTCTCTACTCAAGTTAGCATAGTAATTGACTACTAAGGCTTCTTGAACTCCACCCGCAACATTTCCTCCAATGACTCCAGCCGTGATCCCAGCTTGCATGATGTTTATAAAAAAACCGATGCATGACTCCCATGTCCACTTGGGGAACCCCAACACCAAGATTCTTAGCCTGAGCCTGATCTCTTCTAGCATTTGGTCGGGCATTTCCATTTGTGGTGGTGCTGTCTCATCCTAGATTGACTCTGCCTCTTCTTCCATACATATCTGTATTCAAGCCTCGTGAGATCAAAAGAATATCCTAACAAAGATAGGAGTCTAGGGATATAGCGTATACTTATATATAGCAAATACAAGTACGTTGCTATAATGTTATCCCATACCCCGATCTTAACTCTAATTCCTAAGGATTGTATTTTCAAAAATCATTTTTTAGTTAAAGTACTTCATAAACCTATGCTCTGATACCAAGTTGTAATATCCCTCATCTAGAGGCCCAAAGTTAAATGCTACAGATGCTGCGCATCTATAGTATTAACTTATGGCCACTAGATACGGCTATTTTAATGGTATTTATAATGTTAGATGCAATTGTGTGAAATAAATCATAGATTTCAAAACAAGATTTTCCATACATTTCAAAACACATGTTCCATATTCAAATTACACAATCATAATATGTTTCCTATGTAATGATAAAATATACTTATTATTAAATACGCCAAGTGCGACATATAAAGATGCCCCCATGGATGATCAGAGTCATAAGTCATAATTGACTTAATATATACACACCGGAAGTAAATAACAAAACAAAGAACTACAACTCCTAAATAGCTATCCGTTAACCTCATGCTCGCCTCTAGTAGCTTTATTTGTCATCCTACTAAAACCTGAAAGAACCTTAACCCTCAGCCTATGTAACGACCCAGAATTTTTAGAAATTAAAATTTGAATATTTAATTTATTTTAAATATAAATGAGTGAATTTATAAGTCAAATAAATTTTAATTTGAATTATTGGATTTAATTGAATAATTAAATCGATAATTTAATATGTTAAATTATGGAAATAATTGAAAATTGAGTTAAATATGATTGAAAATGATTTGTAAAATTTTATTTTATCATGTTGAAGTTAGAATGATATTTTAGAACTTTTAAAATCGAATTAAAAGTTTATTTGTGAAAATTGAATATTTTAATAATTTAATTGACTAGTGAAAATAGTCAATTTTGAACAGTCTCAGAATTGAACGAAACCAGTTTCATTGGATCCGTAATAGTTAGTTATTGCCGGATTTCAAATTTCGTGTCAATCGGAGCTATCGTTTGATCGTGGCAGCTCGAAACGCATCGATTTATTTTTAATTTTAATTTGGCGAGTCAAAATAGCCATTTTTCAAAAAGTCTCGGATTTCGACGAAACCAGTTTCATCAGATCCGTAATGTGATATTATTGTAAGGTTTCAAATTTCAAGTCAATTGGATTTACCGTTTGTCCGGTACAAATTAAAACGCCTAGAAAATCGCTTAAATCGGTTTAATTTAAATTGAGCGTTTATAGCCATAACTCGCACATACTTCCGAATTAGCTTCCGAAACCTGTTCCATTGTGTCCGAAACGCGGGGTAAACCTTATAAACGCTAGTTACGGCGCGTAAATCGGAGTTCGGAATTTCCGGGATGAATAGTGTCGTTCGTTCTCTTATAAATAGCCCCACCCTTCATTAAAGAAAAGAAAAAAAAAAGAAAATTGTAACCCTAGCCGCTAGTTCACCCCATGAACGGCCAGAAGCTTCTCTCCTTCCTCCCTTATAATCTTCCAATCTATTCACCATTTGCGAAAACTTTCAACATAAAAGATGTAGAGGGCAACGAGACGAAGAGATCCATACGGTTGTGATGTAAAATGGAGCAACGTGGGAGGAGCTACAGGGAGCCGACAGTCATGACTTGCGCACGAAATTCCATACGCAGATGAGGGCCGAGTTGGTCAGTGCTTGGGCCGAAGGTAGAGGAAGTCGAGAGCTTCGACATGGCGGTGATGCGATCGAGTATAGTCGAGAGATGAGGATGCAAATGGAAACCCTAGTTAATGTTATATGGGTTGGACGTGCGTGCTCCTTCCTGTAGAAGATACGTGATGTAGAAGAAAGAAGGGGACGGTGGAGATGAGGAGATGTAGGATCCTATGGCTGAAAATGGTTGTATGTTAAAATTATAAAAGTATGTTGTAATTTAGTTAATTTAAATTCGTGTAAACTTTGAAAATTCATAACTTTTTCATACGAGGTCGAAAACGCGCGAAACCAGTTGCGTTGGAATCGTATGGACGAGCACTACACGATGGAGTTGGTTTGGATTCGTTTGGAGTTAGTGAGAATTTTGGGTAAAATTAAACGTCCGTTTAATTTTATTCGAAATAAATCGCTAAAACGGAAATAAAATCAAGGTGAGAACTTCTCACTCAATCGAATCAGTTTCGATTTTATTTTAAATAGTTAGATTTAAAATATTTGAATGCATGTTTGAATGATGATTGTTATCTATTGATTGTTAAAATAGACATTATACGCCGTTAGTAAGCGGATGTTATTTAATAAAAACATATACCGCGAATATTTCATAAACAGTGAAATTGGTATTATATATAATAGCAATATATATATATATATATATATTGGCATATGTATATATTGGAGTTATTGATTTCCCGCATTTTGTTTAGCGGATGAGACCCTATTACGCCGTTATTAAGCGGATAATATTTAATAAGAACATATACCGTGATAATTTCGTACTGGAGCGAAATTGGTATTGTGCTAATGTTTTTGGATGCAGGAAAACAGGTTGGAGGGATCCAACTGGATTCCTCAACAGTATTTTTTTGATTTCAGATATTTTGATATTTGATGGATTATCATATCGATATATGATATCGTTGTAGTCGTGATTGACTATTTGGTGTGTAGCATCATTTGACCAAGTTTTGGAATTTTAAAATGATTTATAAAGTGATTTTTGAAAATATACTATATGTTTGGAGTTTGATTCATTTTAAAATAAATAAACGTTATAATTCTTAAAGTTATAAAAAATTATGATTTTGAGAAATATAGTTAAAAACTGATTTTTGAGAATATGATGCTAATGATTTTATAAAATAGTTAAATCGAAATTTTTGAATTTATTATGAAAAGTTGAAATATAGGATTTATAAAATTTAATTATTTTATGAATCAAAAGGAAGAAGTTTTTAAAGGAATTTAAAGACGTTTAAAAAGAATAATATAAATTGATTTATATAAGAGATTTATAAATGGATATTTATAAATTGAAATATGGACATTATAAAACGAGTTTTTATAAGTGTTTGAATGAAGTGAAAATGAATTTCATAATTGAATGGAATTTATAGAATTTTATACGGTGAAGTTATAAATGGAATTTTATAAGCAGTAGGTTTATAAAATTTATTAAGTTATTAAAATAATGTTTTTGGATAAATGAATGAATCTTATAAGTTATAAGATTTATAATTTGGGAAGTTAAAAAGAACGATTTTGTAAAATAATCGTTTTATAAGTATTTAACTTATAATATGAACGTTTAGTTTATAATTGAGTTATAAACTGGAATAGGTTAATAAAAGAATTTATAAAAAGAAGTTTTTATAAATAAATAGAAATGGAATTTATAAACGTTGTTTATAAATTCGCAAATGACTTATTTTTTAAGTAAATTGTTGAAACCTATAAATGGAGTTATATTCACATTTTTGAATAGTGAATAATCCTTTGAATTAAAATGAATAAAAGGATGAAATTGTTAATGAAGTATATTCACGTTTTTGAATAGTGAATAAGAGGTTAAAGAAATTGTTTTGAATGTGATATTTCGAATAGAATTAAAACTATCTAACGATGTTTTAAAATGTGTTGAGATTCGAAACCATAGATTTCAACATTTATTGTTGAAATAAACGTTTTCGAGAAATAAAAGGAAATGGTGGACTATAACACTGTTGTTATAGTAAATGACTTCCGAAAGGAAATGTTTTGTATAGTATTGGGATTTATATATCTATTTTAATTTCGAATCCCTATACTAGTGATTTTGGGTTATCGTAACAATGTTTTACGTAACATTCGTTTTGGCCCAAATAAATATGTTTAAGAGAATGATTTCCTTAAAAGAATGAAATATATACTTATTTTTGATTTAAGTATATTGAATATTTTCCAAGTGTTGAAAATAAATAAAATTTGTGAATTACTTATGAATGTATAAGTATGGAAATGTTTTTCCAACGTGAAATGAAACGTTTAGAGAACTTATCTTTTTGAAGATAAATTGAAATGAATTATTGAAATCGTATGCATGGATATTTTGAAATATAAATTCACTAAGGAATTTATAAAAGGAAGTGGAATTGGTTTAAAAATAAATATTGATTTATTTTTGAAGTGTGGAAATAATATATCTAGTTAAGATATTTTTGGAAAATAAATAATTTGGAAAATTATTTGGAATCTGGTGATGTGTGCATATCCAGTGATAGTTCAATAACCGACTATCAATATTTCCCTTTGAATGGGTAATTGATGTGATTTGATTGAATGTGAATGCTACATTTATTTTTGAATAAGCGCTCACTATCCGGGTTAACCGGGAAAGGACCATGGGGTCGTATAACCCATTCCGAATATGTGATACGTCGTTGTGAATTGCATTGAAGATCGGTGTTGAAGACCCGGTATTTGCGAGAGCGATAGGATGACCTGTCAATTGTCTCTGCACTGAGTTGCAGCGGTATAGAGACTCCCTAAGTGATGGGAAATCCGATCAGGATTGTGAATATTCGGATTGCAAGGACTTCTTTGTAAGTGCCTTCGGTTTTGTTCGATCCCGGAACAGACTTGTATGGATTGTGTGTCTGACATTACAAGTTGAGATATAAAGCCGATTTCTTTCAAATATATTTCTGTTGGTGGTGAAGAATTTATTCTTTTAGCTTAACACCCTTCTCTGAGACGTACGAGCTCAGAGGTTATATAATTGAAGTTATCAGCGATATATTCCCAATTTGGTAATGTGACATGCTGAGTGTTGCTGAAATGATCATTGTGTTGATTATTGTGATAGGATCGTTTATTTGATCGTCTATCTTGGTGATCATTGTGTTGATCATTTGTTGACCCAAAGCATGGCTTTTGTATAAAGTATGTTTTTGTGGACGTGACTTCGTCGAGCCTCACACCACGGAAATGGTCAAAACAGGAAAGATGCGGCAAGGTTATGAGGGGTAGCACCCTTTAGGGTATGTACATTTCCTTCTGGATAGAGGTGGTATCATGGTATGGAGCCCAGATATTTAACCTATGTGGTTACTACGAATTTATTACTTTGTGGTTGTTGGTTTTTCGGGATCCCGTGAGAAAGGTCATTTACGATCGGGGAATGGCGTGCTCGTGTCAGTAGTTACCCAGTTAGGGGTAACCCGGCCTTGTGTTGGCAGAGTTCCGGTTTGGTTCTCGGGGATGTCTTTCCAGAGGCATTCTCATGTGGCAATGGGAAGTTCCTTGGCCTGACCATTTGTTGGAAATCCAATTCCCAATATGAAACTTGTACGGTTTTAGTTGTAGAACCTATCATTCACTTATGGTGGTCACCACTGTTTGGATGGTAGCTATAGTAGGCATAGTTCGAAATGTCTATGTTGGCTAAGATTTATATTCTACTTTCGAAATATTTCTCTACACTATGCACTAGTAATAATATCAAATGTTATTTTAATTGCGTATCAAGCATCTTTGGCTATCATAAGGAGAAATCTCCTCCGATTCTGCGTTTGCATTGTGTGTGTGTGCGGGAGGCCTTATGGTAGTCTCATTTTTAAAAGCATTGCGAATTGAATTTAAAAATATTCCTCTATTTTGATTTTAAAGATAAATAAACTGTTTTGAGTTCTCACACCAGTCACATGACTGACTTGGAGTTTATTGTTTTCCTTCCTAAACTCTGGGTGCCCACCAATTTCCACACGGGCAGTCAAGAGTTAAGGTTTATCAGGATATTCTGGATATTCTGGAGTTGCTGGAGGCAAGCTGGATGGCATGGCATATTACTTATATAGTATTTCTTTTTCCGCTGCACTGTTTGTTGTTGTTGTTGTACACTCTGATGATATGATGTAATGAAATGTAATGTAATAACTGATATAGTTCTTTGTTTGAAGATTATTCATTTATTTATTATATGTTGTTCCGCTGCGAATTGTGAGATTCCGATGTGATTCTGTTGTTTTCTGTTCCGTTCTATCTATTTTCTATTCTCTTTTTCTTCCTATTTAAAAAAAATTTCTATTTTCTCTCCTCCATAATTTCTACCTTCTTCTCTTCTCTTTTCCTAAATTCTTCTTTTTAAAAACCTTAACTATTCGGTTTTTCGGCAACGAAAAATCGAAGCGTTACAGCCTACTCAAATCAATTTTGAGCACCCGAGAGTTTAAGAAGAAAACATAAACTTCGAGTCAGAAATAAGATTAGTGTGAATAATACTATACATCCTGGATTTTTATGTTACGTGAGACCACAACGCTTAGCGGAACAGGTTTTCCCTCACTAACATTCTTTTAAAACATATTTATTGCAAACCTTTATCATGCAACCAAAACTGGTTAAAACTGTAAAGCATCATTATATGACCATACATATCACGTAACAAATGGACTAATTGTCCAAGCACTGTAGTGTTGTTTGCCTTACTATTAACCGTTGACTGACTCGGGCCTACTAGAAAATGCAATAAAATAATGTAGCATCTGTTAGAAACTCTTCTTCTGGACGGTCCATCGTTAACAACATGTTACATACTTCTCTTCTGGATGGTTTTTTCCAGCCTTAACATCTCATAGGGTCACTTGATCCAAATGGTTTTGCGGGCTCACCAATAACCTAACTGTATACAATCATATATTCCCTTCTATTTGTAATCATAATTTTTAGTCCTATATGTGGAAAAGCCCTACACCCTGGAATTTTAGACAAAATTAGATAGGGCTAATGCAAATGTATAGCACGCGGCCCACTACTAGTCTCATTTGGTATTCTACTATTTGAGTCATTTACTTAGGGATACCTTTCCGTGATTTTCCTTGAAAACCTTTTCGCCTGAAATTGATTTAAAACCTTTTAAAACAAACTTTAACAAGGCAAACATTTATACTCTATGCTTTACAAAAAATTACCTTGCCATGTTATATATATACTTTACTCAAATCTTTGTTGATGAAAACCTTAAAACATTTGAAAGTACCCATTTTGATCCTATATAGAGTACCCCTTTCTTTCTTTTAGGCCGAAAGGCCAAATCTTCCTTTAGAAACCATTCATATAAACCTTTCAAAACCATTGAAATTCCTTTTCCTTTGAAAGTTAAACACCTTAGACATCCATTTTTAAAAAAATTAAAAATTTCCTTTCAAAACCATAGGAACAACCTTTCCTTTAAACCATTCAAAACCATTGGAGAAACCTTCCCTTTAGGCCTTTCGAAACCACTGGGGAACCACTCCTTCGCTACCATTCTTTCAAGGCCTTTCAAAAACATAGGGAACCACCCCTTCGAAACCTTTATTTATAGCCTTTTGAAAGCATCGAAACGTTAAACCCTTTGAAAGCGTTTAGGTTTAATTTTAAAACATATGAAAAACACCTTTCGACATCATTCAACATCGAACTAGTTGAAACCTTTGGGTTATTCTTTAAAACCACTAAGGGTCACAATAATAGGGTGCAAAGCATAATCTTTCGAAAGCTATAACTTATGGAGGGAAGTGATCATGTCGAAACCGCCCCTTCAAAAGCATAGGAGAAGCGACAAGGTTCTTATAAAAAAACAACCCCTTCAAAAGCTCTGTTTCGAAAGGTGAAAGGCGGTAGTATAGGTTTTGACATAATCGGAAGCTATTATTAAAAATAAAGGTGCAACCTTAAAACATTTCTTTGAATCAATTGACCTAGACGAAAGCTACATAAGCAAAAGCAAGCAGGCGCACTTTTCTTTTAAACTAAAAGGTGCTTCTACCCCTTCGGAACCCCTTGGTTTCGACTCTTACCTTCCGCCTTTGGCCAATTCACTGTGTGCCAAGGTATTGATACTGTACGCATTGGTTTATGGAAGGAGGCGGAGGGTCTTAGTTGAAAGAAACCTGGGCGAAACCAAAAGAGGCGAAACATGCTTTTAGCATTAATTTCTGATTTAAACCCATTTTATGTAAAAAAATTAACTATCCTATCTTGTTTGTCAAACTCTTATTGTTTGCTATTTTTTTTACTAAAAGTACTGCCAAAATTTCAAAATTAATTTAAATTATTTGCAAAATACCCTTTCTCCTTATGTAATACATACCTTAAATAGTTTTATAAATTCATCAGAATACTTTGGAAAATTCTATATAAATGCCAAAATATCCCTTTTTATATGTTTTCTAACATCTAAAAATTTCAGACCAAGATTAATTATAATTAACATGTAACTAATTTATAACCCAATAAATCATTTTCTTTACTAGAAAATGAATATAAAATCCACATTAATTCAAAAAAATACGAAAATTAAAATCCATCTCTAGAATAACATTTCTATTCTATATCCAAAATGGCAAGGGATAAATCATAAAAATCAATATAAATATGCATAAATCATCAACAAGTATATATAAACATTGTGCTCTTCCAAAATATGGTTAAATCATGCAAGATAAATTCGAGTTTCACCTTAAAATCGAAAAAATATTGAAAAGTGAGATGTAGTCATTATTCACCTTAGCTTTGTGATTAGCATGTGAGATTCGATCTTGATTATGTTGATTTACTTCTTCCAATTGAAAATCGTAGCTTAATCTTCTCTTAAGATTGAAAATGGTGGCCGACCTTGGAATATTTCTGCTTAAGGAAAATGAAATGAAAGTTTGTTGTATTTATAAGGGTTTAGGGTATAAGTTCTATCATTTTCTCATCTTACCCTTCCTTATTTCCTAGCACTTATTTCCCTCTGATTTTTTTAGTTCATTTTACATATATGCATAACTATTCTAGGTTGAATCAAATCCCATTCCATTAATCATTTTGCATTATTTTATTTATTTAACTAATTAAATATTCTAAATAATGCGAATAAAAATATGGGGTGCTACAAGGTAGTGGGCAATAATTGCATTGCAAAGAGTGTGATCCCCTAGTCGACTCAGAGTGGTTATGAGAATCCCTATCGCTCTTCTTGTGATATTGTCTCCCCTCCTCGCATTTCCTCTCTTTTTCCTTCCATTGAAGCTGCTCAGAGTTAAATTTATAAGATAAGTTGCATCTATGGCATGAAGAACCAGAGGGTCTGCGGTAAAGGTATATAGTTAATTTGTTGTTAAGATCACCGAAGAAGACAACATGTCCCATTGTACCTAAAAAGAAATAGAATCAAGTGATTAGACGAGAAGTGGATCAAGAACGTGTGTGTATGTATTGAGGGTGCTTGTGGTCCTTATAGTGTATGAAGTGTTAGAGAGTTCTAAGTAACCATCGAACGTGCTCAAAAGGTTCGAAGGACGAAGTTTCTTTACCCTCAATAGGTCGGGGTAAGCCAAACGATAGGTAGTTCAAATCAAGAGGGCTAGATGGTAAGATACCATCAAAATCTAACTCTCCTAGTGAGAAGTTGAGGAAGCTCCCGATGTTACAAAAAGAGCCAAAGATAGCATCTTGCTTGTTAGGAGGAGTCAGTTCCATTGTTGAGTCCTGGCGAGGTTTGGGTGAATGTTGTAAAGTTTTGATAATTAATCACTTTAACTTGGGGGGTCAAGTAGCTTGGGTGCCTTCAAGATATGTCCCTTGGAATGGTTCATTTTTGCTAGCGCCCTCATCTTCTCCTTCCCCCTCTCTGCCCTCTTCTTCTTTGGCTCTTTCATGTCACGTATGCTCTCCTCCTCCTTAGTCTCCATCCCATGTCTTCAATAAGGTCGTTATCAATGTGTTGACCATTCAAATTCTTTATATTAGGCTAGGGCAGTGCGATCCATCAATCTATGCAATGTGTGTCATGTGTCTATGGTATTGTAAACGCGAATGTTATATGTAGATAGAGCGCTCATGTTAGAAAACATAATCCATAACGTTATGGAACCACATGTCGGATTCTGTGCATCATCATTGAGTGCATGATGATGAAACCATAGTCCACAGCAACATAAAGCTTTTCTTTGTTGGATCATAGGGTAGTGTTGCTCGACTCGACTTTTCGACACTTAAATCCATTAAAAGACGAGTGCATTCAATGTGACAATTTGTAGAAACCACCTCATTGAAATTTAAAATATCTGTTCATATCAGATAGTGGACAAGACATTGTGATCTCTTATGCTCCTTCCGCTGCCCCCACTACAAGAAAAACCATTTATATTTGCAAAAACTGGTGCCTTTCTTTCTAAATGCAACCAAAAAGTATTTCCCTAAAAGATATAAATGCGGCAAAAACGATTTCCCGTTCCCGCTTTGCACCGCGTAAAGTAAAAAACATTACACGAAATTTTTTCATTTACTGTCACTTTTCCCTTCCTCTTCATTATTTAGAAACTTTTCTCCTCACGCTTTCCTTTTCGCTCCAGCAAAATCTACCTCACCATCCAACAAAATCCACCTTGCTTCGTTATCATTGTTGAGGTAGACGTCCTTCATTCTACTCCTCTCCACATCGTCGCGGTAGCCCTTCACGAATCTCTCCTCGCGGTTTAGGTATGAAATTTTATAAATCGATTGTATGAGTCTACTGGATTTTATATGATCGTGTATGGATACTCTATACGAATTTCTACGTAAACCCTAATTGGAATAGTCCATTTAACCCTAATTGGAATAAATCATAGCTGGAATAATTAATTTTATATGATTATGTTCGAGCTATTTTATTTTATAAATTTTACTTATATTCTAATCATTTCCTATTATGTTAATGCGATGTGCTTGCTTTAACTGTATCCAATTTATGTTATTTTTTTATTTGCATTTACATGGTTTGCCTCTAAAAAAACTATCATTCCTCTTCAAGTTTCCTAACGAAGAGCTTACTGATCTTTTAGAGCTTTTCTTCTTTATAATTCTGGATGAATTCATCATACTCCAACTATTATTTTTCAATGCTTTGATCTTCTTATTTGATGGGTTTTCAGTTTTGATTAGATCCTCCAAACTCTTCACGCTCGATAGTGATGTAAACGACTATGATTTTCCTTCGTAGTGTTTTGATAAACCTTTCCTGAAATTCAAATGATTTGTTAGACAACTTGTATATGAAAATTTATGTATACATGTTATGAATGTTATGATACCATATATTATTTACGTATGATTAATGTTTTAGACATAAAAAATAAAAAACAAAAAAAAGAAATTAAGAAAAAGAAATCTGAACGAAAAAAATGTTCTGTATATGAAAAGAAGCAAAATCAGAACACAATTGAACAAAAACTTACTTCAAAGGAAGATGTGAAATGAGAGATGACACATCATAAAGTGATGAATTCGATGAAGATAAGGAAGAATTCAAAGAACATGAAGATGAATTCAAATCGTCTATACAATTTTCATCTTTAGATGAATTTTCACCAATTGAATTGCAACTATCATCAACTTCTTCTTCTTCTTCTTCTGATAAAGAGATCAAATATCCATCATAACTATTGTTTTCTTGATATTCTTCTTCATCACCAATATGAGGATTAATCATATTCCCATGCTTTACTTGTGCCATTGTGAAAGAAACTGTAAGTAAAACTCAAATATAATCTCTATACTTGATTATAATTTTAGAAGCATGTCACTGAATGTTGAAATGAAGCATGTATATTTATATGTATAAAATATACAAATGATAGATAAGAATGAGTTTAAATAAGAAAAAAATATGTGTTATTTTTCTATAAATAATTTTCCGGCAGATGCGTTTACATGGTCACATGGAGTTATCTCACTGATACATATCTATATGCGTTATATTTTCAGCAAATGCGTCATAATTTTAGTCATCAAACGAAGAAAAACAAATCTATGTAACCTTGTGAAGGGGGTTTGATTCATGTGTGCAGAATCCTAAAAATAAAAACTATCTTTGTTATTTGATTCACCGCAGCGCATGCTATCTCTATTATTATTCATTTTATGTGGTTTATTGTAGTTTATTGTCCTTACTTTGGGCGTGTTACCAATGTTCCAGATAGTGCATTATTTATAAGATCCTTGGATGTTTTTTTGGGTAATAACTTCAATGTCTAGTTATTTTTTGATTACAACAGATAACCAATTTATACGTCAAAGATTGGAAACTTATTTGCCTTCCTATGTCGAAAATGGAAAAAGATTGGGTTTTTTTAAGCAGGTGATAAAACCATGATTAACTTAATATCTATTTTGAGAATTATAACATATAATCTAATATTAAAGCTCAATTTTTTTATTTGTTTTACTTTTTTTCATAGAACTAGTATAGAGTACCGACAAGGAGCAATGAATTTTGTGAATGCTACAAAGAGGAATGCAAGAAGTGTAGAAACAATTTTATGCCCTTGCAAGGATTGTCGGAATCTTAGTCGTCATGATGAACAAATCATCATTGAACATTTAATTATTAAAGGAATGGATCCTAAATACATGGGTGGTGTATGGTTTAACCAAGGTGAAAAGATAAATGTAGAGAAGAAAACAAATACGTTTGATGTATATGATCTATTCAAGATGATTCACTATGAAGATAGAGTTTTTTTGAGTCGAGATTTTTTTGATGATGATAAAGATGATGTTAATTCTCAAAGAAAAGAGGATGAGTTACTCAATAACATGGAAGATGCAGAAACTCCATTATATCCTGGTTGCATAAATCACACAAAATTATCTGCTATCACTGTCCTGTATAATCTTAAATGTGAGACTGGCTTGTCTGATAGTGAGTTTGATAAGCTTTTAACTGTGCAACATTTATTTCTGCCGAAGGATAACGTGCTTTCCAAAAACTTATATGAAGTAAAGAAATTTCTAAGAGCATTCGACATGGGTTTTGTGTAACGACCCGGAATTTTGGGCAATATCAATTTAATAATATGTGTTAATAATTAAATTGATTTGATAATTTTTCTTTATAATTTTAATTTAAATTGGTAAATTTATTCTTTTTAAAGATTAATAAATTTTTAATATGGCAATAATTGGTAAGAACTAATTTTTCCAAAGCTAATGAAATTTTATTCTATTTATAATATATATATGATATATATTATGAATAGAAATATCTTTTGTTTTAAATAAAGATTAAATTTTCAAATTGTAATATATATGTATGTATATGTTATAATTTGATATTGTTTTGAAATTTAACTTAATCTATTGTAAATTTATATATGAATGAATAGTAATTTTAAGCTTTGTTTAAATTTATATTTTCAAAAGCTAATTTAAAGATTAATTCATTTGTTTTAAAAAAATAATAATAAGATTGTTGTTTGTTTTGGAAATACAAGTTGTTATTTATTTTAAATAAGATAGTTTAAAAAGGGATTAAAACAAAGTTTGTTTTGCTTTCTTTTTAAATGCTTCAATTTAAAATGTTACAAGTGTATAAATATAAATGTTAGATTTTAAATACACATATAAGATGCATATTTTATTTAAATTAGTTTTAGAACATTTTCTTTTAAATATAAATTTATATTTACATATACAAGTATTTATTTATAAAGTAAATTTAACATGTGAGTTTATATTTACATTTAAAGTAAGTAAAAAATAATTTAAAAACACTTAAGAAAAATATGTGTAGACATATTAACAAGTTAGTAACAATAGTAAAGCTATTAAAGAAATCAAATAACAAATGTAAGAAGATATAGGAATTAAAATGACAAGTGTAAGTGTTAGCGACAAGTGTAAGATTAATTAACAAGTATCTTTATTTTTAAAAACTATTTTTTTTCTTTAACTTTAATAAACATATGAAGTAGATTGTTTTTCTTCTTCTTCTCAAAATCTTTTTCCTTTCTTCATTCTTTCTAAATTCCAATGGAAACCAAAAATTTGTTCAAAAACCTGAAAACAAAATGGCAACCTGAAATATTTCTCAAATCTGAAATGGAAACTTAAAAAGCAAATAAGATTTAAAACCTGCAAATTAAAACCGCAACACAAATTTTCAATCTGCAAAATGAAGTTCTTATTAAGCTGCAACCTTCAAATTTTCTGCAACTTCAACATGCAAATGAAGATCTTTTTCAACAATTTTAAATCCTCGACAAATTAAATGCGTGCAAAGGATTTTCTTCAGCAATTCAAAGCATTCTTTCCTGATTTAATTTCAAGTGCCTGGAAAATAATCTGCTCTCTGCAATTTTATCAGGTGAGTAAATTGTTCTTAAAAACAGATTTTATGGGTAACTTTGCTAAAATGTTATGATGGATGATTGTAGAAAAATGACATATATATGTTATGATTATGTATGCATGTATGAATGGATGATGTGTCTGTAGATAATTGTTTGAATGTCTCTGTTGCATCACAGGGTTGAATCCCACAAAATAAATTTAAGTACACTTTATACATTTAGTTTTAGTTCTTGATCACTAAGCAGAAATTGAGTATGTTTGTGTAATATAAGTTTTAAAAATAGTTTCGGAAACTTTAATTTACAGATAATTTTTAAAATATGTATAACAGTAAGGATACTAATTCACATGAAAAACTAAATACTTCAATTATTGTGTTGGATTGTATAACTGAATTAGATGTTAGAAATCATGAATTTTAACATGCAATTTGAAATTTTTAGATTTGTAAATGGTGAGATATTCTAGCATGAGCGAAAATTGGGTTTCGATCGAATTCTAGCGATCGGCATGGTAATGACTGATGATTTTTGGTTTGACGGTGGCTGAAGTGTTGACGGTCACGGGAAAAATGTTCGTGGATTTTTCCTATGGTTTAGGTGATCGGATTTGATCATAGTAGAATTTAGTGAGTTGTTGTTGAAGTTGTCATTCCAGTGGATTTCTCGGCATCGATACATGGCTGGAGGCGATCGCATGTGTAACGACCCTAGATTTTAATTTAATTTAAATTGATAATTTATCGAATTTTTGAATTAAAATTTGTAAAATTGATTATAAATGATGCGAGTTTCCCCGAATCAAATAGAAATTATATTAAGTCGTATGAATTTGAAAATTTGTATATATGTGAATATATATGTATATATTGGATTTTAAATAAATTCTTAAATAAATGATTTTTGAAAAATAAATGTTAAAGTATATACATTGACACAAGTATAAAAATAAATAAATAAATTGATTTAGATTTTTATAAATGATGATAATTTGAGTTATATAAAATATATGTGTACAAAGAGAAATGTAAAACAATAATTTTTAAAGTAAAATTTATGATAAATATTTAAACTAAAAATAGAAGTAAAATAAATATTTGAGTTATAAATAAAGATAAATAAAAGTTAAGTATCGAACCAAACAAACAAAACAACAGGTATTAGTTGTAAACAAAATAACAAACAAATACATAAGTATTAGCAATAAATGTTTCAAATAAATTTATGGTTAGAAATAAATGTTAAAGTTAAATTAGAATTCAATACATAAGTAAAATGAACTACAAGCAAAGTATAAAATGTAAATCTAAGAAAAAAATGACAGTAAACAAAACAAAACAAAACAAAAGACAAAAACAAAAGAAAAAAAAAATAACAAATCAAATACAAGAGCTTGTAAATTAAATCAAGCAAGTTAAAATTTATCTTAGTAAACAAAATAATAAAGTAACTAGATACAATGTAAAATATGAAACAAAGTTGTAAATAGAGTAAGTAAATAAACAAATGAAGACAAGAATCTAGGCTGTAAACAAAAGCATAAACAAATCAAAATATAAACATACATAAACAAGTACAAGCAAACATCCTAAGTACATACAACATCTTTTACCATACCTATTGTACAAACCAAAGATATCAGCTTGTACCCAAAAATAAAAATATTAACTTGTACAAAGTGATGTCCCCGGGTAACTCATTTCTTTCCTATATATCAATCCATCTATCTCTATTTCATCCATCAAGCTATGAAAATCTGAAGCATAGGTGCATTAATTCAGAGCTAGCTTGAATCAAAGGCAGCAATTTGAAGCCTGAATAATTCAAAGTTTCTCAACATCAAGCCTTGAATCTTAACAGCAGTTAGCAAGCTCTAGTCAAAAATACAGATTTAAACAAATGCAAAGATAAGCAGATCATCTCAAATTAAGCTCAGGTTCAACTGCAAGTGAATTAAAGATTTCAAATAAATCATTCTCAGGCTTGTCCTCTGTCTTCATCCCCTGTGAGCAAACTAACCAACTTGAAATTATGTTATACCTTATTTCTGTGAAATGGAATGTTGAAAATTGTTTGCATGGTTGAATTCTGTTGAATATAGTAGAATAATTTGTATATGTACCTGTACATGTCTGGGTATATCCATATACAGGCTATTTGATATTAACAGGCAAGAACACTTAAGAAAAAAATCATTTTCATTTGATCTATGCCTTGTGAGAACTTAAAATTTAAATAAGTTATGTTTGTTAAACGATAGAATAAAGTTTAAAATTTATTTAAGTTTAAAGTAAATTGAGTTTGCTCTGGAAAAACCATAAAGACAGTTCATGTCTAAAATGAGTGAAATTTTAAATTTCTTAAAATATCAATTCAAGTTTATAACCGGAATTCTCATCTGAAATCATGAATTTTAAAACTAAAATTACAAATTTTAGTAATGGGTTGAGTTGGCATTGCTGTGTTGATCATTTTGGGAAGATGGGGTTGCCTCAAGCAACACACTTGATCGGAGAAGTCGAGATTGGTTCGAGGGTTAAAGGAGTGATCAGGGAAGCTTTAAAAATTATTGGATCAAAGAATCATGCTATGTGGGTTGTGGAATTTGGGTTTGAAAGTTTTTAACCTAGTTTAAAATGGGAAACTTGTTTGGGTCAGTACGGTCTCTAGGGATGATCGAGTTGATCGGGGTTTTAGGTGATGGTGGCTTGGTCGTAGGCGAATCGGATTTGAACGGTCGAATCTATGGCATTCGAATACGATTTGAAGTATGGATGTCGATTTTCGAGCGGGCAAAATCCGCATCGTTACAGCATGAGGGGGAAGTTGATACTCGTGGACGAGGGGTTCGATGGTATGGTCGGCAAAGACCATCGACGACGAGATGGCCAGAGGCGATGGGATTTTGGTTCGATGATTTAAGCAGTTTTCGAGCAAGAGGGGTCGATTTCGATTCGTAATAGGATTTTTGGATTGGGTTGGTCGTAAGGCACGACGTGGTCGCCGCTGACTTAGGGATGGTCGGAGAGAGGATCGACGACGCTTGGTTTGCCGTGCATTATGCGCGCATGTACGCTTTGTATACTGGCAACGGTGGATTTGGGGAAGATGAAGGGTGACCCGGAGTGATGTTCGTGTATTTCTAGTTGTGCCTCGAAGCAAAGATGCCTGGGTTTTAACTCGGGGAAAAGCTCGTGTGTTTGCCAAGCTAGTCTCGGGTTTTAAGTTGTTGCTTTTTGTAAGATCTGTGTAGTGATGTAGTTGCAAAGTAACTCGAGGGATTAAGTTTTGTGTGATAATATAGGTATGTTGATTAAAAACTTATTGAATAAATTAAAAATCAAGCTTGTGTTTTATAAAAGAAACAAACAAAAAAGTTGAAACTTGTTGTTTAAAAATAAATATAAATCAAGCTTTATAAATGTTAATTCAATTTATTTCCAAAATTTAAAATGTTTTAAATGATTTTCTTTGAAAACCAAAGTATTAATTGAATTTATTTTAAATTTAAATTGTTAAGAAGTTTGAATTTGAAAATAATTATTTACGTAAATTTTGAATTTCAATTTAAAGAAGAGTTTTGAATTTTTAATTCAAAAGGAATGTTTTCATTTTAAAATATTAAATCAAGATATTAAGTAACGATTTAAAAACTAAATTTCAATATCTATTGAAAATTTATAAATTTAAATTAGATGTTTAAAGTGTTTTTTTTAAATTAGATTTCTAAATGCCTAATTCTCAAATAAGGTAAATGTTATGATTTTGAAAACCCAATTGAATAAATTTGTTTTTAAAATTTGATTAATTTCAAATAATTTATTTATGAAGATAAATATGGTTAATTTATCTTAAGAATACTTATTTAATATAATTTATTAA
The DNA here is from genome assembly GCA_030765085.1 of Allium cepa. Lineage (NCBI taxonomy): Eukaryota > Viridiplantae > Streptophyta > Magnoliopsida > Asparagales > Amaryllidaceae > Allium > Allium cepa. The sequence goes on from CM060929.1 coordinate 168,130,296, forward strand.
TAAGTAAAGAGTTTAGTTAAGATAAATGATTTTCTTAATTAATTAAGGATTTTGTTTAATTATAAGAAGTTAATTAGTTAATTATTTAATTAATTTTAAATAATTAGTTAATTATTTATTTAATTTTAAATATCACTTAATTATGGATTAATTAAGTGTGATTGCTTAATGAAGTAATCAATGGCTAATTTTTGAATGTAATTAGGATGGTAATTACTTATGGAAGTAATTAGAGAAATTACTCATGGGAGTAATTTAATGGAAGTGATTATTGATTAATCACTTAATGATATTAATTTAAGAAATTGGTTAATATAGTTGTTTTGAAGTTAATTGATTAATTAGGGAGTAATTAGTTAATTAATGAATTTAAGATCAATTAATGATGGAAGTAATTATTTGTTAAGTAATTAATTAAGAGAATAATTAAGGGTTATTAATGAAGTAATTAGAAATAATTACTTATGCAAGTAATTAAGAGTTAATTACTTAATTATTTTAGTTAATTAATTAATGTGATTAATTAATTAATGAATGTGATTAATTTAAGATTAATTACTAAGGGTAATTAATTAAAAATGTAAATAATTAATAAGGTAATTAATTAAGGATTTATTTATTAATTTAATTGTTTACTTAATAAAGTAATTAAAGATTAATTAATTAGATTAATTAATCAAGGGTTAACTTAATTAATTAAGAAGTTAATTAATTAAGATAAGTAATTACAAATTGGTAATTACTGTTTATGATTAATAAGATGATTAATTACAATTTAATTATTAATTAATTTAAGAATTATTAATTAATATGGATAATTAACTAATTAATCAAGGTTGATTAATAGAAGTAATTTAAATGTGATTAATTAATTGTAATTAATTGAAGTTTAATGTAATTAATTATAATAAATTAATTAATGTAAGGGAATGAAAGATCATTAATTATTGTAATTAATGATAGTAATTAAAGGTTAATTACTAAATATGGTTAAAGGCTAGTTACTTGTATGTAATTAAAATATAATTAATCAGGGAAGATTAATTTGGGAAGATCATTAGAGATGATTAATTTATTTGGAATAACTAAATGAAGGAGGATTTTAGGTAATCAAATTGATTAAGAGTTAATCAATTCTGCTTGGTTGATTGGTTAATATTGGATGATTGATAAATATTGGATGATCAATATTGGATGATTAATATTGGGTGATTGATATTGGTTGATACTGGATGATTTGGATATCTATGACATGTGATATGCTGCTTTGTGAGATGAATATTGTTATGAATTATCTATTGTGATAATGTGATTCGTCTATCTATTTATATATCATCCTGAATATAAGTTAATTGTTTAAACCCTTAAGTACAACTTGGACATTAAAATGGCGTTTGGTTTCGGTGAGACCGGGATCGAGTTTCCATATTTGGAATCCGAAAACCACACCGATTCCAATTAAACATTAGGTCATGAATCCAAGTGGAGCTTTGTGAAGACTCGAGGTGTAAGAACTATACGTCAGTATAACTCTGTGAGTGATTCTGTAATGAGTTGACGGAATAGTGCTTATAGGTTCGAGATGGTGATTTAGAGTGCAAGGGCCATGGTCGTTGACTCTGAGGGTGATTACAAAATGAGTGCAACGAGATAGTGCCTTCGGTTTCGTTCGAACCTGGAACGAACTTGTATGGATTGAATGCCTTCAGAACATCGTCAGGTGGACGATGAGCATTCTAAGATAGATGTGTTCTATAAAGGTAATCGCAGCCTCAAGCTTCATCAACTGGGAATGGCTAAAATAGGGGAGGGGCAACAAGGTTTCATGGGTAGTTCCCACTGGAGAGCAAGATTTTCCCCTGTCTAGAAGTCCCTTTTTATTCGGCTGTGTGGGCAGTTGGGTCGCGGCCAACTTCGGGGTTGTCTTGTTCGGGGTTGTTCAGTAAGGAATGGATCCGGCCTTGTACTGCAAGGGAGCGGGCGTACTCCTCGGTATGTTGATCTAGGCCACGTACTGCAACGGGCGGTACCCCAGTAGCCCTGCCATTGATGGAAACTCATTCTTCCTATGAGACCCTATGGTTTTGTTTGTATTACCCACCTTTGTGGCTAGTAGCTGGAATTTAATAATGTAACAATTTCGATTATTTCATATTTACTCGAAAACCCTAGACACTATTATAATATCAATGGATTTCCTATCAAATGTTTTGGTTAGCGTAAGGTAAAAACTTTTCCATGTCTATGTGCGGGAAGTCTTATGTGATACCTTTTCTTTTCAAAGATTTTTCTAAAGTTAAGCAACTTTGAACCGTTTACTCACACCAGACCCCTGTCTGACCCGAATGTTTATTTTCTGTTTTATTAAACTCTTGGGTACTCATATTATGTATGAGTAGTCAAGTAATTCAGGTTAGCTTGACGAATTCTGGAGGAGATATGGAGCAGGAGGTTTCCACGTGTAGATATATTAAGGTTCCGCTGTGTTTGTTTTGGTATCTGTTTCTGTTACACTTGAGTTGTATGGTTAGATAGATGATTATAACTGTCTAATATGTGTTGTATAAGTTGTGTACTCTGATGTAATATGATATTGTGTAATATTTTATGTGATGTATTATATTTTATTTGTTCCGCTGTGAGATCTCTGATGTTGTGTTTCTTCTTCCTCTTTCTTTTCTTCTTCTATCCCTTTCTTTCTTCATTGATGATGCGATTTCCTGGAGATAGGAAGTCGGGTCATCTCTGGTGGTATCAGAGCATTAGGTTGAGCGAATACCTAGGCTCTATAGTTATGTCTTTCTTGAGAGAGCGTACTTGTAATTTTTACATATAAACTATATATATATATGTATATATATATATATATATATATAAATCTACCTAATCGGTTGGGTTATCTATTTGGATTTTCCAATGCAAGTTTTAAAGATAGATGGAGTAGTGGTATGTGTGTGTAACACAACTACCACTGATGAAAGAGGTCCATATGTTGAGGTTGGAAGTGTATTTGTCGAGACTGTAGACCTAATACTGTCTCGAGTTAGATTTGTAATTTGGAGTAAGGATTTACCTAATATCCGAAGGAAATCTTTTTAAAGATTTGGAGTTTATCTTTGGTGTGTAAGTATAGATCTGTCGGAAGTGCAGAAGTAAGTAATGGTATCTTGATAACTACGTGATGAGATGCAGTATCCATGGATATTTTTCTAAAGGTGTTTTCTCTTGAAGCACTTTTAGAAGTAATTGAGGAGCTGTCTTTACCTGCCGCAGGGAAGACTCGTCTGTGTAGAAGTTATTTGGATCTTTAGCAAGGAGGTTGGCTGTTTTGGAATATGAGACTAAGGTCTATAAGTTGTTTTGCTTTGGCATGGTCTCATTTGTCATTCCTTAAGGAGGTCGATATGTTGATGCTTGGTTTGGAGCCCGAATTTCTTGAAAGGTTGTCTGCCATCTCGGAGGACCGTTGTGTAGTTTGTTGTTGGTTTTGGCTTTTGAGAAGCCTTTAGATTAGAGGTATTTGGTTAGCTGTGGTAGCAGTGCAACTCAAAGTGTTCGGTGTGCTGAGGAGAAGGCCTTTTAGCTCTGCAGTATCGTCGAGGTAGAATTTGGATGTAGCAGTGTGGCTCGTTTCTCCGATGGTTCAGGAATCTTGGTGGTTCTCTTTCAGCAGCCGGACGGTTGGTGAATGTTTTTGAAGGGTTAACCTTGTTTGGAGAAGCTTTAAGCCGTTCTAATTGGTAAAGAGAGGATGGTTTCTTTGGAATCCGAACTAGATTGGATCGCAAAAGTGACTTGCGATTAGTTTGGAAATTTTTCTTGGGCAATCTTTTGTTTGAGACTGAGGATTCTCATGTGGATAGGAGCTACTGATGTAATCAGAAGTTTTTCTGCATCTGGAGTTGAGTTCCATATTGAATTGGTTCCAAAAGCAATTCTGGTAGTTAGCCTAGAAGGAGAGTTGGTGTAGCATCTCAGAAATTTTTGGGATTTGGATTTGGTCAGATCTTGTTTTTGAGTTGGATTCTATTATAAGGTTGTTTGACCGAGTCAGATTGGTCACCCAGATTTTATGGATTTGATAAACAAAGTTTTCGGATATATTGGATAAGTTGTATTCGTGTTCATCAACAGTATTCTCATCTATTTCAGAATCAGAGTTGTGCAACGGAAGCGAGGTAGCAGCTGTGCAAGGAAGGAAGTAAGTTCAGTTTGCTATTTCTTGAGAAGTAGAGCTTGTGTTCTGGATTTCGACGGATTTTGGAAGACCTTTCCGTTGAAAAGGATCCAGGAACTGGTTTTTGTTGATCAAGTTGTTTCTGGAAGTATCAGCATAGGTTGAGCTGATTAGGAGAAGATTGGCAGCCCAGGATTGTCTATTGATTTATACAGATAAGAGATAAGGAGTTTGAAATTCTAAGTTGGAGACTTCATTGTTGTTAAGATTTCTCTAGTTAAGAGAGCAGTAATTGGAAAAGATTAGATGGCTAGTTCTGAGGCATTTCAGATTTCTTATCTATGTTTTGATAAGATAAGACAGAATTGCCAGTTTGGATAACTGAAATTCATTATACTTCACGTATCTCTAAGGGAGTATGTGTATGATTCATCGTTGGTTGTTGAATCTGCAGTTCAGTTGGATTTGGAAGTTGAGCTAGACTTGGGTATAGTCTGATGTTCTGTTCAGATTGGTGGATCTAGAGATGAGTTAAGCTCTGGATTTTAGTGCTATAGTTAGTTTAACTTCTGTAGAGCGAGTCTTCCAGTAAATTTTTACTTGGGAAACTCGAGATAGTGTTAGTAAGATTTATTTTGATTCATATCAGAATAGTTAGGTTTGCTTGTTTGTTTGGTTGCTATGGTTGTTAGTAACTGGTTGATGGGTATGCTTTGTTGTTTGAAATTAAAATCTGTACTAGGTTACTAAATTACCTTTGCTTTTAAATTTCGGGGACGAAATTCTTTTAAGGGGGGAGGATTGTAACGACCCGGAATTTTGGGCAATATCAATTTAATAATCTGTGTTAATAATTAAATTGATTTGATAATTTTTCTTTATAATTTTAATTTAAATTGGTAAATTTATTCTTTTTAAAGATTAATAAATTTTTAATCTGGCAATAATTGGTAAGAATTAATTTTTCCAAAGCTAATGAAATTTTATTCTATTAATAATATATATATTTGATAAATATTGTGAATAGAAATATCTTTTGTTTTAAACAAAGATTGAATTTTCAAATTGTAATATATATGTATGTATATGTTATAATTTGATATTGTTTTGAAATTTAACTTAATCTATTGTAAATTTGTATATATGAATGTATAGTAATTTTAAGCTTTGTTTTAATTTATATTTCCAAAAGCTAATTTAAAGATTAATTCATTTGTTTTAAAAAAAATAAGATAATTGTTTGTTTTGAAAATATAAGATTGTTATTTATTTTAAATAAGATAGTTTAAAAAGGGATTTAAACAAAGTTTGTTTTACTTTCTTTTTAAATGCTTCAATTTAAAATGTTACAAGTGTATAAATATAAATGTTAGATTTTAAATACATGTATAAGATGGATATTTATATTTTAATTAGTTTTAGAACATTTTCTTTTAAAGTTAAAGATAAATTTATATTTTCATATACAAGTATTTATTTATAAAGTAAATTTAACATGTGAGTTTATATTTACATTTAAACTAAGTAAAAAATAATTTAAAAACACTTAAGAAAAATATGTGTAGACATATTAACAAGTTAGTAACAATTGTAAAGCTATTAAAGAAATCAAATAACACATGTAAGAAGATTTAGTAATTAAAATGACAAGTGTAAGTGTTAGTGACAAGTGTAAGATTAATTAACAAGTATCTTTATTTTAAAAATTTATTTTTTTGCTTTAACTTTAATAAACATATGAAGAAAATTGTTTTTCTTCTTCTTCTCAAAATCTTTTTCCTTTCTTCATTCTTTCTAAATTCTAATGGAAACCAGAAATTTATTCAAAACCTGAAAACAAAATGGCAAACTGAAATATTTCTCAAATCTGAAATGGAAACTTATAAGGCAAATAAGATTTAAAACCTGCAAATTAAAACTGCAACACAAATTTTCAATCTGCAAAATGAAGTCCTTATCAAGCTGCAACCTTCAAAATTTCTGCAACTTCAACATGCAAATGAAGATCTGTTTCAACAATTTTAAATCATCAACAAATTAAAGGCATGCAAAGGATTTTCTTCTGCAATTCAAAGCATTCTTTCCTGATTTAATTTCAAGTGCCTGGAAAATAATCTGCTCTCTGCAATTTTATCAGGTGAGTAAATTGTTCTTAATAACAGATTTTATGGATAACTTTGCTTAAATGTTGTGATGGTTCATTGTAGAAACATGACTTATATAAGTTTTTATTATGTATGCATGTATGAATGGATGATGTGTCTGTAGATAATTGTTTGAATGTCTCTGTTGCATCACAGGTTTGAATCCCACAAAATAAATTTAAATACACTTTATACGTTTAGTTTTAGTTCTTGATCACTAAATAGAAATTGAGTATGTTTGTGTAATATAAATTTTAAAAATAGTTTGGGAAATTTTTAGTTTACAGGTAATTTTTAAAATATGTATAACATTAAGGATACTGATTCACATGAAAAACTAAATACTTCAATTATTGTTTTAGATTGTATAACTGAATTAGATGTTAGAAATCATGAATTTTAACATGCAATTTGAAATTTTTAGATTTGTAAATGGTGAGATTTCTAGGATGAACGAAAATTGGGTTTCGATCGAATTCTAGCGATCGGCATGGTAATGTCTAATGATTTTTTGGTTTGACGGTGGCTGAAGTGTAGGCGGCCGGGGGAAAAATGTTCGTGGATTTTTCTTATGGCTGAGGTGATCGGATTTGATCATAGTAGGGTTTAGTGAGTTTTGTTGAAGCCGTCGTTCCAGTGGATTTCTCGGCATCGATACATGGCCTGAGGTGATCGCATGAGGGGGAAGTTGATACTCGTGGATGAGGGGTTCGATGGTATTGTCGGCAAAGACCATAGGCGACGAGATGGCCAGAGGCGATGGGATTTTGGTTTGATGATTTAAGCAGTTTTCGAGCAAGAAGGGTCGATTTCGATTCGTAATAGGATTTTTGGATTGGGTTGGTCACAAGGCACGAAGTGGTCGTCGCTAATTTGGGGATGGTCGGAGGGAGGATCGGCGACGCTTGGTTCGCCGTGCATTATGCACGCATGTACGCTTTGTGTACTGGAAATGGTGGATTTGGGGAAGATGAAGGGTGACCCGGAGGGACGTTCGTGTATTTCTAGTTGTGACTCGAAGCTGAGATGCCCGTGTTTTAACTCGTGGGAAAGCTCGTGTGTTTGCCAAGCTAGTCTCGGGTTTTAAGTTGTTGCTTATTGTTGTGTATTGATTAGTTGCAAAGTAACTCGAGTGATTAAGTTCTGTGTGATAATATAGGTATGTTGATTAAAAACTTATTGAATAAATTAAAAATCAAGCTTGTGGTTTATAAAAGAAACAAACAAAAAAGTTGAAACTTGTTGTTTAAAAATAAATATAAATCAAACTTTATAAATGTTAATTCAATTTATTTCCAAAATTTAAAATGTTTAAAATGATTTTCTTTGAAAAGCAAAGTATTAATTGAATTTATTTTAAATTTAAATTGTTAAGAAGTTTGAATTTGAAAATAATTATTTAAGTAAATTTTGAATTTCAATTTAAAGAAGAGTTTTGAATTTTTAATTCAAAAGGAATGTTTTCATTTTAAAATATTAAATCAAGATATTAAGTAACGATTTAAAAACTAAATTTCAATATCTATTGAAAATTTATAAATTTAAATTAGATGTTTAAAGTGTTTTTTTTAAATTAGATTTCTAAATGCCTTATTTTCAAATAAGGTAAATGTTATGATTTTAAAAACCCAATTGAATAAATTTGTTTTTAAAATTTGATTAATTTCAAATAATTTATTTATGAAGATAAATATGGTTAATTTATCTTAAGAATACTTATTTAATATAATTTGTTAATAAGTAAAGAGTTTAATTAAGATAAATGGTTTACTCAATTAGTTAAGGATTTTGTTTAATTATAAGAAGTTAATTAATCAATTATTTAATTAATTTTAAATAATTAGTTAATTATTTATTTAGTTTTAAATATCACTTAATTATGGATTAATTAAGCGTGATTACTTAATGAAGTAATCAATGGTTAATTTTTGAATGTTATTAGGATGGTAATTACTTATGGAAGTAATTAGAGAAATTACTCATGGGAGTAATTTAATGGAAGTGATTATTGATTAATCACTTGATGATATTAATTTAAGAAATTGGCTAATATAATTATTTTGAAATTAATTAATTAGGGAGTAATTAATTAATTAACGAATTTAAGATCAATTAATGATGGAATTAATTATTTGTTAAGTAATTAATTAAGAGAATAATTAAGATTTATTAATGAAGTAATTAGAAATAATTACTTATGTAAGTAATTAAGAGTTAATTACTTAATTATTTTAGTTAATTAATTAATGTGATTAATTAATTAATGAATGTGATTAATTTAAGATTAATTACTAAGGGCAATTAATTAAAAATGTAATTAATTAATAAGGTATTTAATTAAGGATTTATTTATTAATTTAATTGTTTAATAATTACTTAATAAAGTAATTAAAGATTAATTAATTAGATTAATTAATCAAGGGTTAACTTAATTAATTAAGAAGTTAATTAATTATTATAAGTAATTACAAATTGTTAATTACTATTTATGATTAATAAGATGATTAATTACAAGTTAATTATTTAATTAATTTAAGAATTATTAATTAATAAGGATAATTAGCTAATTAATCAAGGTTGATTAATAAAAGTAATTAATTTAAATGTGATTGATTAATTTAAATTAATTGAAGTTTAATGTAATTAATTATAATAGATTAATTAATGTAAGGGAATGGAAGATCATTAATTATTGTAATTAATGATAGTAATTAAAGGTTAATTACTGAATATGGTTAAAGGCTAGTTACTTGTATGTAATTAAAATATAATTAATCAAGGAAGATTAATTTGGGAAGATCATTAGAGATGATTGATTTATTTGGAATAAATAAATGAAGGAGGATTTTAGGTAATCAAATTGATTAAGAGTTAATCAATTCTGCTTGGTTGATTGGTTAGGATTGGTTGATTGAAAGATATTGGATGATCAATATTGGATGACTAATATTGGGTGATTGATATTGGTTGATACTGGATGAGTTGGACATCTATGATAAGTGATATGCTGCTTTGTGAGATGAATGTTGATATGAACTATCTATTGTGATAATGTGATTCATTTATCTGTTTATATATCATCATGAATATAAGTTAATTGTTTAAACCCTTAAGTACAACTTGGACATTAAAATGGCGTTTGGTTTCGGTGAGACCGGGATCGAGTTTCCATATTTGGAATCCGAAAACCACACCGATTCCAATTAAACGTTAGGTCGTGAATCTAAGTGGAACTTTGTGAAGAGTCGAGATGTAAGAGCTATACGCCAGTATAACTCTGTGGGTGATTCCGTAATGAGTTGACGAAATAGTGCTCATAGGTTTGAGATGGTGATTTAGAATGCAAGGGCTACGGCCGTTGACTCCGAGGGTGATTACAAAATGAGTGCAATGAGACAGTGCCTTCGGTTTCGTTCGAACCCGGAACGAACTTGTATGGATTGAATGCTTTCAGAACATCTTCAGGTGGACAATGAGCATTCTAAGATAGATGTGTTCTATAAAGGTAATCGCAGCCTCAAGCCTTATCAACCGGGAATGGCTAAAAAAACGGAGGTGCGGCAAGGCTTCGTGGGTAGCTCCCATTGGAGAGCAAGATTTTCCCCAGAAGTCCCTTTTTACTCGGTTGTGTAGACAACTGGGTCGCGGCCAACTGTGGGGTTGTCTTGTTCGGGACTGTTCAGTAAGGAATGGTTCCGGCCTTGTATTGCAGGGGAGCGGGCATACTCCTCGGTACGTTGATCTAGGCCACGTACTGTGACGGGCAGTACCCCAGTAGCCCTGCCATTGATGGAAACCCATTCTTCCTACGAGACCCTACGGTTTTGTTTGTATTACCCACCTTTGTGGCTAGTAGCTAGAATTTAATAATGTAACGATTTCAGCTATTTCATATTTACTTGAAAACCCTAGACACTATTATAATATCACTGGATTTCCTATCAAATGCTTTGGTTAGCGTAAGGTAAAAGCTTTTCCATGTTTATGTGTGGGAAGTCTTACGTGATACCTTTTCTTTTCAAAGGTTTTTCTAAAGTTAAGAAACTTTAAACCGTTTACTCACACCAGACCCCTGTCGGACCCGAGTGTTTATTTTCTATTTTATTGAACTCTTGGGTACTCATATTATGTATGAGTAGTCAAGTGATTTAGGTTAGCTTGACGAATTCTGGAGGAGATATGGAGCAGGAGGTTTCCACGTGTAGATATATTATGGTTCTGATGTGTTTGTTTTGTATCTGTTTTTGTTACACTTGAGTTGTATAGTTAGACAAATGATTATAACTGTCCAATATGTTTTGTATAAGTTGTGTACTCTGATGTAATATGATACTGTGTATTATTTTATGTGATAAATTAAACTTTATTCGTTCCGCTGTGAGTTCTCTGATGTTGTGTTTCTTCTTCTATCCCTTTCTTTCTTCATTTATGATGCGATTTCCTGGAGATAGGAAGTCGGGTCGTCTCATTTTGAAAAGATACATGCTTGTGAGAATGACTGTTGCCTTTACATAAAAGAATACAAAGATTTAGAAAGTTGTCCAAAATGTGGTTCTTCAAGATGGAAGAAAAATCAAGATATTGAAGAGGTTATACAAGGTATTCCAGTTAAAGTATTGAGATACTTTCCAATAATTCCGAGATTTAGAAGAATGTATAGATCTCAAAAGATGGCAGAAGATTTAAGATGGCATTTTAATAATACAAGGAACGGTGGAAAAATGCGTCATCCCGTGGATTCTAGGACATGGGAAATGGTGAATGAAAAGTATAAATCTTTTTCATCTGATCCACAAAATCTTAGGCTTGATCTTGCTATAGATGGATTCAATCCATCTTCCATGTTGAGTTCGAAATATAGTTGTTGGCCGGTGATACTTGTGACATACAATCTCTCGCCTATGTTGTGTATGAAGAAGGAAAATATTTTGTTAACTTTACTTATTCCAGGCCCAAAGCAACCCGAGAATGATATTGATGTATATTTGGCGCCTTTAGTGGAAGACTTGCATCATTTGTGGTGTAACGGAATTGATGCTTATGATGCATTTAGTAAAACTTTGTTTAAAATGAATGCAATTTTGCTATGGAGGATTAACGATTTTCCGGCTTATGGAAATCTTGCTGGACGTCGTGTGAAAGGTGGAAAAGCTTGCCCATTATGTGGTGTCAATACCCATTCTCGTTGGTTGAATCATAGTCAAAAGAGTATCTACATGGGTCATAGAAGATTTCTACCTGCTTCAGATTCACGGAGGAAACAAAAGGCATTGTTCGATAACACCATAGAGAAAGGTAGTTCTCCTAGAATACTAACTGGGAGAAACATTCATGCATTGTTGTACGATTATCCAAATGATTTTGGAAAAGAAAAAGAAGAGAAAAGTAAGAAGAGAAAGTTTGTTTATGATACAGAAGATGAAGATGATTATACTAACGATTCTATAAAAATGGAGCTATCGAAGTGGAAAAAAAGATCATTTTTCTTTGATTTGCCTTATTGGAAGGTTAGTGGTTAGTTTATTTATTTTTCATTGTTTTAATAGAAGAAAAACCCAATAATGCGTTATAGTTTTGGTTTTCGTAGGAGCTTCCATTACGTCGCAATATAGTTGTGATGCATGTGGAGAAAAACATTGGTGAAAGCCTATTGGGCAAGATGTTGCATGGTAATAAATCAAAAGATGGAACCAACTGTAGAAAGGATTTAGAGGATTGGGGAATTTGAAGTGAGCTTCATGCACAACCTCGTGGGAATAAAACATATCTTCCATCGGCTCCATACATGTGGTCAAAATCCGAGAGAAGAATATTTTGCAAAAGATTGTACGATTTCAAAGGACCAAATGGCTACTGTTCAAATTTGAAAATTTAGATTTCGTTGCAGGATTGCAAAATTAGCAGATTGAAGTCACATGATTACCATGTATTAATGCAACAGTTATTGCCAGTAGCATCGACAGGATTAATGGCAAAGAAGGCAAGAAAAATAATAATTTGCTTATTTTCTTTTTTCAACAAATTATGTCAACATGTTCTTGATAGAGAGAAGGTAGAACAAATCAATGTTGAGATTATTGAAGTTTTATGTGAGCTTGAAAAATATTTCCCACCATCTTTTTTTTTGATATGACGGTACATTTATCCATTCATCTTGGAAAAGAAGCACTAATGTGTGGACCGGTTCAATTCGTTGGATGTACCCATTCGAAAGATACATGAAGACGCTTAAAGACTATGTCAGAAACTATGCACGACCAGAGGGATGTATTGCAGAATCCTATCTTGCAAAAATATTCATGATGTTCTTCGATGATTATTTGAAAAAATCAGGACATATAGAGTAGAAAGAAGCTCGAAATGAAGATTATAAAAGCAGTGTAATACTCGAGGGACGTCCGATTTCAATATCCAAGACAGTTAAATTGTCAGTTAATGACAAAGAAAGTGCTCATTTGGCCGTGTTAATGAATATGGCTGTGGTGGAACCATTTATATAGTAAGTGTATGTTATATTGTTTTAATTATTTTGATGTGTTCGTAATTCTATATATAACTTATAATCAATTATTCAATACTAGTTTGCATTTGGAGGAATTAGAAAGGTCGGACCCACGCATGACAAAAAATGCGACCTTACTTTAGGAAACACATACAAAAAAATTTGCCGATTGGATTAAAAGAAAGGTTAGTTAGATTTCAAATATATTCTCTTTTGACTATTAATCTTACTATAAAATATACAAGCTAAATAAAATTTGTTGTAGATATCTATTACCTCCAAGGATCATGATGACATGTTAAGATGGATTGCTTTTGGTCTAAAGGATGATGCCATGTATTACAATGGATATATCATCAATGAGCAATGTTTTCATATACAAGATGTAGGGAGAGAAACTCAGAATTGTGGGGTGACTTTTGATGCGACTACAATGTGTAGAGCAAGTGCAAAAATATGTCCCAAGTGGTTGATGTGGTCACTTACTATGGAATATTGATAGATATAATTTTATTAGATTATCTTGCGTTTTATATTCCAGTTTTAAAGTGTCATTGGGTGTATAAAGGAAATGGAGTAAAAGTTGATGATGATGGGTTCAATCTTGTTAATTTACAGAAAGCATCATTTTCACTAGATCCATATATACTTGCATCTCAAGCAAGACAAATATTTTATTCAAGAGAGAATGATGTTTCTAATTGGTATGTTGTAATGAAAGCACCATCAAGAAGTTTTAATGATTAAGAGGATCACGATTGGATCGAGGAAGATATCCAAGTCGTGGAAGGTAACGAAATAACCGAAATGGATGATGAAGATGTTAGTTATGTTAGAGAGGATTGCGAAGGCATACTTGAGTAGATTATATGTTCTACTTGAGTAGATTATAAAATTTGTTGTACTATCATTTGAAAAATGTATTACAATCAAGTAGTTTCTTTTCCTTGTTTCATGACAGCTTTGACATTTACCACCTTTGTTCTATCTACTACTCAAGAATCAAAACCTAGCATTAAACCTTACATATATGTCATTTGAAGATGTACGCTCAGCTTCTGATTGAGGATCTTCATTTCTACTCTAGCATGCATCATTTCTACATATAATTCATTTTTTTTCTTTTTTAATTTTGTAATATTTATTTTTTGTATGACTCTATTTGGATTTAATATGTCAAATCAAATTTAATATTATGTTTATGTTGAATTTAATTCCATTCCTATGCCAAGTTTCTTCCCTGTTGCATAATTGTCAAAAGATACCTTTTTCCCTTGTAATAACATCTTAATTACACCTTACTTAATTTTGATGAAAATATTTTGTTTTCTCAAAAGGAAAGAAGTAATTTTATGTTTATCTTAACTTCCAAAGGATTTCTACTTAAGCTTAGGAAGATGTGCCAAATGGTTTCATGGATGTCAATAGGGTTAGATAGCTTGGGAAGATGTGTATAAAGGATTTGTACTTTAGCTTGGAAATAATCTATAGTTATCTTTTTGCTGATAGAAGAACAAATTAAATTATGAAGTGGACACATTTATTTTCTAGCATTCGATGATATTTTCAGTTATAAGTATTGCATGTTTCTCTTAGTTTAAGTAAACATTTCCTCCCCTTTTTCTTTTTCTTTACATAATCATTAGCATATTTTTTATAGTCTAATAGCGATTCAAGCTAATGTTTGTTTAATAATATTCCCTTGACATATGTGGTCCATAATTGGAAGTTGGGCATATTTTGTTATTTTTTGATAGATTTAGTATGTAACTACAACAGTGTATTCATATTGCTTTATGAGTTATATGATATCAAATTATGATTTGGGCATGTCCTCTCCCAGACTCAGATCACAAGGCACTGTAAAACTGTTTATGTAATACAATTTTTCAACTTTGGAATATTTTAATTACATAAGGTGCATATTAATACTATCTTCTTTTTACACAACATTTATCTACTATATAAAACAAATACTTGAGCATGGTATTGCTTAAAGTACCAAGTATTTACTCCATATTAACAGATAAATAATATTAAAGAATCGGAAGTCAGAAGACAGTGAGTGATAACCAGAGGATAGTGACTGATAAGTTAAGTGGGTAGTTAGTCTACATATGTCTGTAGGGTGAGTTGGGTTTGTGAGTATGTTGTGTACTGTGTGAGTTGAGTGTGTGTTAGCATTGCTATGTTTTGTGTTTGTGAGGGGATGCAAATTTTGTTGAGTGTGTTGTGCTTTTTTTTATTAGATGTTAGGTGCCTTCATTTGTAAATGCAATCATAGAAAACATATTTATATACATTTATAGAAACTATATGTTTTGGTTATTCCATTATTAAGTATTAATGTGATTATTTATAGAGTTTACATTGCAGAGTTCATATACATGTATTAATAACTATTGTGTCCAATGTTACATAATAGATACTGTTAACTTCCCTTTATATGAAGTATTCTCAAAATAAGTTACTATTTTTTGTTTCATTTGTAGAAAAAAGATGCATTCAAGCTTTGTACGTACCCGCAACCAGAGAAAGGCTGATGAGGAATCTCAGAAGTAGAAGTCAAAGCGGAAGTATAATCCAAAGAAAAGGTTAAGATTCCGGCTGGTGCTTGCACCGACAGCGAAGAACCAACAGTCAACGCTAAGAAGCAAACCATTGTTTGCAATGAAGACAAAGAACAAGAGCCACCTGTTACCCCCTCCGACCCAAATGAAGAAGGACTTCGCTCAGAAAATGAAATCCTTCCTGAACAAACTGATGATGATGAGGGAGAAATTGGGAGAGCAAGCGAAGCTGAATCCAGAAGTACATCTCGAAAAAGAGGCGGTAGAGGTCCAGCAAAAGCAAAAAGACTCCCGTTAACCAGTCAGGATCGAATTGAAGTTGAGTTCAATGATATAGGTATACCAATAAGGAAAGGGTCAGTACATTTATCCTCTTTTCTTGGACCGCTTGTGCGGGAGCTAATTCCATACACACTTGATGATTGGAGGAATCTAAGTGATGAGTTAAAAGTTGTTTTGTGGAAATCGATTCAGGTATGAGTTAAAAATTGTTTTTATTTTTTATACATCTGTTTGCAAGTTTCTACATTGCTACATTGTTACATCACGTATTGTAGTTATGGCTGGAAAAAATTGTTTGATGCATACATATGGCTCTTGTTTGATTTTAATATCATGTTTTCATGTATTGTTGCAGATTAGATTTAAAATGGAAGAGGATTGGAAAAGAAAAGCTGTATTTCAACTAATGGGAGTAATTTGGAGATCGTCAAAATGTAAATTGGTTCGAAAATTAAATAAAGCGGAGGACGAAGAGGAAAGACTAAAACTAAAACCTACCAACATTAAAAGCATGAATGAATGGAGAAGGTTTGTGAAGGCGAAATTCCGAAGTTTAAGGTAACACTATTCACTATTTTATTTGCTAGAACACTTTAAAAGTTAATGATTGGGATCCAATAACACATAGGGTTATTTGCACAGCAGAGTTGATTATCGTTTTCAAAAGAAATTTTTTTATTATCCAATAACACATATGGTTTTTTTTTAGTCTCAAAAAAAAGAAAACATTTTGCATTTCATTTTTTTTGCATTTATGTTCACTGTGCATTTTTTTCTTTGTTCTTGTGTGCATGTCAACTCAACACTTTCCATTTTAACTTTGTTCATTCTTTACACATTTCTTGTTCACTTGAATTTAGTTCAGTTTAGTGTTGTGTGTTTGGTTTTGTATTGTGTTATCTTGCATTAAAAAATTGTTGGATTTGTTTTCATCTTGCATTGGAATTTTCAACTAGTTTGCTATTACATTTCATTTTCGGGATTTTGCGTTTCGTTTTCTGTTTACATTGCTATTGCATTTCATACTTCAACAGGCTTGCATTGCATATACCCAAAAACAAAAATAAAACAAAAAACTTTGCATTGCATCTTAGATTTTAGTTTTCATTTTCACATATCTGTTTCTTGTGCTCACTGTATTCACTTGATATTATGTTCACTGTTTTATTTCATCTGTCTTTTAGTTTCTGATACATTGAATTTTCCTCTACTACAAATAACTATTTTCAATTTTTTGTTCTCTATTTACAAAACAGAATATCCATGTTTCTTCTTTACATTGCCTTTATTAAACACTTCTCAAACAACTTCTCTCTGTCACTCTTCACTTCCTCAACCAAGCTACCATTATCCTATAACAATATATCAACTTCTCTCTGTCACTCTTCACTTTCTCAAACAACGAAGCTGCCATTATCCTATAACAATATATCAACAATATATCTTTCTATTTTACAAAAACGAAGTGAGAAATATTCGGCCCTAAGGGATAAAAAAATTCCATACACAACTGGTCGTGAGGGAATGGCTAGATTGACCGAAGACATGGTTAGTTAATTAAGTATAGCTTTATTTAATATTATTTTATACATGTCCGGTTTTTTACTTAATGTTATCCTAAATTTAGAAAAAAAGAATGTTCAAGTTCATCGTCCATAACTAGAGCTGATGTTTGGATTAAATCTCACATAAAAAATGGTGAACCGGTGACCTCAGAAGCTGGAAATGCTATTGTAAGTTTTTTTTTATATTACCCGTATATAAAAAATTGTCCGAAAGTACGATAATTTTACCATTGTACATTATCTATTTGTATTTATTTATGTAAGAGGAGATTAAAAATTTTGGTAGCCTATCACATTCTGATTCGTCACAGAATGTCAGTGGAGATGCTCTTGCACATGTACTCGAAAAAGATAAACCAGGATGATTAAGGGCATTGGAAGGGGTTGCACTTTAACCAAGCTAGCTGTGGCCCAGTCCAAAGATAAACAAGTATCGCAGCGTCGAGAGGAAACAGCAGAAATGAAGAGTATGTTGCAGGTTGTGATGAACCAGAAGCTAAACTATTAAAAGTAATTTATATATGTTAAATAAAAAATTCAAAGCACCATATAATTTAAAATACTAAAAAGAACAAATTTATTCTCTCTCACAAACTTATTATATGTTCTCTGCCATTTTAAGTATGGCCAATTTAATTTTACAACTCAATTTTATTTTTTTCACTTGCTGGTTTCGATAGACATATTAATTTCATCCCATCATTTATAGCTATAAAATACATTAACTGATCAAAGTCCATTTAGTAGTTTTCGATAGTCAATTTAAAGCCTACATTACATTTAATTGAGTGCTTTTAAGATTAAAATATCCTGATATTAGAGCTTTGCTGCAGGTTGTAGAAAGTTCGAAAAGGAGCACGTATGAATTGGTAAAAATAATAATTATATTACTCAAGAAATAACATTTAGATTTTAAATTTGGATCCAGTGATTGCTATCATTTTTGGTTGAATAATTGCAGAGCAATGACAATATATGTTCGATACTGAATTGGGATGGAAACTGTGAAGTGGTTGCCAATGGGAGGGTGTTGTCCAGGGACCCAACTGTGGTTGTCAATGGCATTCATCTTGGAACAAATGTTGTGAGCGTTATTGTAGATATCGTGGACAAACTAGATGCTTATTTATGGAGGCCTACACCTAAATGACAGTATTAGCAGACGCTGTGAATAACGTTGTAGCTTGGCCATCAACTTTCATTAAGATGGCACTGCGAGTAAATTTGAACGACGTCAGTACGGTAAATTTTACTCTTCTCATACTAAAGTTGATTTAAGTGAAGGTAAATTAAACTTGCATTAAGATGGCGATGCGACTAAATTTTTTATATTAACAACACTGTCCACAATATTATGGTTGGAATTACACTTCTCATTTTATAACCTGTGAATGAATTGATATGTAATTTGCTAAGTAGAAATTTATTTGTTTGTTAAAATAAACCATCTTTATATTTATTTGTTTGTTAAAATTACACTTCTCATTTTATAACCTGTGAATGATTTGCTAAGTAATTTGCTAAGTAGAAATTTATTTGTTTGTTAAAATAAACCATCTTTATATTTATTTGTTTGTTAAAATTACACTTCTCATTTTTAGAGTAACAACACTGTCCAAGAGGACATATGCAATATTTATGGTTGGAATGAGGGTGAAGGGATAGTTGCTGAAGGAAGAGTCTACTTCAGAGAGCCATAATATGTTGTTAATGGTATTCTGCTCGGTTCGTCTGCCGTTGTGATTTCGGTCGACAGAGTAATAAATAACGATGCTTATTTGTGGCGACCCACATGTGATATGTCGTGCATTGGACATGCAGTTGGTAGGAAAGTAGCATGGCCAAAATCAAAAGTTGAAGTTGATAAAGAAAATGTGAATGACAGTGTAAATTATGCGACTTCTCGCATGAAATCTACACCCGTGGTCATGAAGAAATCAGAGCATGTAAGTATTAATTTTCAAAATTAAAGAAACTACCTGTGTATGAAAGTTTATTTATTATGTGTATGTACGTTTTCTGCATAATAATCTCTTTTTTTCCAGCCAATTGCAAAGTGGACAAAAGATAGCAAATGCCAGTTGATCGATTTGGGTGGAACAAACGTAGTGCCTGAAGGAACTGTTGCATCAACTGATGCAATAACGCTGGTCCATTGTCGTCCATTGGGACTTAATGCTGTAAAAGTTTGGGTTGATATTGTGAGAGATGCAAATGCAGAGCTATGGATACCAACATCGGCGTTGACGTGCACGGAAGATGCACTTGGCGTTCCCATAGCTTGGCCAATGGAAAAAGTCATTCTGAAAACAAATTGAAAGGTATATAACTTGTTCATCATAAATGTTTTCTAACTTTGATTCTAATACCCTGGCAATATTCCTAGATAATGGACTATAAGAATTAGTTATACTAAATAAATATTGATGTAGAGCTAGAAAGTGATTGAATTGGTGATTGAATGTTGTCAGTTTGGCTGAGGTTGTTGATGGAGTTAGGCTAAAATTCAGTGGGGGGGTACGGTTTAGGTCAAACAGTGGTAGGACTGTCAACTTGTCTTTAATTTTAACTTGGCATATTGTGGATTTTTTTCTATAGTATGAATAGCGAGGGGTTGTTGCAAGGCAGTTGATGGAAACTATGTTGAAGTAGGGAAGTGATGCTTGTAGTAGACAGAACTATAATGACCGAGGTTGTCGAACTGAAGCAGTTTGAGGGTGGAACAGTTCAAGTGAAGGTGAAGTTTTTAGAAATAAGGGTGATATTGGTGGTAGGTTGTCTAAGGGATAGGGAGGGTTGCATTGTTTGTGATTGAGGAACGGATGATTTTGACTTGGTGTTGGAGTAGCAGTTAGAGGAAGTTGTGATGATGGTTATTATCAGGTTTGGGTGAGGTTATAAGGAGGAGGAAGTGTTGGCAGTGATGATCCAGAAGTCGAGGAACTATCGGGGATGTTAGCAGTTTTGTGGTGGAGTTTTGGTGAAGTTGAGATGGTGGACAGTTTGGTTATTGTCAAATTTGGATACGTTGTGGAGTTAGAGTTTGTATTCAAGGGTTTGGTGTTAATATGTTGGCACTGTGTTGTTTAGATGTAGGGTGGTATATGAAGCAAGTGTTAAAGAGGAGTGACTGGAAGATTGAAGGGGAGATTGCTGAGTGGTCGAAGTGTGGGGATGATTGAAGTGTGGTCGAAGTGCATTTGTACTGAACTATAGAGATATGCAATGCACGAAAGTTTAGGTTGCAGTAGGTATGTTGAGCGATCAGAGGAGTTGCGGTTAGATTTCAGAAGCACGGTGGTTCGATTGTAGTAGTGGTGAAGAACATAGAAGATGGACGAGTTGTTTGGCAGGTTCGAATTTTTTTTGGTTGTGTTATGGGACGTGTTGTGGGTATGGTCGGAAGTTTGTATCAAATATGATTATGAGGAAGTTTTGGTGGAGAAGTTGACTGTGTTGTGTTAGAAGTTGGTGTGAACAAGTAGTGTACAGGCAGAGGGAATGAAGAAAGGAAATGGGTATGTTACCAGGTGAACTTGCTGTTTTGAGTGGAGTGCATGGTTGAAGAGGATGGTTGTCGTATGGCAAGTCTAGTGCACTGATTTCACAAATATGATGTAAAAGTTGTTGGACGATTACAATGTGCTCACATGAGTGGTTAATGCGTAGAGGCATATTTGTTTGAAGTATTATAGTCTAAGGACTTCTATATTTGTCCATTTTTGATCTTTGATACATTCACCTCACAAATATTTAGTAACATGATTATTATTGTTTACAGGTAGATAAACGTTTGTGAAGAATTCAAGCAACAGCAGTGGTTTTTGGTGTGGTAGCAGCACATGTGTGTAGTTAGGTTGATTAAAACTTTTATGAAACTAGTATGTATGGTAGCAGCACTATTTTAGCTGCATGTACTATTATGAAACTGTTTATGGTAGTTTGGTTGTGTAAACGTACGTATGGTTAACCTTTTGTCTTGACACTGATGTTATGATATAGTGGTGATTATGTAAATGCTTTTGTTTGTCTTATTGTGGTCCACTGAATGTGTTATTTTTGAATGTGTATGTGTTTATATATTACGTTATTGTATAAGTTTTGAAGTACTTGAATTAGAGGCGAAATCAGATGTAGTCATTGAACAGTAGGCAATAAAATCGAAACATACGGTGGTGGAGAAAATATGCCACCAAAAATATTTTTTGTAGCATTTAAAAAGATCTAAAGAATCAGCAATTATAGTGGCTCAGATAATCTTCGTGGCATTCAAAAAACGCTGCAAAAAATAATAATAAGTGCAACAAAAAAATAAGATAGTTAACTGCACCTTTTCGGTGGCGTTTCTTAAACGCTGTAAAAATATCTTTATGTAACGTTTAAAAACGCTGCCAAAAATTCATTTATAGTGGCGTTAAAATAAATGCAACAAAAAATCATGGATTTTTAGTCGCATGTTTTCTAGCGGCGTTTATCAAAACGCCACCAAAACATTTGTAGTGTTTTTTGAGCGCCACTAAAAATCTAATTTCTTGTAGTGCTTGAATTGGGTTTAGTCTCGACAAACCCCAAGCACGTGCTTTTTGGGCTCTAAGTGGTAGTGATTTTTTAAAAGGAAATGGAAGCGGCAAAGGCAAGAAAGTGACTACGGGTTTGGTAATGGATCAACATGATGATAAGACATCGATGAAACGAGCGATGGTGCTGGTCAAACCATGGTGGTGGCACTAAGATCGAAGTCGAAACTCAATTAGGATAAAAATCTGAAGTAGTGAGGCTTATTGATAGGTGAAGCTTTGGGTAAAATACTAGGTGATGAATGGTCATAGAAATTCTAATGATGCCGGCAGTAGTTGAGGATGGGCGGCATCATTAAAATGGTTGAGGCGATTATAACTTGGAATTTGCATTAGCAATGAACAAGAACGTTGCCATGAAAGTGGAAACATAAATTTTTCTAGGTGTTCCATTTATAGTCAACTAGAAAACCATGTCAGTACCAACTTGATCATGTCAGCACCGAGAGATTTTAAACCATAGGTAAAGAAAGAAGATAAAAGAAAGAAAAAAAGAGATCGACCTGACTGAAAGATGGCATAAATTCCCAAAAATTGAAGACTCCAACTTCAAAATAAAACGAAGTAATTCAACAACTACATAAAGTAATTATTCATGTTTTTGAAATAGACAGGATGCTTAAGCATAGCAGTTGACAAATTGAGCACTTCCTTGCAGATATTATCCAATCACATTTTTCGATCCTAAACATGCATTATTGTCATAAAATAATACTTTGGGGGTAAGCGTTATCCATCATTCGAGCCATGTAGCATTTCGTTGGACCTCAAGATGAATAACCAATGGTTCAAGAAAATCTGGAGGTATCAGGTATAATGGATAAATGTAACATAAGAAGTTTGGATAAGATTTGGATAAGGCGAATCATGTCTATACTCACATGATTAATCATGTTAAAGACATGGTACCCACTTTGAATTATAGAAGTTGTTGCTTTGAACTTTAAAGAAAAATACAAAGAGCTAGAAAGGACAAATCATATCGGCACCAAATGAGGTCCAATGCTTGAAGACTTAAGTAAATATGAAGAAGAATTAAAGAGACAAAGTGTAACAACCCAAAATTTCGAACTTCGTATTTAAATATCTGGATTATTTAAATATTTATATTTTGGATTAAATATTATTTAGTAGATGCAGATACCTTTTTAAACCCATTTTTAATCATAACTAATGATGGTAAGCATTTTTTTGAAAAATATTTACAAAAATAAATACTTTGAAGAAATATATATAGTGCGAATGAAAATCGTTTTAGCGATAAATGGCTTTTTACTCGTCAGAAGTTGTTCAAACTTTATTGCATACACTCATTTACTTAGGATGTCAATAATATACATAAAAATATTTTACCATTTATGAAAGTAAAATATTTGATGGTGTCATGGATGATGTCATAGGAAATTATTTTGAAAATGAGCTTTTAAGGAAAGCTTAAGCATTAAGCAAAAAGATTGAAACATCCCTAATTTTTAAATAACATTTCAAGATATTTAATTAGATAAATTTAAATAGAATAATGTAAATGTTAAGTGATAAGGGAATTGATATTTAAATAAATTTAGGTAGTGGTGCTTAATAAAAAAGAATAGGCTTAAAGAATGGTTTATAGACTAAATAAATTATATAAGGGCATAATAGATATTGGCCTCCCGTGACTCTTACCCTTATACATACATGTGTCCCTTAAGCCATTCACATTCATTATCACTTTCATAAATAATAAACATGTGCAAAAGAAAGAAGGCTCGCCATTAATTGGAAGAAAAGAAGAAGATATTCAAGGAAAAAGTTAAAGAATTAAAGATGGGAATCAAACTTTTCACAATCAACTTTCCTTATCAACGATTAAGGTCAATAATAATTCCCATCTCCATTTGATGAATATATGATGTTTGAAGATGGTATGCTTGAGTTATGGTTTATTTAAATTTAAACAAGATTGTTTAAATGATGGTTCATACGGTTTTAGACCAAAAACCATGTGATATTAATGTTAAATACCATGGAAAAATTATATGTCATGCAAAACATAATTATAGAGTTGGGTTTTAGGTTTGATAATTGTCCAAGCTTTTGAAATATTATTATGAATTTTCGAATGAAACATGTTGGATTAATAAATTTATTTCATAAAATATATTGAGAATTTGGGTTAGAAATTTTGATATGTTATACATAATCAAAGTAAATTTCTATGATTTTTTAGGAATTTTCTTAAGTGATTTGATGTACAAATTAAATTATTTCGAGAAGTGGATCTAAATGATTTAATTGTATTTGCAATGGAAGGTTTTATGTGTAAAATTCTAAGCTTGATACTTATCCAAAATAATAAGGTGGTTAGTTTTGAAAAGCATTGGAAAAGTTAAGGCAACTAATAAGAAGTTTATATGTAGGGAAGATAGTTGATATAAGTTGCTTAATTTTACATTTAACCCGGAAAATCAGGTTTAGCCATTGTTAGAGATACCTTTCAACTAAATAGCTTTCACCTTCGACTACATCGAAACCCCATTAATCAAAACTAATACACAGACTGTCAATTAGATGGTATGTAGTGGATTGAAGAAAGGCGGAAGGTATGGTCAAAAGCTTTGCTTCCGACTAAGTCGATACCTGTGTTTGTTTTAAAATATTAGCACTTGCCTTAGTTTTGCTAAAGCTTTTGACATAGTCGAAACATATGGTTTTTAAAGGAGTTTTATAATATCTTTCGTAGGGGTCGCCATATTTTGTATTAAAAGAATAGGGCTTTCGAAGAAGTTTCTTTAATTATAAATCAATGCTTTCGAAAGAAGGGGTTCCGACATAGTTGAAGCCCTGCCACCGATTCTTTTGCCTTTAAGTGTACTGAAGTCATCAATACTGTCGAAAGGTAGTGTTGTTTTAAAGATGTATTAAGCCGCTTCCTAAATGCTTTCGAAAGGGTTATAGTTTTCATGGGAAATAGCTTCAAAAGGGGTTTCGAAGTTATCCTTCAGTATCTAATATATGCTTTCGACTCTATCGAAAGGGATGGTTCCGACACCATCATAAATTCCCTAACATTTTTATATGGTAAAGAATGGTTTCAAAAGAGATACCTTTGTTTATATTTACTTTGACCCAAATGATATTTTTATAGGAAAATCCAATGACGTCGAAAGGGGAACTTTCAATACTTTAGGAAGAGATACTTTCAATGGTTTTAAAGCTATGATTCTAATAATTAATAAGTAACACCTTACTATATTCGAAAGGTTTTGAAAGAAGGATTTTAAAGCATTTTAAAAGGCAGGAGTCTAGTGTTTTGAAAAGAGATATATGCTTTCGAAGGAGTCTATCAATTGAGATCGAAAGCAAAGTTTTGAAGATATCAAAAGTATAGTTTGCAAAACAAATTATCCAACCACATTTAAAAGCAAAACCATGGCATATGAACAGACAAAATATTTTGAAATGAATCTTTTGAAAAAGTGTTAACGGGTTAAAAGAATTAACCAAATTATATTGTTTGCTTCCCCATATATGTATATATTCATTTTGCAATGAATCCAAAACAGTACTTTAGAAAAAGGAAGAATAACCAGCTAGATTGACCCAGTGGTGAATGTAAATTAAAGATATTGGAAAGACCAATAGGTTCACAATAATCCCATGAAAACTATGTAAGGGAAAGTGTATTGGCAAGGGACAATAGGTTTATAGTTAGCCTATGAAAACTATGTATAATGTGAGATGTCGATTAGATAGGTTTATAGTTATCCCATGAAGAACTACATCCAGATAAGAAAACAAAATATCGATAGGTAGTCAATAGGTTTCTAGATAGCCCATGAAAACTAAGGTAAAAGAAAGATACTGACAGTTAGTCAATAGGTTCCTATTTAGCCCATGAAAACTAGGATAAAAGAAATGATATTGGAGTTACCATTTGGTTCATAGTGATCCATGAAAACTGTATAAGTGGATAAAGAGTCCATAAATATTTAACCGGTTATTAGTCAGCCCATGAAAACTATTAGGTTAATGGTAATCCTAGAAATTATAAATATGACAGGTAGTTAAAATGAATTGGGATGTGTAATCTAGAATTGATCAAAAAAAAATTCACATCATTACATAATAATGTTTTGAATTGATTTAACTATTGTGGATATAGAAGCATAGAAAATGGTTTATAAAGGTTTTTAAGATACCAGTGAGGGGAAACCCATTTCGTTAGGCGGTGTGGCCTCACTAGATGTCTAAATGATTTGAGATGGTAGATTATTTTAAATACCAAGCTTTATGTCTAACTCAAAGTTTATGTTTTCTCCTTAAACTCTCGAATACTCAATCGAATTTGAGTAGCTTGAGATTTGAGGTTTTTAGATATCTTCTAAGACGAATAAGCTTTCGAAGTCGTGCATGAGGCATGTAGTTATTTGAGTACTCCCTCATATGATTCCGCTGTGTTGTTTGGTTAAGGCAACATTGTTTATTGCCAATTATATACTCTGATCAACAAGGGAACATCTTCATATGTCACTCTTGAAGTATATTGTGATAAGTATATTTTTCCGAACGTGGTTAACGCTGTGAGATTATGTAAATAATGCTGAAATGGGTTTTTGGAATTGAATATGATAGTTGTTTTGAAAATTTTAAATTTTTTCCATATTGATGTGTTTTTGGTATATTAATTTATCTATCATTACCTATTTGGTCACTCGGGACTAATACCTATGGATGACTGTAGCATCCATAGCCGTTAATTTTGGGCCTCTAAGTGGGGGTTGTTACAAGTTGGTATCGGAGCATAGGTTTATGAAAATTTAAGTGATTTAAACCTAAAAGGATTTTTGCAACATAGTCCAATGAATCAGAAATATGATCGAGGTCTGGGCTAACACGGTTGTAACACACTTGTAATTGATATACAAATATATATACACATAAGTCTGTATTCCCTTTCTCATAGACCATTCTTCTATATCTTACTAAGTCTCGTATACAAATTTACGAGAAAGAAGATCTGGAAGCAGGAAAAGGAAATCTATGTGGAGGAAGCACCAACCAGAATACAGAAGCAAATGTGTGTGCTGGAAATCCACCTGTAGATGCGGGGATGATATATTAGTTCCTTACTAATTTGATGCAAGCAGGAGCTGGTAATATTGGGAATAATTATGCTATGTTGAGCAGTGACTACACCAGTGTTGGCATCAAAATTGGCCACCAACACCCAATTATAAGTGGAAGCATCAATTTCCAGTCATAGATCATAGGTGATATATGTAGAGAATATAATATGAAGAACAACCAAAATCAAAATAAAAACAAGTAAAAGAGACAAGATTTATAGCGATTCGGCTAACTTTGGCCTACACCACTCCAGAACAATCCATTTTATTATACCGAAATTTGATTATAGTTAGTATCCGGAATTCTAGAATAAAAATGGCAGAGTAGCCTCTACTTAGAAGATGAAGAGAAACAAAATGAAGATCCCTTTTTTAAGCCAAGCCTACTGTAT
Organism: Allium cepa; assembly: GCA_030765085.1. NCBI lineage: Eukaryota > Viridiplantae > Streptophyta > Magnoliopsida > Asparagales > Amaryllidaceae > Allium > Allium cepa. The sequence goes on from CM060929.1 coordinate 168,157,613, forward strand.
TTATAGGTGAAAGCTCGACTACTAGGCCTTCTCACCTGCATAGGCCCACGATAATGATCGTCGAGCCCAACTCGTCCATCCCATGTCGACGTGGCGTAAGACCATGCGGACCTGAAGCAATACTGTACCGACCCAAAGTAGAACCCAAAGCGAACGCTATGCCGACCTGAAATAGAACCCAAAGCAACTCTATGCCGACCAAGAGTAACAATGCCGTCCGAAGCAAAACCATGCTAACCCGAAGTAGAACCCAAAGCAAACCCTATGCCGACCCGAAGTAGAACCCGATGCAACTCTATGCCAACCTGGAGTAACAATGCCAACCCGAAGCAACACCATGCCAACCCACAGTAGAACCTGAAGCAAACCCTAAGTTCACCCTGCAGCCGATCCGAAGTATAGTCTACAGACGACCCGAAGTAATCCCTATAGCCGACCCAAAGTAAACCCTCCCTGTAGCCGACCCAAAGTAAGCCCTCCTTGTAGCCGACCCGAAGTGATACATCCATTAGCATATGCCGACTTGAGCAATTCTTGTGCTGACCCATAATTTTCCCTAGTCCAACCCAAAGACGATCAAATGCCGACCTAACCTGAAGTGCATCCTATTATGACCCTAAGTAAACTCTTTGCTGACCCGAGCTATGCCTTTCTCCAAATTCCGCATCGTTCATCCATCGACCATCCATAACCCTAGTTTCATATTACTATCCGTAATTGATTATCCATCTATCCATTTGAACCCAAGCCCATGATATTCTAGCCTCGATAATCACGAATTCTATCAGGTTAAATCCTCCTATATACTATCTTGCCAAAAGGCAGATTAACACTTGGCCAATAAAACATGCCTTGCTATTGGAAGGTGTGTTTTAAATTGACATAAGTCCAAAATTCGAAATTTGTAATCCATTTATCTTTATATTACCTACCCTAGAATCCTATCGATTCCAAATCCAATTTATTGATCTCTCCGGATCATTAGCGAAATCCATGACAGTTCTGAGTCGGTATCCAACTTCAAATCCATCCCAAATCCATTAATCGAATTTACGATCTCTCTGAGTCGTTTTATCTAAGTTTGGGACCTCTTCGGATCCATCTCCAAGTCCAAAGACGTCTCCGGGTCATTTACGCCAAATCCAGGACCTCTCCAGGTCTATGTCCAAATCAGGGACCTCTTTGGATCCTATCCAAGTTCGGGACCTCTCCGGATCCATATCCCAATTCGGGACCTTTCCGGGTCCATATCCCAATCTAGGACCTCTCTAGGTCCACATCCAAATCAAGGACCTCTCTGGGTCATTTTATCCTAATACGGCCTCGATTCTCCGGGTCGAGGGCTTATCCATGGTTTTCCTTCTCTGTCCTAGACCTCCGGTTAAGGACTTAATCCATGATTTTTCATATTTTGGACTTAATCCCCAGCCGTGGACTTACTCCTGGGGTATCCTACTCCGGTTGAGATCCCTAGTTATGGACTTATCCTTTGGGTATCCAACTCCGACCTCGATCTCCAATCGAGGACTTATCCGTGTTCTAGTCCATCCCATCGCTCTTAGGTGAAGGGACTCGTAACTCGCGATTATTGCCCCGTCTCTCTGGTTGAGGTCGTAAGTGTGACCTGTTTATCTATTATTTTAATCTAGATTTAATCATTCTAGAGCTTAATTGGTAAAATATTGAATAAAAGCTCGTACAATCAAGAAAACTAAACATCCATAGTACTAGAAAAACCAAAATTCGTAGTAAATAGAGAAAACAAAATTTCATAAACCCAAGCTCCATGGTTCATTGTCATCCAAAAGCATGCCTAACGATCTTCCTCGATCCCATACATGTGTAAGTGACTTAGCTGTTTTACAACGGGGTTTATTATTAGTTATTTAGTTCATGCCATCAAGAGATGACGACCCGTGCCATTAAGCTGGGCTAGCTTCGATTTGTGGTGGATCATGGTTGCTCTTGGCTTATCATCGCTATCCATTTCCAAAAAAGCCATCTAAATCCATCCACATAGTTCCATGTGGAGTTGTGCTGATCCATTCTCCTTGGTCAGGGTTTGCCCTTGAGACTGTGAGGGAATCCGAGATTGTCCTCCTGCCTTTTCAATATCCTTTCCTACATAGCATCCATCATCATCTCCATCTCGTCTCTGTTAATGAAGGTTGAGGTCCGATTAGCTCCTTAGAATCCTCCTAACTTCCTTCAAAATGATTCCTTTCTGTTCTTTTCTCCTAGTTGATTTCCTAGCCATTACTTCCTAGATCCCAATTCTCAAGCTTCCAAATCCAAGATCCTAACTCTCAAATACATGAGTTCAGTTCACAGTTAAAGCACCAAAATGTTGGCGTCAACATTGGCTACCAACACCCAATTATAAGCGAAAGGGCCAATATCCAATCCTAGATCACAAATAGAATATATGTAGAGAATAAAACATGAAAAAGAATCAAAATGAAAGCAAGTAAAACAGACAAGATTTATAGTGGTTTGGCAAACTCTAGCCTATGTCCACTCTAGAACAATACTTCTATTATACTGAAATTTGATAACAGTTACAATCCGAAATTCTAGAATAAAAATGGCAGAGTAATCTTTGGGTAGAAGATAAAGACAAACATAATGAGGATCCCTTTTTTCGAAACCAAGCCTATTGTATTTATAGGCGAAATCTCAATAACAAGTCCTTCTCACCTACATTGGCCCACCATAACGATCGTCGAGCCCAACTCATCCATCATATACCTACCCGGAGTAACACCAGCCGACCCAAAGTAGAACCCGAAGCGAAACCTATGCTAACCCAAAGTATAACCCGAAGTAACTCTAGGCCGATCCGGAGTAACATGCCGACCCGGAGAAACACTATGCCGACCCAAAGCGGACCCTATGCCGACCCGAAGTTGAACCTGAAACAACTCTACGCCTACTTGGAGTAATAATGCCGACTCGAAGCAACACCATGACGACCCGAAGTAGAACCTGATGAGAACCATAAGTACACCCTACAGCCGACCTAAAGTATAGTCTATAGCCAACCTGAAGTAATCCCTATAGCCGACCCGAAGTAAACCCTGTAGCCGACCCGAAGTGTTACATCCTCTATCCTATGTCAACCGCAGCAATCCCTGTGCCATCCCGAAGTTTTCCCTATGCCAACCCTAAGCTGATCAAATGCCGACCTATATCAAAGTGCATCCTATTATGGCTTGAAGTAAACTCTTTACTGACCTGAGCTGCACCTTTCTCCAAATTCTACATCATTCATCCATCGACTATACTTACCATGGCTTCATATTATTATCCATAATTGATTATTCATCTATCCATTTGAACCAAGCCCATGGTATTCTAGCCTTGATAATCATAAAGTCTATTGGATTGAATCTGCCTATATACTACCATGTCAAAAGGCGGGTTAACAACCAGCCTCGGTGGAAAGCTATTTATGGGAATAGAGGATGCTATCGTGGTGGAGAATTGGCTGTTGCATTACGAAAGAATGTTTACCGATATGGGTTTAGAAGAAAAGCAGAAGAGAAGATTGGCCTCTAGGCAGTTGCAAGGGTTAGCACTTCACTGGTGGAATAGTGTGATTGCCGGAGTTCCGAAGGAAGATTTGACTTGGGCTGACTTTCGAATTTGAACCGAGGTTTATTTTTGAGGTTGTTAAGTCAGCATTGATGTGGAGGTTTATGGATGTAGTTCAGGGAGATATGTCAGTTAATGAATATGCCAATAAGTTTGATGAGCTATCTCGAAACGGATACGCTAATTTAGACATTGACATTAAATGGAATGAAAAGTTCATTCGAGACTAAGGCCTGAGCTTGCTAGGGAAACCCTGACACATATCAATGATCCTAGTAATATTTGATGGAGATAGCAATTCACTATGAGGAGATGCTTGCTTTATGTGCTAAAGAAAATTCTATTGAATCCCAGGGTCCTTAGGGAAAAAAGGGGGAGTTCTTTAAAAATAAAGGCGCCCAGTAGAGAAATTCAGCAAAGAAGTCGAAAGCTGGAATAGTCTGCTACAAATGTGATAAGAAGGGTCATTTTGCAATTGATTACCGGTCAGGCAAGGGGCAGAACAAGGCTGTAGATAAGAAGCATGTTAAATGCTACAACTACGATCAAGTTAGGCATTACAAGAACTAGTATCCAGAGCCAGTTAGGGTAGAAAAAGAAAAGGTTTTTTCTATTGGACCACCGTCTTCTTCAAGACCAAATACAACATATAAGGGAAACACTGTGATGAAAGATATATTTTTGATTCAAAGTATTCTAGTTAGGATGCTATTTTATACCCGTGCATCACATTCATTTATATCTCAGAATTTCGTTAATAGATTATGCTTAGAGCCTACTTACTCTATTTCTTCCTTAAGGGTTGCGAATCCAATAAGAGGGTATGCAACTCTAAGGATGAGATGTGACCAGTTAGAACTTAATTTATTAGGTCACATGTTTGCATCTAGTCTGCATGTTTATGATTTCATAGATTTTGGGATCATTTTTGGTATGGATTGATTGGGTTTATATGAGGTTTGGATATTTTGCAAGGATGGGAAAATATCGTTTAGGAACCAAAATAGTCATAATCGAATCATCTTCTCAGATTTCAACCAAAGTGTTAGTGCTATGTTAAGTGCCTTGGAAGCAGCGGAAGAGCTATGTCGGGCTTGAGTTGCTAGAGAGTTCGCAGATATATTTGAGCCAATTACAGGACTATCATTGAATTGAGCTATTAAGTTGTGAATAGATCTTATGCCAAGGGCTGAACCTATCAGTAGATCACCTAGCAGGATGACACCAACCGAGATGAAAGAATTGATGGTGCGGCTAGTGGATCTAGAAGGAAGGAATTTTGTTTGACCAAGCAGTTTGCCTTTGGGAGCGGCTGCAGTCCTTGTAAAGAAGTGATATTGGTCATTAGAGATGTTCATCGACTATTGCAAGCTGAAGGAAGGATGATCAAGAATAGGTATTCTTTGCCAAGAATTAATGATCTATTTGATCAGTTGAGTGGAGCTAGGGTATTTTCCTGATTGGATTTGGCAATTGAATTTCAACAATTGAGAATGGCGGAGGATAGTATTTCTTGACAGTAATTCGGACTAGGTATGTTCAATGAGTGGTTAGTGATGCCATTTGGATTGATAAATGAACTTGCTTTCTTCATGGATTTAATGAACTGAGTTTTCAAAGAGTACATAGATAGGTTCATACTGGCGTTCATAGATAACATTTTGGTATACTCAAAAGATGAGAAAGAGAATGAAAATCATCTAAGAGTAGTGCTAGAGACGCCGAGGCAACATCGGCTAAAGGCAAAGTTTTCCAAATGTCATTTTTGGAAGAAAGAGGTTAAGTTTTATGGTGATGCAGTTTCAGAGGAGGGTTTGGCAATAGATCCGGTTAAGATCAAAGCTGTCAATAATTGAAAGGGACCAGAGATAATCGAGATCGGAAGTTTTCTCGGACTTGCTGGTTATTATCGTAGATTCATTACGGATTTTTCGTGGATAATAGCACCTTTGACTAAGTTGACCAGGAAGAATGTGAAGTTCATTTTATCTACCAAATATGAGGAACGGTACCTTAAGTTAAAGCACTTATTGACCACTTCACCATTGGTAGTAGTTCCAGATGGAAGCCAAGGGTTGGTGGTGTACATTGATGCATGTAGATCGAGATTGGCTGATATATTGATGTAGAATGGTAAAGTCATTTCCTACGCTTCTCGATAGCATAGACCGCATAAGATGAGATACCCTACTCACGATATGAAGTTAGCTGCGATAATCTTCACACTGAAGATTTAGAGACATTATCTCTTAAGGGAGAGATTTGATCTATGCACTGACCCTAAATCCTTAAGATATATATTCTCCCCGAAGGAGTTTAATACGCGATAGTAGAGGTGGCTAGAGTTTTTGGCAGCTTATGATTTTGGTATAGAATATACACCTGAGAAAGGAAATAAGGTAGTTGATGCTCTTAGCAGAAAACAAAAGAATATTGTATTGGCTATGTTGGCAAAATGGAAAGATTCAGAAGATTTCACTACGTGTAGTATAAAGTCAAGATCGACTTCTAGTTCTAGCCAGAATACCGCTATGTTGGCCTATTTAAAAACGCGATTAGCACTCAACGAAGGGATAGCTTTTAAACGACGACCCAGAATTAGCCAAGAAGATTAGAAGGTTCGAGGAGGGATCCCAAATCGATGATCTGAAAGATTTTGGCATGGATCAAAGAGGATGGTTGAGGAATAAGGGACGCTTATATGTTTCGAATGTATAGAACTTAAGAAGAGAAGTTCTAGAAGAATGCTATCGATCCAAGTTTACGATTCATCAAGGGAGGAATCAAGATGTTTCAAGATATAAAGAGGAGCTCTTATTGGGAAGGCATGAAGATGGGTGTTGGCTTGCAGGTTAGGCATTGTGCCAACTGTCAACAAGTGAAAGTCGAACAACAAAAGCCGAGCGGATTACTCCATCCTTTAGAGATTCCAGTTTGGAAGTGGGTTTCTATGTACATGGATATTATAGATGGGTTTCCAAGGTGGAACAGGGGAAATGTAAGCATATGGGTCATAGTGAATCGATAGACCAAGAGTGCTTATTTCACTCTAGTCAAGTCAAAAGGACGACACTTGTTTTGGCGAAGTTGTTTGTGAAGAACATAGTTAGACTTCATGGAATTCCTAGGGGCATAGTCAGCGACAGAGATGCATTATTTACTAGAGAATTCTGGAGAAGCCTATAGAGGGTATTAGTTACCAAGCTCAAGATAAGTATAACATATCACCCACAGACGGATGGGCGAACTACGAGAGTCATAAAGTACTCGAAAATTTATTGAGAGCTTGTGTATTAGACTTTGGTAGATCTTGGGAAGATCACCTACATTTGATCATATTTTCCTATAATAATAGTTATCAAATTACAACAGGAACGATGCCTTCTGAAGCTTTATATGGAAGATGATGCATATTTCCAACATGTTGGTTAAAGACTGGAGATAGATTAGTTTTATATCTAGATTGGTTAGAGAGGAATCAAAGAAGATTGAGCTGATCCGAGAATGAATGGAAGAAGCTCAATCCAGACAAAAGAGTTACGTAGATAAAAGGCATAAAGACCTAAAGTTCTCAGCTGGAGACAAGGTTTTTATTAAGGTGTCACTAATGAAGGATGTGATACATTTCAAAAGGTTAGGGAAGCTGGCACCGAGGTATGTTGGTCTACTCCAAATTATGGAGAGGGCTGGAAAGCTCGCATACAGAGTAAGTTGCCAAGCAATATGGCAGGTGTCCATAATATATTCCATATGGCTCATCTTCACAAGTATGTGCATGATCCAGAGACTACCATTCATCCTAAAAAGTTGGAAGACTTGGTAGCAGAGCCTAATTTGACGGTTATTAGACAACTAGTTCGGGTTATGGCGAGAGATGAGAAAAGATTGAGATCCAAAACAATCAAGTTGGTGAAAGTTCAGTGGAGCGGCAATGAAAAGAACGTACTTGGGAGACAAAGGACAGGATTCGAGATACCTATGCTAATCTTCTTTGAGGGTATGTCTATACTAGAATTATATAGATGATCACTAGTCATACAGACTAGTGTAGTGGTTAATAGTTGTTACAGATGACTGCTATGATTAGTATTTAGTCCTTATTGAATTTCAAGGACGAAATTCTTTAAGGAGGGGTGCCTATAACATCCCTAATATTTGAATAATATTATTCATGATATTTAATTAGATAAATTAAATACGATATCATAAATGTTAAGTGATAAGGGGTGGAGATTTGAATAAATTTTAGTGGCCGTGCTTAATAAAAAAGGGGCTTAAAGAATGGTTTATAGACTAAATAAATTACATAAGGGCATAATAGATATTGGCCTCCCATGACTCTTACCCTTGTATATATGTGTCGCTTTAGCCATTTACTTTCATTATCACCTTTTCACAAATAAAAAACGTAAGCAAAAAAAGAAGCCGGCCATTAATTGGAAGAAAAGAAGAAGATATTCAAGGAAAAAGCTAAAAAATTAAAGAGGGGAATCATACTCATCTCAATCCACTTTCCCTACCAAAAAATAAGGTGAACAATAATTTTCATCTCTATTTGCTGAATATATGATGTTTGATGATGATATCCTTGAGTTATGGTTTGTTAAAATTTAAATCAGATTGTTTAAATGATGGTTCATACGGTTTTAAACCAAAAACCGTGTGATATTAATGTTTAAAAGCCATGGAAAAATTATATGTAATGCAAGACATAATTATAGAGTTGGTTTTTAAGTTTGATAATTTTACAAGATTTGGAAAGATTATTATGAATTTTTGAATGAAAATATAGCATGTTGGGTTTATAAATTTATTTCAAAAAATATATTGAGAATTTGGGTTGGAAATTTTGATAAGTTATATAACATAATCAAAGTAAATTCTGTGATTTCTTGGGATTTTTCATAAGGGATTTGATATAAAAATTAAATTATTTTGAGAAGAGTATCTAAATGATTTAATTGTATTTGCAATGGAAGGTTTTATTTGTATAATTCTAAGCTTGATACTTATCCAAAATAATTAGGCGGTTAGTTTTGAAAAGCATAAGAAAAGTTAAGGCAACCAATAAGAAGTTTACACGTGGGCTGGTTATATGATATAAGTTGTTTAATTTGACATTTAACCCAGAAAATCAGGTTTCGCCGGATACCATTCGACATATACTGAGTCGAAACCTCATTAAATCAAAACCAGTACATAGAGTATCAGCTGTGTGGTACATAGTGGATTAGAGAAAGGCGGAAGGTATGGTGTCTAAAGCTTTGCTTCCGACTAAGTCGATACATGTGCTTGTTTTAAAATATTTAGCGCTTGCTTTAGTTTTACTAAAGCTTTCGACATAGTTGAAACATATGATTTTTAAAGGAGTTTTATAATGCTTTTGAAGAGGTTTCCATATTTCGTATTAAAAGAAAAAGGGCTTTCGAAGGAGTTCCTTTAATTATAAATCAATGCTTTCGAGGGAAGGGGTTCCAACATAGTCGAAGCCCTGCCGCCGGTTCTTTTGCCTTTTTAGTGTATTGAAATCATCAATTCTGCTGAAAAGTAGTGTTGTTTTAAAGATGTATCAAGCTGCTTTTAAATGCTTTCGAAAGGGTAATAGATTTGAAAAGCAATGGCTTCGGAAGCGGTTTCGATGTTATCCTTTAGTTTTTTTAATATATGCTTTCGAATCTGTCAGAATGGATGGTTCCGACACCATCATAAATTCCTCAATATTTGTATATGGTAAAGAATGGTTTCGAAAGAGATACTTTCTTTTAATTTACTTTGACTCAAATGATATTTTTAAAGGCAGTGTATTTTCAATACTTTAGGAAGAAATTATCTAATGTTTTGAAGCTATGATTCTGATAATTAACGTGTAACACTTTATTATATTTGAAATGTTATGAAAGAAGGATTTTAAAGTATTTTAAGAGGCAGGAGTCTAATGTTTTGAAAAGAGATATATAATTTTGAAGGAGGCTATCAAGTGAGGTCGAAAGCGATGTTTCAAAGATTTCGAAATTATAGTTTTCAAAACAACTAACCCAATCTCACTTAAAAGAAAAACCATGGAATATTAGTGAACAAAGTATTTTGAAATGAAACTTTTGAAGAATTATTGACGGGTTAAAAGAATTAACCAAGTTATATTGTTTACTCCTCCATATATGTATATGTTCATTTTGTAATGAACGGTACTTTAGGAAAAGGCAGTATAACCAGTTAGATTAACTCATTAGTGAAAATAAATTAAAGATGTTGGCAGGGCCAATAGGTTCACAGTAAGCCCATGAAAACCGTGTAAGCGAAAGGATATTAGCAAGGGATAATAGGTTCATAGTTAGTCTATGAAAACTATGTATAATTGAAGATGTCAGTTTGACAGATTTATAGATGGCCCATGAAAAACTATACCCAAATAAAAAAATAAAATACTGATAAACAATCAATAAGTTCCTAGTTTGCCCATGAAAACTAGGGTAAAAGAATGATATTGACAGTTAGTCAATATGTTCCTAGTCAGCTAATGAAAACTAGTATTAAATAAATGATATTGGGGTTACCAATTGGTTCATAGTGATCCCATGAAAACTATATATGTGATCAGAGAGTCCGTTAATGTTTGCCGGTTATTAGTCAACCCATGAAAACTATTAGGTTAATAGTAATCCTAGAAACATTAACTATGATAGATAGTTAAAATGAATAAGGATGGGTTATCCATAATTGATTCTATTGTTTTTCATATCATTGCATAATAATGTTTTGAATTGATTTAACCATTGTGGGTGCAAGAGCATAGAAAATGATTTATAGAGGTTTTTAAGATACTAGTGTGGGGAAACATGTTCTGTAAAGCGGCATGGTCTCACTGGATATCTAAAGGATTTGAGATGGTAGATTATTATTCATACCAGACTTTATGTCTGACTCAAAGTTTATTTTTCCCCTTAAGCTCTCGGGTACTCAATTGATTTTAAGTAACTTGAGATTTGAGGTTTTCATGTGCCTCTTAAGACGAATAAGTTTCCGAAGTCAAGCAGGAGGCATGTATTTATTTGAATTCTCTCTTATATGATTCTGTTGTGTTGTTCTGTTAAGGCAAAGATGTTTATTGCCTATTATATACTCGGATCACCATGGGGCATCTTTATATGTCGCTTTTGAAGTATATTGTGACAGTTATATTTTTCTGAATGTGGTTAACGTTATAGGATTATTTAAAGAATGTTGAAATGTGTTTTTGGAGTGGAATGTGACAGTTTTTTTAAAAAAATTAAATTTTTTCCATATCCTTGTGTGTTTGGTATATCAATTTGTCTAACATTAATTTATTGGTCATCGGGGATTAATAACTATGGATGACTGCAACATTCATGGCTGTTATTTTTAGGCCTCCAAGGCGGGATGTTACAATAATGATGATGTGTAAAGTAAAAAAAGCAAGCAAATCACATGAGGTGGGATCTTAATCATGTAAAGTAGGGTCTAAGGCATGGGTAAACACTTCATAATCTCAAAACCTTCAAAAGTAATAAAAGAACAGAAAAGGTAAAATTAATTAGCACTAATCCACTTCTATCTTCACCAATCTCTCTAATTAGCTTAAATTTTCTCCAAACTCCATCGAAACATTCACAAACACCTTAGGACATCTTAGGAAGCATAGCTCTAAAGTTAAAGTTAAAGAAAAGTGAAGAGGAGGGTGATCTTGTTTGTTTGTGAGCACTAGATGATAAAGGGTGGGGATGCATTGTGATTTTGATGCTTAGGCAGTTAGTGATCGTAGGAAGTGGTTCTTTGATTCTTGCATGTTTGAGCTTATTGTAGGCTTAGGTCTGGATGAATTTTCTCACAATCTTGTATGTATATATTTTTTGTGTGTGTGTTCAAATATAAAATTAAAGTGACATTAACTAATTAAAGCTATAAACTTTGGACCCCTCTTGTTTTTTAAAGCAAATGACAATTTTATATTATTATGTAACACCACTTCTAATTCCTTCTATAACATGTGGCATGGCCTGGACTTTGTATTTACATGTTTGATTGGCTTATTGTTGAATTGAAGTATATATGTTTGAAAGTGTTTTAAGAAAGAATAGTCCAATTAAGTGCCATTCGATATCTTTTAATTTTAACTTGTGTAAATGAAAATTTTATGATCTTAGCTTGGGATAATTTGATTTATTTATTCTCTTTACATATTTTTATGTATTGGAAAGTAGAGAATTGGTTCGATATCTTTTAATTTTAACTTGTGTAAATGAAAATTTTATGATCTTAGCTTGGGATAATTTGATTTATTTATTCTCTTTACATATTTTTGTGTATTGGAAAGTAGAGAATTGGTTTGGAAAGTTAATGAAATTGCGAAACCATACTGCGAAAGTTAGAAGTGAAATGGTCGCTATGGATGCACTTTAAAAATGTCTTGTGTTCGATGATTTTCAAAGTTAACTTTGAGAGACATCATGGGGGTTTCTTTGCATTTTTCATAAGTACTATAATTGTAATTTATACTGGAAAATTATGGAAGTTTAAATCATTCATTAACTTGTAACAAAGTTGGAAAATGTCATAACGAGAAGAAGGTCGCAATATGTGCACTTCAAAATACCTCATTTTTAGGAATTTTTGTAAATAAATTGGAAGACATCCTAGGGGTTTCTTTTCATATCTATTAAGTAATACAGTTTTCATTTTTACTGGAAAAAATTGAATGTTCAAATCATTTATTAACTTGTGAAACAAAGTTGCAAAAATGCACTTTAAAATACCTTGTTTTTGAGAATTTTTGTAATTAAATTGAAAGACATCCATAGGGGTTTCTTTGCATTTTCAATAAGTATTATATGTTTATTTCTTATTGCAAAAAAATTGTATTTTGAAAGATTTTGGAACTGGTCAAACAAAATGCCTAAGTTGGAGTAAAAATGTCATTAAGCGAACATTTCAGTAAATACCATGTTTTTGGGAATGTTTACAAATAAACTGAAAGATTGCCATAGGGATTTCTTTCCAGGATTTTTAAGTAACCTAACTATAGTACCTAATGTAAAAATTTCAAGTCTTAAAACATTTGTTTAAGTGGTTTAAAACTCGTTGCAAAGATCGTGCTTTTCTATGTTGTTCTTGAACAAAAACTTTTAACAACATTAATAAAATTTGTAGTAGGTTCTTTGAGATTTTATTTTTTTTAAAATTATATATAAATTTGGTATTTTTCATAGTCTTTCTAGGGATGTTTTCTAACATATTTTTCAGTATTCTAAAGTTGGTCTGAATTTTAAATATATTTTTAATAATTATATATGTATGTTTAAAGTAAAGAGGTTTTATAATATAAGACTTGCTTTCATTTATATCTTTGAATTATAAATAAGTTATTTTCAAGCAGTATTTTACATAATATTTAAAACCTATTTAATAAGTATTTTAATGTGTACATGTGTGTGTGCCTATATAAGTTTTGAAAAATGTAATTAACTATGCTTAACACAAAAAATGGACGAAGTAGGCTTAACTATTCGGGTGTTAAGGTTGATGTTCGAGTAAGGATAGAAACAATAGGGCTCTAACCTACTGGCTTCCCTCTTGACCGAGGAATAGTTAAGCCGAGAATGTCAAACACATGTTAATCATGTTATTTGTTTACTCATTTTTGAAAGTCAATAATACCATATTTAACACTAAAAGCCGATGAGTTAGAGTTATCTATATATGAGAGTAAAGAATGTAGCATCTAGGAAAGGCTTTGATATGCAACCAATGATCTAACTTATATGGCTTCAGTCTTGAACGAGGGATTGTATAAGTTAGAATGTTGGAAACTTGTTAGGTATACGAACCTTAATTTCCATAAAAGATCGTCTTTAGAAATGGATAGTTGACTTGTCAAATACCAAACTTAACCAAATATTAACTTAGATCTTTAAAGAATGCTTTTAAAGAAAATATAAGGATGGAAAGGATTTGGGTTTATTGTAACAATGTGTTAATAACGTTCAGCTTTAACTTTATTGATTATGCTTATGAATGTAAATAGATATTTAAAAGAATATTTTAAAGATAAGTATAAGTGAAATGGTTTTGGGCTTGTAGTGACAATGTTTAAGTAGTCTTAAACCTATTGCATGGATTTGTGGAAGTTCTTAGACCCTTAAAATGGATATTTTGAAGGAAATTATAAGTATTGAATCTTTTGGAAAAGGATTGAAAAAGTAAATGTTTAAAACAAGGAATCTTGTTAAAGATTTGTGAATATACTTATACCATTTGTGATAGATATATGAATACTTTTTGAAGTATTGAAAAAGTACAAATGAATTAGCATTGATTGATAAACAAAGTTTGGTAGATAAAAAAAAGTATTACCAATAAAAGAAGTTTTGATTTATAGAAAGTATTAATTAAATAAAAGGGGATTAGAAGTCGCTTATGTGACCTAATCATGCTTTGTTAACTTGATCTTGCATTGTTTTTTTATTCATTTATGGAAAGTATTTGGTCATATGCTTAGCACTAAAAGCCGATAAAATGGGCTTGTCTATCTGTAAGAGTTTAGACTGTTGTTCAAGTAGGGATAGAAGCAACAATGCCCTAACCTATCGGCTTCACTCTTGACCAAGGGATAGTATGAGAAGAAAATGTCAAAAGCGTGATAAGTATATGAGACTTGGTTTTCATAAACAATCGTCTATTTTAAACTCGATAGTCTATTTGTCGACTATCGAACATGATCAAAAATTCATTGATTTTCTTTTAAAGGATTGGGATCGATAAGTGTTTTACTTATCAAACACTACTTCAAAACTGATATAACAGTTCTATATTTTAGAAGTAGTTGTGAAGTGGAATGTTGTAGAGTTGAACTGACTAGCCTAAGTTTATGTCTGAGGGAGAGGTCAACATTAGCATTCATTGGATGACTTATGTTGTGATCCTTGTGGAGATCCATGTTCGAGTGATGAAGACTCGTGTGAGAGATGCCGAACATAACCTCGACATCGAAAATGGTGAAAGATAGAGTAGGATGCACAACCTGGGGTTTACCTTACCCATGTCAGGGTATTATCAACTCTAAATCTACAATATGCTCATCGATGTTGCTTGTAGGATTTGATCATATTTGGTTCCTTATTGTTCATGTTTATGTTCAAGCTATGAGCCATTTGTGTTTACCTTATGGTATGCTTTATCTAAATATATATGACGCTTGAAAGATATTTCCAGATCCATTTTCATGTAGATTGGATTTCGACTTGACCCAAAGGATCTCCATGGAATATCCATTTTGCGAATGTACCTTGGTGATTTTGATTGTACCCTCAATATGTTATGGGTGATCATTGTCAGCATCATACGTATTTTGTGGTTTATATTCTTCACCCTAGACATTATCTATTACATCACCTTATGTACTTATTAGATGGTGGTTCTTTTAAGGGGATAATCATTATGACATTCCATGCGGTCTCAAAAGTAATGTTATATGTTGGTCGCATATTTCTTGAATTTCTCATTCTGCACTTATGTCTAACATGTCTTTTTTCTCCTAAATTCCTCATGTGTTATTTTGAGTTGTTTGAGAAATGCAGGTTATCGTTGATGTTCATTAGAGCTCGAGGAGACGAGCTGGATGCTTCACCTTCCGTAGTATTCTTATTCCCGCTACATTACAATATTGTACATATCAGCATTTGTGAGGGCGAGTTGTTATAACTACCCAGGCAAATGATGGTATTTGGTATTGTAACTCTGAAATGCTTTATATCTTAAAGTGATAATTTACACTGTCTTTTGGTAATATTTGTTATCATTGCGTAGTGAGATACTGATATTGTGTTTCTTCTTTCTTGTTATGTTCTTTTTCGTTTTATTTTACGCTAGAAATCGGTCTTTTCGACATTTGGTTGCTTGGCACACGAATACCTTGAATTTATTAGTTTCAAGATTTGAGGGTCGAAAAGGCGGGTCGTTACACAAGGTGGTGAAAACATGTCGGTGGCGACATAATCATGCCGATGCCGATGCCAACATAATCATGTCAATGAAACGAGGTTTTGGTTAACTAATTTTTCGCATTCTTTATGCCTGAATGTTTGGATCAGACTTCTTACCTCTTCCTATGCAAGCTAGTGATTTTGACGAATGATTTGACTATACATACTGATGACTTTGTAATGAAAAGACTACCTTTCGGAATTTTTGCATCCTATTTATGTTTTTAGCAAGTAAGTTCTTTTATTTCCCTTTCTTAACTATTTCCTCTCGGTAATCATAATGTATACATCTTGGGTGCGTTTCCACCACCACCGATCCAAAAAGAAAAGGAGACGCCACCTCTCTACCTCAAAGCCGAACCAACCTCTTCTCGTACCTGCCGAACCGAGTTCCGGCCTCTACCACCGGACCATTCCCCAGCCGAACCAAAACATCTCCTCAATAACACCGAACCAACCATACCGGACCAAGGTCTCATCTCCCACCAACAACCACTGAACCAAAGCTCCACCGGTCCAACCATCTCCAACCACCGGACCAAAGCTCCACCGGTCCAACCATCTCCAACCACCGGACCAAAGCAAACTGGACCAACTCTGCCAGGCCAGATTGCATCAGCCCAGACTCGCCATCTGCTGGTACAAGACCCCTGCCCCCAGCCTCACTCTATAAATAGAGGGGCAGGGGTACAACAATGGCAGACAAGTTTGAGAGCTCAAGCACGGAAGGAACTTTCAAACAACTTTCACATACTTGTATAAAAGCTTTGTACTTGTAATCAGAAAGAAAAAGGAGAATAACATATAAAGTGGACGTAGGCACGTTCTGGCCGAACCACTATAAATCTGTGTGTCTTTTACAGTTTAGTCCATCTATTTCGTATATTTGCATAAATCACCCAAACCATCCAGATCAACATATAATCAACTAAATCATACGACTAGGAGGTGTTTGCCCATTTTTTGTGCAAACATTTTTGGTGCTTTCACTGAGAACTGAACTCAGGAGCTCGAAGCTTCAGCTTCTCCCACTTAATCCTTTTCCTATCAGCATCGTTCATTTGGAAAACATGCCTTCCGGGCGGAAGAAAGATACTAACAAAGGAAAGAACGTTGCAACTAGCAGTATCCCAGATCCAGTGATTAGGGACCAAGACAATCGTCAGGTTCCAACGGCAAATTCAAATCAGGCAAATCTGACAGCCCCCGCTGCGCAACAACCAATTACAAGGGCGGATCTGGACAGTATCGTGGCTGAAGTAACTAACCGCTTCGCATCTCAACAAGAAGCCTTGGTGGACCAACTCATGTCACGCTTAAGGGATGCTGAAGAATCCAACCGTAACACTGAATCATGGGGTGAGTCCCGGTCTGGAGGATCTGGGAGGCGACAAAGGTCTTTCTTCTTCGAAGAGGCTAACCACAGAAACAGCCATGGTAGGAGCCGAGCCCGGACTCAGCCCGAATTCCGACCCGAGGAAACACTTGGAACCGAACCCAACGGGGGAGGTGCCTGGCAGGGGTCGGATGTGGCTGAGCCTGTCATGCTACCTAACCATGAAAACACCAGTATACGGGGCCGAGCTGGAGTCCGGCCCGAAGTTGGACCCGAG
This sequence comes from Allium cepa, assembly GCA_030765085.1. NCBI lineage: Eukaryota > Viridiplantae > Streptophyta > Magnoliopsida > Asparagales > Amaryllidaceae > Allium > Allium cepa. The sequence continues at coordinate 168,174,816 of CM060929.1, forward strand.
GAAGTGCTGAGAACAGAAACCAGCAGGGGAAGATCAAGGTAAGGGCCAACTGTGGCTAACCCCAGCATGCCCCCAGAAGACCAGAGGCAGCCATTGGAGAATGTTAGGAGGGACAAACGATACCATCCCTACAAGCCGTCTGGACAGAATCAGTCCCGCAGGGAAGAGCCAAACTCATTTCTATCTGCTCCAAGTTCTGATGAAAGGATGGTGGGACTGTTCAGAGAATGCGTCCAACGGGAGCAAAGGGATTGGGGGATAGGCGCTAGGATAACCAGCCCCTTCACCCGCAATATCGAAACCGCCATCACCCCTCGGGAATGGAAACTGCCAACGATGGAACCTTACAAGGGAACCTCTGACCCTATAGTACACTTACAGAGATACACCAAGCATATGCTCATGAGCGGAGCAACGGAGGGAGTATTGTGCAAATGCTTCCCACTTTTCTTGGCAAATCTAGCTACCTTCTGGTTCTGCCACCTACCCCAAGGGTCCATCAGCTCATGGGAAATGCTGAAAGAAAAGCTCATCAGCCAGTTCTGCATCCATGTGGAACAACCCAAGGACGCTTATTCCTTATCTAATATCAAACAGAAGCCCGGAGAGACAGTGCAACAATATCTAATCCGATTCAACGCCGCAGCGGCCGCAGTCCAAGATGCCGACGAGAAACTTATCCTAATGGCCCTCTGCAGTGGTGTACATCCGGATACTAAATTTGCTAGAAGACTAACCAAGGAAAAACCAGCTACTTTACCTGATTTCTTCCATGAAGCTGGAAAGTATATGAGACTTGAAGACGTTGCGACTGAGAGGCAGTCAGGGCAACAGGCTAAAACAGCTCCGGACAAGGTTCCCGCTGCAGCAAAGGATGTTCGGAGAAGTGACTCTAGAGACAGTGCTGGGGGCAAGAAGGGAGAAAAGCGCTCGTACCGACCAGGACCAAGATTTGACTCCTACACTCCTTTGAATGAAACAATCGAAAACATCTTCCTAGCCACTCAAGACGAAGTTAGATACAAGCGCCCCCCGCATAAGAAGGAGTCAGATAACGCACTCAAGTCTGGAAAGTTCTACCGCTTCCACGAATCCCATGGACATGACACCAATGAATGCCACCATCTTCGGGACTTAATTGAAGAACACATTAGAAGGAGGAAACTGGAACGCTATGTAAAAAACCAGGACAGGACTTCGACTCCTGACAATGAGAATCTTGGGCTACCCCTCCCAGAAGTAGGCGGAGGAAATCGCAACACTAGTGGCTCTAGTCAAGAGAAGATAGTGGTCCATACCGTATCAGGAGGACCACACGTCGCCGACAGAAGCTAGACAGAGATGGAAAGATACAGTAAGTCACTTAGAAACGATGAAGGCTACGTTAACTCTGTTATGGAAGAACGCCACCCGAAACGGAAAGAGAAGGAAGACATCACATTCAGTAGGCGTGATCTAGAGGGAAGGCATTACCCACACATGGATCCTATGGTCATCTCTGCCTGGTTCGGCCCAGCCAAAGTTTTTCGAATTTTAGTAGACACTGGAAGCTCGGTAAATATCCTATTCAAGCATGCTTTCGATAAAATGAAGCTGTCAATGAAGGATGTGTCTCCCTGCAACAAACCACTACATGGTTTCACTGGAGATGCGAAGATGCCCCTCGGGCAACTGGACCTTTTTGTTGAAATAGGAAGTCATCCCCGCTCCGTTGTGCGATAACAAACATTTGTGCTAATAGAAAGCCACTCGGCCTACAACGCCTTTTTGGGAAGACCAGCCTTGTCTGACTTCAAAATTGTCCTATCCCCATGGTGCCTGAAAATGGAATTCCCAACAGATAAGGGAGTAGGAGAAATGGTGGGGGATCAAGACGCTGCTCGAGACTTCTATGTAACTGAACTTTGCAATAACCGTAGAAAAGATAAAGGGAAAAATGCAGGGACTACTCTCTGCATGAAAAACTTGGAAGCATAACAACTAAAGAAAGCCCCTCCTCTTCGATATACCAGTGACCCTTTCAATGAATTAGACCCCAGGGACAAAGAGGAGGAGGCCACCGTCGAGCCTGCAGAGGCTATGGAATTTGTATCTGTAGACAAACAAAACTGAAATAGACTGCTGAGAGTCGGGTCTCAGTTAAGAGCGGAGTTGAAAGACCAACTCGTCGATTTTCTTCGCCACAACATGGATGTATTTTCGTGGACGCATGCCGACATGACAGTAATCTCTCCAGACATAGCATGCCACATACTGAACATCGATCCCACCAAAGTGCCAGTGAAGCAGAAAAAGATGAGCATGGGGGCAGAACGATCGGTAGCCCTCGAGGAAGAAGTAAAGAACTTAATTGCCAATGACTTCATACGAGAAGCCATCTACCCAGAATGGATCGCCAACCCGATACTGGTAAAGAAAGCTAATGGAAAGTGGCGAACATGCATCGATTTCTCCAACTAAAATGACGCTTGCCCAAAAGACTGCTTCCCACTCCCCCGAATCGACCAGCTCGTGGACAGCACAGCCGGACACGAACTCTTATCCATTATGGACGCATACTCAGGACATAACCAGATCCCTATGCACGCCCCCGATCAAGATCACACTAGTTTCATCACTGACCGGGGATTGTACTGCTACAAAGTAATGCCTTTTGGACTTAAAAACGCCGGAGCTACTTATCAGCGCCTCGTCAACAAGATGTTTGCGAAATTAATAGGGCGAACTACGGAAGTTTATGTGGACGACATGCTGGCAAAATCAAGGAAAGCCAACGATCATACAAACCACCTGAACGAGATGTTTCAAGTACTTCGCCAATATCGAATGAAACTGAATCCTCTAAAGTGCTCCTTTGGAGCATCGTCGGGAAAGTTCTTAGGATTCATCGTCCATGCCAGGGGGATTGAAGCGAACCCCAAACAAGTCCTGGCCTTGCAAGATATCAAGATACCATCCACTTGAAGAGAGATGCAAAGCCTAAACGGGAAGGTGGCTGCTCTAAGCAGGTTCATCTCTAAAGCAACCGACAAATGCATCCCTTTCTTCGAAGCTCTTAAGAAAGACAAAGGAAAGTTCGAATGGACTGGAAAATGCTCGACAGCCTTCCTTAACTTAATCGAACACCTCCAAAGACCACCAGTACTCTCAACTCCAAATGAAGGCGAGGAACTATACCTATACCGTGCTGTATCGTCCCATGCTTTAAGCGCCGCTTTGGTGAGGGAGTACAACCCCGCACAGCGACCCGTATACTTTGTAAGCAAGAGATTCACAGGGGCAGAAGACAGATACCCTAAACTTGAAAAGCTAGCATACCGTTTGCTAATCACGTCACGAAAACTGCGACACTACTTCCAATCTCATTCCATCAGAGTTTTAACCGATCAACCACTAAGGCAAGTACTCCATCGCCCCGACACTTCCGGGCGACTACTTAAGTGGTGCATTGAACTGAGTCAATATGATATTACCTACCATCCTCACACCACTATCAAGGGACAAGCCATAGCTGATTTCATTGCCGAATTCACTACTAACGAAGGTAAGGAGCAATCTGAAATAGCAGAAATATCAAGTGGAACCTCTTCGTTGATGGAGCATCAAATGAACAAGGCTCGGGGGCAGGTGTTGTGATAATCACCCCCAGGGGAAGGAAGCTGCACTACACCCTAAGGTTGGAGTTCGCTGCCACTAACAATGACGCAGAATACGAAGCAGTGATAGCCGGATTAGAACTTGCCCTGGGGATTGGAGTCGGTTCTTTATGTCTCCATAGTGATTCTCAACTTATTGTAAATCAAATACTGGGAGAATTCCAGACTCGAGGAGAATGACTCACAACATATCTAAAGAAGACCAAGCTGCTGCTCAATCAGTTGGATCACTATTTATCAAACACATTCCTCGAGAAAAGAATCAGGAGGCCGACGAATTGGCAAAGCAAGCTAGCATGAAGGACGGCGTCGCTTCCCGAACAATAACAATCTCACAGCAACTAACCCCGATTTATGAGACAATGAACATGATAGCTGCAATCGAAAAGGAAACTTGGATGACTCCTATCCGGAAATATTTACAAGATGGCACCCTGCCCGATGGGCATAACGAAGTCAAGAAAATCTTGAGGAAAGCTTCCCGCTACTCGATACAAGAAGGCATCCTCTATCGACGTTGCTTCTCTAATCCCTTATGAAGGTGTGTCGCTGGAAGGGAAGCCAAGGAGATCTTATCCAACATACGTCGAGGAAGTTGCGGAGATCACACTGGTGGGCAGACTCTGGCAAAGAAGATACTCCGATATGGATATTACTGGCCTACCTTAAACAAAGACGCCCTAGACTTCGTCAAAAGATGTGACAGATGTCAGAAATTTGCTAAAATTCCTCGACTACCAACAAACGAGATTACTCAAATGACCAGCCCTTGGCCCTTTGCAGTATGGGGAATTGACTTGATTAGCGAACTACTAGTGGGCCGAGGCGGAGCCAAATATGCCATAGTAGCAGTTGACTATTTCACCAAAAGGGTGGAAGCGGAGCCTCTAAATAAAATATCTTCGGCAAAAGTTATTAACTTCTTGATAAAAAATGTTTTATGCAGGTACGGGGTTCCACTCAAAATCATATTTGACAATGGACTTCAATTTGACAGCGAGGAATTCGCCGACTGGTGCCAAGAACACGAAATTCACAAAACCTTCTCATCTGTGGCTTACCCCCAGGCAAACGGACAAGTCGAAGCTGTCAACAAAATCCTCAAAACCCTAATCAAGAAGAAACTTGAAAAGTCAAAAGGCGCTTGGGTGGATGAACTTCCTACGGCACTTTGGGCCTACCGCACATCTTACAGAACATCAACAGGGCATACTCCTTTCTCTTTGGCATACGGATCATAGGCCACGCTCCCAGTTGAAACTGTAGTGCCTTCCCACCGCAGAACCCACTACAACCCAGAAGAGAATGAATAACTCCTACACATGTCTTTGGATCTAATTGAAGAAAGAAGAAATGTTGCAGCACTTAAAGCGGCAGCTCACAAGCAAAAAGTAGCAGCACAATACAACTCTAAAGTCAAGCACCGCAGCTTACAAGAAGGAGATCTTGTCCTCAAGCGGATCTTCCCGCGCCCCGGAGCGCTAGATCCAATTTGGGACGGACCCTATGTAATTCATAAAGATCTCCACAACGGAGCTTATATTTTGTCAACAGTGGACGGAGAGGTGTTCCAGAGGGCATGGAACATCCAACACCTCCGTCGATACTTTTCTTAACTTGTACTGCCCATATAAAGTGAATTAACAAAGAGAATCAGTAGACGTAGGCATTTTCGTGCCGAACCACTTTAAAAATCTTGTCTCTTTTTAACTTGTTCCTTTATATCTTGGCTGCTTGTTAAGCGTTATCCTTTTCTGTTGAACGAAATCATGTATAACGACATTTCCGTACTGGAACTTCACGGCGCAACCTCACCTGGACAAGACCCAGCAGGTACTATGCGATTCTATGCACTCGCCAATGAGACACTTTTGCTCCAGCATCCCTCTGCTGCGGGTTAACTCATTGCTCGCGACTGCCCTCAAAGCCAACTGTAATGAGCCGATTATAAGCCATCACGAAGGCCGACTATAGCCGATGGCACCTCATTACGGCGTTCGGCTCACCGGCAACTGTGAACCTACTTTAAGCCCCAACATAAGGTGTGGCCAGCCAGGGGTAGTTCACGGTTGACGATCGGCACTCACGCTAGTCGGCCACAGTAAATCGAATAATACCCACGATTACGGGCCATAATGGCTCGGGTAGTTACTGTACGCGATCTCGGCTCCGATATGTCTTAAGTGCGGCAATGGTAAAAAAGATAAACTCCCCGTGGATGCGTAAGATGGGTGACAAAAGTCTCCAAGACCCGCAGCTAGGGAAAGTGACTACAAAACCCGTTTGCCACGAACTTAAGCATATCGACGACCTTCCGTGACTGGAAGTTTTACTTTTCCTATATTTCCATTCCATTTATATACTTTTCTTGTATCATGCATAACGGTCCCTAAAGTACAGGACAATAAATAGGAGGCATTCGCTCACGAGAATCTGAGCCCGCAAACTGGGTGACAGGGCACTCAGCCGCATCCATGGTCAATTACACAAGATGTCCAAAGCTACCCCCTGCAACCAGAATATGAAGGGCGGTACTCTTTTCTCTTGTACATAATCATGTAGCTATGACTTATTCATAACATTGCAAAACATGAGATTATATTTCGAGCAAAAGCTTAACATCGAACACAATTAAATCACAGGCATATGCATAACTATGTTTTTTATACAGCGCTTCAAAATAATAACAGCATTCAAAATATAACAGAATCATCTTATGTTATAAACTTACATAAAGACGTTCAATAACATAATTACAACTTAAGAGTACATTAATGTTTTGAACTAGCATGTACAGGAATGTCAAGCAGACCAAATAAAATAACCAACTGCACCTGTGCTCCACCCTTGTCCTACCAGCTCTTCGAATCTACTTGACTACAGGATCGGAGCTCCCAGCATGATGACCAGAGGCCCCACCTGTCCAATTCAGGAAAAGAGTCCATTAAACCGACAACGAACGATCAAGTTATGAAAAGCTAAAAAGGGAAAACTCACCAACGCCCGCTCCTTGGTCCTCATCCCTCAACTGCACACCGGCTTCCTCTACAGCAAGTAGCCGCATCCCTTCCTTCACCGCTACCTTCTCCTCCTTTGAGAACTGGGCGGTAACCACATCCATCCTGAATGCCGCTCCACCTTCCTTATCCGCATCGGCCTTGGCCTCCTCCAAAGCCCGGAGATATATCCTAGCCATGATCCGGGGATAGTCATCTATCCAGGATAGATTACCCTGCTTCCAAGTACGGAAGTACATATCCTGCAACATCTCATCCATCATCCCCTCATTCTCCTCAAACTCCCTCACCCGGGCCTCGGAGGACAGCAACTTAGCGATGGCAACATCCCTCTCCGATCGCGGTCAGCCTGGAGAGACCTCCTCATTTCCTTCATATCTTCCTTTAGCCTGGCCTGAGCAAGCTCTGCGGCCTCCGGCCTCCAAGATAACTCCTCTACCTGCTCGAGATCCGCCCTCCGAACCTCATCCACCGTAGAAATGGCTATGTCAATCCGCTCCTTGTAGGCGTCCTCCAAATTTCGTAGTTCTGCCCTACTAGCCTCTTCCATAGTCTCCTTCAACCGCCTGGAGGCTGCCTCGTGCTGAGAAATCTGAATGGCTTGATCGGCAAGCTGTTTGACCTGATCAGCAACCTTTAGCCGCAATCGAATATTAGCACTCCCAATCTCCTCTACAGCCTTGACCAGACGGGCATGATGCCCCATCAACTTCCTAGTCTCCTCCGCGACCCGATCAATATTAGCCTTGGCTTCGTCACCCATGGTAACTATCCGAGTAGTAAGCAAATCGAGGTCTAAGGACTTAGCCTCATCAAGCACCCGTACCATGGGATTGCGGGGAAGAAGATGCTCACCCGTGGCCTCGTCAAAAGAGATATCCTGAAAACTCGGGTCCAGATCCGGATGGCCGGCAAATGGGTTGCGAACCAAACCAGGATGGTCTGTCGGGGTGACGGTTGGATTTTCGGACGAATGTGGGAAAGGCATAAGCTCAGTATCCTCCACAGTAATATCATGGATAGGCTGGGCTGGAGGCTGAGGGCAAGCTGAAGGTTCAAACGAAAATCGGCCCCTCTTTCTCTTTTGCATATCTTCTTCAATAACTTCGAGAAGAGGGCGATATCTAACCGCATCTCCAGGACGGCTAGCTAACGGCTTCGGTTTGGCGGAAGCTTTGAATAACTTATACTGTTCAAGGCGGTGCCGAATATCTGATGTCTTGTCCACCTTACCCATTCCTGGAATAAAAACCAAGTGTTACAAGCATGCATGAAACTATGACTCAAGAAACGTGTGAAGTTAAAAGAAGGAGTTAAGAATTCACCTTGAACCGCCGGAGTTGCCTTAGCTGAAATACACTCAGAAGATAGACTGGCACCGGACCCGGCCTTATCAGACCTCTTCGATTTCTCCACCAAGGCTGATCCTTCCTCCAACCCCTCAAAAGCCTGGCGAAAGGCATCATCCGTCCACTCTTGAATCTCGCCTGCTTGCCCAGGAGGCAAAGCCCCGGCGCCATCACCATCACTTTCTCTGTCGTCTTCGCTCTCTGCCTCTCCTCCTACATCGCCTCCTTCGCCTTCACCTTTATCCTCCTCCACGTCTTCCTCCCCCGGAGTAATTGGGCACGTGCCAGGGGAAGGACCGTCGGACTTCTTGAGCTTATTACCTCCGACAACTGGAGGTTTTGTAAAAGGCCTCCTCTTGCTGCTCTTCGCAGTAGTCCCATCTTTAGCTTTAGCAGCCCTTTTCTCGACTGTATCTCTCTGCTTAACCACGGATTGACGTGGTAGAATCAGGTTGTGCTCTAGGAGAGTGGCATTCCTGATTAGGTAAGAAGCCGACCAGTCCCTTCCAGCGATAGCCTCTATCTCCGCGGCCATCTGTACCAGGCGATCATTCTCCACGACCGCAAAGCCACCTGTCGCTAGCAAGAAATAAAAGCATATAAGAAGAAGCATTGCAGTCGGGACAAATAAATTACAAGTGGAATTCAACTTACAGCCAGAAGTGAAAAGGCGAAAAGAAATGGAGTCGTCCTTGACGAAGAACCACTCCTTCTTAAACATGGTAAACTTCGAGTATAAGTCCAAGACCGGCTTGAAGGACACGGCTGACTCTAAACTAATGTACGGAGACCCCTCCTTGTAGCCCCTCAGATTGTATAGATATCGGATTTCCCGGTTAGAAGGGGGGCGTCCATATCTCCTCTGGAAGATAACGAATAGACACACTAAGATGGCGTAGGAGTTGGGCTGAAGCTGAAAAGGAGCCACTTTCAGGTAAGTAATAAAGCTAACTATCCACGCATTGATCGGAGGAATGGCCCCGCACATGCAATGTTACCTACTATATGCAAAATATCCTTCAGGGGGAATGTACGGCATCACTCCGTCCCCTGGCAACAACATGAGTGCTCTATCAATCCCAAAGGAGCGGGATATAACATCAAGCCGCTCCTCTCGGAGGGAGCTAGGAAAGCAGTCAGGAGGAGAGTTCAAGAGCTCCTGAGGACCATATCCATCCACTAGCGATCTCGGGATGGGCCCCTGTCGTCCCGGTCCTGATTGGGCTGGGGGCACTGCGGAGGACTCTCCTTCGCCCTTTGATTTTCTCTTATCTGATCGAGTTTCCACTTTGTGAGACGCTATCTGCATCACCAGAAAGACATATTGTTAGAACAAGGAGTATGAAAATGTAAACGAACAAGTACATGCAGCCTGGAGTTTCATTCACGATTCAAAACACAAAAGGACATCCGACATTTAAGCTCCCGAATTCATTCGGTATTGATAGTCTTTGAGGACATCCTGTAATCGAAGGTTTTCAAGTTCATTCGGTACACAGTGTCCCCGAACACATCCGGTAGTACAATATCAAAGGGCCATTCGGCACTCAAACTCCATATCCCATTCGGTAAAACAAGGTTTTCATGTTCATTCGGTACTCAAGGTTCCCGAGTCCATTCGGTAGTTGAGAACAAACACACATTCGGCAGAATAAGATCTCACCTGGTTCGGCAAGAATGGGATTTTGATTCGGAAATCAATTGGTTCGGCTATCTCGAAAGGTGAAGGAATGACAGTGGCATGATGCCCCTACTTATAGGCTAGCGTAGGGTAACCGGACCAACCGGTTCGGCACTCACAACTGAATGAAACCATCCAAACCACGAGAAAACAAAGCACGCCATATACAGGCATATGCCCTACTTTGGGGGGCAAGTGTTGGGTGCGTTTCCACTACCACCGATCTAAAAAGAAAAGGAGATGCCACCTCTCCACCTCAAAGCCGAACCAACCTCTTCTCGTACCTCCCGAACCGAGTTCCGGCCTCTACCACCGGACCATTCCCCAGCCGAACCAAAACATCTCCTCAACAACACCGAACCAACCATACCGGACCAAGGTCTCATCTCCCACCAACAACCACCGAACCAAAGCTCCACCGGTCCAACCATCTCCAACCACCGGACCAAAGCTCCACCGGTCCAACCATCTCCAATCACCGGACCAAAGCAAACCGGACCAACTCTGCCAGGCCAGATTGCATCAGCCCAGGCTCGCCAACTGCTGTATACATCCAAGACCCCTGCCCCAGCCTCACTCTATAAATAGAGGGGCAGGGGTACAACAATGGCAGACAAGTTTGAGAGCTCAAGCACGGAAGGAACTTTCAAACAACTTTCACATACTTGTATAAAAGCTTTGTACTTGTAATCAGAAAGAAAAAGGAGAATAACATATAAAGTGGACGTAGGCACGTTCTGGCCGAACCACTATAAATCTGTGTGTCTTTTACAGTTTACTCCTCTATTTCGTATATTTGCATAAATCACCCAAACCATCCAGATCAACATATAATCAACTAATTCATACGACTAAGAGGTGTTTGCCCATTTTTTGTGCAAACAATAGATGTAAGTAATCACATTGAGGTTGAACCACTTTAAAAATCTTGTTTTTCTTCATTTTTCATTTTATTTTTTATTGATTTATATCATATTATCTGAATTAGGGCATAGGGTCTATTTTTGATGCAATACTAAGTTGATAACCCTTCTATGATAATCCAACATCACTCCTGTGAGGACCCATTTCTTCTACTCTCGTAAATCGGCATTAATACATCCTCGGTATTCGCGTGCCGTAATTCCAAGCGATGGTGAAGCAGATTTCAAGGGTAAGAAATATAAAGGCAGAACAAAGTCTCACATATATTTCTTTAATATAAACTTTACAGTGGAAGTTCAAAATACATTTATCATAGCATAAAAATGGACAGCTATAAATTCATGTCCTTAAAAATGTTGAATACTATAGCACAAGAGTATGGTGGAAATAGATAAAAATCTTTGGAAAAATCTTCTGACTCCATGCTTTGAGCTCCATCTAGACTTTTTTCTAAACTAAATCTGGCTACTAAGCTGCTCGGGAAAGTTATGGCACCCGAAGTTTAAGGAAAATAAAATTAAATTCCAGGTCAGTCATGGGCCTGATATGAGACCTCAAAATACGCACTTTGAAAACAAAATGGTATCTCATAAGACCACGTCACAAATAAACACAAAACATATTTTTTTCTTTACGATAACCAAATCACCTGCTACATAAAATCATTTGATATTATTTTTAATAACATTCTTTTTGAAAAAGCTTTTCTAATAAACTTATTAATCTTAGCTGAAATTGTTAGCATTATTAAATTCCAACATACTAGGCTCTGCAAAAAAAATGGCAGACACTTATTGGCGAATGGATTTTCCATATAAATAGCCAGGTGAAAGGACTACCTTCCAGTAGTACATCTCTGGAGAAATGTACCAAGGTCAACAAAACATCTATACTTCTACCAGTACAAGACTACTTTTCTCACTAGATAGTACCGAATATGTCATCACCCCTGTCACTACTGACCAATCAGAGGTCCCTCACAGTGTACATGTGACAGCACGCAAATCTGTATCCCTTGAGTCAACACTATTCTACTAAAATCAACTCAAGTTGTACAGAATTACGAACCATTCGGGTTAAAGAAGAAGAGGTAGAAGAAGAAAATAGAAAAGAACAACAGAATCTAACCATCGCAGCGGAATAAAATATAATAGATAATAAATACTCTTTACTCAAACATCAAATATCTTTGTTTATATATTAGATCATCAGAGTACATCAATCACAGCTCAACGTCAATATCAATGACATACCAATGGATACTCAACAACTCAATACAACGGAACATATATAAACAAGTACGAATGTACGTATCGTCATCCAGCTCGTCTCCTGAGCTCCACAGCATCACATCCTGTATTCTATAATACTCGGTCTGACCCGAGCATTATAGTTTAATAACACCCGAGTCAGTCTGGAATACCAGCGTGATAAAAACACACTCAATTGATTATTAAAGTTTCAAAAATCCTTTGAAAACAAAAGCATCGTATGACCACGCCACAAATAAACATGTCGGGTTTTTACCTTACGATAGCTAAAACAATTTTTATAGAAATCCTCTGATATTATGATAGGGTCTATTTACAATTACTTATAAAATAGCCGAAATTGTTACATCTATTAAATTCCAGCTACTAGCCACTGAGTATGTAATACAAACAAAACTCGTACAAGGCTCGTAGGGAGAATGGATTTCCAACTAATGACTCGGCACTGGGGTACCACCTGTCACAGTACATGGCCTAGATCACCGTACCGAGGAGTACGCCCGATCCCCTGCAACACAAGGCCGGGACTACCCCTTACTGGATAATCCCGAGTGAGGTCACCTCGCGGTTGGGATTAGCAACCGCCCACTAAGCCGAAATAAAAAGGGACATCTAGACTGGAATGACCTCACCCTGCTTGGGTGCAACCCACCTAACCTTGCTGCATATCCCCTGATTTTCAGTCATTCCCGTTTGATGAGGCTTGAGGCTAAGCGTTACCTTTATAGAACAAATTCCTTTGAATGCCCATCGTCCACCTGACAATGTTTCGCAAGCATTCATCCATACAAGTCTGTCCCGGTTCGAACGGAACCGAAGGCACTATTCCCACTACATCCATTTTGGAGATATCCTTAGGATTAGTAGCGACTAGCCCTTGCACTTCACTGCTCCATCTTCGAATCCCAAAATCGTTTTTATGAAACGTACAAACCGGATCGAAGTAGTTTTCGAGAAATAATTCTTGATCTCGGTCTCTTCGAAACGATCAACGTGTTTGTCCAATATTGATAGTCGGTTATTTAACTATCAATTAATATTCACAAACATCCTTCAAACAATAAATAATTTTTCCCAAATTATTTATTTATCTCAAAAATATCTTCGCAAGATATATTTCTATTTTCAATCCTTTGAAAACAGTTTCAAAACCATCTTTCTTTTCAGAATAAACTTTCCCAAATATTTCCTATCTCCTCTGAAATCACCAAGCACAAAACTAGATTTTTAAAATAATTTAAAACACTTTACTTAGAAATATACTTTATAACATTTAAGTTAGAACTCCTTCAATGATTTGTTAAAAATCCATACTATATGAATATTTGAAAATAATGTTACTAAATGAAATATAAAACTAGATTTCACTTTTAAAAATAAAATACTAAGTCACTCTTTAAATAATTATTGCTATAATCGATTAAAATAATTATTGCTATAATAGACTAAAATAATTATTGCTATAATAGATTAAAAGGAAATACTTACTTTAGAATTTAAATATTTAGAAATAGTAAATTTTTCAAAACATACTTCTTAAAACAACTTTAACTTTTTAATTTATATTTAAAAATTTACTTTGAAAACGTACTTGGTTATTCAGAGAGAAATTTCCAATCTCAATCACTTAAATCAATTTTCCAAATTGATTCCCAATTTATTCCATTTGAAATAAATTTCTTTACTTATCAGTTCATTTCAAAATTCATTAATTGTGGACTATTATTATTTTCAGTTTGATTTTTAAATCCTTTAGCTGAAATATACAAAATTTCAGGTTATTCTCAATTTCTTCTTTATTCTTCTTAAATAATTTAAATCCTAAATTTAAAATAAAAGTTTTGTTCCTTTAAACAATGACATTGAAGTTTAAGTTTCATTAACTTTCTGTTTATTTAAATTTTCCTTTCCATACTCAAGATTTATTTATTTAGATTTTAAAGTCACTTTATTTCCTTTCCAGTTCATTCATAAATTTATTCAACTTTTTTATAATTATTTTACTTACAATTTCACTACTTTTATTTTCATTCCCAAACTCAAATTATATATCTGGTAATTCATTATTGACTGATTATAACAATCAAGCCATAACATTCAATATTTCCACATAATTCATTACAGAATATCAAATATTCCGAACAGAGAATATTAAATAATTAAATAAAGTTGAGGGGTCTAGTTGGATCCCTCCAACCTGTTTTCCCTGCATCCACAGATGTTAGCACAATATAAAATGCAAATTCCAAATATATACCACACTACAGCACATAAATTAATTCAACCATTTCAAACAATTATTTAAATTTAACCATTTAAACCGAGTGAGATTAACTCACCTTAAATTTATTTTGCCATCCATCCTGTCCGACTTGATTTTTTTCTCATGACTTCAGACCTTAGATAACAATTACACAGTTTGTTAATATTTGAATTAATCGACCAGCCAATCTTATTTAAATTTAATCAACTAATATTCTAGTTTTAAACAAATTTTCCTTCCATAACTATTTTAACAATTTGGTAACTAAAATATGTATATGTACATTTGTTTTAGGTTTAGTTTTGAAATCAATCTACAAATAGATTTTCCATTTTATTAACTAACATTAAATTCTAATAAAGTAAATTTCTTGAACCCTAAATATATATATTGAATAAAAAAACATATTTGTTATATTTATATCTACTGCAAATTTAACTCTCATTTATATATACATATATATATATATATATATATGTATGTATGTATGTATGTATGTATGTATATGTATATATATATATATATGTAAACATAAAACTTGGTTCATGCATATCATCACTGTTATTATTATCAAAATAAAAAACTTTATCTTGCTGATGAAAAATATTTTCCTGTTTTCATAACATATTTATGTTTATCTATTTATTTCTAAATCTAAAATAGCTATTGATTTTATACATATACAAATCTAAAAATATTCCTCTTCTCTGTTAGCAAGCATATGTATATATTCATTGGGGAAAGAAAGAAAATAAACAAAAATACCTCACCGCAGAACCCCCTGGGTTCGAACCACCACCTCAAGTTGTCACATCGGTAGCTTCGTGGACCGTCTTTGGAGCTGCCTCGTCGAACTCACCCACGCTAAGAAAGGTCACCATCGTTGGAAGCCCTAAAATCGCGGCGCAATCTCTTCGGCTCAGCCACAATCACAGTACGCTTCACCAAGATTTGCCATCGCTAATCGATCGCACGTGCTCTCCCTTCCGCCACTTACAAAGTCGCCAAGCTCTAGACAAAAATCACGACAAGGTCGTGATTCCGAAAAGAAATAGGGATCTAGGATTCGAATGAAGGCACGAATCTCTTCTGTGATTTCGAAAGAAGTAAACGAAATACAGATCGAACCCCTCTTTTATTCGAACAGAGATTGAAAAAGGGGTAGGGAGGGGAAGAGGAAAACGCGACCATGATTATTTATTTATTTTTTTCTCCTTCGATTTAAGTTTTAAAATGCTGTGTTGTAAATGAAGAAGAAGGGGACACGATGTCTTAAAGAGGGGAGACAGGCGTGAACAATCTACAGAGCTACAGAGACGTTTGATAGAAGAGAAAGGAACGCGGCTGAGAATTGACTGACTGAAATATTATATTTAAATTTCGAATCGGCTATTGCCAATTAAATTTTCGACACGTTCTCTTACCGTACGCTCAAACCACAATCTCGATTACTACAAAATTTGAAACCCGATAATAAAACAATATTACGGATCCAATGGAACTGGTTTCGTCGAATTCGGAGACTGTGCCTCGGAAGGCTATTTTTAAATTCAATTTAAACGATGAAATTCAAAAACCTATCAAAACACTTCCGAATCAAAATTTAACACCTTTACTATCTTCAGTGTTATCAATATGAATTTTATAAGTCTTCAAATTATTTTCAACGGGCTTAAAATTACAGATTCAACATTTTACTCAACTTCAACTAATTTAATTTAATGATTAAATTATCAAATAAATTGTGATATTCGTAATTCAATTTAAAAGTTTACTTTTAAATATTAAAATCAATTAAATATTCCAATTTTAATTGCTTGAAAATTCCTAGTCGTCACAGTACATCCAAAATAATTTAAGTCCAGAATGTCAAAGCGGGAATAAATATATCTAGAAGGGGATTATCATGTTCTATGGTTGCGAGCCACATAGCCTTGCCTCATATACCCTGTTTCGGCCATTTCGGTTGTGAAGCTTGAGATAACGATTACCATTTACTTTGCGCATTTCACTTTGAATACCACACTGCTATTCCATGGTCACACAACTAATTTCTATAAACTTATAACCACTGAGCTCATACGTCTTAGGAAAGGGTGTTAAGCTAAGAGATGTTGCCTTCTCCGTCACCAAGCAAATAATACATTCATAAAGATCACTTATGTAATTAGAAATGCAATGTTAGACATTCTTCCATACAAGTTGTCCAGGAATAGGACAAAATGAAGGCACTCTCCTACCACATCCTGCCGGCAGTTACCTCTAGGATTAGTAGTAAGGAGCCCTTGCTACCCAAAGAGTTTCAAAAATGGAGGGACTACTGCTACTTTAGTATTTAGGAGCTAACCAAAATTATCAACAATAAGTCCTCCCACCCCGAAGATCTTCGGTCTTCATCCCTCATTTTCTTTACCAGATCTTCACTATACGAATGCGTACATTGGTTCGAAGTGGTTTTCGGATAAGAATCTATCAAATCCAATTCTGATTCCTTCGAACCAATCATCGATAATAAAAAATGTATAGTAATTATGAAATTCTTCCATTTATTTATTACTTACTTTTTTATCAGAAATATCTTCGAGAGATATATATCTTTTAAAACATTTCCATCCAGTATATATGGAATCATTTAACCTCTCTTATCAAATCCTTTGATTACTTAAAATCAACTTTTTAAATCTTGGAATAATTCTAAATCATTTCATTTCTTCACTTAGGAAAATATTTCAAGAACAATCATTTAAATTTTAACAAGGATTTCTTAATTCTAAACTCAAAATTTTGATTTAGTTAAACCTGTGTTATCTACGATGTTAATCCAAAACCAGTAAATATTGAATGAGCAGAATCTATAGAAATCATCTAATTTTACTCAATATCAATTCCTATATTTAACAAATACTATGGGTGGAATAACAGCGCAATCATCTTTTAAATTCCACAAA
Source organism: Allium cepa (assembly GCA_030765085.1). Taxonomy (NCBI): domain Eukaryota; kingdom Viridiplantae; phylum Streptophyta; class Magnoliopsida; order Asparagales; family Amaryllidaceae; genus Allium; species Allium cepa. The sequence continues at coordinate 168,191,925 of CM060929.1, forward strand.
TAGTATGAGTTCCCTCTTTGGGGTTTAATACTAAGTATAAGAAGATCATCTCTCTATAATCAAAGTTGTATTTTATTTAAATTTGGAAAATTTAATCTTTCATACTTAACTTATTTCTGATATTTTGACCTTATCTTTATCTCACCCAAGGAAGAGGCTAGATGAGCCATTGCACTGGTTTCTCCTGAACATCTCCTTAGTTTAAGCACCTTACATTCGGACCTCATGAATAGAAAAATCCAGTCTACTCGTCGGCTTTTAGAGCCAAGATTAAACCACTTTATTTGTAATAATTTTTCTTTAAGTATATTTATTTAAACTCTTTTAAATAAATCATAAAAACCCCAAAACATTATTTAAACACTTTATTAACCATTTAAAAACATTTATAAAAGATATTTTAAGTTTAAAGCTATATTTCAAAAGTTATAGGAAAGTGCCGTAGAAAGTAATGCAAAAAGCGCTTTTAAGCTATATTGATGAAAACAACTTTTTATCATTTGGAAATTCATTTTTTAACTCAAATCACTTTCAAAACCTTTAAAAATATTTTTATAATTTATTTTATATTTTTGAAAAATTTTGAGATATCATTTTCAATGAAATCCTATTATGGATTCTGGAGTGCAAAATTGTGGTTTTCCAAAAATTTGTTTCGCTCGTATTTCAAAATCTACTTATCGAAACCTCGATTTTCTTTCTTTGTTGAAAATCTATGGATATAATAGTTAGGAAAATTCTTATCATGAAGAATTCCAAGCTATATTCCATTTTATACACTCGATTGACTTTTATGGTGTGAAATCATGAACTACTGTTATGCGAGCGCCTATTTTTGACTAAATTTTCCTTTCTCATTAAAAATTCACCAAAACACTTTTAAATGTTTATAAAACATTTATAAACCATATTAAACAATTTTGAAAAAGGATTAACATTCCATATACACAAATTCATTAATATAGAGAAAACTGATTTCCTTTGTGCTTATCGACGTGTATTTCTATGACTTGCACATATATTCAACATTCATATTAAACAATCATCATTGATAATCATAATTAAACATATATAACATCCAATAGCATATAATACTATAGTTTAAAAGTTTCTCACCTTGATTTTCCCTTTGAGCTAATATAAATGGGTTATAGCTCCGCTATCTCGAAATCTATGCTCACGATCACTGGCACTCTCGACTTAAAATGGCTTGGTCTAAGATTTGGGTGCAAGGAGGAGCTTACGGCCTTGGTAGGGAAGGAGGAAGGTCTTGGCCTTGCTTTGGGAAGTGGTGGTCATGAATTTAGAAAAGGTAGAGGAGGAGTTTCATTTCCGTTTGGAGTGAAATTGTTAACTTATATATGATATTAAATTTATTTTGCCAAATGTTTCACCATAATTTTTTTATGCATGGAATCTATGAAAAGAAGCTTGAAGTGGAGAAGTAGATGATAAGAATATGCTGAAAAATGTGAGAAAGTGGGCGGGTATTTATAGGAGAAAACTTGGAATAAAATATCTGAAGGAAAAATTACCAAAACGGCCTTAGCCTATAGCCCTCCTACACCCCTAGCAAACGGCTTCTCCCTAGGCCATGTGATGTTGATATAAGGTGATGGTGTGATGATGGTATGGTATGGTGAGTTGATGTTTGCTTTTTTGGTGACTTAAGTATTAAGTTATAGGAATTATTTATTATTATGTAATAAGTATATGTTTAAGTGTTCACGTACACATGTATATGTTATCGTGTGCATGTGACATATATATGCATGTATTTGTATGTGCATAACACTTCCAATGACTTCAAACCACTTTTGTTTGTTAAATCGTTGAAAATCGGGAAACCGATTATCGGTCATATTTTCATTTATTAATTAGTGTGCATATATTTGAAAACAAAATTTAAAAAAATGAGTTTCTTTTCATTTTAAATTAATTAAAATGATCATATTAGAATTATAAAACTATGTATATTAATATTAAAAATTATTTCCAATAGTTACCATTATATCGATAAAGCGATATCGGTTTTTATCTTTATATTTTCAAATCAAATATATCTCTATAAAACTATAATAAATGTTTTAATATAAATTTATAATCATTTAAAGTAAATTATCATTATTTGTACTATCAGCCTTATATTTGAATAAATTTGAAAATAAATAAAATTTATCAAAGCGATAAATTTGTGGGTTGTTACAGCTCCACACATAGATATCCATGGTATCCCTAAGATTAAACCAAATCTGGAAACCAAATTGCACACCCAAAATATATGACTCTAAACCTTAACAAACCATAGATAAATGGATCGACCACCCCCCATGAGATTTGATAGTGTAATAGGGTTTGTGACTATACTACTCTCTAAATGTAATTCATCCACTAACATACCCAAAATAAATGGGTGGGTTGATTTAATGTTAAATAAAGTGTGAATAAATAAATTAAAATGAGGTAACACACCTTCCAAGATAATATACTTTCCCTTATCAACATTTGAAGTCACAATAGAGCTAAAAATGGCATTAAGTGCATAGGATAGAACGATTTGAGTAGTAATGTTAGGTAAGGTTGGAAACTCTCTCTTCATATGTCTAGGTTGGTTAAACTTGAAACCTTTGATCTTTGAGATATTTGCTCTGTAATCATTTTTATATTCCACCTCGTATTGCACCATCTACATTTAATTCTCGATTTCTTTTCTTCTCTTTAAGCTTCCTTACCTACGCCACCTTTGCATTTATTATGCTAAACTGGCTTTCCTTCTTGCTTCCTAAGCCCTTCTTGGGAACTAAATTCAGCAATGCCTATTCCACCAAGCCATCAAAAGTAGCTTAGGTAGGTACATGGCTCAAAGCCATATCTCTCAAAGATTTGTCGAAGCCTTTAGCAAACCCGCTGGCAAATTGAACTCACTAACATAATCCTTAACATTTTGGTATCTCTACTCCAAAAAACTAAACTTTCCTAGTTCCACTCCACATTCAGCCTTTAATATGAACTTGACATCACAACATTTTCTACATCTAGTCCAAATAATCTCAATCTCTACGTCTTAGTAGTGATTGTGTCCCAGTACCTCAAGGTCTTTTCCTATAAATGCTAGGAAGCAAACTGCATCTTCATCGCATTACTTACACACATCATAGCAAATATCCAATCACAATTTCTTAACCATACTTGCGTCTCCAAAATGATTTGATTATCGTATAATTCTTTACATCCAAGCTATGGACATACTGACATAATTTAAGAAAATCCAAAGTAGGTGGAGGAGTAGAAAGTGCGTCATTTCCATTTATTTGTAAACAAGAATCATTAGCAACTTTTCTCAGATAATATTAGCATTGCTAAAGTTGTATACGTGTGTATCCGCTACACTTATAGCCATATATATATATATATGTATATGTATATGTATATGTGTGTGTGTATGTGTAAATAATTTAAAATTTACAAGTACACTTTCTCAGTACACATAATCCTAAAGAGCTCTAAACCTTAGCTCATGTAATAATTGTAACAACCCACCCTTTCATACGTATCAATTAAATGTCTAAAGGTAGCATTTGAACTTTTGTCATCACAAGAAGGAAGAATCGACGGGTTGCGATTGTTTCTTTTGTACGGTGATACACATAAATTTTAAACATCTACCTATTTTGATCTTATAACAAAAGGAATAATAGATACACAAATGGAAATTGAACAAACATCTCTGCTTCAACAAACAGTGAGCACTATAGCAAAGAAAATAGGGAAAGTTCCTGATATTAATTGAAAATATGACAACTATAGCATACATGGTCATCTTCTTCACATATCTTACTTTGTTTTTTAAACCTTAATGACCTATCGTCCTATAATACAATATAATGAGGGAAAGTGAGAAGGGGTCAAACATTGTTTAGTGACTATTATGGCATGGTACTAATAGTCAAATATATTAAAAAAAATATAAGTTACACAACCTAGTTGTGTATACCTAAACCTTTACACCTACGCCAAACAAGTTAGCTAACTTATACAATATAGGACTGTAAGCTATAATACACCTACAATTCGAAAACAACCAACATGGATCCTAACTGAAGTTTGGACATCCTAAAGCCAGATAAACCTAACAACACATCAAATATACAGTCGATGATAAATTACAAGTATAATACAATACATTAAGTATACAATCTCGATGTGGTACCATCAAATGATACATCGAGTATGCAATCTCGATGGTAAACCGCTTATTGATACTTCAATGATAAAATATCAAGGGCAAACCACTGATTAATATATCGAGTGTACAATCTCGATGGAAACAGCCTACATAATTAAACTGACATGTCCTATGCTTCATATTTTCAACTAATATTATACAAAGATCGAACAACTAATCGATTCCTCATTGGTACATCAACTACTTTATCATAAATCCTACTAAAATGGATATATCCGTTCTCCCATGATTCACATACCAAAATGTGTAACTTATGGTGCTAACAATAAATATAAGTGCAATCTAATTGTAGTACAATCATAATATTGCTCTGAGTGTCATGTTTTATAACGTTAGAATGTCACTTGAACATTAAACATCAAAAAAGAAAGAAATAAATCCTTGAAACTACCATACTTCGCCTGTACATAGTCCAGGTCAAACCAGGCCTTGTACCAGGTTTCAAGTCCATTGGAAACTATCTCTTGTCAACTTTGAAAGATGCCATGCAGTAGGATCGTGTAATATGGAATAACGGAATAGTCTAGGTAGATAAAGTAAGTAAATGCAAGGAGACACCAGGATTTTACACTGGTTCGGACCTCTAGTCCTACATTCAGTCCTAAGCTTCACTTATGAATTTCACTAACTAACACCCTCACTTACCCGGAGGAATAGGTTTACAACTTACCCGAACAACCGAATGAGATTTCTTGCCTCAAACACCGAAGAGGACTTCAACTCAATTACAAAAACAATATTCGACTTGTTGTGTTCATGTCAACACTAATGAGTCTAATGTAGTACAATATTCCTATAATCTTATCCTCGAGTGTATGCAATGTGTTTGTGAAGATTTAGGAAATGTGAATTGCTATGAATGAAAAGAAAGTTGAAAACAAAGCAGTGATTCAAGCAATAGATTTGTGAGTGCTTTTGGAATTTCTAGATAATATGTTCAAGAAGATAGTAAGATTAAAGCAAGAGAATTCGGTGAATTTAAGATGTTAGATTTATGTATTTATACTTGTAAAAGAGGTGCATCTATTGGCTAAGGTTGCAGACAAAAGATGCTTCCATTTCCATTGGTGAATGGTTGCAACTCTTGGGAGGAAGAAGGTGTCCATTCATAGAAAATTCGCGGGTTCAAATTCAGTCGACTGAACAGAGAATTCAGTCAACTGAAAATATGAAGCAAAATTTTCAGGAACAAATTCAGTCGACTGAGAAGGGTGTTTCAGTCGACTGAAACTGTACATGTTTGTATATGTGTAACAGGTTCAGTCGACTGGTCATCCATGTTCAATCGACTGAACTATTAAGTTGTGCACAGTGAATGTATATTAAGAAATGAAATTTATAGCATGTGTTCTAGTATGTGTGCAAGCCTCTTGAGGATAGATTTTAACAATAAATCTAAACTAAGACCTATATAAAAGTCATACTTATGTTTATCCTTGGTCTTCATTGTTCTTTCTTTAGCTTTGCACATATCTCTTCCTTTTTGTTGAAGCACATTGTCATTGATCAAAATCTTAACGTATCAACATTCTCCTCATTTCTGATTGATGACAATACTCATGTGTATAGAGATTATTTCCTCCCCCTGAATATATGCACTATATTTTCTATGAAAATAAGGTTAGTAACATAGATTTCTCCCCCTTTGTCATCGACAAAAAGGAAGTAATAATAACTGAAGTATATTGTCAAAGCAATCACTGATATGCATGTCTATTGTTTAAGAATATAGCATAGAATATAGCATAAAAATGTAGCATGAGAAATAAAATATAGAACGTTGCATGAATGAATAAAACAAAAAATGTAGCATAAATGAAACACAAAAGGCTATTTATACAAGCCTTGTGATACTTCAAAGAATAAAAAGCCACAAAAGAGTTTATTCATCTTTGTCCCAATCATATGAGGCTTCTCTCCCTCCCCTTGGTTCGCGGATAATGGGTCCACGTGTGGGAGGTTATAACTTCCCCCTTGACCACCACTAGTGCCACTCGTGCTGCTGGTTGTATGTTCTTCGGACGATGTCCATGTGAAGGTAGGTGCAGGACATTTACCGCGTGATGTTGAAGCGGTAGTGGAAGTTGAGCATGAGATGGCATCCCATAATTTATTGAAGAATCCTTTAATTTTATCAAGTTTGTGATCTACCTTCTTGAGGCGATTATCAAGAATTTGTTGATTTCTTGATTAAATTCCTAACGATTGATTGGTAGTAAAACTTGGCTCAATGATACGAATTTCATCTTCTTCGTCGAAGGGTTCTTCATGTCGAGCTTGTGGAGGTTGTTGCGGTTGTATAGGTTGTTGTTGTTCTTGATGCCTAGCTTCCCATTTGGCAAGAGTTATGATCCGAGGAGGTCTATTCAGGAGTTGCATAAGGCTTATTGTCCATTGGTTAATTTGATGGACCATTGTATTTTCGGACTTGGGTAATGGCATGTCAATATTGAGGAGAAGTCTCATGATATATTCTCCAAAATATATAGTTCGCATTTTGCCATTGTTAAATGTGAGAAACTCATCAAGGATTAGTTGGACCCAATTGACTTGAATATTGCCGAAAATAGCGTATAGAGCTCGATAATTTATTGGGCAGACAAGTTCATATGGACACGTTCGTGGAGTAATTGTTCTCATGGTTCTCATAAGAGCTTTGTGAAGGATTCTAGCTCTAGGTCGTAGGGAAGTGGACTTAATATCTCGAATGTTAACATTATCATCCAGAAATTGATGGTATATGTTATCTCGAATTTGTGGCTTGAATTCTACCTCATCAAGCTTTCTCCCTACGTTAGGTGATCCTAAGATGTGTGCCACTCGATCTAAGTAGAACCAAACTTTCTTCCCACACACCATACTCCAAACACTATCATTTGGATTTCTTGGAGTTTGGTGTCCAAGATTAAGATTTGCATAAAATAATTTGACCACGATATGGTTTATTGCATGGTCATTTCTTTTAAAATTCAAAAGAGAAGTTAAACCTGCCCGATCCGTTAATGCTTGAATGTTGTATGTCTGAAGGCTTTGAAAATCAACGACGGAGTGCTCGAAAATGCGGGAATTCTTCATTTTATTCCACCTTGTTATAGCTACGTCATCATAGAGCCATTGTGCTATTAGAGTATCAAGTGGCTCGGAGGAAGAAGAAGAAGCTCTTGATCTTTTTGGGGCCTTTTTTTCATGAAATTTGAGAGTAATTTGTGAATTGGGGGCTAGGGTTTTGGAAAACAATGGGGAAGAGAGAGCTTTTGGAAGGTAAAAAGTGAAGGTGAATGGGTAAAAACTGGTTGATAAAAGGGGAAAAGTTGCCTGGGAATTGGCTTTCGGTCGACTGAAAAAGTCTGTTCAGACGACTGAATTTTTGGCCGAAATTTTCTGTGTTAAATTCAGTCGACTGAACAGAAGTTTTAGTCGACTGAAGTATTGTATATTTGTTTTCTTCCTAGTGTTCAGTCGACTGAGCAGGAAGGTTCAGTCGACTGAACCATGAGTTTTTGGAATTCTAAATTTTTAAAATACATTTCAATAAATAATTACAATAGTATAGATATAGTATGATATAATAACATGATTTTGCCACCGAAATAATCATTTCTTTGGAGATGGACTCTTTTTCTTTTTGCGTCCTTCATTCTCCATATAGTTTATATCCCATGAATTTGGACTATACCGAGCAGTCTTTGGAGACATCCAAGGATTCACGTGATCGGCTGGTGTACGATAGGACGAAGATGGATCATATGAACTAACCGGTCGAGGTAGAGGCTCAGTCACTTCGTTTTTCTTTGAGCCACAAAAACGTAAACCATTTTTCTCTAGGAAGCTCAATCGTCTCGCCGTTACTTTTTGTTCGAAATATAATTCTCGTTGAAGATCAATTTGTTGTTGTTGAAAGTGATGAATCTCATCAATCTTTCTTTTCGTATCTGGTGAGATAAAAAGACCACGTTTAGCTTTCTTCGATTCCGGTGTATAGCTGTTCGATAGTTGTTCCATTTATAGACTGGCTCATGCTTTGGTGTTGGAGTAGGAAGTTTTGGTGATGTTGTTGATTTATCGATCGAAGAGGTGATGTTGATTGGGGAGTATGAGTTGTTTGAGGACATTTTTATATCAACTTTTCAATCTTTTGCAAGTGAAAATGAGTTGTGAAAATGAAAATAAGTTAAACGTATATTTATAGGATGAACATTCTAAAATTATTGCGGTGATAATTTATCAAAGTTTTTTACCAAACAAATATTTAATGGTTAAAATAATTCAGTTAGAAATGTATGGATTAGAGATAACCCTTATATTATTATTTATAATTTATCGTTATTTTGAAAATATAAAGTGAAAGTCATAGTTTTCTTTCTTCGGGCAACTGAGCATATAGATTTAGTCGACTGAATTGTGAGAAAAAAAATTATAACTTTATAAAATATCTTAAAAGAAATTATTCCTAATTCTCGTCGTAACTTTATAAAGGAGTTTTCTAATAAAGGTTTAGTAAATATATCGGCAATTTTATTTTCGGTAGAAATATGTTCTAAATTTATGATTCCTTTTTCGATATTGTCTCGTAGAAAATAGTGACGAATGTCTATATGTTTTGTACGAGAGTGATTAACCGGATTTTTAGATAAATTTATTGTACTTGTATTACCGCAATATATTGTAGAGTTTGTTAAATTTATATTAAAATCCTTAAGTGTTTATTGCATGTAGATAACTTGAGTACATGCTAAGGCGGCTGATATATATTCCGCTTTACACGTGGAAAGTGAAACACAATTTTGTTTCTTACTAAACCAAGATACAAGTGATTTTCCGATGAAATGGCACGTACCACTTGTACTTTTTCTATCTGTTCGAGATCCACCAAAATTAGCATCACTAAATGATACTAACTCAAATGGATACTCTCTTGGATAGAAAAGACCAAAATCTTTAGTATCATTAAGGTATCGTATAATTAGTTTTACCGCTCTTAAGTGTGATTCTTTAAGATTAGATTGAAAACGTGCACATAAACATACACTCATCATTATGTCTGGTCTACTAGCGCTTAAGTAGAGTAAGGAACCTATCATACTTCTAAATAATTTTTGATCTATGCTTTTGCCATTTTCATCTCGATCGGGATGAGTAGTGGTACCCATAGGAGTACGTTTAGCAGAAGTGTTCTCCATTCCGAAACGTTTAATTAGATTAGCACAATATTTTTCTTGGTTTATAAAAATTCCATTTGTTAGTTGTTTAATTTGAAGTCCGAGAAAATATGATAATTCTTCCATATGAGACATTTCAAATTCCTTAGTCATTATATTTGAAAATTCTTTACATAAATTTTCATTTGTCGAACCAAATATAATATCATCTACGTATACTTGAATTATTAAAATATCTTTAGTAGTATTTTTAATAAAAAGCGTTTGATCAACTTTTCCAGTTTGAAATCCCGAGTTTAGTAACTTTTAAGTCTTTCATACCAAGCACGAGGTGCTTGTTTAAGACCATATAGTGCTTTCTTTAACTTATATACATGATCTGGATATTTTTCATGTATAAATAAAGGAGGTTGTTCTACGTGTACATTTTCTTTTATAAACCCATTTAAAAATGCACTTTTAACATCCATTTGACAAAGTTTAAAATTGTTAAAACATGCAAAAGCTAATAGAATACGTATTGCTTCAAGTCTTGCAACGAGAGCAAAAGTTTCTTCAAAATCAATACCTTTTTCTTGATTATATCCTTGTGCTACTAGTCTAGTTTTATTCCTAGTTATATTACCTTGTTCATCTATTTTATTTTTGTAAACCCATTTTGTTCCTATAACAGATTGATTATTCGGACGGGGAACTAATTCCCAAACATCGTTACGTTCAAATTGATTTAATTCTTCTTGCATTGCAATAATCCAGTAATCGTCTTTTGATGCTTCTTTAGGATTTTTAGGTTCTATTATAGAAATGAAGGCTACATGTCCTATTTGATTTAATTGATTTCTTGTCGTAACTTGAGAATTGATTTCACCTATTATGTTTTGAGTAGGATGATCGCGTAATATTCTTGGTGACGATCTTAGTTCATTATTACAATTTTCAAGATTTGTATCTTCTATATTTATAGATTCTTCATCATCTATTATACTTAATTCTTTGTTGAAATTCTCATCAAAAGAAACATGTAAGGTTTCTTCGATTACATTTGTTCGTTTATTAAATACTCGATATGCCTTACTTCATTCTGAATATCCAACAAAAATTCCTTCGTCGGCTTTTGGATCAAATTTACTTAGTTGATCTTTTGTATTTAAAATAAAACATTTTGATCCAAATATTTTGAAATAAGATATATTTGGCTTTTTGTTGTTGAATAGTTCATATGAAGTATTTTTAGTTAATGGTCTAATTGATATTCTATTCAATACATAGCATGCAGTAGCTACGGCTTCTGCCCAAAAAAAAATTTGGTAGAAAACTTCCATTTAATAATGTCCTAGCACATTCTTGTAATGTACTATTCCTTCTTTCTACAACTTCATTTTGTTGAGGAGTTCTAGGAAATGAAATATTATGATTTATTCCTTTCTTTTTACAGAACGTTTCAAAAGCTTCATTTTCGAATTCGCCTCCATGATCACTTCGTATATTTTTAATCTTCGAATCTTTAGTGTTTTGAATTCTTTTGACAAATGTTTCAAAATTCTCAAAAGTTATCACTTTTATTTTTCATAAAAATAGTCCATGTATATCTTGAGAAATCATCAACTATTACAAACACATATCGATTATGATTAATGGATTGAACTTGTGTTGGTCCAAATAAATCCATATGTAGTAATTCTAATGGTTGTAAAGTTGAAATATTTTTCTTAGATTTGAAAGATGATTTTGTTAATTTTCCTTTTTGACAATCATCACAAAGATTTTTTATTTTCAAGTTTATTTTGGGTAAAACTCTTACTAATTCATTTTTGGAAAGTTTTTTAATAGTTTTAAAATTTATATGACAAAATCTTTTGTGCCATAACCAAGGATCATTATCTTTGGCTAGTAAACACATACTTGTATTACGATTAATATTCATATTTAGAACGTAAATATTCCTTTCTCTTTTTCCTTCAAAAACAAGATTTTGATTTTGATCAAAATACTACATTTATTTTCCGAAAAAGTTATCTTAAAGCCTTTGTCACAAAATTGACTTATGCTAAGTAGATTATGTTTTAGATTTTCAACTAATGAAACATTTGTTATAAAAGGTAAATTTGATGTACCGTAATTGCTCACATCTCCTTTGCCAATGATATAGCCTTTTGAATTATCTCCGAAGGTAACCGAGCCACCATCAAAGTATGTGATGTTTGTAAGCATATCTTTGCCTCCAGTCATGTGTTTTGAGCAACCACTGTCTAGTATCCATTTCTTCCTTTTAAGTGGGACCTGAAAATAAATACAAAATTATTGGTACCCACTTTTTAATAGGGTCCTAAAAAGTTAGAGTTTAGGCAGCCAAACCCAATTTGGTTTAGTGTCCTTTTTTATAAATATAGTTTTTATTATTATGAACATTATCCATAAATGTTTTAATATATTTGTTCCTAATTAAAATATTATTAGTCTTTGGAACCCAAGTTTTGACTGTCTTGGTTTCTATTTTTGTTTTAATAGCTTCTCTTAATATTATTTGTTGTTTTGATTCAATATTCCTCTTGAAATTTGTATTTTTCTTTTTAGAAATTTTTTACTTCTTTTTATATCCTAATCCATGTTTATTTGAATATGATTGAGAATTTTCTAAAATCTTTGATAAATTTTCTCTTCCTTTGTTAAAGTTAGAAATATTTTTAGTGATACTATCTAATCTAGTTTGAAGACTATTATTTTCTAACTCAACTTGTCTAATTTTAGTTTTTAACTCATGATTTTTAGAAACAATTATATCATTCTTTGTCTTTTGAGTTTCAATTTCTTGACTTAAAAGTGATAATTGAGTTTCCGAATTTGAATGAGATTCTTGAACTTTGTCAAGTTCTTCTTCTAAAATTTTCTTTTCATCGTTTAACATGTCCCTTTCAAATTCAGCTTTGTTTTGATTTTCACGAGTTTCTTTGAGTTTCTTTTTAAGAGTTTTTATTGTGTTCAAAAGTTCAGTGTTTACTTCAGTTAAATCATCGAAAGTTAAATTACTTGCATCAGATTCTTGAGCCATGAAGCATACATTTGCTTGTTCATTGTCGCTGTCATTTTCACTTTCAGATGAAGATGAATCTGAGTCATCCCATGTTACAGAGAATGCCTTCTTTTTGAATTTCTCTCTCTTGTGTTTGTTGTTGAGAGCTTTTTGATTCTCCATCTTTATCTCTGGGCAATCCTTGTGCATATGGCCTTTCTTATGACAGTTGAAACATTCTATATTCGAGTATGTAGGTTTGTTCAAGAAATTCTTATTGAATCCATTTTTGTTTCCTTTTCTATATCTTAAGAATTTCTTGAAATTTTTGACTATGAATGCTAAATGCTCATCTTCGGACTCTGATTCTTCCTTTTCCGCATGAAAAGCAATATTCTTTCATTCTTGAGCTTGATCTTTCTTAGCTTGCATATTTACTTCATATGACATAAGATTTCCAATCAATTCGTATGGTTTCATTGTAGATAGATCATTGGCTTCCTCAATAGCTAGTACTTTTCTCTCCCATTCATCAGTGAGTGAATTTAGATATTAAGACACAATGTCAAAATCCGTGTATTTTCTCCTATTCCGATTAAAGCATGATGAATGTCTTGAAATCTTGAGTACATGTCATTGATGGATTCATTTTGTCGCATTCTAAAGTTTTGGAATTGATTCTTCAGCATGGATATCTTTGTTTGTTTAACCTTGTTTGTGCCTTCATGTATGACTTTAAGTGTTTTCCAAATTTGATATGCAGTAGTACATATGCTAACACTGTTGAATTCGTTTCTATCCAGGGCGCAAAATAGCATATTCATAGCTTTGGCATTTGCACTTGGTTCATTCTTTTGAATTTGTGTCCATGTAGGATAATCGGTTGTAGGTATAATAAACTCTGCTTGAGTAGCATTCCAGGCTTCGAAACTTGTTGCTTGCATATAAATTCTCATCCTTGTAGCCCAATAGTTATAGTTTAGTCCATTGAATAGAGGAGGTCTTTGGGTAGATTGTCCTTCCGCAAATGTAGAACTATAGGCAGATGTTGTGCTTGTACTTGCACTATTTTCCATATTATCAATAAGTCTAATAATGGTGTTATGGTTATAGGACGACCTTGCTCTGATACCAATTGAAAGATGCTATGCAGTAGGATCGTGTAATATGGAATAACGGAATAGTCTAGGTAGATAAAGTAAGTAAATGCAAGGAGACACCAGGATTTTACACTGGTTCGGACCTCTAGTCCTACGTCCAGTCCCTAAGCTTCACTTAGGAATTTCAATAACTAACACCCTCACTTAACCCGGAGGAATAGGTTTACAACTTACTCGAGCAACCGAACGACATTTCTTGCCTCAAACACCGAAGAGGACTTCAACTCAATTACAAAAACAATATTCGACTTGTTGTGTTCTTATCAACACTAATGAGTCTAATGTAGTACAATATTTCTATAATCTTATCCTCGAGAGTATGCAATGCGTTTGTGAAGATTTAGGAAATGTGAATTGCTATAAATCAAAAGGATGTTGAATAAAAAGCAGTCATTCAAGCAATAGATTTGTGAGTGCTTTTAGAATTTCTAGATAATATGTTCAAGAAGATAGTAAGATTAAAGCAAGAGAATTCGGTGAATTGAAGATGTTAGAATTATGTATTTATACTTGTAAAAGAGGTGCATCTGTTGGCTAAGGTTGCAGACAAGAGATGCTTCAATTTCCATTGGTGAATGGTTGCAACTCTTGGGAGGAAGAAGGTGTCCATTCATAGAAAATTCGCAGGTTCAAATTCAGTCGACTGAACAGAGAATTCAGTCAACTGAAAATATGAAGTAAAATTTTCAGGAACAAATTCAGTCGAGTGAGCAGGGTGTTTCAGTCGGACGAAACTGTACATGTTTGTATATGTGTAACAGGTTCAGTCGAGTGGCCATCCCTGTTCATTCGAATGAACTATTTAGTTGTGCACAGTGAATGTGTATTAAGAAATTAAATATAACATGTGTTCTATTGTGTATGCAAGCCTCTTGAGGATAGATTTTAACAATAAATCTAAACAAAGACCTATATAAAAATCATACTTATGTTTATCCTTGGTCTTCATCGTTCTTTCTTTATCTTTGCACATATCTCTTCCTTTTTGTTGAAGCACATTGTCATTGATCAAAATCTTAACGTATCAACAAACTTGAAACTATTTCTAGTCGATTGGATGGTTCTAGTAGTACCATGATGCTCTTCTAGTCGTCTAGAACATTGTTTTCTAATTGAATCGCAGTCCACTCATTTTTCTTATTTTTTATGTTTCCCGGTCAACTCCAACCTCTTACCAGTTGGCTGCATGCCTGTAGCTTGCATTTTAACCCTTTAAACTTGGTCATTCCATCCAATTTCTCTCACATCATTGGCATGCCTTCTTTTCAGACTTCTATTGCAACTTATAATTCATTATAGGTTCACTTTTTTACTTATTGGTATTTATTAACATCACATAATATGCTCTAACAAATATTAATTTACTAATTAGAAATATAGTCCATCTTCAAAATGAATTAACAATTCAATCATATATATTATACTATGACCAATATATCTAAAAATTAACAAGTAATCATCTCCAATGATTATCTAACTACTGTATTAATCCATTCTACATAGCCTTATCTCTATAAGTTCATAAATGATCCTGCATGGATGAGTTCAATAGTGAAAAATATCAATCCTTCATCTTCAATAATGTTCATACACTAGTGCCCATTCATGATTTATTTAGTTGAGCACATGCGTGATGATCTAATCACAAATCTTATTTGCATGTGCATTTATGTGCAATTAAGTTGCAAATAATCACTACGTATGATTGTTTTGATGAAGTGAACTATAATGGATCCACTCTTATAGAAAATCTCTACATACGTGTGCCTTTTTATGGATTTTATCTGGAAAATTTGTCCTTATTGCATGCTTAATTCAAATATATGACTGAGTTTTTGAGTTGCAAGGTGAAAAATGAGCATTCCCATATACAATTGATTGTTTTCACGCTGTGGCACGAGAGGAGATTTTATAAAAAGATGAAAGGAAGATACATATTTAGATTTTTGTTTATGTTGATTATCAGATATATTTTTTTCAAATATTTGGGAGCTGATGCACTCAAGGTGGTGTACCCACGCTTATGTGATGTTGAATTCCAAGATCCAATAACCTTTGTAGACATAATAAATTTACTGTATTTAAAATTATTTACAAAGCTTTATATGCCTTGATTCAACAATGAAATCTTAGCACCATAAAGTATTTAAAAAAGATTTCACATCATTTATAGAATGTTTTGGAAAGTTATAGTTCAGACAATGTCCTTTTAACATTGTTAAATATACTATATTTAAGTTGTTCAATAGCATTTTTAATTCTTATGCTTTAACAATATTTTCCATCATTATCAAAAATAAGTTGTCTATCTTTTGTATATTGTTGTTAAGTCCTATAATCATAAAATATAATTTTGAAATAAATATATGCATAACAACTATAAATAAAATTAAATATCATAAGTGCTAAGATAGATGTTCTGGTCATTCGGTAATCATTTGGAATCTATTTTATTTCTATGATCTTAGTATGTATATAATAGGTTGAAAGAAATAAGTGGGGATGGTGTGTTGAAATTTGTTATACAATAAGAAAGTCTGTTGAATATATTCATTAATGTAAATTATAGTAGAATCCTAGAAATAAATTAAATTCGTTTTCGTTTATATAACAAGTTAAATCAATAATTAATGCCTTCTCTTTTCTTTTAGTACTTTAGGAAGTTTTGTTGGGAACCCTTCATCTCCATTTTTCCAGTCTCTCTAAAAAATCACGACCAAAGAGCAGTCTCAACAAAAAATTATTCGCTGCATTAACTCCCATTACTTCATCATCCCTACCAATTGTTAACTACTATGGTCAACGACTCAATAAGCAAACGAATCAAGTTGGGCGGCGACTCAATGGACAAGTGACTCAGTGAGTTATCAACCTAACGAGTTAAAAGATGCACAACTCAACGAGTCAAGAGGTTGGACGACTTAAGGGGTAAAACGACTTAACGGTTTAAGGGCTTAACAACCTAAAAAGGTATAACGGCTTAGCGACTTAGCTGGTGGCACGACCTACGACTCAAGGAATGGACGACCTAACAGTTCAACGAGTTGAAGGACTTGGCGACTCACGACATAGAGAAGTCTACGACTCAACAGTTTAGAAGAAAAGGGATGCTCCGCGACCTAAGGCATCCATGGCTTAAGGTTCCTACGACTTAAGAGGGTATATAATTTACGACTTAAAGAAGCCCACGACTCAAGGACAAGATGATTTAACAGTTCAAGAGAAAGCACGACTTAAGAAGGAAATGAGCTAACGACTTAGAGCTATCTGCGACTTACGACGTAGCATATGTCGTGAGCGACTTAAGCAAATGAGGTGTTGCTCCTTGCTTAACACAGTGACCTCGTAACTCATATGCAATTCAGGACTTAGGTTATTATCTGAAGGGAACAAGCTTATCAGTTAACTCGTATACGACTCACGACCTAGCCTGAGTCGTCCACGACCTAAAGCTACTGGGTGAAGGTACAGTGCCGCATCAAAAGGACCAGCTGACTCATTTGCGACTTAGATGTTGACTCGTGGGCGACTTAGGACTTGTACAAATAAGCTTTTGTGAGACCATGGGGCTAGGCCAGATAAGTCGACCACGACTTACCTTAGACCGGTCACGACTTACGACCTAAAGAGGGGATTTCCCTATAAATACCAACCCACCTCAAGCATGAAGGGGACTTTTGGCCGACCTCTTTAAGCACCGATACTCTGCTGAATTCTCGACTCACTCGACACTTTTAGTACGAAAGGCATCTCAACTAACTTCGAGCGGAAATCTTACGCGATCTACATGGATTTAAAGAATTCTTCTGCATCAAAGTTCTAGTTGTTTGTCTCATCGGAATTGTAATTGAAGATTGTTGTAAAGTTGTAATCGATTCAGTAATAAAGAGAATTAAAGTGGACGTAGGCTTACCCTAAGCCGAACCACTATAAAAACTGTTGTTTTTTCTGCTTTCTCTGTGATTTCTCTACTTTTTTTTAGTTCCCGTGTTCATGGGTGGTGCTTTCGCTCAACTTCAATCTACACCGGGGTGTTAGCGTCTGATTTTTACGTTAACCTTTTTGGTGCTTTCACTGAGAATTGAACACAGGAAACTTCCACTATTGCTCCGCAAAGGATTGTTGAAAGGATTTCTTTTAAAACCAGAAGTTTATTGAAAATAATGGCTCCTGGGAGGAAACGAAGTTCTGTAAGATCCGACAATGTTAAAGAGAATACTGCTACCTCTCCTCCTTCAAGTCAAGCAGCTCCAACTATTCGAGTTACACGAGCAGAATTGGACGCCGTAGTTTTGGGGTTGAATCAACAATTGAATGCTCAGAATGCGCAGTTGGAAGCCCAGAATGCCTTGATCTTAAGTAAGTTGAATGATCTACTAGGGGCAAATCCTCAACCGGTTAATAATGATGGGAACCCTCCTGTGGGAGTTCAGGATGTTGAAGGAAACATTTCTCAAAGAGCCGCAGACCCTGTAGAAAGGACTCCTCCCCAAGCTGGAGGATCAGGGCCTCAGCCGACCCTCCGTGAACGATTGTCAAGACAGAATTCAGAGAGAGTGGCTGATATGTGCCCTCCAGAGCCTGTAAATGATGAAGAATATTTTTCGGGTATGGTTCGCCAAATCATGAAGGAAAATATGCAGAAAGATGAAGATGAGAAAGAGTGGGGTTTTGCTCCAAGCCAAACTCCATTTACTGAAAAGATCTTGAAGGCAGAGTTCCCAAGGAAATTCGTTTACCCTACTATTCCGGCTTACAAGGGGACGAGTGATCCTAACGAGTTTCTGTATAAGTACGACAGTCATGGTGCCAGGGCGTCGGATGAAATTAAATGTCGATATTTCCTAGTATATCTCGAAGGTGTGGCTCTATTGTGGTTTACAAAGCTGCCAGTCAGGTCTATTGATCAATTCTCCGATTTTACTAGGAAATTCAAGGAGCAATTTCGATTGTATGCTTCTTAAGCAAAGGATATAATGTCACTGTCAAGTCTAGAGAAAAATCCAGGAGAATCCATCAGATCATTTTTGAATCGCTTTAACATAGCATTGGCTGAGGTAGATAATGCTGAGCCACGCATGGTCCTGACATACTTGATGAGGGCGATTGACAAATCGAGTGAATTTGGAAAATGCTTGAAAATGAAAGAACCAAACTCACTTGACAAATTCTACAAGAAAGCGGATGAATTCATGCGCTTGGAGAGCCTCCAAACACCGGCTAAGGTGGTATCAGCGCAAGCCGGGAACAATGGTGCTGCTTCGAACAAGAAAGAACCAAACACTCAGAAAAGGGGAAACGATGGTGGAAAGAAACAGGGAGACGCTAAGAAAGGCCGTTCTTTCAATTTCACACCCTCGACCGATACCCCTGAAAACATCTTCTTTGCAACCAAAGATGATGTCAATTATCCGACACCACCTAAAATGAGAGTTGCGATTAAGATGGGAAAAAGTGGAAGGTTCTGCCGGTTCCACAACCAACCCGGCCATGACACCAACGAATGTCGTCAATTGAAAGAGGTAACTGAACAACTTTTGAAAGAGAGCAAGCTCCAGCAGTATGTGAAAAGGAACAGAAATGCCCCAACTTCGTCAAATCAAGGACAACAAGTTCCCGCTCACCATCCCTTGCTCAAGTGAGAAGCCCGTAGAGCATGAATCGGAAAGACCTGTTATCAATATAATAACTGGAGGACCTCACCCAGCAGGCAAAAGTTGGGGCGAGATGGAAAGGTAGGCCAGGGCCTTAAGGCATGCACCAGCTGAAGAGAATGTTTTTGTTTTAGAAAATGATGCGCCTTTAAAGCAACAAAAGACTTCCACAGATGATATTGTGTTCAATGCCATGGATTCTTTGGGTATTGAGGCTCGGACCATAGATCCTTTGGTCATATCCGCTGGTATTGGGCCGGCAACTGTGAGAAGAGTTCTAGTTGATTGTGGAGCTTCATGCAACATCCTCTTCAAGAAGACCTTCGATCAAATGAAAATTCCAATGGCTGACGTTCAAGCTTCGTCACCTAAGATTGCTGGGTTTGCTGGAGTACCCAAACAGCCAATAGGGACCATTGATTTGTTTGTGGAACTCGGAAGGGGACTAAGTGTGATGTCCCGGAAATTTGGGCAATATTTATTTAATAATTTCATTTATAATTTATTTTAAAATGTGAAATACTGATTTAATAATCCAATTCAAACATAATTCTCTTTTGAAAATTTATAATTATTTTGTTAATAAATGATATTCTTTTGAAAATGTATAATAATTGAGTTTGAGAATCTTATTGTTTTAAAATGTTAAAAATATTTTAATGATAAAATTTTCTTTATAAGCTGATTTAAAAATATTTTATTTATAATGTATATATGTGTATACATTGTAAATAGGTATTTTGATTTTATTTTAAAATTTAATAAAAGATCTTTTCAAATTTATAATATATATAGGTGTATAATTTATGGATTGATTTAATTAAATTGAAATAGCATTGGAACTTTTCAAAAGTTAATTTATAAATCTATCTTGTATTTTTAGAAGGATATTATAGTAAATACTTTGTTATAAATATATAGTTAAGAATTGATTTTTATAATAAAGTTTATTTTGTTTTATTTTAAAATTTGTTTTGAAATAAATTTAGTTTATTTATATTTAAGTATAATATGTTAATTTGAAACTCTTGAATAAAATAAATTCAACTTGTTCTTTTCTTTTAAAAAAGTTTCTTTTGTAAAATTTGTTTTAAATAATTTTTAAGATATTCAAGCAAACATTTAAATATGTAAAGATAATTCATTTGTAAAGACTAAATATATATAAACATATAAAACATCTTAAATTTAAATTAGATTGGTTTTATCTTTAATTAACACATTTGTAAACTAAGAAATTTATTTTATATTTAAAATCTTACATGTGTTACCTTCATATTTTAAAATTGACACTTGTAAATAAATCTTTACATTCAAATAACAAGTGGCATTACTAAATCAATTTTAGATAAAACTTAAACATATCTTTTGTTTCAAACCATTATCATCTTTGTAAAATTAAAATTCAGATCTATTGAAACTGAAATCAACTTCACTCAAATATTCCACAACCCAAACCAAATCCATACTCTGCAAATCATATTCAATTAGATCTGCAATCAAAAGTTTATACCCTGCAAATGAATTTTCATCTGCATCTTCTGTAACCTGAAATAATGAAATCCAAATTCCCAAATCTGCATACTTTTTAAACCTGCAATCAAAATGTCTTCAACCTGTGGAATATAAACTGCAACCTGTAAGGTTTATGCAAGCAAGATAAAAAGGGGTCTGCATGCAAATTCCAAAGCCTGAATCAACATGTATTGTAACCAAATCATCAAATGCAAATTCAAAAAGCCTGAAAGCATCAAGCACATACCATTTTCAACTAGGAGCAAGCTCTGATTCATGCATGCAATGGAAATTCAGATTTGCAGGGAAATGAACTTGCAGATGGATGCTTTCTATTTTGCATTTAAGGTGAGTAAATATTTGTTTAAAAACAGTTTCTACTTTATACTCTTAAAAACTAAGTTAACAAGATTTGCAAAGCTTAAAGATAATCCAAATGCCTTTTAAATGAGAAAATTTAAAACAGTGATAATTAAGAACTGCTCTGTTCTTTTTGTTAGTGAGTGACCCCAAATTTATATGTTGTTTAAAATTTTATTTGTGCATGAGATGAATACATGCTTGACTGTTGAGTGTGATTTGGCCTGCATACATAAATCTTGAGTATGCAGATATGTGTGTTGTGAATTTTCTACAGACATGTTTCTGTTACTACTTGTGTTTAAACACAAATTCATTTCTTTATGACTGGATCTTATTTAGAATTTATTGTGTATACATATGGTGTTTGCTCTGCATAGATTAGGTTGTAAATTTAATTTAGAAATATTAAAACCTGTTACTTGTGAAAACAGTCACAACAGACATTGGTTTTCAAAGTAAAAATTTAGCAAACATCTTTAAATTATTCAAATAAGTTTAAAAACTTTAATGCATGTTTAAAAGCATGATTATTTAAAACATGCTTCAGGTCTTAAAAAGTCTGAGGGGTTAGTAAACTTAGTCTGTGCAGAAATTTTGATATACTGGGAATATCAATTCATGAAATGGGTTTTTGAACTTGGATTTGTTGTTGCTGCCTGAAGTTGGGAAGTTGACTGGAGAGAGTGGGATAAATAAGGTGATCAGATGAAGGTGTTGACAGTGGGGTATTTTTCGGGTTTTGATATGTGTGGTGAAGTTTCAGGTTGATGTCTTGTTGCTTGAATCTGTTTTCAAGCAACAGAGAGTTTGTTGGTGTTTGTATCAAGTGGAGAGGTGGATAGCTTCCTGGAGATGGCCAGAGTTGAGACATTAGATGATCAGAATGGAGTGTAAGAGGATTGACAGTTTTGGGTTGTCTATGGTGGAAATTTTGGTGCAGGCTTTGAGTGACTCGGGGTTGAACCCGTGCAGTTGGAGTTATAACCCGAAGTAAGTAGGCATTTAACTCGAAGTATATTGTGATGGCCTCGGGTTAGTGTGCAGGGTATAACCTGAATAAATGTTTTTGATGAAATCTGGGGAAAAATTAAAATGTTTAAAAGCTATGAGTTAAATTTTAAGTATAGTTTGAATTAATTTCAAATGAGTTTATGAATTCAAAAAGTTTAAATGATAAATTTAAATTTAAATTAAGGTTTAAAATTCAAATTTGGAAACTGTGCAATGTAGTTCAGGTTTCTTTAAATCCAGGTTTTTATATTGAAACAGTTTTGTTCTTTTTAAAAACTTAAAGGTGGATTCAATATTTAAAAAACAAGATTCAAATTTTGGTTTGAATTGGAATTAAGTTTAAATTCAAATCTGGAAAAAACAGTGTAAGTGTAGAATCAGGTTTTAAATCCAGATTTTAATTAAAAACAGTTTTGTTTCTTTTTAAAATTTTGAAAGGAATTCAATGTTTAAAATTTAGATTCAAATTCAGGTTTGAATTTGAATTAAATTCAGGAATACTTTGAATTCAAAATGAAACATTTGAATGATAAGCAAGATTTAAAATTGGGTTAGAAATCAAATTCAAATATGATTTCAGTTTTTACTTTGAATCCTGTTTGAATTCAAATCAAGTTGAAATTTTTAAATATTGGACAAAGATGTTATTAAGTAGAATTTAAATTTGAATCTGATTTCAAATTAAGGTTTAGATTTAAAAGAATTCTTTCTTTTAAGTATTGAAATAAAATGATGATATGTTTAGCTTTAAATTGAAAGTTAAAATAATCTATTTATTTTCAAATGTTTGATTATTTAAATTTGGAAATGTTTATATAGTTAAACATTTGAAATCTTAAATTTTTAAATGAAAGTTGATTAGATTTTAGAAATGTATTATTTAAATACATTTTGAATATTAATTAAGTTATAAATAAGTAAATGAATTATTTTGGAAATAATTAAGAATTTACTTATTTATTTGATTTTAATTTATAACTTGAATTAATTTATAATTAAAAATGATTAATGTATAATTTATTCAAGTAAGGAATTAATGGAATGTTGTTAATTATCTAAGGATAATTAATAATTAATTAATATAATTAATTTTGATGGATTAATTAGATTAATTAATTTAAGATAATCAATTGTAATTTAAGTATAATTACTTTATAAAAGTAATTAAGGGATTAATTATTTATTGTAATTAATTCCAATAATGTGCTTTGTTAAATTAATTAATTTAGTTTAATTAATTTAAGAATAATTTAATGATAATAATTACTTAATGTAATTTATGGAGCAGATTACTTAGAGAAGTTGTAATTGATAATTACTGGAATGTAACTAAGGAAAGGTGATTTATTTAAAAGTAATTTGGATAATTACTTTTGTAATTAATCAAGGATTAATTAATAAAGATAATTAATTATTGGATAATTAATTATTGATAATCAATTTATTAAGGAGTAATTAAGATAGTTAATTACTGGATTTAAGTATTAATCAAGGTGATTAATAATGGTATTTAATTTAATTAGTAAATGTAATTAATTTTTTTAGTTGAGTAATTAGTTTAAATATTAATTAGAGATCATTAATTATTATAATTAATGATGTAATTAAGAATTGTTTAATTAAGAATTAATTAATTAATTAAGTGATTAATTAATTGTAATTAATTAAGGATAAATGTAATTAATTATAGTTAATTAATGAAGTAATTAAATGTTAATTACTTATGAATAAGGTTAATTAATTTTATGAAATTAATTTAAGACTAATTACTTATTGTAATTAGTGAATGATTAATCAAAGATGTTTAACCAAGTTAAATACTTTATGAATGATTAATTAACTAGGTTGATTAATCAATGGATTTATAAGCAGGATTTATAGATGAGTAATTAATCTAATTTATTTTAAATTAATTAAGGATAGAAGTAATTAATTTAATTCATTTTAAATTAATTATAAGTGATGGATAATATATCATTACTTATGGATGATATTGTTATACCTTTGGATGTTGTGATCTCAGAAATGAGATGAGTAGTATCTATAGGATATGGATGCTTAGTTATAGTATGATGGATTATTTGGTTGTGATGATTGTTGTTATGATGTTTGATTATTTTGATTGATTACCTGTTGTGATAATGTTATGGGTTATCTGTTATGATAAGAATGTGTAGTTTATCTATCTGAGTGAAATAGATAAAAGTAAAATGAGTTAATTGTTTAAAACCCTTAAGTATAACTTGGACATTAAAATGGCGTTTGGTTTCGGTGAGACCGGGATCGGGTTTCCATATTTGGATATCCGAAAACCACATCGATTCCAATTAAACGTTAGGTCGTTAATCCAAGTGGAGCATGTGAAGACTCGAGGTGTAAGGGCTATACGTCAGTATAACTCTGTGGGTGATTCCGTAATGAGTTTGACGGAATAGTACTTATAGATTCGAGATGGTGGTTTAGAGTGCAAGGGTTATTGTCGTTAACTCTGAGGGTGATTCCAAAACGAGTGTAACGAGATAATGCCTTCGGTTTCGTTCGAACCCGGAACGAACTTGTATGGGTTGAATGCTTTCAGAACATCGTCAGGTGGACGATGAGCATTCTAAGATAGATGTGTCCTATAAAGGTAATCGTAACCTCAAGCCTCATCAACCGGGAATGGCTAAAACAGGGGAGGTGCAGCAAGGCTTCGTGGGTAGCCCCCACTTGAGAGTGAGATTTACCCCTGTCTAGAGGTCCCTTTATATTTCGGCTGTGTGGACGGTTGAGAGCTCCAACCGTCGGGGTGGTCTTGTTCGGGACTGTTCAGTAAGGAACGGTTCCGGCCTTGTGTTGCAGGGGAGTTAGGGTGGCTCCTCGGTACGGTGATCTAGGCCACGTACTGTGACGGGCGGTACCCCAGTAGCCCTGCCATTGATGGAATCCAAAATCCAATAAGTGCCTATACGGTTTTGATTGTGCCCAACTATGTTGGAACGTGAGATGTAAGCATTCCAGCTATTTCTGTATTTTATTTTGAAAACCCTAGACACTATTATAATATCACTGGATTTCCTATCAAATGTTTTGGTTAGCGTAAGGTAAAAACTTTTCCATGTTTATGTGTGGGAAGTCTTACGTGATACCTTTTGTTTTCAAAGGATTTTCTAAAAGTTAAGCAACTTTTAAACTATTTACTCACACCAGACCCCTGTCTGACCCGAGTGTTTATTTTCTGTTTTATTAAACTCTTGGGTACTCATATTATGTATGAGTAGTCAAGTGATTCAGGATTGCTTTGACGAGTTATGGAGGAGCAAATGGAGCAGGAGGCTTCTGCGTTGTAGTTATCTATTTTCCGCTGTGTTGGTATCTCTGAGTCGTCTCTCTGAGTTGTATCTTGTACTGTTTAGAGTTGTATAACTAGACAGGTGTTTATAACTGTCTAGTATTTGTTGTATTGGCTGTAAAACTCTGATGTATATGATACTATGTAAAGTATTATGTGATATATTATATTTTATTCGTTCCGCTGTGAGATTCTGATGTGGTTTGTGTTCTTCTTTCTCTTTCTTTTCTTCTTCTATCCCTTTCTTTCTTCTTAGCGATGCAACTTCCTGGAGTATGGAAGTTGGGTCGTTACAGTTGGTATCAGAGCATTAGGTTGAGTGAATACCTAGGCTCTGTAGTGGTGTCTTTCTCGAGAGAGCGTACTTGTAATTTTAAATATAAATATATTTAATTCTACCTATCTGTTGGGTTACCTGTTCAGGTTTTCCAATATAAGTAATAAAGGTAGATAGGGTAGTGGTGTGTGTAACACAACTACCAATGGTGAAGTTCCGAGTGTTTGAGCTTGGAAGTGATCTGCTAGGGCAGTATTGGGCATCTTGAGTAGTTTGGCAGTTTGATGTGAAGGATTTTTCTGATCTCTGAAGGAGAATCTTTTCAAGATTCGGAGTGTATCTTTGGATTTTTAAGCTTGATCTCACTCGTGTGAGTGGATTTTTCTTGAGTCTGGATCAGTTTGGAGTACTAAAGCCAGCAATGGTATTTTGGCAACCTTTGATAGGAGTTCTGTCTGTATTTGAGTTCGAGACTCAGTTTGGCAAAGTGTTTTGTGCTTGGTTTGGAGTCGAGTTTCCTGAGGGATATCTGTCTTCTGAAGGCTCTTTTGTGGAAGTGGCTGGTATAGTTTTGAGGTTCGTTGAGTTTTTGGGTAAGGAAGTTTTGGCAGCAGTAGCAGCAGTGAGTGGCCTGTCTCTTTGATGGCTCTGAAGTTTTTGTGATTCTTTTGTCAGTAGGCCAGGCAGATGGTGAAGCTTGTCCATTTCTTCTGGAAGATCAGCTGGGTGTGATATTTGTGGTTGAAGGTGGACCACTAGTTGCTTCTTTTGAAGGCTTTGGCTGTTCTGATTGTTGAAGAGAGAACAATCTGAACTGAGTAGAATCGCAAAAGTGATTTGCGATGATCCGGAAGTTTTCCGAGTAATCTTTGTTTGGATTGAAGCATCTCTAGAAGATGTTTGAGTTATCAAAGTGGTTTGGTATTTTCTGGATGTCTTCAAAGGAGTTAAGTTTTGCATCTGCATCAGGAGATTGAGTTCTGTTTCGACTTGTTTTTTTTAGATTTTATGGGATTTGATGAACAATGTTTTCGGGGTAAGTTGAGCAAGTTTGTACCTGTGTTCGCCAACAGCATTCTCAAATCAGAGTTGCGCAGTGGAAGCATGGTGGCAGCTATTTCAGAATTAAAGCAACACCCTATTCATTGGGATTTGTGTTTTGTCTTGGATCAGAGGATTTCTACGGGAAATTCACTTTAATCTGGAGATTTGGATGTCTTGGGAATCTGTTTTGTTTCCTGAATAAGTGTAGTTTGTCTGAAGTCTTCTGTTATCTGTAGTAGAGTTTGTGTGATGGATTGGATTGATCTAGAAGTTGAAGGCAGCCCAGGATCGACAAGAAAGATTTGTGGATAAGAGATTAGACCTTTCTGTTTTTCTCAAAGGTTAAGTGATTGATCTACAGGATTGGATTTCCAGATTGGATAACTGGGATTCGATGAGTTTCACGTATCTCTGAGGGAATACGTGTATGATCTATCTCTGGTTGTGGAACCAGCAGTTCTGGAGTTTTGGTTGTTGAGTCAGACTTGTTTGTAGTCTGATATCTTTTCTTGTGTTGTAGATATAGTTGTATAGGAGTTTTTGGAGCTTCTTAGTATTGATTGTTTGGATTCTCTTGAGCGAGTATCCCGGTATATATTTATACCTAGGGGAAACTCGATAGAATCTTATCCAGAATTTGTCTGGATAATTAGGTTTGTTTGATTGGTTGAATTGGTTGTTTTGATTGTTAGCATATGTCTGATATATGCTTGTGTTTTAAATAAAATCTTTAAAGAGATTATTAAATTACCTTTGCTTTTAAATTTCGGGGACGAAATTCTTTTAAAGGGGGGAGGAATGTGATGTCCCGGAAATTTGGGCAATATTTATTTAATAATTTCATTTATAATTTATTTTAAAATGTGAAATACTGATTTAATAATCCAATTCAAACATAATTCTCTTTTGAAAATTTATAATTATTTTGTTAATAAATGATATTCTTTTGAAAATGTATAATAATTGAGTTTGAGAATCTTATTGTTTTAAAATGTTAAAAATATTTTAATGATAAAATTTTCTTTATAAGCTGATTTAAAAATATTTTATTTATAATGTATATATGTGTATACATTGTAAATAGGTATTTTGATTTTATTTTAAAATTTAATAAAAGATCTTTTCAAATTTATAATATATATAGGTGTATAATTTATGGATTGATTTAATTAAATTGAAATAGCATTGGAACTTTTCAAAAGTTAATTTATAAATCTATCTTGTATTTTTAGAAGGATATTATAGTAAATACTTTGTTATAAATATATAGTTAAGAATTGATTTTTATAATAAAGTTTATTTTGTTTTATTTTAAAATTTGTTTTGAAATAAATTTAGTTTATTTATATTTAAGTATAATATGTTAATTTGAAACTCTTGAATAAAATAAATTCAACTTGTTCTTTTCTTTTAAAAAAGTTTCTTTTGTAAAATTTGTTTTAAATAATTTTTAAGATATTCAAGCAAACATTTAAATATGTAAAGATAATTCATTTGTAAAGACTAAATATATATAAACATATAAAACATCTTAAATTTAAATTAGATTGGTTTTATCTTTAATTAACACATTTGTAAACTAAGAAATTTATTTTATATTTAAAATCTTACATGTGTTACCTTCATATTTTAAAATTGACACTTGTAAATAAATCTTTACATTCAAATAACAAGTGGCATTACTAAATCAATTTTAGATAAAACTTAAACATATCTTTTGTTTCAAACCATTATCATCTTTGTAAAATTAAAATTCAGATCTATTGAAACTGAAATCAACTTCACTCAAATATTCCACAACCCAAACCAAATCCATACTCTGCAAATCATATTCAATTAGATCTGCAATCAAAAGTTTATACCCTGCAAATGAATTTTCATCTGCATCTTCTGTAACCTGAAATAATGAAATCCAAATTCCCAAATCTGCATACTTTTTAAACCTGCAATCAAAATGTCTTCAACCTGTGGAATATAAACTGCAACCTGTAAGGTTTATGCAAGCAAGATAAAAAGGGGTCTGCATGCAAATTCCAAAGCCTGAATCAACATGTATTGTAACCAAATCATCAAATGCAAATTCAAAAAGCCTGAAAGCATCAAGCACATACCATTTTCAACTAGGAGCAAGCTCTGATTCATGCATGCAATGGAAATTCAGATTTGCAGGGAAATGAACTTGCAGATGGATGCTTTCTATTTTGCATTTAAGGTGAGTAAATATTTGTTTAAAAACAGTTTCTACTTTATACTCTTAAAAACTAAGTTAACAAGATTTGCAAAGCTTAAAGATAATCCAAATGCCTTTTAAATGAGAAAATTTAAAACAGTGATAATTAAGAACTGCTCTGTTCTTTTTGTTAGTGAGTGACCCCAAATTTATATGTTGTTTAAAATTTTATTTGTGCATGAGATGAATACATGCTTGACTGTTGAGTGTGATTTGGCCTGCATACATAAATCTTGAGTATGCAGATATGTGTGTTGTGAATTTTCTACAGACATGTTTCTGTTACTACTTGTGTTTAAACACAAATTCATTTCTTTATGACTGGATCTTATTTAGAATTTATTGTGTATACATATGGTGTTTGCTCTGCATAGATTAGGTTGTAAATTTAATTTAGAAATATTAAAACCTGTTACTTGTGAAAACAGTCACAACAGACATTGGTTTTCAAAGTAAAAATTTAGCAAACATCTTTAAATTATTCAAATAAGTTTAAAAACTTTAATGCATGTTTAAAAGCATGATTATTTAAAACATGCTTCAGGTCTTAAAAAGTCTGAGGGGTTAGTAAACTTAGTCTGTGCAGAAATTTTGATATACTGGGAATATCAATTCATGAAATGGGTTTTTGAACTTGGATTTGTTGTTGCTGCCTGAAGTTGGGAAGTTGACTGGAGAGAGTGGGATAAATAAGGTGATCAGATGAAGGTGTTGACAGTGGGGTATTTTTCGGGTTTTGATATGTGTGGTGAAGTTTCAGGTTGATGTCTTGTTGCTTGAATCTGTTTTCAAGCAACAGAGAGTTTGTTGGTGTTTGTATCAAGTGGAGAGGTGGATAGCTTCCTGGAGATGGCCAGAGTTGAGACATTAGATGATCAGAATGGAGTGTAAGAGGATTGACAGTTTTGGGTTGTCTATGGTGGAAATTTTGGTGCAGGCTTTGAGTGACTCGGGGTTGAACCCGTGCAGTTGGAGTTATAACCCGAAGTAAGTAGGCATTTAACTCGAAGTATATTGTGATGGCCTCGGGTTAGTGTGCAGGGTATAACCTGAATAAATGTTTTTGATGAAATCTGGGGAAAAATTAAAATGTTTAAAAGCTATGAGTTAAATTTTAAGTATAGTTTGAATTAATTTCAAATGAGTTTATGAATTCAAAAAGTTTAAATGATAAATTTAAATTTAAATTAAGGTTTAAAATTCAAATTTGGAAACTGTGCAATGTAGTTCAGGTTTCTTTAAATCCAGGTTTTTATATTGAAACAGTTTTGTTCTTTTTAAAAACTTAAAGGTGGATTCAATATTTAAAAAACAAGATTCAAATTTTGGTTTGAATTGGAATTAAGTTTAAATTCAAATCTGGAAAAAACAGTGTAAGTGTAGAATCAGGTTTTAAATCCAGATTTTAATTAAAAACAGTTTTGTTTCTTTTTAAAATTTTGAAAGGAATTCAATGTTTAAAATTTAGATTCAAATTCAGGTTTGAATTTGAATTAAATTCAGGAATACTTTGAATTCAAAATGAAACATTTGAATGATAAGCAAGATTTAAAATTGGGTTAGAAATCAAATTCAAATATGATTTCAGTTTTTACTTTGAATCCTGTTTGAATTCAAATCAAGTTGAAATTTTTAAATATTGGACAAAGATGTTATTAAGTAGAATTTAAATTTGAATCTGATTTCAAATTAAGGTTTAGATTTAAAAGAATTCTTTCTTTTAAGTATTGAAATAAAATGATGATATGTTTAGCTTTAAATTGAAAGTTAAAATAATCTATTTATTTTCAAATGTTTGATTATTTAAATTTGGAAATGTTTATATAGTTAAACATTTGAAATCTTAAATTTTTAAATGAAAGTTGATTAGATTTTAGAAATGTATTATTTAAATACATTTTGAATATTAATTAAGTTATAAATAAGTAAATGAATTATTTTGGAAATAATTAAGAATTTACTTATTTATTTGATTTTAATTTATAACTTGAATTAATTTATAATTAAAAATGATTAATGTATAATTTATTCAAGTAAGGAATTAATGGAATGTTGTTAATTATCTAAGGATAATTAATAATTAATTAATATAATTAATTTTGATGGATTAATTAGATTAATTAATTTAAGATAATCAATTGTAATTTAAGTATAATTACTTTATAAAAGTAATTAAGGGATTAATTATTTATTGTAATTAATTCCAATAATGTGCTTTGTTAAATTAATTAATTTAGTTTAATTAATTTAAGAATAATTTAATGATAATAATTACTTAATGTAATTTATGGAGCAGATTACTTAGAGAAGTTGTAATTGATAATTACTGGAATGTAACTAAGGAAAGGTGATTTATTTAAAAGTAATTTGGATAATTACTTTTGTAATTAATCAAGGATTAATTAATAAAGATAATTAATTATTGGATAATTAATTATTGATAATCAATTTATTAAGGAGTAATTAAGATAGTTAATTACTGGATTTAAGTATTAATCAAGGTGATTAATAATGGTATTTAATTTAATTAGTAAATGTAATTAATTTTTTTAGTTGAGTAATTAGTTTAAATATTAATTAGAGATCATTAATTATTATAATTAATGATGTAATTAAGAATTGTTTAATTAAGAATTAATTAATTAATTAAGTGATTAATTAATTGTAATTAATTAAGGATAAATGTAATTAATTATAGTTAATTAATGAAGTAATTAAATGTTAATTACTTATGAATAAGGTTAATTAATTTTATGAAATTAATTTAAGACTAATTACTTATTGTAATTAGTGAATGATTAATCAAAGATGTTTAACCAAGTTAAATACTTTATGAATGATTAATTAACTAGGTTGATTAATCAATGGATTTATAAGCAGGATTTATAGATGAGTAATTAATCTAATTTATTTTAAATTAATTAAGGATAGAAGTAATTAATTTAATTCATTTTAAATTAATTATAAGTGATGGATAATATATCATTACTTATGGATGATATTGTTATACCTTTGGATGTTGTGATCTCAGAAATGAGATGAGTAGTATCTATAGGATATGGATGCTTAGTTATAGTATGATGGATTATTTGGTTGTGATGATTGTTGTTATGATGTTTGATTATTTTGATTGATTACCTGTTGTGATAATGTTATGGGTTATCTGTTATGATAAGAATGTGTAGTTTATCTATCTGAGTGAAATAGATAAAAGTAAAATGAGTTAATTGTTTAAAACCCTTAAGTATAACTTGGACATTAAAATGGCGTTTGGTTTCGGTGAGACCGGGATCGGGTTTCCATATTTGGATATCCGAAAACCACATCGATTCCAATTAAACGTTAGGTCGTTAATCCAAGTGGAGCATGTGAAGACTCGAGGTGTAAGGGCTATACGTCAGTATAACTCTGTGGGTGATTCCGTAATGAGTTTGACGGAATAGTACTTATAGATTCGAGATGGTGGTTTAGAGTGCAAGGGTTATTGTCGTTAACTCTGAGGGTGATTCCAAAACGAGTGTAACGAGATAATGCCTTCGGTTTCGTTCGAACCCGGAACGAACTTGTATGGGTTGAATGCTTTCAGAACATCGTCAGGTGGACGATGAGCATTCTAAGATAGATGTGTCCTATAAAGGTAATCGTAACCTCAAGCCTCATCAACCGGGAATGGCTAAAACAGGGGAGGTGCAGCAAGGCTTCGTGGGTAGCCCCCACTTGAGAGTGAGATTTACCCCTGTCTAGAGGTCCCTTTATATTTCGGCTGTGTGGACGGTTGAGAGCTCCAACCGTCGGGGTGGTCTTGTTCGGGACTGTTCAGTAAGGAACGGTTCCGGCCTTGTGTTGCAGGGGAGTTAGGGTGGCTCCTCGGTACGGTGATCTAGGCCACGTACTGTGACGGGCGGTACCCCAGTAGCCCTGCCATTGATGGAATCCAAAATCCAATAAGTGCCTATACGGTTTTGATTGTGCCCAACTATGTTGGAACGTGAGATGTAAGCATTCCAGCTATTTCTGTATTTTATTTTGAAAACCCTAGACACTATTATAATATCACTGGATTTCCTATCAAATGTTTTGGTTAGCGTAAGGTAAAAACTTTTCCATGTTTATGTGTGGGAAGTCTTACGTGATACCTTTTGTTTTCAAAGGATTTTCTAAAAGTTAAGCAACTTTTAAACTATTTACTCACACCAGACCCCTGTCTGACCCGAGTGTTTATTTTCTGTTTTATTAAACTCTTGGGTACTCATATTATGTATGAGTAGTCAAGTGATTCAGGATTGCTTTGACGAGTTATGGAGGAGCAAATGGAGCAGGAGGCTTCTGCGTTGTAGTTATCTATTTTCCGCTGTGTTGGTATCTCTGAGTCGTCTCTCTGAGTTGTATCTTGTACTGTTTAGAGTTGTATAACTAGACAGGTGTTTATAACTGTCTAGTATTTGTTGTATTGGCTGTAAAACTCTGATGTATATGATACTATGTAAAGTATTATGTGATATATTATATTTTATTCGTTCCGCTGTGAGATTCTGATGTGGTTTGTGTTCTTCTTTCTCTTTCTTTTCTTCTTCTATCCCTTTCTTTCTTCTTAGCGATGCAACTTCCTGGAGTATGGAAGTTGGGTCGTTACACTAAGGAAGGTAGCTCGAAAGCAAACCTTTATAATTGTTGAAGAATTCTCTGCCTACAATGCCTTTTTAAGCCGACCAACTCTTGTTGCGTTCAAAGCTGTTCTTGCCCTATGGTTTCTGACTCTAAAATTCCCCACAGATAATGGAGTTAGTGTGATTAAGGGAGACCAAGATATGGGGCGAGAATGTTACTTCGCAGAGTTGCGAGAATCAAGGAAAAGGGAAATGGGAAAAGGTGCGGTGGCTCTGGTCCGCATCAAAGAACCAACCTTGTAGCAATTACAGGGTGGACCCTGCACTGGCGAATGTAGTGGTGCACGAAGAGAGATGGATCCAAGGAAAGCCAGTGCAGGGGAGAATAGGGTAGTACCGGTAGAGGTAACAGTGCCGGTGCCCGTTGACCCAAAGGACCCAAACAAAGTGCTTAATGTGGGTTCACAACTCAACACAACAGTTCAGAATGTTCTGATTTCGTTTTTGTAGGCTAATTTGGATGTATTCGCTTGGACTCATGCTGACATGTGTTGAATATCCCCAGAGATTGTAGTACACACTCTGAACATTGATCCAAAGTTTACACCTGTGAAATAGAAGAGAAGAACTCAGGGTCCTGAGAGAACGGCAGCATTAAAAGAAGAAGTGGATCGGCTCATGGAGAACAGTTTCATCAGAGAATCTACTTATCCAAATTGGGTATCGAATCCAGTGCTGGTGAAAAAGGCTAACGGAAAGTGGAGAGTATGCATTGATTTTTCAGATCTGAACAAAGCCTGCCCCAAAGACTGTTTCCCGCTGCCCAGGATCGATCAGTTGGTGGATGGGACGGCAGGACATGAATTGTTATCTTTTATGGATGCATACTCCGGATATAACCAGATTATGATGCATGAGCCAGATCAAGAGGATACCAGCTTCATCACAGATGTTGGACTCTACTGCTACAAGGTCATGCCTTTCGGACTCAAGTATGCAGGGGCAACTTACCAAAGGCTTGTTAATGCCATGTTTAAACCACAGATTGGCAAGACAATGGAAGTTTATGTTGATGATATGCTAGTAAATTCCAAGAAAGCAGTGGACCATATGGATCACTTGGCAGAGATGTTTGCAGTACTCCGCAAGTACAGAATGAAGCTTAATCCCCTGAAATGTTCATTTGGAGTGGAGTCCGAAAATTTTTTGGGTTTCATTCTGAGCGCTAGGGGCATTGAAGCCAATGCAGCTCAGATCAATGCTCTGAGAGAGGTCAAGGCTCCTAGAACGAAGAAGGAATTGCAAAGTCTCAATGGAAAGGTTGCTGCTTTGAGTCGGTTCATTTCCAAAGCTACTGACAAATGCATTCCATTCTTTGATGCTCTGAAGAAAGGAAGGAAAAACTTTGAGTGGACTCCTGAATGTCAGAAAGCATTTGATGAGTTGGTTCGTCATATGGAAGTGCCTCCGATACTTTCAAAGCCTGACAGTGGTGAAGATCTCTTTGTATATTTGGCAATTTCGTCTCATGCTCTCAGTGAAGTGTTGGTACGGGAAGACGCAAGAACTCAACGCCCAGTTTATTATATCAGCAAAAGATTCACTGGGGCAGAGATGAACTATTCAAGATTGGAAAAGCTCGCCTATTGTTTGTTGATCGCATCAAGAAAATTGAGGCCGTGTTTCCAAGCTCATCCCATCAAAGTCCTCACTGATCAACCTCTAAAGCAAGTCCTATTCCGTCCTGAGACTTCAGGCCGTCTTTTGAAATGGAATATTGAACTCAGCCAATATGACATCACTTACCATCCTTGAAAAGCAATCAATGGACAAGCTTTGGCAGATTTCATCGCAGAATGTACGGATAAGGGTGATAGTGAAGAAGAAGTCACTAATAGCATCCCAATCCAATGGAAATTGTATGTCGATGGGGCGAGGAATGATTACTGTTCCGGAGCGGGGGTTGTCCTTGAAACCCCAGAAGGGCGATCGCTATGTTATGTGCTGAGACTAGAATTCACTTCGACGAACAATGAAGCTGAATACGAAGCTCTCATCGCTGGTTTAAGGATCGTTAAAGAACTAAACATCAAGGCATTACAGATCTTCAGTGATTCTCAACTTATTGTTTGCCAAGTCAGGAAGGAATTTCAAGCTAAAGGAGGGAATCTACCCGCCTATTTATCAAAAGCCTGGGAGCTCGTTCAAGATTTTGACCATTATTCAATAAACCATATACCCCGCGAAGAGAACATGAAAGCGGATTCTCTTGCAAAGTATTCGAGTACTGGTGAAGCTCAACTATTGGGATTAATTCCCTGTCGAAGTCTTGTCAACTCCAAGCACAGATGAAATGGATGTCGATGGATTATGAATGTATCCCAAGAACAAGAATCATGGATGACTCCGATACTTGAATATTTACTCAATGGTTCTTTGCCAGAAAGTCCAAAAGAACGACAGAAGCTGGTAAGGAAAGCCTCCGGATATATAGTTCAAGATGGTGGTTTGTACAGACAGGGGTTTTCAATGCCATTACTCCGATGTGTGACAATGGAAGAAGCTAAGACAATTCTAACTGAAGTACATGGAGGGTAATGTGGGGATCATACAGGTGGTCAAACTTTAGCAAAGAAAATCCTCCGTTATGGATACTTTTGGCCAGAAATTAATCAGGATGCTACTGGCTATTCACGAAAGTGCGATAAATGCCAGAGATTCGCTAAAATTCCTAGGGCACCTTCCACTGAGTTAACACAAATGGTCAGTCCATGGCCGTTTTCCATATGGGGAATATATCTCATTGGGCCTTTGCCGACTGCCAAATCGGGAATTAAATATGCTATCGTTGTTGTTGATTATTTCATTAAATGGGCTGAAGCCGAACCATTGGCTACTATTACCTCTAAGAAAATGATAAGTTTTGTGACTAGAAATATCATTTGCAGGTATGGTGTGCCTCAGAAGATAATCACAGACAATGGTACTCAGTTTGAAAGTGAGGAGTTCCAAGATTTCTGCAAACGATTCAAGATCCGAAAAAGCTTCTCAGCAGTGGCTCATCCGCAGGCAAACGGGCAAGTGGAAGAAGTAAACAAAATCATCGAATCAACCATCAAAAAGCAGCTGGAAAAGGCAAAAGGTGGTTGGGTCGATAAGTTACCGCTTGCACTATCGGCATACAGAACCACCCACAAAACAGCGACTGGGCATACTCCATTTTCATTGGCATACGGATCAGAAGCGATGATTCCAGTGGAAACTGAAATCCCCTCACACAGAAGGATCCATTTTGATCAAAATAAGAATGAAAAATTGCAATTGGAAGCACTTGACCTCCTCGATGAAAGAAGAGAAGAGGCTAGACTTAGAATTGCAGCTCACCAGCAAAAAATAGCCAAGCACTTCAATTCCAAAGTTCGTCAGCGCAGCTTTGAAGTTGGGGACTTAGTCCTCAAGAGAATTATGACAGCCATAGGTGTGTTTGGGCCAAACTGGGAAGGGCCATATGTTATAGGCGCGAAACTCCTTGATAGCACATTCAAACTCACAACTGTCGAAGGAGAACCAATCTCAAGAGCTTGGAACAGCAATCATGCCTTAAAAACAAAGCTTACCTGTCACAAGACCGAGCGATCTCCGACATCACCCAGCAAGCAAATGCTAAATCATTCAAAATTTTCATACTCAAATCCTACAAAAGAAGTGCTTCGAACAAAAGTTAGCGATGTGGATGAAAGTGGGCCATATCTAACTAACTGCAAATGTTTGAACAAACAAACAACCAGTTAAATAGCCTATGTCTACCACCACCAATTCGCTTAACTATGAAGTATGTTTCTTTGGATAAGGAAAATTATTGGCAACTAAAAAAGGATGACACTTGCAAAGGATGACGGGGATCGTCGACATGAATAGATGGCAAAGAGACATGGGCGAGCAAGTATCAATCAGCAAAATACCTCTTCGGAGGCACAAGCCCTCTTCGGAGGCACAACTCTTCGGAGGACAAAGACCTCAAGCGGGCCTAGCCAGAAAAAGAGAGATCTTTCTCGATACAAAGTTGCGAACTGATCGGTCGATACACTCCCGTGAATCCGTCCAACCGAGAGAAAGAAACTCCAAACTTCCAGGCAAAAGCCCTACTCAGAGGCACACGTTTCACCGAGATTGAAATAAAACTTCCAAGTGTCGAAAAGTGGAAAGCCCTCTTCGGAGGCCCATTTCACCACAGTTGAAATGCTAAAAGACCTCGAGCGGGTTAAACCAGAAAAAGAGAGATCTTTCTCGATACAAAGTTGTGGACTGATCGGTCGATACACTCCCGTGAATCCGTCCAACCGAAAGAAAGGAACTCCAAACTTCCAGGAAAAAACCCTAATCAGAGGCACACATTTCACCGTGATCGGTGATACACTCCCGTGAGATGAAATGTGAAAAGCCCTCTTCGGAGGCCCGCTTCCCAGCGAACAAGGAAAAATAAAAGCCTCTCCCAAGGGGCAGAAACAAAAGATCTCTTCCCAGAGGCACAATCAAACAAAAAGACCCCTTCCTAGGGGCACAAACAAACAAAAAACCTCTTCCCAGAGGTGCAATCAAACGGAAAGACCTCTTCGGAGGCACACGTTTCACCGAGATTGAAATAAAACTTCCAAGTGTTGAAACGTGGAAAGCCCTCCTCGGAGGCACAACTCTTCGGAGGCACACATTTCACCGAGATTGAAATAAAACTTACAAGTGTTGAAACGTGAAAAAGCCCTCCTCAGAGGTACAACTTTTCAAAGAAGCACTTCGTCAGAAACGCAAAGCAAAGATCAGAAAGCCCTCCACTAAGGCGCAATATAAAAAAAAGAAGCCCTCTTCAAAGGCACACTTTAACTCTCA
Source organism: Allium cepa (assembly GCA_030765085.1). Lineage (NCBI taxonomy): Eukaryota > Viridiplantae > Streptophyta > Magnoliopsida > Asparagales > Amaryllidaceae > Allium > Allium cepa. The sequence continues at coordinate 168,230,416 of CM060929.1, forward strand.
AAGGAAGAATGATTCACCTATTTTGGAAAATACTCTTCCTCAAAAAGAAGTTAAAGTGCCCTTCAGAGGCCCGCTTTACCACATAGAAGAATTCACTTGGTAAAAATGTGTGTATGCACAAAAGGAAATGTGATATCTTCGAAGGATGAAGCGTAAAAACTCATATGGTGGGAGCTGTACTCTATTTTAACGAAATAATATTCCTCCGAGTATGGAATAATTATTCTCCAGAAAATAAGAGTACAAGTCCCCTCAAAGTATAAAATATTGCAACGAGCTTATGGTATAGGGGCAACATGGTATAACTACATTGGTAAAAATTACGCTCGAACAACATACCACAAGCTCACTGCAATATCATATAAAGAAACTTGTACAAAAGTGAATAGTAAATGCATTCTCAAATGCAGACAGAAGTTTGTACAAACAAAAAGAATCATTTTATTCAATACTCTCAAAAAATTTTACAGGTACAGGTTTCAAAATAAAAAGAAAAAGAAAAGCGGAAGCCGGTGACCGCACAATCTCCGGCTAGTACATGCAAAAAGCAAAAAAGTAAAGATAAATCGAAGCAGGACCCCTTACTTCTTCTTGCCACTACCCTTAGAGCCTTCACCTGACCTAATAGGCAGCTTTTCAGGACGGCTTGGGAGAGTCGGGGATGAAGGAGGAAGGGTTACTGCCGGATCAACTTTCGCTTCCTCCTCAGAAACAAGAATGTCTTTCCTTCTCTTCTTGGAAGTGACACGCTTCCTCCTCCTCCTTGAAGAAAAATCACTTCCCGGAGTAACAAGAGCAGATAATTTTATGTTATCAGAAGTGGTTCGCTCCGGAGACTCATTGCCTTCTCCAAGCCCTTCTCCCCCATGTTCTTGAGAAGCAATAGGATCATCTAAGCCATGAAGAGCTTCTATTTGCTCCTCTTGTGACCCGGGTTGAGAGGCGGACGGAGGAGTGACCTGGAGAACCGAAGGAGGAATAATTGGAGGAGGGGAAGTTTGAACAATGCTCGATGCTTTCTCTACAGAAGAAAAGAAGTTAAAGTCAGTAAAGAGAGGAGAAAAAGGCTCATTGAGGTTCAGGAAAGAGTCGAGAAGCTCATCGAACTCATAAGAAGCAAATGAGCAGTCTACTTGGGCAAGATTAACAGTAGAGTTACCTGGGGAAGTCGGCTTCCTGATATCAACCTCATAAGCCTGTGCTTCGGCGCTCTCTTCACCTTCATTTCCACCCTGTGTACTTGTAATCTCAGTTGTAACTTTGACCAGGGATGGAGAATGAGAACTAGAGCCGACGATGTCGATTTCGGCAGAAGGAGAAGGCTGGACTGGAATAGTCGAAGTAGTTTTTCCTAAACGTTCCCCTTCGGCCATCTCGGCTCTTAATTTTGCAAGTTGTTCCTTTCCCTTGACGAGAGCGGCGCGAGCATCGTCATCCATGTAATGCTCCTCAAGAGCTGATTTTGCATAGCCAGCACCTTTGCAACCAAGCATGTCAAGCGCGGCCTCCCACACTTCAGCCAGAGTAATTTCATACTTAGGGCCTAGAAACGCGAGACTACCACGCCCCAAGACGTTGTGCAGGTAGAAGTCAAACAATGTCGAGCTGATGCTGGTATTCGTTGCCTCATGAGATTCTTCAGCTGCAATTTTACCGGCAACGGCCTCATCACGCTCTCTTTCAGCCTTGGAGAGTTGAAGCTTTAGCATTTGAATTTTCGCCTCCTGAGAGTTGACCTTCTCCCGTAACTCTGTAACCTCGGCGCGATACCTTCCCGCTGATTTCTGCTCGGCTTCAAGTTGAGCCTCAGTATGTCGTTGAGCGGCGTGAGCATCGCGAACTTGCTTTTGAAGTACTTCTTCTTTTTGAGTATATGAGGTAGAAGAAGTAGCAAGCTCTTGTTTAAGTTCCTCAACTTTCGCTTCAAGCTCTTCATTGTAAGTAGTGATGCTCCTCATTTCGGTACATGCTGCTCAATAACCTTCTGCCATTCGGCCTTATCATTCTCCATGGTCAGCATGGCCTCTATATTCGCACGGTTGACCCTTTGAAGCTCATCAAAAGCTTTTGCCACCCTGACATCTGCTCGATATCAAGTTTAACAGCATCAAGATTTTGCGGCATTGCTTGTTTATCAATATGGACCAAGTCAAGATCGAACCACACTCCCTTTAGGCACCAGTGCGGGAACCGGCTTTGCAGAGTAGCAGGGCCTGGTCCAACTTGGAATTTAGGCCTGCTGATTACTGTCTGAATGTATGTTTTCCCGAGAGCAGGAGAGTCAGAAGGAATGTCAAGTGAGATAGGGGCAGTGACCTTTTCAGGAGTGGTAGTTGCATGCTTCTCACCGTGCCTGGCACGCTTGCTTGGGTCCTCGACTGTATGATCTGTTCCCCGGTCATCATGAGATTTTCTTTAGTGAGAGTCGTCACCTCTCTGGGAAGAATCGTGGCGCTCCTCCTTTTCTTTCCTCTCATAACGCTCTTCTTGAGCTCTCCTCTCCTGATCCTTTCGGGCGGCTCTCTCTTCATCGGTTTCTCCGTGAACATGAAGGTAGCGCCTATAATCATATTGACTACGCCTTCCGTAGCGATGAAAGTCGTCATAGTAAGAGCCGCTGCGTCCCATTGGAGAATCTGAAATAAAAAGAAGTGTAACAGTAAAATCTTCAAAGTACAAAGAATTGGGTGTATGAAAATGCCGAAAAATTCTAAGTGTGTGCGATGTGCAAACTACGCGCATCAAACTACAAACCACTCTTTGATTGCGGAGTAGTCGTGGGGGTAGTGGTTAACGTCAACTCTTGGGTCGACGGACCTTGTTGCAAAGAAGAAGTCGCTTCCACTACTGAAGAAGAAACCCTAGTAGTGACAGGGTCGTCTTTAAAAAGCTCTTGTGAGGTGACAAAGAGGTCGCTCAACCCTTCGAAAGTGTCATCCCCGCTTTGCCTGACAGGGCTTGTTTTCCCGGCTTCTTCGCCAGACTTCTATGAACGTTGGGGAGATCCCTGAGGCTCTTCTTCCTCAATGACCGAGACAAGTGCAGATTTGCCAGACGACCTCGCAACATCGACCGTAGTGGAACACTTCACTAGAGAAGCCTCAGGGGCAGGTTCTTTTGGTATGGGTGCGTCAGAAGAGACTGGGGCATCTAGTTCATTAGGTGGGGAGTCTGGAACCTCATAGGGGTGTATGGAGCGAGAAGGGTGAAGAAGTCCGAACTGGTGAAGAAATTCGTCGTTCAACAAAAAATTCATATCCCGCTCTTCAACCGGTACAGCTACAAGCCTCTCTAGAGTTGGCTTGTGGCTGGGATCTCTAGAAGGAGGGGGAAGCGCTGAAATGAAAAAAATGAAGTTAACACTTGGCAATTTGGACTTCACAAAACTTAAAGTATAGAAGAGGTAAATGATCTTACTTCCTTCCCTCCACACAGCATAAAACCCCGGGGGCAGCGGACATAGAAGAATTGAGTTAAGAACCCATGGGCAGTGTCAGGGAGGCCAACGATCAATTTACAATTTCGGGCGCTTCTCACGACGGTGATAGAAGGATGATCCTTAGTCTTAGTAAAGGAGCATAGGAAGCAAATCTCGTCAAAGCTTGGAAGTCGGTCAAATGTTCTCCTAAATAGCACGCACAACCCCATCAGAATGGCATAGCCATTGGGGTGTAGCTGGAATGGGGAGATAGCTAGTCGAAGAAGAAGATTCTGGAGAAAGTTGTTGAAAGGTGGAATGGCCCCGCTTAGGCACATTTGCCGGTTAACCGCTACAAAGCCAGTAGGCGCCACATCAGCAGTGTCATTTTTCTCAGGAAGAATGGCATCTGCTTCAGCAATGCCAAACTGACCGCACAACTGACGAAAAGCTTTGTACGATAAGCTGGTAGGGGCTCTTTCTGGAGGATTGACTAATGGAGCTGGAATAAGAGTGGCCTCTCCAGCCTGGGCTGTTATATCTTCTTGCTGAGAAGTCATTCTACACAAGCAACTGGATATTCAAATATGAAGGTGCGCGTTTCCTAAAATGTGTGGAGTGTTGTGGAAAATCAACAAAGCAATAAGCGAATAAAACTGGAATGAAAACTAGCAAGCATTTGTCAGTTATGAAGTCTAGGGTTCGTTGTTTTAAAATATGAAAGAGAAATGTAGATGCAAACAAATCAGTTCAAGATAGCAATGCTTTGCATTAATATTTCACTTTAGTTGATTGGTTCACAGCATTTCATACAGTATGTTTAAGTTGATTACTCTATGTTAACTAATCTGCCATTTGACATTGGCAGTCAGTGGCAGTATATTCGTCCCACTTTTCTGTAAATGATGTATTGAACAGATTGCTAGCTTGCAAGTCAAAAGTGATCTGTGAAAAAATGCAGAAAGTTTAACAGTTTAAAGTTCAAGTAACAGTTCAAAGTTCAAACAGTTTATCCTGGCAACTCAAATTGGAAATACAATTAAGTTCTATCAACATCTCTAAATTTTCAAATTTTTGTTCAGGACATTGAGTCACGGTCTAAAGTTCTCAAAGCCTTGAGTCATTCACAACCTAACAGGGTGGGATGCAATTGGGTTAGGCTAAAGGAAACAATTTGGCAAGTATAAGATCGTTCAAGTGATGAGTCGTCTACGGCCTAAAGGTTGAGTCGTCCACGATCTAAAAGATAAATCGTCCACGACTTAAAGGGTTTCTTGCAAGTTAAGTCGTTGGTTCCTTAAATTGTTGGTCCTATAAGCCGCAAAGCGTGTTAAGGAGAGAAGGTTTCAGTTCAAAGTAACGAGAATTTCTTTAAGCCTTAGCTCGGCCACGACTCAAAGCTTATGTCGTATCTAGTTAAGTCGAGAGGGATCACAGATCGCCCAAAATTATTGAGTCATGTCCAAGTCAGCACTTCGCTTCATCAACAAACCTCACATCTAATCAATAACCCGTTATCTTCCTAACTCCTAACCCGTTGACCCATGTAGGACAATATCGTCTCCTCTAAATTCGTGGATCAACTGAAACGAAATATGGTAACCCATCGTCTTCTCCTTGCAAGTCATCTAAAAACTCAATCAAACCGCTCCAAGCTTGTCAGTAATCGATCATAACGTGACTCAAGATGAATCCTGGTGTGAGGATTTGGATTAGGGTTGGAAAGTGGGAAGTCCATGTTCGAAAGGTAACGGTAATTGTGAAATTGAGAGAGCGATGAATTTACTTACGTAGTGTGATGATGAAGGTGGCAGGAACTTGATTGGTGATGAGGTGAACTGATCAAATTCGTCTCTGAAAAGCTTCGAAGGTCGTTAATGGCGGAAGTAAACACGGATGCAAGTAGGTGAAGAAGAGGCGACCTTAGCCTTTTATATTTCGAGGCAATGAAATTTGAACCGGCACACGAGTTAAGATAAGTCGAAGCACACGACCTACGACTTAGGCGTGTACTTCGAGGGGCAAATGTTAACTCCTATGGTCAACGACTCAATAAGCAAACGACTCAAGTTGGGCGGCGACCCAATGGACAAGCGACTCAGTGAGTTATCAACCTAACGAGTTAAAAGATGCACAACTCAACGAGTCAAGAGGTTGGACGACTTAAGGGGTAAAACGACTTAACGGTTTAAGGGCTTAACAACCTAAAAAAGTATAACGACTTAGCGACTTAGCTGGTGGCACGACCTACGACTCAAGGAATGGACGACCTAACAGTTCAACGAGTTGAAGGACTTGGCAACTCACGACATAGAGAAGTCTACAACTCAACGGTTTAGAAGAAAAGGGATGCTCCACGACCTAAGGCATCCATGGCTTAAGGTTCCTACGACTTAAGAGGGTGTACAGTTTACGACTTAAAGAAGCCCACGACTCAAGGACAAGATGAATTAACAGTTCAAGTGAAAGCACGACTTAAGAAGGAAATGAGAAAACGACTTAGAGCTATCTGCGACTTACGACCTAGCATATGTCGTGAGCGACTTAAGCAAATGAGGTGCTGCTGCTTGCTTAACACAGTGACCTCTTAACTCGTACGCAATTCAGGAATTGGGTTATTATCTGAAGGGAACAAGCTTATCAGTTAACTCGTATACGACTCACGACCTAGCCTGAGTCGTCCACGACCTAAAGCTACTGGGTGAAGGTACAATTCCGCATCAAAAGGACCAGCTGACTCATTTGCGACTTAGATGTTGACTCGTGGGCGACTTAGGACTTGTACAAATAAGGTTTTGTGAGACCATGGGGCTAGGCCAGATAAGTCGACCACGACTTACCTTAGACCGGTCACGACTTACGACCTAAAGGGGGGATTTCCCTATAAATACCAACCCACCTCAAGCATGAAGGGGACTTTTGGCCGACCTCTTTAAGAACCGATACTCTGCTGAATTCTCGACTCACTCGACACTTCAAGTACGAAAGGCATCTCAACTAACTTCGAGAGGAAATCTAACGCAATCTACATGGATTTAAAGAATTCTTCTGCATCAAAGTTCTAGTTGTTTGTCTCATCGGAATTGTAATTGAAGATTGTTGTAAAGTTGTAATTGATTCAGTAATAAAGAGAATTAAAGTGGACGTAGGCTTACCCTAAGCCGAACCACTATAAAAACTGTTGTTTTTTCTGCTTTCTCTGTGATTTCTCTACTTTTTTTAGTTCCCGTGTTCACGGGTGGTGCTTTCGCTCAACTTCAATCTACTCCGGGGTGTTAGCGTCTGATTTTTACGTTAACACCATTAATATATCTAAGTGTGGACTCCGGATTTCAGATATTGTAAAATTGCTCTGATTTTTTAATTGACAACTAGATCAAAGGTGATTCACTTTTCTTTTTAAGAAATTGCTAAAATCTTAAATTCTTTTATAGCTTTATGTACTAATTGAAGTCCAACTATTATATTCAAATTAAAAAAATTTAAATCGGTTTTTATGAAATGAATTAAGTCCTCATGCAAATAAAGAACTTTCATTGCCTTAGCTGATATTTAAATAGTAATATCTGCATTTCTAATTACAAATGGGGAAACCAATATCTATTTCATCATGCTCTATTTGAGAGATAAAGGAGTAGACTAAAAGGAATAATGAATCTGTTCTTGTTTGAGCCAATAAATCTTATAGTTGTTGGATTGCTTCCTTATTTTGGTTTGAATTTTTTTGTAAATGTTATTGGAATCGGTAAATGGGTAGTTATTATTTAGATGAATTAAAGCAAAAATGGTGAACTGAATAAGTTTGCTACGATTATTAAGAACTCAACCATAATGGCCCTTTTGTTTATGTCGCTAGTTTAGATGTTTTAATACGCATCATATCTTATTTATGTATTATAAGCTTTTGTTCTTGAAGAAGCAAAAGTGTAGGTACCTTATATATTTTAGTATCGTTGTATCATTGCTCATTTACATATAACTTTACAATAAATTGGAAATATCCTGAAAATAGTAATTTTTTTTGAAGTTGTGCAAACGGGCCAAGCCCAAGAAAAAATACAACTAGATATGGGTAATATACTCCCACTACTCGTTAAACAAACATAAACGCAAACCCTACATAGGGTTGCCGACAAACAACACTCAGCTCTACTAAGCTATAAAACCAAAAAGATGGCGGACAGCGATTCAGTTTTTACTAAGAAATTCTGCTGCTATTCTTCACTCCGCTTGTTTCACCACGCTCCCAGTATGTTAATCACTTCTCATCCCTTTACAGCTACCGTTGTTGTTAAAATTCCTTAGATTATTGAGGAGGAGAGGGTGTTACTAGATACGGCATCATTATTACCCAGATCTGATAAAACCCTCACTAAATCGTTGCTACCAGCCACTTCAAAGCATCGATTTGCTGTATTGACACCAAATACTTGCTTGTGACAGTCGTTACCACCAGCCACTTTAAACCTTCTATTAGTTGTACTGACACCAAAAACTTGCTGGTTGTGGAAGCTGGATTCTCGGGTCATATCATTAATATGCTTGTTGGTCTGGAAGCTTCTCGGACGACTTAAGTAAATTTCTAAGTGCTTGCTACCAGCTTTAGAGCTCCAATCATCAGCTAAGGAAACGAATTTGGTTTGACCTTTTAAGTTTTTATATGATTTATGAAGAAGAATTCCGCTATCAGTATCTAGAAGAAGCCATATATGCACTTTGTTCCTTTTAGATTTACTATGAGTACGCAAGTTCCTTTCTTTCCAAATATTCAACAGTAGTTATGAGGATATGCGCATAGTCTCTTTCCTTAGATTTTGACTTAAATTTACTGTTGATGATTTGAATAGCATGCATAAGATCCATTTGACTATTGTCTTTGACTCCATATTAAATATGAATAAAAAATATAAATACCTACATTCAAAATATAAGTGATTTGCACTTTCATTAACTAGATTGCATAAAGAATAGGGTGAATTAGAATTATTGCCCATTTGCTTATTTTATCCCAAGTTAGTACTGTTATTAATGGCAAAATATGCACAAAAAGCCATCTTAGGGCCGTTCACTCTATTACATATGCAATGATACTAATCTTTCTTTGGGAATTTATTTTGAATAACATCCCATGTGGTTTTAAAAGAAAACTTCCCATTGCTTTCTGCTTTCCATTCCCAATAGTCATTATGCATTAGGATCAAGATGAAGTTTACAAATTTCATACTTATGAGGCTTGGTACTTGGGTGTAGTGTGGTTGCCACTGATTATTTTTAATAATTTCAAGCACTTTAACATTGGTACCTCCATAAATAACCAAACTATTCCACCCAACCTTATTTATAAAAGAGTCACTATCATGGTTTTAAATCTCCTATATACCCAAGATCTCCTCCGAGATCTCCTTTTCACACTTAAACGAGACGAGACAACAAATCTCCTCCATATCTCCCTCGACACTCATCTCGTCTGAGATATTCAAATCTCGCCCGAAATATGGATCAAAATCACAATCCGAGATCTCACCCGAAATTCTACATTTTGGTTATTTTGCATAATTTTTTTTATTTTCATGTCGATTCAAAAGGAACTACTCAATCCAATTATAATTTACCAACTTCTTGAACTTATTCTTTATCTTTTATCTTAATGAGTCATAGCGAAAGGTTTCACTTCTTTATTATGTTCAAATAAAAGGATATTATTCAATCATTACCAAATCAACTAAGCTAATCAAGCTATCACTCTTCTAAAAATATTCTTTTTCCATGTAAATTAAGTATGTTACCATTTTATTTTTGTAAGAAATTTATAATCGTTAAATAAATTTTTAACACATCAATTTTAGACACACAAGTACATCCAAGATATTTCCGAGATGCGTTATAATACCCAAAATGTCAATCCGAGATATACACCCGATATGCACTCAGCTCGTCCGAGATCTCCCAAGATACGAGATAATTGTGTAAAAAATCTGAGACGAAACGTTACCGAAATCCTCTATTTAAAACCTTGGTCATTATTGAACCAAGGGTCAAACCACAAGCTAATTTCTCCACCTAGCTTAAATTTTCTTTTTAATAAGGTTTCGCTAATACCTTTACATTTTAGAATCTGTTTCCAGGCATTAGAATGGTTGCTGTTAGGTAGGGTAGTCCAAAAATTATCATTCACAAAATATTTAGCTCTCATCCACCTAGCCCACAGTAAGTCTACATTGAGAAATCTCCATAATAATTTTAAATGACAATTTAAACTGAGATCTTTCATATTTCTAATGCCAAATCCACTTTTATTTTAAGGCCTTCAACATTTATCCTAACTAATCTTATGATATTTGCCCCTTCATAAAATGTTAGCTCGTCTGCTTTCTATTTTCTTAATGGTTGCAGCGGGAATATGAAATGTTTGCAGCCAGTATAAAATGATTGCATACACAACAATTTGAATAATTTCAAGTCTACCAACAATAGAAAATAATTTGCAAGACCAAGTTCCCATTCTTTCTTGAAATTTTTCAATAAGTATAGAACAGTCTGAATCTTTAATTTGATTTATAGAAAGTGGCAATCCCAGATATTTAATAGGAAGTTTTCCCTCTGTAATTTTTAATACATCTAAAACATCTTTTTAATATTTACTATATTTACTAAAATATGTTTTACTTGTATTTAATTTAAGCTGCAGCCTGCGTAAGAGTTCAAATTCTCAAAAATTCTCATAATTGTGTCTGCATTCACTTGATTAGCTTTAACAAACACTATAAGATCATCAGCATATACGAGATGGTTTATACAAAGTTGGGTTATATTAATGGGATTAGTATTCCCTTTAATAGCTTCAATTCCATTAATATAGAAAAATGCTCCATGACCATAGTAAAAAGATAAGGTGATAAAGGATTACCCTGCCTAATAACCCAATTGCTTTTAATAAAACCTTCTGCTTTGCCTTGAATAAGTATAGAAAAGATAGGGGTACTAATACATTCTAGAATCATATCACAAAACTTTATAGGGAAACCTATACATTTCATAAGATGATAAATGAATTATCTGTTTAATTTATCATATACTTTTTGCAAATAAATTTTAATACGAACATTGACACCTTGTTTTGTATTAAATTTTTTGTCCATCTCATGAGCTAACAAAGAATTCCCAGATATAAATCTGCCTGGTACAAAAGCACTCCGATTTTCAAAAATTAGAAAAGGAAAAAATACTTTGATTCCATTACTTAGAACATTAGTAATAATTTTGTAAACAAAGTTGTAGTAAGAAATGGGTCTATAAGCACCAATACAAGTGGGATTTTTATTCTTAGGAATTAAAGTAATAAAAGTGTGATTTATAATTTTGAGAATTCACCTTTTTCCATAAATTCTTTAATAACCTCAAAAACCCGCCCCTTGATATTTTCTCAATGGTTTTTATAGAAATTTGCATTAAACCCATCAGGGCAAGGGCTTTTATTGTCACCGGCATTAAAAATAATATGTTCAATCTCTTATATGGTTACTAGAGCAACTAAAATCTCGGAAGCATTATCTTTTAGAATATTTTTACAGATAATTTAGGGAAAATTCTTTACATTATTATCAGAAATTAAAGCTCTTCACAAAAATTCACTGATTCTTTAGCAACTTTTTCATAAGCATTAGACAAATTACCTTCATTATCAATAATATTACCAATGTTGCTTAAATGCTTTATATTAATCATTTTAGCATGAAAAAATTTGGTACAGTCATCTCCTACAGTAAGCAAATCTACTTTAGCTTTTTGTCTATCATTAACTATATCTTTATAAATCTCAATAGAAAGACTTTTCTGATTATTGAAAAAAATTGACAATATTAATATCTTCTGGATTATTATCTGTCAGATCTTGTAAATTTTTTCCTTCTTTTCTTAAAATAACTCGATTGTTTTTATTCATATAATTATTTTTATTCCATGTTTTAAGATTGTTTTTTTCATTTTTCAAAATCATACTAAACTGAATTTGTTTAGTACCAATACAAGAGAAATTTAAGTAGTTTTCCATTAAAACTTTATAATCCTCTTCTAAAACCCAACTATTTTTAAATCTGAAAGGAGAAATTTTATTACTTAAATTTACTTTTACAAAAAGTTTGACAAGTAAATGAGTATGGTCACTAGAATTTTGCTCAAGAGTGGAACAAACAAAATTTGAAAATATCTGAAAATTCTTTATTAATTAAAATTTTATCTAGTTTACAGTGGGTATTTTTAACCAAACCTGATTTCCAAGTATATTTATTCCTACTATTAATAGGTTCAACAAGACCTGTATCTAATAATAATTTATTTAACCTATCTATCTTACTTTAAGGAATTTTATTGTCTCCAATTTTCAGAGACACGAGAAACAGTATTAAAATCACCCAAAATAATCCAGGGAAAATTATAGATTAAATTCAAAGCTTTAAGTTTTTACCAATAACCATTTCTTTCACTTTCAAGGTTACTTCCATAAATACTTGTAATTTGCACAGCAAAACTCTAGTATTTTTGAATTGACAGTCTATAAACTACTTATCTTTATTAGTATTTAAGTTTGTCCAGATATTAGAATCCCATATAATAATGATTCTTCCTTCACACCCACAATCATTATTATTTCTAGATTTCATATTGCTAGACAATTTGAGATAAAAAATTCATAGTTCACATCATTCAGTTTATTTCTATTAGAGCTATTAAAGAAGGCTTATAGATACTCAACATATGTAAAATATCAGACTGTTCTGTAGGGGAGTTCATTCCCCTGAAATTCCAAGAAAATATAGCCATATATGTAATATATAAAATTGAAAATTAAATGGTACCTGACGCTATAGTACCCTTACCCCTCCTTTTATTATCAACACTCTTAGCTTTTAGTCTTGTAGAAATTTCATCCCATTCTGGGTTGATAGAGATGTATCTTTGTTTGAAAGCCTTCTTCTCTTTGTTTACGTTAATCTTACTAGTTGCTTTTGGTTTTGGAATATGCAGTTCTGAGATATCGAATTAGCAAGTAGAATCTACCATCTCTGATTTAGTTCCTTCCTTTTGTGTTTCTAGAACCTTAATCAAAGAGATATCAAAAAGATTAGTTGTGCGAAGCATGACTAAGTTGCAACACTCATTTATTGCAACTTACTTTGGAGGAGGTGCTTCATTGCGAGGCAAGATTGAGTAGATGCAATCCCTGTCCTTAACATCTACAACATGTTCTGATGGAGATTCCCTCTCCATATGACTGTCCCGATTCTGGCTGTTTCTTTGATGTGGGATTTTGTTTATTGTTGTACCATTATTCTCTGTAACTAAACATGACTCTGAAACAGGAGGGATTTCAGAGTTAAAGACCTTTTTAATAAGATTAGCTGCTCTACATTGTCTTGGTTTGTATCATTCAAACTTTTTTCGCAATCGTTTGAATGACGAACTTCCATGGAAAGGATCTGATCATCTTGATCAGTGAGTGTCTTTGAATTTGTTTCTTGATGGAAGATGATACTATCTTGGTTGATTCGATCATTGCTCCTTTGAGTTCTTGACTTATTTTCTATCTGTTTATTGGAATTTGGTTTTTGAAATGCCTAGCGGATCTATTTTCTTGAGCAGCATCTCTGTTTTGATTACTAGTTTGGGGTTTCCACATTTGTTTTGGATTACACTGCTCTCTAGTGTGACCGAAACACTTACAGATACTACACTTTGGTGGAACCATTCATATTCAACTTGTGGCATAATATTTTCGCCATTGTAAAGTGTGAGATTGATCTCTTTAGAAAGTTCATCATTTGCAGACTCTTCCATAAGAAGGCGAGCATAATTCAGTCTCATCTTCACAGTTGTGGCTGCATTCATTTTGATGGGTTTTCCGATAATACCATTCATCGTCATAAATGCCTCGTGGTTCCACAATTTAATATTAACATCGGGTAATTACTCATATCGGCATTGTTGTCAGTAGATCTCTATCCATTTTCAAGGATTCATACCATCTTCTCATTATGTTGAGTTTACCTAGTAAAAGTATGGGCCGTTTTGAATTATTGAATTGCAATCTTGAGTCTCTTTGAACTTAACAAGGAAGAATCCATTTTCTTTAGTAAATATTTTGAATTCTCCTATTGATTTCCAAACTCGTTGTATATACGCTTTAAAATACTTGTAGTAACGTTTGGTATCTATAAAAAAACTATGACTGAATTATTCCAGTTTTCAATGGCTCTTTTGCAGACAGCCTCCTTTACCAAACTGTACTTCTTATTGTTAATATTGATTGGTGAAATATTCTCAAGATTGCATTCATCTTCTTTTGGTTCCTCTGGTTGCTTGAAACTATATCAGCCCAACTTCTATGGCATTGTTCTTTATTCAGTGAGAAGGTGACAGTTTTCTTGGTCGCAATAGCTGTTCACCATTATTCTTATGAGGGATGGTTAGTTTAGGGACCTCCTTTCTCTTCAAATCGCCATTATTAACCGGTGGCAACTACTGATCCTTCCTGGGCTGATGCTTTCTTTGCAATCTTGTCTGAACCATTTGAAAACCTTCATTGTCGATGATGACACCATTAACTGGCTTTCTGATGTGAGATTCAGCTGGTCTGTCCTAATTTCTTGGAAATGGAAGTTTAGATTGATTTTTGCGAGGAGAATGGATTTCCCCCATGGCTGAAGAAAACCGTAAATTTTTTCTGTGCTCTATCCCAACTTTAATTATTCGCACTCTTAGATATAATAACACAACTAATCTGATTACCCTGAAAATAGTACGAGCTGTCAACGTCCAAAGGCAAAGGTTAATTCATGGTATGATTACGGACAATATTTTAACCACTTATAAACATGTGCATAGGACACAATTTCTAAAAATGGTAGTTATACCCAGAGAGGGCTACTTTTCTAAAACCCATATCTTGGAAGACTCTAGATTGATTTCCATGTGCTCTTTAGTTAAAATTAATTGTGTTTTCAATTAGATATCGTTTTAATTATTATATATATATATATATATAAATAGAACTGATTGGATCCTATGGATTTGTAAATAGAAGAATGGTTTCAATCTACAAACGGGGAAAAAATCTTCCATTTAAAATAATTTTTCTATTATTTATTTTAAACATAAGTCCTAAATCTTGTAGTTGAGTTTTTTAAATGTAATATTTTTTTAGTTACTATTTTTTATAAATATTGTCTAATGTATATGCTGGTCAATATTGTCCAATGTTATCCAAAATTATCAAGCACATAAATATTTGTCAAACAGAAGCAGGTTGATGCAACTAAAGATCTTGAGGTTAATATGCTTTCTTTATAATTTAATGCTTCCTCGCATGTCACAAGGATGAATGATGGTTTGAAATTGGAAAAAACCCACATTACTAAAAAACTTGAAGAAGTGGTGTATAAATATGGATCGATAGGCACGTCGTTTGTTATAGTTAATTGTGTGCCAACTCATAGGCGTAAGCCACATGTTGGAAATGGGGAGTTTGGTTCGACCATTGTTATACAACAATTTGTATCGGAGCCCGAGGTTGCGAACTGCACAATACAGACAAACAGTACTCTCAGAAGTTACTCCAAGAAGATGTGAGTCAAAGGGGGGACTTTTAGGGTTATCTCGCATGTTGAAAAAGTGGTGTATAAATATGGGTTGGTAGGCACATAATATTAAGAATTCCTTTTGCTACGATTAAGTGTCTGCCAACTCATAGGCACTTGCCATGTAATGGAGATGGAGAGCTTAGTCTGATTGCCATTACACAACATAGAATACTTCCTATAATGATTATGCAAACAACTTTATTAATTTCGACAAATAAAAATGGTTCGAAACAAGTAATATGGAAAAAAATTGAAAATCTTCACCAATTAAAAATTCAAGAGCTGAGAAGAATGATGCTTAAAATTAAACCTTAGATGCCTCTCTTTATATAAGTCTTAATATTTTTTAACATCAAACAACTATCAATTTGCATGCTAAATTATGGTTTTCTAGATAATGTAGAATTTTATCCAAGGCAAGGAGTGTGTATATTTTCTAACAGGGTGCATTTCATATCAACGTCACTATTTCTTTTTTGTTAAATATAAATTAATGTTTTAGCTTTATGTTTTAACCAAAGATTTCTAATTTTAAATCTCCACTTAGGCATAATTTTATACTCGGTCATGCGATTTTGTCCAAGTTAAAAAATTAAAGGCTGAAATTGTAGCAAGATTTGGTTTATAATTTTCCTTTTAGTTTATTTCACTAATATTTCATTATAATATGCTTTAAATTTCATATGCGAATTAAAATCCAAGTATCTACTATTTAATAAAAGACAAAAATCATAATTGAGAAGTCAATAGGCCGACATTCATATTTCCAAATATTCATGAATCTTAAAGAGATCGACATCATCCTTATATTTATGCAACTATGCATGTATCAATCCAGTCATATTAAATGCATTTTCATAGTTTCTCATAGCCGTACCCATACCTTATTGCTATAGTAGAAGCCGAATAGTTATCTTATTTGAGAGGAACAAATTATGGTTTTTCTACTTCTGTCTAAGCAAGTTTGGGCCTTGAGCCATGATTTGATGGATTGAGGGGACAAAATCTAGGGAGAAACAAGCACTTGGTGGTTAAGAATTCTGAACTCGCCATTGCACAAAGGGTAATTTTATCATTTTGAAAAGAAATCATGGAACATGATCCAAATTCTTCGTTAAATAGTAGAGATGCAAAGTTTAATCGCAGAATTTAACTTTTATCATCAAGAATTCTTTTTGACCCGAATAAAAAGTACTTTGAGTTCTGAAAATATTGATGTCATTGTTTATTTTTCTCTTAAAAAATACGATATGAATCAGTGCTTTTGGATTTGAATCAAACTAATCTTATTAGCTCTAACAGTCTTCATCCACAGCTAGCTACATGGTTCCTTTATTACTCAGCGTTTGCAAATTAATTTAGCATGAACTGAAGTAAGTTGAAATTCAGTATTTTGTAAATGGGTAATTTTATTCACATCCTTAAGTTAGACCGCATTTTATTTTAATATTTGAATCTAGTGATTAGTCTTGTTGTTTAATTACTCAACAAATTCAACATTATATTCCTTTTCTTCCACTTCTTGAAAATATACATCGCTAAATTTTTCAATAAAGGAAACTGACACATCATAATCCAGGAAAAGAGAGCTACTTTCAAACAAACTTTAAAGAAAACATTCCCTGCACTAAAATCAATAGCAAAAATATATCTCTTATATTTTAATATTAGCGCAAAATGAACCTTGATTAACATGAATCTTTGAAATTTATTTGTTCAAGGTCTATTTTTGTGTTAAATTGTTAGCCATGATTATAACTTATATTTCCAACTCATTTTGACCCTCTCTTTAATGAAAGGAGAAATATGATTCCCTGGAATTATAACCGAGCTAAAACTACAACATATGTAATTATACGTTGCTATGAAGTGAGGTTAATCTTCTTGGTTTTTTCTTCTATATTCATTATTCAACCATTTGATATTTTTTCAAGTAACAAATACTCTTCCACCTCATTCATAGGTTTTTTTTTTTGGAATCCAGTACACAAGTGGTAGGATATAGTAGTACTAGAACTCTTAGATAGTACGAGAATACTACAAGTCAATATATGTGCAGTTGTTGAGTCACACATTATGTAGGATTTGAGCCTGTCTCGTGGACAAAAGCTAGTTCCCCTTACTACTACGAGAGTGGTGCTAATTTTTATATAGTTAATAATTGGTTTGCTAAAAATTTCTTGCTTAGGAATATAGTATAGTAAACAGCTATTCACATTCTATAAGCCAGTGTTAAAAATCAATGTGTTCAATAACCATTAGATTAATTATAAGAGAAATGTATTGCTATTTATACTAAAAAATATTAAAGAACATAGTGGTAAATAATGAATTTGAAAATACAAATGAAACAGAACAGAGAAAAATGGAATTTCAAAGAAGGATGAAATAAGCAGAATTCAAAAATTAAACGACGACGCTAAAACTGGGGTTGGTAGATGGAATTAGGCTAGATTAATCGATTGAATAAGTGGATGGGAATAAAATCTCCTAGTTTTTGTATTTATTTTTTGTAACAACAAGGGCTTTTGAACACTTCATATTTAAATATCTAAATTATTTAGATATATGAATCTAGGTTAATTGTGATTAAATGGATTCTATAACCTTGTTAACCCCCTTTTAATAACAAATAATGAATTTAAACTTATTTTTGAAATGTATTTACTAAAATAAATAGTTCAAAGAAATATGGGCATTGTGACCGAAAATTGTTTTGTTGATAAACAACTTTTCACTTGATATAAGTTGTTCGAACTTTTTTGATATGTCTAATATATTAAAGTGTAAATAATTAGTAACTAAAAACATTTTAGTAAATTATGGCTAATTAATCACTAATTAATCACCTAGATGATGTCACAGGTGATGTAAGGTAGAGATATTTTGAAAGAGATATTTGTTGAAGATATTTGAAGGTGTGTGAGGTGGAAAGAAAAGCAAATGAAGGGGAAGTGAGCTCTTGAATGGCTAAAGAAGGTAGGATGTGGTAGGTGAGCTCTTGGCCAGGCATATTTACTCCCATTAAGTGGTTAGAAAACGGGTTTTCTAATTTGTTAACATACAGAACATACTCTTCATTCTCTACTCCCTTCACATAATAATCCACATTGAAGCCTAGGTTGCGAGAAAATTGAAGCCTTTCTGGGCTAGGCTATGAGAATTTTAAAGGGTAGGAGGGATAATCAACCTTGTTTTGGTCAAGATAGGAAGTGGTATTAAGGTAGGGGCTTGTGCTTGGTTGTACCGTTAGAAAAGAGTGAGTTAACTTACTATTTGATAGTATGTGAAGTTGTATAATAATCTTGTAAAATTATATTGAAGTCGTTAACTAACTAAATTTGTATATCTGGACCATACTTGCTTTGGAAGCAAATGACAACTCTATATCGCATATCTTCGCTTCTATGACCTTCTATAACATGTGACGTGGCCTTAACATTATGCATATATGGTTGGTCCGATTGTGTTTTGTATGGACTAGGATATGGAATGGATTGTGTAGCAAAAAATTGCTATAGAAGTACTTTGAAATCACTTGTTTTGGTGCATCTCTATAATATTTTGTAAAGAAGTCCTTAGGGGTTTCTTAGCATGGTTATGATGTACTATTGGTTTATTACTTACTATAAAAAAATTGGATTTTAGACCAATTAATAGCTTATTGAAAATAGATCGAACATCAGATGGGTTTAAAACTGGTTTTGTGCCAAAAACATGAAACTTCAATGCTTTCTGACTAAAACACTTTCTAGGCGTTACCGAACTTTTGACAGCACTTCTATTAAATGTTGTTGTTTGTTGTTTGAAACTTTTAAACCTTTAAAAATGATATTTAAATAAAATAATTTTTCTAAACCCTTTTTAGCTTATTTTTAAAATATGTACTAGAGTATTTTTAAAGGTGGTTTGAAGTTTGAATTTATTTTTAAAATTTATTTATGCATTATCAAAGTAAAATGAATATTATAGTTAAAACGTGCTTTTTTAGAAGTTTGAAATAAAATTATGAATTAGTTATTTGTAAGTAATATTTTATAAGGATATTTAAAAAATATTTATAAGTATTTGAAAAGTATTTTTATGCATATATAATTTTAGAAAATTGGTTAAATATTTCATTAAAGTATAAAAAGGGTTTATGTACAATTTTTTCTTTCAGTTTGCTTTAAATTTTATTGAGTACATTAGCTTCATAAATAAATTAATATGTATACATACATACATATATGTATATATCATTTATAAAGGCTCTTAATTATTATAAGTAACTACAAAAAGGTATTATTTAGCAATACAAGGATTAGAAGTCACTTATGTGATTCGATCGTGTTTGTGTACTTATTCGTCCATGGAAAGTGTTTATTCCTGTACTTAGCACCAAAAGCCGATAAAGTGGACTTGTACTATTCATGAGAGTTAATAATGTTGTTGGAGTTGGGCTTTAAAGAAAACAATGCACTAACCTACCAGCTTCACTCTTGACCAAGGGATACCGTAAGATGAGAAGGTTAGAAACGGTAAGAAGTATATGGGAATTCATTTCCATATGCAATAATTATTAGGATTAGATAGTCCATTGATTGACTATCAAACTTTACCAAATTAAATTAGGAAGTATATAAAATCTTCACATTTTCATATAGTGTCAAATCCTTTGGGAAGACTTATTGGTATGAAATGTCTTTTTCTTTAAGAATGTGTAAATATAAGATCCCCCAAGAAGGGTCCCTTTGTATTGTTCAGTTGCTTTTAAAAGAACCAGAATTAAGTTAACTGGAAATCCATCAATTTAATTTTGAAGACTTTGGGATAAGATAAGTATACTCATGTGTTACTTATAGAAAAATACTTCAAAACAGGTATACGAATTCTATGTTTTGGAGGCGGTTATGGAGTGGAATGTTATAGAGTTGACTGTTTTCTATTCTAAGATTAATTCAAAGGGAGAGGTCAGCGTTAACATTCTGGAAAAATTCTTGAGTTGAACTGTCTATCCTAAGGTTAAGTCCAAGGGAAATGTCAACGTTAGCATTCGTCGAAGGACTTATATAGGAATCCATAGAGAGATTCATGAAATTGATTGATTGACGAAGACTCGTGTATAGAGATGATGAACATGACTTCACCATCAGAAATGATAGAAAATAGAATACGCCTTAGAGCTAGTTGGTCTAGCCAACCCGTTGCTACATTAACTCCAAACATCTAGACATGCTTCGATTATGCCATGCAGGAGTAGGTGGTATTCGGTATCATGTATTCGAGTATGTACAAGCTATGTTTCTCCTAGTGGTATATTTTATTTAGAGATATACATAATTTTGAAAGGTTGTTTCTAAACCATGTTAGGACGCCCATCATCAATGCACTGAGGGCACCTCCAATGAAAATCCATATGCGGACGAACCTTAGTAGTTTGAGATGTATTGTGAGATGCAAGCAACATGGCTAGTTTTTGATTTATATTCTACACCTTAGACACTATCTATTATATCGCCATTTTTGCCCAGCAGATGGTTTCGTTTCTTTTGAGGGGAAAACAGTTACTACGATTCGAACGGTAATAATTGGTATTGTTGTATGGACGCATGTTTCTTGAGTTTCTCATACCAAACATATGTCCGACTCATCGATTTTATTTTCCCTAAATTCCTCGACAACACTTGGAGTGGGCTGAGTAAAGAAGGATTGACTATGAACGCTTTAAATCTTTAAGAGATGAGCTAGAGGCTTCCTTTTATCTGCCCATTTTTAACTCTATTGCACAATTAGAATGTATATATCAACATAGTGAGGACATGCAGTTATAACTATCCAAGCTGATGATAGTACTTAGGTTTGTAACTTTGAAATTGCTTTGAATCTTGGAGTAACCTTTTGCACTTCACTTTTGGATATTATATATTGTCGTTCCACTAGTGAGATTCCAATCTTCTGTTCTTTTTTTCTTGTTCTATTTCATTTTCTTTATATTTAACCATAACAATCTGTCTTTCTAACACATGGGTGTTCAATGCGTGAATACCATGGATGTATTAGTGTCGATGTTCAGAGGTCAAAAAGTCGGGTTGATGACCTTAGTATTAGAGCCGAAGGTTGTCAAAACCCTTGGATTTGATTGGGTAAACTCAATAGAGATAGGGTAAACAATATCATAGAATGAGTTGAGTGTACTATATATATGAGAGTGAATTCGTGATTTTTTAAGGACTTATCACTTAAAAGTATTTTCTTGGAAATAACTCTTTCTTAGAAATATCCCTCTCTATAATTATTCTTAAAGATATTTGACATGGTTGGGTAGCAAGTACTATGAGTGCTAGGGCTGCTAAGGCAATAGGATATGTAGTAGAAGAAGAGGTGAAAGTTCGACCGCAGAAAGACTTTGCTTCATTGTGCCGTGACTTTGTGATATTGGGCACAAAGAGATTCAACGACATTGAGACTATCATTGAAGTCTATACTTAGCTTAGTTTGTGTTACAGGTTGTGTAAGGACATAAAAAATCATATCTATGGATTGTTTGTGGATCTGATTAACATGGTTTTATGGTTCGAGAGTTTGGCTCCAAGGTCGTCTGCATCGACAACAATCGTAAATAAAAAGTGCAAGTCCAAGTTCAAGTCACCAAAGGATGTTTCCAGTTTAGCTTCATATCAGTGTGGATAGAACGGACATCTTGCTAGGAATTTTAAAATGGGTGGAGGGGGAAAAGTGGTAGAAGCACCGATTGCAAGGATGCTGAACTTGAGCCTTAGGTATCCAAAGGATCATTTGCACCGAGAAGTAGTTATAACTGCCACCGGCTAGTTCATATGGTTAGAGATTGTCTGATGCTTCAAAAAGGACAATAGCCAAGGGTTTTCTCTCTTTCCACAACATCTTCCACATTTCTACTTTAAATGGGAAGTAGTTTCTTGAAGGTATACTATTTGTTTATAGCTTTTCCGTATGCGTTTTGTTTGACACTGGTGCTTAGTTATATATCATGTAATCTTGTGGATTTATTTGTCATGGTCGTCCAGTTTATGAGCTTTGATTATTGTTCACCGATTATTGTTTGTCCTCAACCAGTTTATGAGTAGTTTAGTTTTTACTACATGGGTTAGGTAGATAGTGAATGTGGGAGCAATAAAACTAATACCTTATGAATTTAATTTCACAGTCTGACTATAAGACATTCAGTGATGATGTTCGTTTAAAAGTTTACTTTAATAAAAGAAGTTTAATATAAATTTTCTAAAAAAGTGACTTTACATAAATATGGTTTATAAATGATGCAGCTCAGGCCAGAGATGTCATACGTGACTCAAGAGAAAGGCAAGTGATAAGTCGTACGCGACTCAAGAGGAAGCTAAGTCGTCCACGGCTTAAGCTGGAGGCGATAGATCGTCCACGTCCGAAGGAACTACATAAAGAGGAGCTGCGAGTTAATGAGGAAGTGTTAAGTCGTCCACGACTTAACAAAGATCAGGGGAAAATGTTACGACTTAATGGGAGCCTAAGTCGTTCAGGGCTGATCAGCTATAAGTCGTTCATGACTCATCAAGAAGCAGAGGGAAGTCCAGTAGTTGAAAGCCCTAAGAAAGAAACGGGTTACGACTTAGTTGAGTCGAGGGAAGATGCCGCACTTTCAAAATGCCACGAGTTACGACTTATGATAAGTCGTTGAAGTGTTGAGTCGCCATATTCTATCAATCGCATGACATATTGAGTCGTATATCGTGTACCCTGTGTTGTTTTATTGAGTCGAATGTCGTCTGTAATGTTGTGTCGTGTACTATTTGTATTTTCTTAAGTCATGAGTCGTAGGTCGTATACGACCTAAGTGTAGTAATATATGTATTATGTTGTAACAATGAGTCGTGAGTCGTGTGTATCTGTTGAGTCGCTGTCGATGTATGTTAAGGCGGGTGAGTCGCTGTTGTGATGTAGTGGCTGTGAGTCATGAATGTTGTGGTATGTTAGGTCTGTAACGACCTTGCCTAAGTCGTTTGCATTGTGTTCTGTTGTAAAGGGGTTGAGTCGCTTTGTGTTAAGTCGGTGCCGACTTAAGGTGGGTCGTAAGTCGTATACGGCTTAAGGGTCAGGGTGTAAACACTATAAATAGCGAGTGAGCTGTAACTTTTTGGAGGTTGATTTTTGAATAAAATTTCTTGTTGACTGCTGTGTGCTTTCATCTTAAATTGGTAGTTGAGTGTAATCTCCTATCTCCACTTTCGGTTATTCGAGTGCGCTCGAATCAACGATTGCTGAAGCTGATTCGCGGAATCAAGTGCGCTTGATCAACGCTTGAAGAATTGAAGATCTTCTTTCACGGTATCGTGCGCGATCAACGTGTTAGAGATAGCTAGAATTCGGTATTTTCGGATCAATGAATTTGGGCATTTTGGTATTCATCAATCCACCGATTGCTACTTCCATCGTTATATCGATTTTCTGTTAATCCGCTGCGTCAGTTTTGGTATCAGAGCCATACTTAGCCAATCATAGCTAAGTTGATTCTTGGAGCCAAGTATTTGAAGTTTGAAGTTGGATTTTATCGTGTTCATCTTGAAGTTGCAACGAGTTTGAAGATTTTGATCCATTTCATTTTGGATCTAGAGTTGAAAAGGTGTTTGAAGTATTGAGGCCGAGCTAGTGATTGGAGTCGTGCCTTGTTGTAGTTTGAATTGAAGGGTTGCAAGTGGAGGCTGTGACTTGTTGGTCTTGTGTTGAAGTTTTGTGTTCAAGTTGTTGAAGTATTTGAGAAATTTTGAAGAGTTTGTGAAGATTTGAACCATGCCACCAAGGAGAGCTAATCGTCATTAAAACTTTGAAGCTTTGTATAGAAGAGAAGAAGCCGAGCTTATGGAGCAACGTATTAATGAGAAATTTGATGAAGGCATTGGAAAATTAGTGAAGTTGATGAATGATTTGAATCAAACTCAAAGGAGGAGATCACCAAACTCGAACCATGGAGGAAACTGAGTTTCGCCATCGGTTACGGAAGCGAGGAGGGTATCACCGCAATCTTTTAGAAATAGAAGAGAAACATCAATTTCATCACGGAGAGATCATCATGACTATGGACATGAAGAAAGAAGAATTTCACGAGAATTTGAGAATGAGGCATATAGAGATGAAGAGAGACATAGTAGAAGAGACATGCGTGATCGAAGGGATGTCGATGGTCGAGATCGATATAGACGTACATTTGATTTTGATGAAGAGGGTGACAGAGCAAGTATTCATTATCGAGATCGAGACCAAGTTCGAAATTCTTATCGGGATGTTAAAGAAGATCGTCGATGGGTGTCGGGTATGAAGATGGAGATTCCGGAGTTTAAAGGTGGAATGGTTGCTGAAGAATTCTTAGACTGGTTGTCAAATGTGGAGGAGACCTTTGATTTCAAGGAGGTTCCGGAGAATCGTCGAGTGAAATTGGTTGCTACTAGGTTGAGGGGGAGAGCTTTGGCATGGTGGCAGCAAACTAAACTTACGAGAGAGAGAATGGGGAAGTCAAAGGTTGAGTCTTGGGATAAGATGAAGAAGTTGTGAGAGCTACATTTTTGCCTTACAACTACCAATCACTTATGTACCAGAGGTTGCAGAATCTGAGGCAAGGGACGAAGTCTATTAGTGATTATGCTGATGAATTTTACCAACTCATTGCTAGGAATGATATTATGGAAACGGAAGAACAGCTAACTGCTAGATTCATTGGGGGACTGAGAATGCAGATCCAGGATATGGTTAATATGTTTGATCCTAGATCAGTAGCAGAGGCACATCAGAAAGCGTTGGCTTGGGAGAAGCAGGGAAGGCGTGGAGGTGGTGTGTTTACTAATTCCAATAATCAAGTGAAGGGTGTTAGTGGGAGTTCTAATGTTCCTAACACTGTTAGTAAGACAGTTGTGAAGGAGGGTGAGAAGGCGAAGGTTAATAATGCTTTCAAATGTTACAATTGTCAGGAGTTGGGTCACAAAAGCAATGAATGTCCGAAGCCGAAGAAGAGAGCAATGGTTACTGAGATTGAGGATGATGGTGAGGAGGCAGAATGTTCAAATGCACCTTATGTTGAGGAGGAAGACTTATTGTCCAGGGATGAAGGTTGTAATTTGATGTTGAGGAGATCTTGTCTTACACCAAAGCAAGAGGAAGATTCTAGTTGGTTGAGGAGCAATATTTTTCAGTCTACATGTACTATTCTGGGAAAGGTTTGCAAGTTCGTTATTGATGCTGGATGCTGTGACAATATTATCTCTACAGAAGCAGTAAGGAAGTTAAATTTGAAAACTGAGAAGCATCCTAAACCGTACAAGTTAGCATGGTTGAGGAAGGGTGGTGAAGTAAAGGTGTGTCGAAGAGCTTGTGTGAATTTTTCTATTGGAAAGAAGTACAAAGATGAAATTTGGTGTGACGTTGTAGACATGGATGTGTGTCATCTGTTGTTGGGCAGACCATGGCAGTTTGATAGAGCAGTGCAACATGATGGTCGTGCTAATAGCTATAGTTTCATGTTCGAAGGTACTAAAATCACTTTAGTTCCCAAGAAGCAGCAACAGAAGGAAAGCAAGCTAGAGGAGATCGAAGAACTGAAAACTTTGCAATCTTTGAAGGAGTTTGTCAAGGAGATTGAAGAGGAGCC
Source organism: Allium cepa (assembly GCA_030765085.1). Classification (NCBI taxonomy): domain Eukaryota; kingdom Viridiplantae; phylum Streptophyta; class Magnoliopsida; order Asparagales; family Amaryllidaceae; genus Allium; species Allium cepa. Next base: position 168,256,103 of record CM060929.1, read on the forward strand.
TGAAGTCTTTTTGTTGATTGGACGAGAGTGTAATGAAGAAGCTGAAATTCCAGAAGAAGCGAAGCCAGTTTTGAAAGAATTTGAAGACGTATTTCCAGAGGAGTTGCCTAAGGAGTTACCGCCACTAAAAGACATTCAACATCAAATAGATCTTGTTCCTGGAGCAGTATTACCGCATCGACCACATTATCGAATGAGTCCGAAGGAACATGAAGAGTTACGAAGGCAAGTGGAAGAGTTATTAGAGCAGGGACGTGTTCAGGAAAGCTTGAGTCCTTGTGTAGTACCAGCTTTGTTGGTGCCAAAGAAGGATGGAACATGGAGAATGTGTACCGATAGTAGAGCTTTGAACAAGATTACTGTTCGTTACAGGTTTCCTATGCCAAGGTTGGATGACTTGCTAGATCAGTTGAGTGGGGCTACTATATTTTCGAAGATTGATTTGAAGAGTGGTTATCATCAAATTCGAATTAGACCGGGAGACGAATGGAAGACCGCATTCAAGACGAGGGAAGGTTTATATGAATGGCTGGTTATGCCATTTGGTCTATCGAACGCACCGAGTACATTTACGAGGGTGATGAATCAAATTTTCAGACCATAGATTGGGAAGTTTTTTGTAGTTTACTTTGATGATATTCTGATTTATAGTGCGAGCACAGAGGAGCATGTAGAGCATGTGAGAAAGGTGTTAATTATTCTTCGTGAGGAACAATTTTATGCAGCTACGAAGAAATGTGTGTTCATGAATCGAAGTGTGTTATTTTTGGGATATGTTATATCTGAGAAGGGAATCCAAGTGGACCAGAGTAAAGTTGAAGCTATTAGAAATTGGCCACAGCCGAGAACTATCACTGAAGTTAGAAGTTTTCATGGATTGGCATCATCCTACCGAAGATTCATTCCACACTTCAGTAGCGTGATGGCACCAGTTACTGATTGCATGAAGGGGAAACAATTTTCTTGGACAGAGGAAGCTTGGATTGCTTTTGAGAAGATCAAGGAACTGTTGACGACAGCACCAATTCTTGTATTACCAGATTTTCAGTTGTTGTTTGAGCTACACACTGATGCATCAAAGGTCGGGATTGGAGGAGTGTTGAGTCAGAGTGGAAGACCTATTGCATATTTCAGTGAGAAGTTATCAGGGGCAAAGATGAGATATAGTACATACGATGTTGAGTTTTATGCCATTGTTCAAGCCGTGAAACACTGGAGGCATTATCTATTCCAGAAAGAGTTTGTTCTTTACACTGATCATGAAGCTTTGAAGCATTTGCAGGGGCAGGATAAGATTTCAGCGAGACATGCATCGTGGATTGCCTATTTACAACAGTTTACTTTTGTCGTGAAACATAAATCTAGGGTAACGAATCGTGTGGCTGATGCTTTGAGTAGGAGGAGTCATTTGTTGACTATAATGAAAGTTGAGGTGATAGGGTTTGAATTATTGCCAGAGTTGATTGACGAAGATCCTTACTTTGCAAAGTTCGTTAAGAAAGTTAAGGATGGAGATACTGATGAATTTATGATGGTTGATGGATTCTTGTTTAAAGGAAATCGATTATGTATTCCAGAGAGCAGTTTGAGATTGAAGATTATCAAAGGGTTGCACGAGGAAGGACATGTGGGCCGTGATCGTACATTGCAGTTAATCTCTCAATCTTACTTTTGGCCGTCGATGAGGAAAGAGGTTGAAAGGTTTGTGGAGAGATGTCATATCTGTCAGGTTTCGAAGGGAACGGCTACGAATGCGGGGTTATATTTGCCATTACCCGTGCCTATTAAACCATGGGTTGATATTAGCGTGGATTTTGTTTTGTGTTTACCTAGAACTCAAAGGGGGAATGATTCTATATTTGTTGTGGTGGACAGGTTTTCGAAAATGGCACATTTTATTGCTTGTAAGAAGACGGCAGATGCTGTTCGTGTTGCTCAGTTATTTTTCAAGGAAATCTATCGTTTACATGGTTTGCCAGAATCTATTGTTTCTGACCGGGATACTAGAATTTTAAGCCATTTTTGGTTAAGTTTGTGGAAGATGGTTGGAACGAAGCTGAAATTTAGTAGTGCTTACCATCCGCAGACGGACGGACAGACCGAAGTTGTTAACAGATCGTTGGGAAATTTGTTGCGATGTCTTGTGAAGGATAATCTGAAGAGTTGGGACATGAAGTTATGCCAGGCAGAGTTTGCACATAATCATGCAGTAAATCGTAGTACGGGATTCAGCCCATTTCAGATTGTATATTCAAATTTACCCAGGGGACCGTTGGATTTGGCAGTAGTACCACAACCAAAGGGGACAGTTAAACTAGCTGCTGATTTTGTTGATGAATTAACTGAATGTCATAGAATCGTTCAGGAATGATTGAAGAGAGCAAATGAGAAATATAAGCAGACTGTAGACTTGAAGCGCCGAAATGCCAAATTTAACGAAGGAGATTTGGTGTATGCTGTGTTAACAAAGGATCGTTTTCCAGCAGGCGCTTATAACAAGTTGAAAGCCAGAAAAATTGGTCCAGTAGAAGTTGTGAAACGGATCAATGAGAATGCTTATAAGTTGAAGCTGCCGGAGGATGTATACACTTCTGACGTATTCAATGTTAAGCATCTTGCGCCATATTATGGAGATGGACAATCTGATGTGGAAGAATTTACAAATTCGAGGACGAATTTTTCTCAACCTGGGGAGGATGATGCAGCTCAGGCCAGAGATGTCATACGCGACTCAAGAGAAAGGCAAGTGATAAGTCGTACGCGACTCAAGTGGAAGCTAAGTCGTCCACGGCTTAAGCTGGAGGCGATAGATCGTCCACGACCGAAGGAACTACATAAAGAGGAGCTGCGAGTTAATGAGGAAGTGTTAAGTCGTCCACGACTTAACAAAGATCAGGGGAAAATGTTACGACTTAATGGGAGCCTAAGTCGTTCAGGGTTGATCAGCTATAAGTTGTTCACGACTCATCAAGAAGCAGAGGGAAGTCCAGTAGTTGAAAGCCTTAAGAAAGAAACGGGTTACGACTTAGTTGAGTCGAGGGAAGATGCCGCACTTTCAAAATGCCACGAGTTACGACTTATGATAAGTCGTTGAAGTGTTGAGTCGCCATATTCTATCAGTCGCATGACATATTGAGTCGTATGTCGTGTACTCTGTGTTGTTTTGTTGAGTCGAATGTCGTCTGTAATGTTGTGTCGTGTGCTGTTTGTATTTTCTTAAGTCATGAGTCGTAGGTCGTATACGACCTAAGTGTAGTAATATATGTATTGTGTTGTAACAATGAGTCGTGAGTCGTGTGTATCTGTTGAGTCGCTGCCGATGTATGTTAAGGCGGGTGAGTCGCTGTTGTGATGTAGTGGCTGTGAGTCGTGAATGTTGTGGTATGTTAGGTCGGTAACGACCTTGCCTAAGTCGTTTGCATTGTGTTCTGTTGTAAAGGGGTTGAGTCGCTTTGTGTTAAGTCGGTGCCGACTTAAGGTGGGTCGTAAGTCGTATACGGCTTAAGGGTCAGGGTGTAAACACTATAAATAGCGAGTGAGTTGTAACTTTTTGGAGGTTGATTTTTGAATAAAATTTCTTGTTGATTGCTGTGTGCTTTCATCTTAAATTGGTAGTTGAGTGTAATCTCCTATCACCACTTTCGGTTATTCGAGTGCGCTCGAATCAACGATTGTTAAAGCTGATTCGCGGAATCAAGTGCGCTTGATCAACGCTTGAAGAATTGAAGATCTTCTTTCATGGTATCGTGCGCGATCAACGTGTTAGAGATAGCTAGAATTCGGTATCTTCGGATCAACGAATTTGGGCATTTTGGTATTCATCAATCCACCGATTGCTACTTCCATCGTTATATCGATTTTCTGTTAACCCGCTACGTCAATAAATGAAGAGGGTTTAAATTGATATTTTAAGAACTTAAATTTTGATGTCTTTGAAATTGTTTTAAGATTTTAGAGAAAATAATAGTAGTATTATTTAAAAGTATTTATGAGTATTAATATTTTTAAACGAGTTTAGGATTTGTTCAAGTTCAAGGTTGCTCTTAGAATCAGCTAGTCAATTCAGGAACAAAATATTTTTATGATTAGGTAGTTCGAGTGGCTCGATGGGCAAGAGATGTGTTAAGGTTATAAGCACTTCTCATGAGCATTTCCCTTCGTAATAAGGGGTTGTGTTATTGTTAGGACCCATTTCCATAGTATCGTTTTTGTGATACTCAAGCTATGCATATATTTCTATATATTTTAAAGTAAATATTAGGGAATTGTTTTATAAAGTAAGTTCGTGATGCTTAATATGATTTTGTGAAGTATGTGATACCGCTTTGAAAATGATTTTTAATTTTAGTCCTGAAAGTATGATTTGGTATACAAAAGTTATATGTATATATTATTATATAAAATGGTTTGAAATAAAGCTTGGGTGTTTATTTTTGAAAGTTTCCTTCAAAGAAATTTTAGATAAAATGCATAGAAGTTTCATATAGAGTAGGTTTGGTAAATCAGATTTTGATGAGATCTTTGCGTATAAAAATGATTTATATGTATACCATGCAGGGAGCTCGAGTGGTAGTGGCATAGCCCCAATATTTATTAAACCTTTTCTTGTTTTTCCTTTAGAGTAAAGGGACATCTATAAATAAGTGAAACTTTGTTGAGTTATTTTGTTGACACGTGTATCATATGCATTAGGATAGTATGATAGATTCGTCAAGTTTGATGTGTTTGTTTACTAGTTTTCATTTGTTGGATCGAAATGGATCTTTCTTCGAATTCTGATAATCTAAAACATTCGGATCATTGTGGAATTTAAAGCTAAGAAATTTTGAAAAAATGTAAAGATGAATTTATATAACTCTTGAATTATGAAGGTAGTATGTTAAGATAGCTTTTAAATTGATGTTTCGAATTTTTGACTTTTCATCGAATGAAAGTTGATGCAATGTTGTTGCATACATATGTACACTTTTGTAACATACATTTGTACATATAATAAGTGATTTAATAAATTAAAATTGTTTAGTTAAAGTAAGTATACTTAAAGGATTTAAAAAGGTTACTAACTGGAGTAATAAAGTAAGGAAAAGACCTTTCATTCTTATTCTAAGTGTAAAGTGCTAAAGTACATGGATTTAAGTGTTCTTTTTAGTGACTTTAATGGCATGTACTTAAGAACATTGGTTTGCAAGGGTAGTGAAGGGCATTAGAATCATCTGACAAAGGGGTATTTGGTGTCTTTTGCCATTTTTTCTCAAGTTTATAAATACACATCACACCTTCACGAATTCATTTTTTCATTTCCACTTTCTTCCTTTTTTTACCTCTTCCATTCCTTTTTCCGCTTAAATTTATAAGTTAAACCATGTCAAAACACCTCCTTTCCTTCTTAAAATTCAAATACAACCTTGTAGTAACATATCTAACTCTAGCACTTACCCAAAGATGCAACCTTTTGTTTCCATTCTCCACTTTGGCCTTGGGCCGTGAGCTTTAAGTGGTTTGGGGAGGGTTTCATCAAGCCAAGCAAGGTGGAAGGAATGATCTTCTATGGATTCTAAGTCGCGGATGGTTATTGTAGCCTTTGATTTGTGTTAGTGCTTATTTTAAAGTAAGATATCTCACTTTAAGTTGTTATAAAATTGAAAAAATGTTGTAATAATTTAGTGCTAGATTATAATTTTGTATGTTTGTATTTGTGATGTATTTGTATATATATTTTTTGTTGATTCCCGCTTGAGAGAAGATGACATAAATACCATTGTGTTTTAGAGGACAAAAGAAAAGTGAATGGAAGTCGAAGTGTCTACGTTGTAAATAGATCGCTACGAAGCACTTCGAAGAATGGAAATTTAGTATGGGGATCCTGAATGATTCCTCGCATTGTTGATTTTTATTTACTTATATTATTAGTTATGTAAATGTTTATGTATACGGAAAGTAAATGTTTCTTAGTTATGGTTAACTACTTGTTGGTTTTATTGCAACATTGAAATCCCTTGCCCGCTTTTAAGCGATTTTCCTCTTTATTTTCAAAAGTGTTTTGAAATAGTTTCCGGACTTGACTTTTATTTTCAAACCTTTTTACAGAGTTATTAAAGTGGTTTAAATTATAGCAAGAAAGGGTTTAAAAGCTATTTGTTAACTCCTATTTCTGAAGCGACCTAAGACTTACGTGACTTAACGACCTAAAATTTAGGTGACTTAATGACCTAAAAGGTACTAACGACCTAAGGGTGTTAACGACCTAAAAGGTACTAATGACCTAAGGGTGCTAACGACCTAAAAAGTGGGCGACCTAACTACAGCAGCGACCTAAGATCACAAAGCATCCCGCGACCTAATATCACAAAGCACTCCACGACCTAAGGTCTTTAGCGACCTAGTGCTTTCAGTGACCTATGAAGTGCCGCGTCCTAACAACTTAAGGATTTCACAACCTGACGACTTAAGAGGATCAGCGACCTAAAGGTTCCTGTAGCTTCACGACCTAAAGCATATACGACCTAAGTAATGCCATAGCCTACCGACCTAAGAGCAAAGTGGTCTTAGCAACCTAAATCTCGAACGACTCACGACCTATAATAGGTCGCACGCGACCTATTAATTTGCTCAGAAGAGAACCAAATGCAATCAAGATAAGTCGAATCCCATCTCTTAGGTCGCTGCCGACCTAGTGACTTATTCAGTGCAAGTTCTAATATTGCTAATACAAGTGATTCCTTATGTCGTGGCCAACCTATGACCTACGAACTACCTTAGGTCGTGCGCGACCTAAGACTTGGAGATTGAACTTCGCCCAGAACCACTCCTATAAATACAGCCCAAACTCCAACTAGCGGGGGGACTTTTTGGCCAATCTCTTCAAGCGCCGATATTCTGCTGAATTCTCGACTCACTCAACACTTCAAGTAAACATCAAGGACACTACTACGATCTCCAAAAGAAAATCTACATCATTCAACATGAATTCGGAATATTATTCTCCATCAAAGTTTGATCTACTAGTCTAAAGTGTGTTGTAATTGAAGGTTATTGTAAAGTTGTAATTAATTCAGGAATAAAGTGAATTAAAGTGGACGTAGGCTTACCCTAAGCCGAACTACTATAAAAACTGTTGTCTTTTCTGCTTTCTCTGTGATTTCTCTACTTGTTTTAGTTCCCGTGTTCACGGATGGTGCTTTCACTCAACTTCAATTTACACCGGGGTGTTAGCGTCAGATTTTCACGTTAACATTTTTGGTGCTTTCACTGAGAACCCAACTCAGGAAACTTCCACTATTGCTCCACGAAGGATTGTTGAAAGGATTTCTTTTAAAACCAGAAGTTTGTTGGAAATAATGGATCCTAGGAGAAAACGAAGTTCTGTAAGATCCGATAATGTTCAAGAGAATACTGCTACCTCTCCTCCTTCAAGTCAAGCAGCTCCAACTGTTGGAGTTACATGGGCAGAGTTGGACGCCGTAGTTTTGGGATTGAATCAGCAATTGAATGCTCAGAATGCGCAATTGGAAGCCCAGAATGCCCTGATCTTGAGTAAATTGAATGATCTACTTGGGGCAAACCGTCAACCGGTAATAATGATGGGAACCCTACTGTGGGAGCTCAGGATGTTGAAGGAAACATTTCTCAAAGAGCTGCAGACCCTGTAGAAAGGACTCCTCTTCAAGCTGGAGGATCAGGGCCGCAGCCGACCCTCCGTGAACGATTGTCAAGGCAGATTCATAGAGAGTGGCCGATGTGTGCCCTCCAGAGCCTCTAAATGATGAAGAGTATTTTTCGGGTATGGTTCGTCAAATCATGAAGGAAAGTATGTGAAGAGATGAAGATGAGAAAGAGTGGGGATTTGCTCCAAGCAAAACTCCATTCACTGAAAGGATTTTGAAGGCAGAATTCCCAAGGAAATTCGTTCCCCCTACTATCCCGGCTTACAAGGGGACAAGTGATCCAAACGAGTTTCTGTATAAATACGACTGTCATATGACAGGTGCCAGGGCATCTGATGAAATTAAATGCCGATACTTCCCGGTTTATCTAGAAGGTGTAGCTCTATTGTGTTTTACGAAGCTGCCGGTCAGGTCCATCGATCAATTCTCCGATTTGACCAGGAAGTTCAAGGAGCAATTTCGATTGTATGCTTCTAAAGCAAAGGACATAATGTCGCTGTCAAGTCTAGAGCAAAATCCGGGAGAATCTATCAGGTCGTTCTTGAATCGCTTTAACGTAGCATTGGCTGAGGTAGATAATGTTGAGCCACGCATGGTCCTGACATACTTGATGAGGGCGATTGGCAAATCGAGTGAATTTGGAAAATGGTTGAAAATGAAAGAACCAAACTCACTTGACAAATTCTACAAGAAAGCGGATGAATTCATGCGCTTGGAAAGCCTTCAAACACCGGCTAAAGTGGTATCAGCAGAAGCCGGGAACAATGGCGCTCCTTTGAACAAGAAAGAGCCTAGCACTCAGAAAAGGGGAAACGGTGGTGGAAAGAAACAAGGAGACGCTAAGAAAGGCCGTTCTTTCAATTTCACGCCCTTGACTGATACCCCTGAAAACATCTACTTTGCAACCAAAGATGATGTCAATTATCCGACACCACCTAAAATGAGAGTTGCGGTTAAGATGGAAAAAAGTGGAAGGTTCTGCCGGTTCCACAACCAGCCCGGCCATGACACCAACGAACGCCGCTAGTTGAAAGAGGTAATTGAACAACTCTTGAAGGAAAACAAACTCCAGTAGTATGTGAAAAGGAACAGAAATGCCCTAGCTTCATCAACTCAAGGACAGCAAGTTCCCGCTCACCGTCCTGGCTCAAGTGAGAAGGCCGTGGAACATGAATCAGAAAGGCCTGTCATCAATATAATAACTGGAGGACCTCACCTAGCAGGTAAAAGCTGGGGCGAGATGGAAAGGTATGCCCGGGCCTTGAAGCATGTACCAGCTGAAGAGAATGTTTTTGTTTTAGAGAATGATGCGCCTTTAAAGCAACAAAAGACTTCCACATATGATATTGTGTTCAGTGCCAGGGATTCTTTGGGTATCGAGGCTCCGACCATAGATCCTTTGGTCATATCCACTATTATTGGGCCGGCAACTATGAGAAGAGTTCTAGTTGATTGTGGAGCTTCATGCAACATCCTCTTCAAGAAGACCTTTGATCAAATGAAAATTCCAATGGCTGACGTTCAAGCTTCTTCACTGAAGATCGCTGGGTTTGCTGGAGAACCCAAACAGCCGATTGGGACCATAGATTTGTTTGTAGAACTCGGAAAGGGACTGAGGAAGGTGGCTCGAAAGCTAACCTTTATAATTGTTGAAGAATTCTCTGCCTACAATGCCTTTTTAGGCCGACCAACTCTTGCTGCATTCAAACCCGTTCTTGCCCCATGGTGTCTGACTCTAAAATTCCCCACAGATAATGGAGTTGGTGTGATTAAGGGAGACCAAGAAGCGGGGCGAGAATGTTACTTTGCAGAGTTACGAGAATCAAGGACAAGAGAAATGGGAAAAGGTGCGACGGCTCCAGTCCGCACCAAGGAACCGACCTTGTAGCAATTACAGGGTGGACCCTGCACTGGCGAATGTAGTGGCGCACGAAGAGAGATGGATCCAAGGAAAGCCAGTGCAGGGGAGAATAGGGTAGTACCGGTAGAGGTAACAGTGTCGGTGCCCGTTGATCCAAAGGACCCAAACAAAGTACTTAATGTGGGTTCGCAGCTTAACACCACAGTTTAGAATGTTCTGATTTCATTTTTGAAGGCTAATTTGGATGTATTCGCTTGGACTCATGCTGACATGTGCGGAATATCCCCAGAGGTTGCAGTACATAATCTGAACATTGATCCAAAGTTTACACCTGTGAAACAGAAAAGAAGAAGTCAGGGTCCTGAGAGAACAGCAACGTTAAAAGAAGAAGTGGATCGGCTCATAGGGAACGGGTTCATTAGAGAATCTACTTATCCAAATTGGGTCTCAAATCCAGTGCTGGTTAAGAAAGCTAACCGAAAGTGGAGAGTGTGCATTGATTTTTCAGATCTGAACAAAGCCTGCCCCAAAGACTGTTTCCCGCTGCCCAGGATCGATCAGTTGGTGGATGGCACGGCAGGACATGAATTGTTATCTTTTATGGATGCATACTCCGGATATAACCAGATTATGATGCATGAGCCAGATCAAGAGGATACGAGCTTCATCACGGATGTTGGACTCTATTGCTACAAGGTCATGCCTTTTGGACTCAAGAATGCAGGGGCAACTTACCAAAGGCTTGTTAATGCCATGTTTAAACCACAGATTGGTAAGACAATGGAAGTTTATGTTGATGACATGCTAGTAAAGTCTAAGAAAGCGGTGGACCATATGGATCACTTGGCAGAAATGTTTGCAGTACTCCGCAAGTACAGAGTGAAGCTTAATCCCCTGAAATGTTCATTTGGAGTGGAGTCCGGAAAGTTTTTGGGTTTCATTGTGAGCGCTAGGGGCATTGAAGCCAATCCAGCTCAGATCACTGCCCTAAGAGAGATCAAGGCTCCTAGAACGAAGAAGGAATTGCAAAGTCTCAATGGAAAGGTTGCGGCCTTGAGTCAGTTCATTTCCAAAGCTACTGACAAATGCATTCCATTCTTCGATGCTCTGAAGAAAGGAAGGAAAAACTTTGAGTGGACTCTTGAATGTCAGAAAGCATTTGATGAGTTGGTTCGTCATATGGAAGTGCCTCCGATACTTTCAAAGCCTGATAGTGGTGAAGATCTCTTCGTATATTTGGCAATTTCGTCTCATGCTCTCAGTGCAGTGTTGGTACGGGAAGATGCAAGGATTCAACGCCCTGTTTATTATATCAGCAAAAGATTCACTGGGGCAGAGATGAACTATTCAAGATTAGAAAAGCTCGCCTATTGTCTGTTGGTCGCATCAAGAAAGTTGAGGCCATATTTCCAAGCTCATCCCATCAAAGTCCTCACTGATCAACCTCTAAAGCAAGTCCTATTCCGTCCAGAGACTTCGGGCCGTCTTTTGAAATGGAATATTGAACTCAGTCAATATGACATCACTTACCATCCCCGAAAAGCAATCAATGGACAAGCTTTGGCAGATTTCATTGCAGAATGTATGGAAAGGGGTGATAGTGAGGAAGAAGTCACTGATAGCGTCCCAATCCAATGGAAATTGTATGTCGATGGCGCAAGGAATGATTACTGTTCTAGAGCCGGGGTTGTCCTTGAAACCCCAGAAGGGCGATCGCTATGTTATGCATTGAGACTAGAATTCCCTTCGACAAATAATGAAGCTGAATACGAAGATCTCATCGCTGGTTTAAAGATCGCTAAAGAACTAAACATCAAGGCATTGCATATCTTCAGTGATTCTCAGCTTATTGTTTGCCAACTCAAGAAGGAATTTCAAGCTAAAGGAGGGAATTTACCAGCCTATTTATCAAAGGCCTGGGAGCTCCTTCAAGATTTTGACCGTTATTCAGTAAACCATATCCCCCGAGAAGAAAATATGAAGGCGGATTCTCTCGCGAAGTATTCAAGCACTGGTGAAGCTCAACTGTTGGGGTTAGTTCCTGTCGAAGTCTTGTCGGCTCCAAGCACAGACGAAATGGATGTTGATTGGATTATGAATGTATCCCAAGAGCAAGAATCATGGATGACTCCGATACTTGAATATCTACTCAATGGTTCTCTGCCAGAAAATTCAAAAGAACGACAAAAGCTGATGAGGAAAGCCTCCAGATATATAGTTCAAGATGGTCGCTTGTATAGACGAGGATTTTCAATGCCGTTACTCAGATGTGTAACAAAGGAAGAAGCTAAGACAATTCTAACTGAAGTACACGGAGGGGAATGTGGGGATCATACAGGTGGTCAAACTTTAGCAAAGAAAATCCTCCGTTATGGATACTTTTGGCCAGAAATTAATCGGGATGCTGCTGACTATTCCCGGAAGTGTGATAAATGCCAGAGATTCGCTAAAATTCCTAGAGCACCTTCCACTGAGCTAACACAAATGGTCAGTCCATGGCCGTTTGCCATCTGGGGAATATATCTCATTGGGCCTTTGCCGACTGCCGAATCAAGGATTAAATATGCTATCATTGCTGTTGATTATTTTACTAAATGGGCTGAGGCCGAACCATTGGCCACTATTAACTCTAAGAAAATGATAAGTTTTGTGACTAAAAATATCATTTGCAGGTATGGTGTGCCTCAGAAGATAATCACAGACAATGGTACTCGGTTTGAAAGTGAGGAGTACCAAGATTTTTGCAAACGATTCAAGATCCGAAAAAGCTTCTCAGCAGTAGCTCATCCACAGGCAAACGGGCAAGTGGAAGCAGTAAACAAAATAATCAAATCAACCATCAAAAAGAAGCTGGAAAAAGCGAAAGGAGGTTGGGTCGACAAGTTACCGCTTGCACTATGGGCATACAGAACCACACATAAAACTGCGACTGGGCATACTCCGTTTTCATTGGCATACAGATCAGAAGCGATGGTTCCAATGGAAACTGAAATCCCCTCACACAGAAGGATCCATTTTGATCAAGATGAGAATGAAAAACTGCAACTAGAAGCACTTGACCTCCTTGATGAAAGAAGAGAAGATGCTAGGCTTAGAATTGCAGCTCATCAACAAAGGATAGCCAGGCACTTTAATTCCAAAGTTCGTCAGCGCAACTTTGAAGTTGGGGACCTAGTTCTGAAAAGAATCATGACAGCTACAGGTGTGTTTGGGCCAAACTGGGAAGGACCATATGTTATTGGCGCAAAGCTTCTTGATGGCACATTCAAACTCACAACTGTCGAAGGAGAACCAATCCCAAGAGCTTGGAACATCAATCTTTTGCGTCCCTATTTTACTTGAAAACATTGCTGAAATGTTGTAAAAGAATTATGAATATATGATTCTTGTATTGAAAGCAGTTGTAAAGCAAGTGAATAATGAAAAGCTATAAAGTGGATGTAGGCCCAACTTTTGGCCGAACCACTATAAATCTTGTGTTCTCTACTATTATAAACTGCTTTGTTTTATTTCGACATATAAAATACGTTAACTGTGTTACTAAAATGTCGATTTAATAATGCAGGCCACAAAGACAAAGCTTACCCATCACAAGACTAAGAGATCTCCGACATCATTCAGCAAGAAAACACTAAGCCATTCAAAATTTCCACACTCAAATCCTACAAAAGAAGTGCTTCGAACAAAAGTTAGCAATGTGGATGGAAGTGGACCATTTCTAACTAACTGCAAATGTTTGAACAAACAAACAACCAGTTAAATAGCCAGTGTCTACCACCACCAACTCGCTTAACTATGAAGTATATTTCTTTGGATAAGGGAAATTATTGGCAACTAAAAAGTTATGACACTTGCATAAGACAACGGGGATCGCCAACATAAATAGATGGCAAAGAGACATGGGCGAGCAAGCATCAATCAGCAAAAGACCTCTTTGGAGGCACAAGCCCTCTTCGAAGGCATAACTCTTCGGAGGATAAAGACCTCGAGCGGGCCTAGCCCGAAAAAGAGAGATCTTTCTCAATACAAAGTTGCGGAATGATCGGTCGATACACTCCCGTGAATCCGTCCAACCAAGAGAAAGAAACTCCAAACTTTCAGGCAAAAGCCCTACTCAGAGGCACACGTTTCACCTAGATTGAAATAAAACTTCCAGGTGTTGAAACGTGAAAAGCCCTCTTCGGAGGCCCATTTCACCACAGTTGAAATGCTAAAAGACCTCGAGCGGGCCAACCAGAAAAAGAGAGATCTTTCTCGATACAAAGTTGCGGAATGATCGGTCGATACACTCCCGTGAATCCGTCCAACCGAGAGAAAGAAACTCCAAACTTCCAGGCAGTAACCCTACTCAGAGGCACACATTTCATCGTAATCGGTCGATACACTCCCGTGAAATGAAATGTGAAAAGCCCTCTTCGGAGGCCCGCTTCCCAGCGAACAGGGAAAAATAAAAGCCTCTCCCAAGGGGCAGAAACAAAAAAGACCTCTTCCCAGAGGCACAACAAAACAAAAAGGCCTCTTCCCAGAGGCAGAAATGAAAAGAACTCCTCCCGGAGGCACAATCGAACAGAAAGACCTCTTCGGAGGCACACGTTTCACCGAGATTGAAATAAAACTTCCAAGTGTTGAAACGTGATAAAGCCCTCCTCAGAGGTGCAACTTTTCAAAGAAGCATTTCGTCAGAAACGCAAAGCAAAAATCAGAAAGCCCTTTACCGAGGCGTAAAAAAAAAAGAAGAAGAAGCCCTCTTCAAAGGCACACTTTAACTCTCAAAGGAAGAATGCTTCACCGATTCTGGAAAATATTCTTCCTCAAAAAGAAGTTAAAGTATCCTTCAGTGGCCCACTTTACCACATAGAAGAATTCACTTGGTAAAATGTGTGTATGCACAAAAGAAAAAGTGATATCTTCGAAGGATGAAGCGTAAAACTTATATGGAGGGAGCTGTACTCTATTTTTAACGAAATAATATTCCTCCAAGTATGGAATAATTATTCTCCAGAAAATAAAAGTACAATTCCCTCAAAGTATAAAATATTGCAACAAGCTTATGGTATAGGGGCAACATGGTATAGCTACAAACAACATGGTATAACTATATTGGTAAAATTACGCTCGAACAACATACCACAAGCTCGCTGCAATATCATGTAAAGAAACTTGTACGAAAATGAATAATAAATGCATTCTCATATACAGATAGAAGTTTGTATAAAGAAAAAGAATCATTTTATTCAACACTGTTAAAATTTTGTACAGGTATAGGTTTCAAAATAAAAAGAAAAAGAAAAGCGTAGGCCGGTACTCGCACAATCTCCGGCCAGTACATGCAAAAAGCAAAACGTAAAGACAACTCGAAACAGGACCCCTTATTTCTTCTTGCCACCGCCCTTAGAGCCTTCACCCGACCTGATAGGCAGCTTTTCAGGACGGCTTGGGAGAGTCGGGGATAAAGGAGAAAGGGTTGCTTCCAGATCAACTTTCGTTTCCTCTTCAGAAATAAGAATGCCTTTTCTTCTCTTCTTCGAAGTGGCACGCTTCCTCCTTCTCCTTGAAGAAGAATCACTTCCCGGAGTTACAAGAGCAGATAATTTTATGTTATCAGAAGTGGTTCGCTCCGGAGACTCGTTGCCTTCTCCAAGCCCTTCTTCCCCGTGTTCTTGAGAAGCAATAGGATCATCTAGGCCATAAAGAGCTTCTATTTGCTCCTCTTGCGACCCGGGTTGAGAGGCGGACGGAGGAGTGACCTGGAGAACCGAAGGAGGAATAATTGGAGGAGGGGAAGCTTGAACAATGCTCGGTGCTTTCTCTACAGGAGAAAAGAAGTTAAAGTCAGTAAAGAGAGGAGATAAAGGTTCATTGAGGTTCAGAAAATAGTCGAGAAGCTCATCGAACTCATAAGAAGCAAATGAGCAGTCTACTTGAGCAAGATTGACAGTAGAATTACCTGGAGAAGTCGGCTTGCTGATATCAACCTCATAAGCCTGTGCTTCGGCACTCTCTTCGCCTTCATCTCCACCCTGTATACTTGTGATCTCAGTTGTAACTTTAGCCAGGGATGGAGAATGAGAACTAGAGCCGACAATGTCGATTTCGGCCGAAGGTGAAGGCTGGACTGGAATAGTTGAAGTAGTTTTTCCTAACCGTTCCCCTTCTGCCATTTCAGCTCTTAATTTTGCAAGTTGTTCCTTTCCTTTGGCAAGAGCAGCGCGAGCATCATCATCCAAGTAATGCTCCTCAAGAGCTGATTCGGCATAGCCAACACCTTTACCGCCAAGCATGTCAAGTGCAGCCTCCCACACTTCAGCCAGTGTAACTTCATATATGGGGCCTAGAAAGGAGAGACTACCGTGCCCCAAGATGCTGTGTAGGTAAAAGTCAAACAGTGTCGAGCTGATGTTGGTCTTCGTTGCCTCATGAGATTCTTCAGCTGCAATTTTACCAGCAACGGCCTCATCGCGCTCTCTTTCAGTCTTGGAAAGTTGAAGCTTTAGCATTTGAATTTCATCCTCCTGAGAGTTGACTTTCTCCTGTAACTCTGTAACCTCAGCACGATACCTTCCCGCTGTTTTCTTCTCAGCTTCAAGTTTTGCCTCGGCATGTCGCTGAGCTGTGTGAACATCGCGAACTTGCTTTTGAAGTACTTCTTCTTTTTGAGTATATGTAGTAGAAGAAGTAGCAAGCTCTTGTTTAAGTTCCTCAACTTTCGCCTCAAGCTCCTCATTGTAAGTAGTGATGCTACTCATTTTGGTATCGTACTGCTCGAGAACCTTCTTCCATTCGGCCTTATCATTCTCCATAGTAAGCATGGCCTCTATATTTGCACGGTTGACCCTTTGAGGCTCGTCAACAAGCTTTTGCCAGTTCGACATCCTTTCAATATCAAGCCTGACGGCATCGACATTTCGCAGCATGGCAGGCTTGTCGATAGGGACCAAGTCAAGATCGAACCGCGCTCCCTTCAGGCACCAGTGCGGGAACCGCCTTTTCAAGGTAGCCGGGCCTGATCCAACTTGGAATTTAGGCCTGCTGATTATTGTTTGAATGTCTGTCTTCCCGAGAGCAGGAGAGCCAGATGGAATGTCAAGTGAGACAGGGGCAGTGACCTTTTCAGGAGTTGTAGAAGTATGCTTCTCACCGTGTCGACCATGCTTGCTTAGGTCCTCAACCATATGGCTTTTCCCCGGTCATCATAGGATTTTCTCTTGTGGGAATCATCACCTTTATGGGAAGAATCATGGTGCTCCTCCCTTTCTTTTCTCTCATAACGCTCTTCTTGAGCCCTTCTCTCCTGAGCCTTTCGAGTGGCTCTCTCTTCATCGGTTTCTTTGTAAACAGGAAGGTAGCGCCTATAATCATATTGACTACGCCTCCCGTAGCGCTGAAAGTCGTCATAGTAGGAACCGCTGCGTCCCATCGGAGAATCTGAAATAAAAAAAAAAGACAACTCTTAAAAGTCTTCAGAGAAAAGAAGTGTAACTGTAGAATCTTCAAAGTACAAAGAGTTAGGAGCATAAAAGTGCCGAAAAATTCTAAGTGTGTGTAATGTGCAAACTACGTGCGTCAAACTACGAAGCACTCTTCGATCGAGGAGGAATCGTGGGGGTAGTAGTTAACGTCAACTCTTGAGTCGACGGAGTCTGTTGCAGAGTAGAAGTTGCCTCAACTACTGAAGAAGAAACCCTGGTGGTAACGGGGTCGTCTTTAAAGAGCTCCTGTGAAGTGACAAACAGGTCGCTCAACCCTTCGAAAGTGTCGTCTCCACTCTATTTGACAGGGCTTGTTTTCCCAGCTTCTTCGTCACCAGACTTCTTTGAATGTGGAGGAGATTCCTGAGGCTCTTCTTCTTCAATGACCGGGGCAAGTTTGCCAGATGACCCCGCGACATCAACAGAAGTGGAGCACTTCGCTAGAGAAGCCTCAGAGGCAGGTTCTTTGGGTATGGGTGCATCGGTAGAAACTGGGGCATCCAATGCTTGGGCTGGGGAGTCTAGGACTTCATGAGGGTGTGTAGAGAGAGAGGTATGCAAAAGTCCATACTGATGCAAAAATTCGTCTTTCAACAGAAATTGAATGCTTCTCTCCTCAACTGGCACGGCCATAAGCCTCTCAAAAGTTGGTTTATGACTGGAATCCCTAGAAGGAGGAGGAAGCGCTGAAAAGTAAAAGGCGAAGTTAACATTTGACAACTCAGGCTATGAAAAGCTCGGAGGAAAACATCAGGAACAAAGATAACTGCTCTTATTTCCTACTCTCCAGATAGCATAGAATCCCGGAGGACAGCGAACGAAGAAAAATTGACTTAGAAAACCGTAAGCACTTTCGGGAAGGCCGATTATTAGTTTACGGTTCCTAGCGCTTCTCACAAGAATGATGGAGGGATGGTCTTTATTTTGGCAAACATGCACAAATAGCAAACTTCATCAAAACTCGGAAGGCGATCCAGCGTCCTTCTGAATAGCACACATAACCCCATCAGAACAGCATAGCCATTGGGGTGCAGCTGGAAGGGGGAGATAGCTAGTCGGAGAAGAAGCCGTTGAAGAAAGTCGTTAAAAGGAGGGATAGCTCCACTCGTGCACATTTGATGATTAACTGCTACAAAACCATGAGGTGGTATATCGGCAGTATCGCTTCTCTCAGGAAGAATGGCATCTGCTTCAGCAATGCCAAACAGAGCGCATAGTTGGTGGAAAACTTTGTATGTTAGTGTGGTTGAAATTCTCTCTGGAGGATTAACCAATGGAGTAGCAATTGGGAAAGTCTCTTCAGCTGATTCTGTTTCTCCTTGTTGAGAAGTCATTATATACAAGGAACTAGACATTCAAATAAGAAGGTGCACGTTTCCTAAAAAGTGTGAAATGTTGTACAGAACTAACAAAAACAGAAAGCAAACATAACTGAAATTAAACTAGTTGACAATTGGTCGACTATGAGATTTCAGGACTTGTTAATATAAAATTCAAGTGTAGTGTTAATGCGAACGAATCAGCTTTAATTGGATATTTTAGTTTTGCTTTAATACTTCACTTGAATTCATTGGTTCGCGGCATTTCGTTCACACAGTTCATTTAAGTTGATTGCTCTTTATCGACTAATCTGTCGTTCGATGTGGGCAGTCAATGACAGTATATTTGTCCCAATTTTCTGCAAATATTATGTTTAACAGGTTATTAGCATTAGAGATAATCTATAAAGCAGTTCGAGTAGAGAAGTTCAAGTCGAGCATTCAAATTGAAATTATGCTTCAAGACAGGTCGTAGAGCATATGAAAGAAAAGGCCTCAAGACAAAGAGAGCGAATCATTTAACTCTTAACTCGGTCGCGACCTAAACCCTATGCCGCAAGAGAATTAAGCCGTTAATTCAAAAGGTCGCAACCTAATCCAGCAGTTCAAAACAATAGGCATTCGTCAAAGTCCTAGGTCGTCTGGCGACCTAACATAGGTCAGGGGATCTTAAGTCGCGCTATGCAAAATAAAAAGGTTCAAGGCAATTAAACTTCGTCCGAAGTCTCAACTCGTCCACGACCTAATGTCCATGCCACAGAAAAAGGAAATTAAGCCGTGAATTCCTTAGGTCGTTGTGTTGCCGTTTAAACAAGTCAAGTCCTAAGTCTTAGGTCGTGAGAATCCCAGCACGACCTAAGTTTTAGGTCGCCTAGATCTGTTGAGTCGCTAACTTCCTCCTCACGCAATCCATCTCGTCAAACTGCAACCCGATAACCCATTACCAACTGCACATAGAAATTCATCGTCCTCCTCATGAAATTCACCATCCCTTCATACCACCTGATCACTTCAAAAACAATGCAAAACATCCCCGATCCATCATAAATTCAACACATTGTCGTGCCTTCTTAAATCAGTCAAACGGCGATCAAAAGTCGACCGTAATAATCATTCAAAATGAAGCACGACACATGGAATTGAACTACGGTTGGAAAATAAGGATTCATGATTCAATGGTGATTATGGTGGGATGGGGACCAGATTCACTTACGAGATATAATGGTAAAGATGAATCGAAGGCTGAATGGGTTGAATTTGTCTTTGGAAGCTTGAAAATTCGTCAATGGCGGTGGGAGATCGGAGCAGTAGAGTGAGGAAGAGTTAGCGACCTAGCAAATTTATATGGGACAAAAAGGGGAAGACGAATAGGCACGCGACTTAGTACAAGTCTTAGGTCGCTCATGACCTAGCTCGGACAGATCGAAGCACACGACCTATGGCATAGGCCTGTACTTCGAGGGGCAAGTGTTAACTCCTATTTCTGAAGCGACCTAAGACTTACGTGACTTAACGACCTAAAACTTAGGTGAATTAACGACCTAAAAGGTACTAACGACCTAAGGGTGTTAACGACCTAAAAGGTACTAACGACCAAAGGGTGCTAACGACCTAAAAAATGGGCGACCTAACTACAGCAGCGACCTAAGATCACAAAGCATCCCGCGACCTAATATCACAAAGCACTCCGCGACCTAAGGTCTTTAGGGACCTAGTGCTTTCAGCGACCTATGAAGTGCCGCGACCTAACAACTTAAGGATTTCACAACCTGACGACTTAAGAGGATCAGTGACCTAAAGGTTCCTGTAGCTTCACGACCTAAAGCATATACGACCTAAGTAATGCCATAGCCTACCGACCTAAGAGCAATGTGGTCTCAGCAACCTAAATCCCGAACGACTCATGACCTATAATAGTTCGCATGCGACCTATTAATTTGCTCAGAAGAGAACCAAATGCAATCAAGATAAGTCGAATCCCATCTCTTAGGTCGTTGCCGACCTAGTGACTTATTCAGGGCAAGTTCTAATATAGCTAATACAAGTGATTCCTTATGTCATGGCCGACCTATGACCTACGACCTACCTTAGGTCGTGCGCGACCTAAGACTTGGAGATTGAACTTCGCCCAGAACCACTCCTATAAATACAGACCTAACTCCAACTAGCTGGGGGACTTTTTGGCCAATCTCTTCAAGCGTCGATATTCTGCTGAATTCTTGACTCACTCAACACTTCAAGTACTCCAAACACCAAGGACACTACTACGATCTCCAAGAGAAAATCTACATCATTCAACATGAATTCGAAAGATTATTCTCCATCAAAGTTTGATCTACTAGTCTAAAGTGTGTTGTAATTGAAGGTTATTGTAAAGTTGTAATTAATTCAGCAATAAAGTGAATTAAAGTGGATGTAGGCTTACCCTAAGCCGAACCACAATAAAAACTGTTGTCTTTTCTGCTTTCTCTGTGATTTCTCTACTTGTTTTAGTTCCCGTGTTCACGGGTGGTGCTTTCACTCAACTTCAATTTACACCGGGGTGTTAGCGTCAGATTTTCACGTTAACACTATTTTTATTTACAAAACAAGTTTTAAAAAGTTATGATCTTTATAGCGAAAGTCACTATAGATGCGGTTTGGAAATTGATGATTTCTGTAAAGTAAAAAGAGTTGTCTATTTTAGCACATAATTGACTTCCGACTACATATTTGAAAAGGAAATATTTTAAACCGTGGTTTGATTTATCAAAATTTATAAGAAGGAATTATATTGAAAACCTTATCTTTTGGAAGAAAAAATAGAGCTTTAGGTTTTAGTTATTTTTGGCTCTTAAATTATTTTTAGAGTTTTTATCCAAAAATTGTATTTCAAGGGTAAATGTGTGTTTAAAATTTTAGTATTTTATTTTTCTGAAAAGTAAGAAAGATTTTTGTTAAATATTTGATTTCGAAGGCTACATGTTTAACGTAAGGAAGACAAATAGAGTTATAATATATGGATTTAGTGGTGAACTAAGATCGACGACGCGATAAATATAAGCGATAATAAGGAAAAAGCTGTTTTAGCCTTGGAATTTCTATTTTCATACTTTGTGGTGACACATGTTTAACGTTGGGAAGACAAATAGAGTTAGAATATATGGATTTAGTGGTGAATTAAGATCGGCGATGCGATAATTATAAGCGATAATAAGGAAAAAGCTGTTTTAACCTTGGAATTTCTATTTTCATATTTTGTCGGTGACGCGCACGAGCATATTTTTAGAATTAATTTCGTTTTAAAGCTTGAAAGTTGTCTTTCTTATGCGTTTTGCATGGAAAATTTGGAGTACATCCGGACAACAAGGAAATTTCCACTGTATTACGGAATAAGAATATTATAGAGTGGCATGAATGTTAAATTCACCACCTAAGTTCCTTTTTCAAGCATAAGAGTAAAGTTTAGGAAGCGGGTTTTCGACGCTTTAGATTTTTGATAGTAGGAATTGAATGCAAAAGTGGTTTCTTCATACTTTTATTCGTAGGAATATAGATTTTTGGTTGAAAAGATTTTTCGAAAAGTTACATATATAAAGAACTGCCAATATCTATATAAATTGTTTGCATCATATTTTTCAAAAATGTTTTCAAAGAAACACATTCATATAGCAGGATATGATTTTAAATCATTCTTCATACATATTTTCTATATGGTGATACGGTAATACACTTTGCACTTATACACGTTGGTTGCAAAATTGGTTGTACACTCATTGTTTATGTAGTTTAGGATAATTATGGGCCAAAACCCTAACTTAGTCATTGGTGAATTTTCAGGGATGGAATTCTTTTTTAATGGGGGAAAAAATATAACACCCCATCATTTGTCGTTAGTTAGTTAGTTAATTAGTTAATTGGGCTCCAAAAATGAAATTTGTGCAAATGATGGAATTTAACCATGAAACTTGCACCATTGCATTTGTGGAAAAATTCTGAGCAACATCATATTTGGAGTTATGCTATCGGAGTCCAAACGAATAAGTTATGGACGAAAAATGAATTCGAAATGGAAATAATTCGAATAGAAAAATTAACGTTTTATATTAATTTATCTAGGCACACAAGTCGAATAGCCACTATGAGCGGTTGACCCCTTGTTAGGGACCAGTCGACCCCTCCCTGTGTAGCGGCTAGGGTTAGCCTTGGCCCAACGACTCAGATTTAATATATTACAATCTAATGGTTCTGGTTGATTGTAGCGCCCTTAAATCCAGGCCTAACCCTTCCTTCTCTTCTCATATTTTACTAAGGGTAGTAACGAAACTCAGCCATTTCTTCTTCCCCACTATCTTTCTAAACTATAAAAATAAGATATTTATATCTATATTCATATAAATTAGAGAAAAATGGAAATCTAATAAAAAGGAGAAGAGAATCAACTATACGCGTATTTGAGGTAATTTATATATTTATATATATATTTATATCTATTTTCTCTCCCAGTTCAAAATCTCTTCTCATATTTGTAATTCTAATGTATTTATATGTCCTTTTTATACATATTCCTTGGATTAAAAAGGATTTTGAGATGAATTTAAGATTCTACTTCAGATCTTGATATTTGGATCGCTTTTAAAGGTGAGTAGAAATTTTTTATATTGTTTATGATTTTATACCTATTCCGTTGTCACGTGTTTGATTTTTATGCCTAAATTCATTTTATTCGTGAATTATAGGCTTAAATTAGTGTAGAAAACTATTGCCTACATATTCTTGTTTTAGGCCCAATTTGAAATATTTTTAAACCTACATCTGGAAATCAACCCCAAAGATTTTAGAATTTGAATGTTGTATATTTTTATTCTAGATCCGAAGTTGGATGTAAAATAGGATTTTTGAATTATAGCCGAATTTGTGTTATGTTGTAGATTTTTCATAGTTTAATTTGTAGGTTGAACAACTATTCGATTTACATAAATTTGCCTACTTTTTCTCTTTTCATTCGAGGAATAGCTACAAAAAAGGAAAAGATGTATAAATTACAAATTTATTCTTTGTAGTGTACACTGTTATTCCAAATAAAAAGAAATTATTCATTCCTTGTATTTCAAACGGAGTCAATCTTTCCTTTTTGTGTTAAACTAATTTATGAAAATCAAAGCGTAAAATCTTCGTAAGGAATTTAATTCTAGCACATTAAATATTAAAAGTATATTCTAGTTAGATATTATGATTATAATATGTTTGGATAGGAATAAGTAGTTCTATTAGGTAATATATATGTGGTTATTGCGATAATAAAGAAGAACAACATTTATTCGTGCATTATTATGCATAACATCGTTAGTTATTATTATATTTAGAGAAGCAAATAGGTAGAACTAGTAAATGTAGTAATTCCTATTAACGAGCAATAAATTAGGAATTACTAATAATTAATAGGAAATAAAAGACTGATAGTCCAGTTAATGGGCAATTAATGGAAATGAATTTTAAAGTTACACTCAATAGGAACAAATGGAATAATGGGACTAATAAAAATGGAATAGACATAAAAGGGTTACTAATTTAAAATTAGTGATCATAATAAATGTCTTAGTAAATGTCCATTAAGATTTTATGGACAAATTGACATTTAGAGTATTAAAAGGGGTTTTATGGATAGATAAGTATTTAAGGTAAATCTCATTGCTTAAAATAAAAAGAGAATTAGTAAGATAAGTCTAATGTCAACCTAACATAGTATAGGTAAAGATTTAGAATGGTTAATTGGACTTTGTAGGTTAGTGATGTGAGGTCTGTAGAGTCACTCAACGGAAGACTGCCCTTCACTTTGAGGCTACTAGTAATCGAGTGCAGTTACTACTGATGTGGGATATCACTAATCCTAGGACCCTTGAGTTTGCAAGAGATAGGATCTGCTTTAGCGTCAGATGTATTAAGTGGTTGTTTGAGGGACCCACCTCTTTCCCAGTTACAAAGTTTTAAATGGTCCAAATTGGGAATTAGGAGCGGGAGAGATATCTCTATAGGGATTCGCTACTAGTTTGAAGTATTAAGTAGTTGTAGGGTCCACTTCTCTCCTAAAAGAAAGTATTAATTAACCTAGTAAGATTCCAAATAAATAAAGATGTCTCCAAAAAGTTTTGCTTCAGTGTTGAGGTATTATGTGGCTATTGCATGGCCCGCCTCCCTACCGAAAGAAGTAATCTAATGAGTTTCCATATTTATAATTAAGAGTGATAATGGACATCTCTAGAAGGGTTCGCTTCAGGTTTGAGGTACTAAGTGATTGATCTAGGGTTTTCCACTCTCGTATAAAGAAGTACAAGATAGCCCAATGAGATTTCCAAGCAGTGTCAGCTATATAGTACCAGTGAGGAGTCCGCCTTGAGGTTAGGTACTAAATGGCAAAGGCTAACCTATAAAAAGATGTTAAATGGTCAGAGCTGACTAGTCCTTATTAATGAGGTATTAAGTGACTTAGGTATAGTCTCTCACATTGCTAAGGCTTTAATAATGATAGATGCGCTAGTAGTATGGCTATTATAAATTATAAGGTTATAGATAGTGGTCAAAGGTCTTTGTAGCTAGGACCAATTGATCAATAATGACGATGCTAGAATTCCACCTTGGTATTTAGAAGATGCTTCGTATTTAGAAGCATTAAGTAGCAAATGAGTACGGAAGTATTGGGTGGTTGATAAGACTTCATCAGTATTTTGTACCTTGAGAATGGGGAGGTAAGTAATCATGTGTGCAATACAAGGTTAGATTAGAATTGCTTACTTTAATAGACAAAACAATTAATTGAAAAACAACCTGTATAAATTTACGTTATGGATAGTTTATAGTTTATTCGGTCACCAAAACATTGTTCTGGCCCTCTCCTCATTGCAACCCACAGGATAGATTTAGAGGAATAGGTCACTGGAGCTGAATGTGTATAGATGTTGGAGAAGTCCTCTTTTCTCTCATGCTCGATGCTGATGTGACAATATGCTATCCAAGGAATATCGTTAATTCCAAGGTAGTAGTCATAATTAGTATTCTTATCATATTATTTTTTCCACTGTGTGTTTTGATTTCTGTCAATTTTTGATAATGCTTATGCTTATTTGTAGGTACCAAATCGAATGATTTGTGCTTTGATGGACTTGAGTTTTGTTTTTTTTTTTAAATTTAGGTCCATTAAGGTACAGGTTGTTACATTTGGTATCAAAGCCTAGGTTAGTAGATCAAATGAATTAGGATAAATTGAGAGAACGTATTCGTACTTCCTTATCTAGTATTATTATATTTCAACATTAGATTCCTACAATTTCGACTATAGAAGTAGTTGCAGTTCCACTCCGAAGGAATGGACAATGCAACTACAGGTTGGAAATATATAGATCTAAGATTTTCACGACGACTCCAAAGTACCCTACGGAATGCTGGCACGCGTAAGGTGTTATTGATGAAGAGCATGAGCATTATATGTGGCAGAATCCCAGAGACTAGAGGTGTTCGACTTGATAGTGTAGATTTTAGCTGCCTTGTGATTTCGGATTTTGATGATGAGTTCTAGTCGGAGACACACATTTATTCCAGATTGGAAGAAAAATAGATTTTGTATGACGCAACTATCTAAAGCTAAGCTTGGCTGCATTCACCGATCACCTGTTTGATGGAAAACTGGATTTTTATTTAGATAATTAATGTTAAGTCCTTAGCCTAAAATCTATGTGAGAATATTTATAAAGTATATTTCGAAAATGCCTTTGACTTTGGAAAAAGGGTTTCTGAAGGATTTCTTTTCCCAAGGATTTATTTTGGAAATTTTATTTTTGGAAAGTTTTGAAATTTTAATTTTCAAAGGAACATGTATACTACTATGTTGGTCGTGTTAAGAAATTTTTAGCTTATAAATGATTAATTTTTGTCCTTAAATATTTATATGTATATATCAGTAAAGACTTGATCTTAATTTTTG
This sequence comes from Allium cepa, assembly GCA_030765085.1. NCBI lineage: Eukaryota > Viridiplantae > Streptophyta > Magnoliopsida > Asparagales > Amaryllidaceae > Allium > Allium cepa. Next base: position 168,282,373 of record CM060929.1, read on the forward strand.
GCAAGGAAATAGTTTTTCGATTTGGGAAATTTGTTATTTAAAAAGGTTTTTTTAGATCCTAAAATATTTGTATAAAAGTTTGATTTTTAAGGTATGTTTTGGTATGAAATAGTTTCTATTATTTAAAACAAGTATAAATGAGCATATATTTAGCTTTGTGATTATTCGGTTTATAAAATCGAGGTTAAAATCTTCTTTCTTAAAGCTACAGACAATACAGGAATGACATTCAATTTTATTGAGGTGTGTACTTTGAAGTGATGTTGTACCACTAGCTATTAGAAGAAATATTTCTGTGTGAAATAGGCAGGAAATAGTAGCTGGAATATTTTTGGGTTTTTGGAAGTGTTGTTGGTTGCGGCGGTTTTGTTGAAAATACTGTGAATTGTTGGAGCATGGCACGGGACTAGTGGAAAGCTTGGTCAACGTCGTGATAAGGATAGGAATCTTTTGGATCGTGTCTAATCGAAGGAGATGGTGCGAAATGAATTTTATTATTTAATCCGACCCTAATTGGGTCTAGGTTCAATTAACACCCAAAGCCCAACTAGCGATTGACCACCTTGCGGTAAACCTAAAGTGATCTGCTAGTTGACGAGTTTTGACGCAACTTAAACCTAGAATGAGACTATTTAAATCACGTTTGAATTTCCCTAATTGTATTCTTTTATTCCTCCTTCCTCAACAAGCCACACCCAATCTCCATCCACCTCCTCCTTCAAGCATCATCCACTCTCCTCTGTTTCTCCCTTGGACGATGCCATTTTTCTCAAGGTGTAGCATCCTCGCCTCCACCTCATGTTAGTTTTACACGTTGGATCTCGCCCCACCACCACCCTAGATCTAAATCATGTTTCCTCCCTTCGACCACTTCTTAGCCACGACATCTTTCCGTATTGTGGGTTTTTCCTCGCATTAGTATGGTTTTTTCGCTTTTGGACTGGAAGAGATATTCATCGTGGTAAAATTTGCACTGATCCTCTACTTCAAGACCTTTGAGCGGTAATGTTATCCATGCTGCATCTTCCTTTTCAATGCCATATTAGCATAAAATTTCGATGGAGGAAACAGTTTGATTCGTTTAAAGGTGAAGAGTGTCTTGATTGAGCTAACTAATGATGATCTCGTAGAGATTTAGGAGCCCTCCGCGAAGGATGCGGACTCGGATGATCATGATGTGACCGACTCAAAGATTTTGCAGCAGACCTTTTTCCATGATGTCGGTGTTTAGAAGACGGATAATCTATGTTTGACTGCCCGTTAGGTCGCACGCATCATTTAGCATACTTCTCCCTAAGAGGGGAAGTTACGATCGAAATTATCCCATGGTGTATAAGGCCATTTGTGTTAGTATTGGTGGCATCATTGTCAATTTGACCCATACCCTTTTGATGCAATTTGTTGATGAAGGATTACCACTCAACATAGTCACTTTCCGTATTTTCACCTACCCACTCTCATCTTCCGGTAATAATGCTGAACCTCCACAGAGAGGTGGTTTAGTAGAAGGTTAATTCTACCATCATTAGATCCTTCCTTGGGAAGATGATAACTCCGAAGTCGTCAGCAACACCAGCAGCGCCAACGGCACGAGATTAGATGTATAGCCGCCATGCTACGACCATTCAAGTACCGCAACAGTGGATCGAGCCCCAGCCATAAAGCAAGGCATCTCGCCATCTGTAAGCATTATTTTAGGATTTATGGTGTTGTTGTCTTTTCCCTTACAGCATTTGTTCTTTTCTTTTAGATTGTTTGGGTTGTAACTGTTAATTATCTCTTGTAAATGGCATGCATGATATTATGAGATCTTATTTATTTATTGTATTATTATTTCTGGACATGCAAACTGCTCTTATATACGCATAGTGGAGAAGCAGTATATATAAGGAAATCTCATAAAAGACACTTAACTAATAGTAAATGCAATATAATACTGGAAGTTTAGAGTAGTTGAATTTTTTCAGCGAAGGACATGATAAAGTTGTTTTGGTATCCTGGTTCATTGCTTATGTTACTTAAAAGCTAAAAAATTTGGTAATTGGAAATGATTACATTTTAAAAGAAAATACCAAGTTTTATAGGTAAAGCTAATTATAAAATTTTATAATTTGGTTTATGCGTTTAGCGTATAACCGACTTCCGACTATGCTTAATTGTGGCTTGATTTACCAAAAATTTTGAGAAGGAAATATTTTGAAAAGATCCTCTTTTGAAAAAAAGGGTTTAAGGTTTTAGTAATTTTTGACCCTTAAATTATTTTTAGAAATTTGGTCCAAAAATTTGATTTCAATGGAAAATGTACATCTAAATATTTTAGGATTTTATTTTTCAAATGAAGTACAAATTTGGAAAATGAGAAATATTTTAATGAAATATTTGATTTTAAAGGCCACGTGTTAAGCGTAAGGAAGAAAAACAGAGTTAGAATTTGTGCATTTCTACACATTAGGATTGACGATGGGATAAATGCTAACAAATTTATTTGAAAACAAATTTTCTTTTGAACTTACTTTTAAATTTCATTTTAAATACATGATTTGAAATGAATATATTTTAAACTAAATCAAAGTTTAAACAATTTAAAACCTTTTAAAAAAATTCAGAACAAACAAGAGTTTGTCTTAAAAATAAAATTCATAAAAATTTTGAAAATAAATTCATTTCAAAATCTCAATAACTTCAATTTACATTTAGTTTAAAACTTTCAAGTGATAAAAAGGAAAAAGTTGTTTTAGCTTTGAAATTTTTCTTTCCATATCTTGTCGACGACGCACGAAAGTCTATTTTTAGAATTAATTCCATTTTAGAGCTTGAAAATAATCCTCCTCGTGCCTTTTGTTCATGGAAAATTTTGGAGTAAATCTGGAGCAAAGATAAAATTTCCACTTACTATAGGAATAGAAAGATTATAGAGTGGTACGAATGTTAAATTCTCCACCTGAATTCCTTTTTTGGGCATAAAAGTAAAGTTTAGGAAGAGATTTTTCGACACTTAAGATTTTTGGATGGTAGGAATTGGATGCAAAATTAGTTGCTTTGTACTTTTATTCGTAGAAGCATGATGGTTTTGGTTGAAATTTCCTTTCAAAAAGCTACATACATATAAAATTGCAAGTATATGTATTGATTGTTTACATTATATTTTTTAAAAATGTTTTCTAAGAAATCCATTCATATATGAGGATCCAATTTAGAATCATTCTGCATATATATTTTCTCTATGGTGGTACGGTTAAACACTATGCATTTGTGCATGTTGGTTGCAAAATTAGTTGTACACTCATTGGTTATGTAGTTTAGGATTATTAGGAGTAAAACCATAACTTTATTCATTGGTGAAATTTAAGGGATGAAATTCTTTTTTAAGGAGGAAAGAATATAACACCCCGTAATTTGACGTTAGTAATTTAAATAGTCAGTTGGTTAGTTAATTAGGCTCCAAAAATGGAATTTGTACAGACGATGGAATTTGACCACGAAACTTGAACTATTGCATTCATGACATAATTCTCAGCAACTTTCGTATTTATAGTTTTGCGATCGTAGTTTTGCGATCGGAGTCCAAATGAAGAAGTTACAGATGAAAAACGAACTCAGAATGGAAATAATTTCAATAGGAAAATTAACTTTTTATATTAATTAACCCGAGCATGTAGGTCACCCGCCACTATGAGTGGTCGACTAAGGGAGGTTGAGTGCGCGTTAGGGGGCGGTCAACAACTCCATATGTGACGGCCAGGGTTAGCCTAGGCCCAACGACCCTGATTCAATATATTTCGATCTGACGGGTTTGGTTTATTCTAGTGCCTATAAATTCAGGCTTCACCATCCCATCTCTTCTCATATTTTTTTAGAGGTAGTAGCAAAGCTCTACCATTCCTTCCTCTCCACTTTCTTTATAAATAAAAAATAAGATATTTATACGTACATTCATACAAATTGGAGAAAAATAGAAATCTAATAAAAAAAACGAAGAGAAGGGAATCGACTATATTCGTATTTGATGTAATTTGTATATTTTTATCTATTTTCTCTCTCAATCCCAAATATCTTCTTATATATGTAATTCTAGTGTATGTATGTACCCTATTTATACATATTACTTGAATTAAAAAGGATTTGAAGATGAGTTTAACATTCCACTTCAGATCTGGAGATTTGGATCGCTTTTTAAAGATGAGTGGGAAATTTTATATATTGATTATGATTTTAAATTTATTCCATAGGCATACATTTGGTTTTGCCTAAATCAATTTTATTTGTGAATTGTAGGCTTAAATTAATGCATAAAGCTATTGCCTTTATATTTTTGTTTTGGATCTAATTTGCAAAATGTTTACATCTAGATTTGGAATCAGTCACAAAGATTTTAGAATTTGAATGTTGTATGTTTTTATTCCAGAACTGCACTTGGTGTAAAATAGGATTTTTGAATTATTGCTCAATTTTTGCTATGTTGTAGCATATTTTAATCTATGGGAGGAACATCCGTTTGACTTTTATAATTTTTTTACATTTTATTCAAAAGGATGACGTTTGATTTAACAAGGAATACCTACGAATAAAAGAGAAAAGATGTGTAAAGTATAGATTTATGCTATGTAGTTTACACTGTTTATTCCAAACAAAAAGAAATTATCCATTCATTGTAATTTCAAACGGTGTCAATCTTTCCTTTTCGTGTTAAACTAGTTTATGGAAATCATAGTGGAAAATCTTCCTAAGGAATCTTATTCCAGCACATTAAATGTGGAAAGCATATTCTAGTTAAAAATTTATGACTAGAATATATTTGGATAGGAATAAGTAATTTTATTAGGTAGTTTGCACGTATTTACTACGTTTGTAAAGAAGAACGTCATTTATTCATGCATTTTTTATGTGTAATGTTCATTAGTTATTGTTATATTTAGGGAAGCGAATAGGTAGAATTAGGAAATATATTAATTCCTACTAATAGGCAGTAAATTAGGATTTGTTAGTAATTAATTGGAAATAAAAGATTATAACTTGAAATTAATGGGCAATTAATGAGAAACAATGGATAGAGTTACATTAAGGGTTATGATTTGTTAGTATGGGAATTAAAGGCTGTAAATCCAATTAATGGGCAATTAATGGAAATGAATTTGGGAGTTACAATTGGTAGGGACAAGTGGATTAATGGGACTGGTAAAAATGGAATAGATATAAAAGGGTTACTAGTTTGAAATTGTTAATCATACATAAATGTCTAAGGAAATGTCAGTTACGATTTTATGGATAAATTGACATTTTTGAGCATTAAAAAGGGATTTATGGATAGATAAGTATTTATGGTAAAGCTTATTGTCTTACGTAAAATTGGAATCATTAAGCTAAGTCCAATGTCAACCTAAGATAGTATAAGTAAAGAGTTAGGATGGTTTCTTGGAGTTAGTTGGCTACTGATACGAGGTCAGTAGAGTCAGTCGACGGAAGGCTGTCCTTTACTTTGAAGCTACCAGTAGTCGAGTGCACTTACTAATGATGTGATATATCACTAAATCTAGAACCCTTGACTTTACGAGAGATAGGACCTGCTTTAGAATCAGATGTATTAAGTGGATGTTTTAGGGCCCACCTCTTTCCCGATTAAAAATATTAAATGTCCCTATTTGGAATATGAAGCGGTGAGAGATATCTCTACAGGGGTTTGCTTCTTATTTGAGGTATTACGTAGCTGTAGGGTCCGTGATGCAGCGCATCAAGCCATGTCAAGAAAGGAGTCAACGAAACATACCTTAAGTCGGGAACAGCCTTATAAAGTCCAAACCCTAAGTCGGAATGTCTCTGATCCATCATATGTCGCTCCACGACTTAACTCCCATCATACGTCGCTCCGCGACTTAACTCCATCGCCGATTGCTAAGTCGCTTCAGAATGTCTCCGATCCATCATACGTCGCTTCACGACTTAACTCCCATCATACGTCGCTCCGTGACTTAACTCCATCGCCGATTGCTAAGTTTCTCAGGACATTCGACCTATGTAAGTCGCAGAAATCCTAGATCGTCCGCTCTTTCACTTCTTATGCCGCTCTATCAAGCTGTAAATCGCGAAACCCTAGGTCGCTTCCACCTAGGTCGCTCCAGAATTCCTAGGTCGTTCTGACATTGATTCGCAAGAAAATCCTTATGTCGAAGCCGCTTCAGTAGGTCGCAAGGTCCTTGTGTCGCTGCTTGCTTATGCTGTTATTTCCCTTATGTCGCTGCCATGTTTCCTTTGAGTCGCTACTGGATGCCGAAGTTTGTTGAGTAGTTGATTGGTTTTATTTGTCGTTGTGATGTATTGTTTCTTAAGTCGTTTGCTATTTGTTAAGTCATGTGTTGAGTTGTGAACGAGTTATATGTGTTGTAATCTTCTATAAATAGGGGTGTGTTGTCATTTGTAAAGAGAATTGATTTTGAATAAAAAAATTGTGGGAGCTTTTTCCACCGTTGTTGAAATTGAATGTGATCTCCTTCTTCTTTCCTTCTTCGGGCTATTCGTGCGCGAATCAACGAAGTAGAAGCCAATTCTCGGTATCACTTGCGAGTGATCAACGATCGAATTATAGATCTTTCAAGTCTGTATCTTGCAAAATCAACGGGTTGGAGATAGCTAGGTTCCAGCATCTTCACAATCAACGGAATTAAGAAATTATCGTTCTATCAAAGTTAAACCACTACATCAATTTGGTATTAGAGCCATATCAGAGATTGTGTCAAATCAGAGCCAAGTAGAGACATATCAGAGTCAAGTCGAGCCATATCAGAGCCAAGTCGAGCCAAATCAAAGTTAGATCGGAAACGAGAAACGAGATTGTTTAATAATCATGCCTCCGAGACGTGCTAATCGCCATCAAAATGTTGAAGATTTGAATCGTAGACAGGAATCCGAGCAGATGGAGCAGCGTATCAATGAAAAGTTCAATGTGGGTATTGTAAAGTTAGAGAAATTGATGAAAGACGTGAATCACAATCAAAGGAGAACGTCACCAGTTTCGAACCAAAGTGGAAATAGGGTTTCAACATCGGTTTCGGGAGAAAGGAGGATGTCACCCCGGTCTTATCGAGATAGGAGAGAATCATCAGTTTCAATGATGTGAGACCACCATGGGTATTGAAATGAAGAGGGAAGAACTCAACGTGGGTTTGAAAATGAACCATTTCGTGATATTAAAAAACAGGGTAGAAGGGACGTATATGGTCAGGATCGATATTGAGATACATCTGATTATGAGGAGGATAGAGATGGAGGAAGTATTCATTATCGAAATCGAGGCCAAGTGTGAAATCAATATCTGGATTCGAAAAATGATCGTAAATGGGAGTCAGGTATGAGGATGGAAATTCTAGAATTCAAAGGTGGTATGCAAGCAGAAGAATTTATTGATTGGTTGTCAAGTGTTGAAGAAATTTTGAAATTCAGGGAGGTGCCTGAGAATCACAAAGTCCAATTAGTTGCTACAAGGCTAAGAGGAAGAGCTATGGCTTAGTGGCAACAAACTAAACTAACTCAGGAGAAAATGGAAAAATCAAAAGTTGTCACTTGGGAGAAGATTTGAAAGATTATGAAAGTGACTTTCTTGCCATACAATTATCAATATCTTATGTATCAACGTTTGTAGAATTTGAGACAAGGGACGAAGACAGTGAATGGCTATGCCGATGAATTCTATCAATTGATTGCAAGGAATGATATTATGGAAACCGAGGAACAGCTAATGGCTAGATATGTTGGAGGGTTACGAACGCAAATTCAAGACATGGTTAATATGTTTAATCCAATGTATGTTGCTGAAGCATATCAGAAAGCTCTAGCTTGGGAGAAACAAGGGAGACGAGGAAGTGGTGTGTTTACAAGATCTAACAAGCAGAATAAGGGTGCTAGTATTAGTGCAAATGTTTCCAAGGAAGTCAATAAACCAATTGTCAATGAAGCAGCTAAAGCAAAGGTCAATAAGAGTATCATGTGCTATAATTGTCAGGAGTTCGGCCATAAAAGTAATGAATGTACAAAGCCAAAGAAGAGAGCATTAGTTGCAGAGGAATGTGAGTATGAGGATGTGGAAGCTGAAATTGATTATTCTCAACCATCGAAATTTGATGAAGATGAAGAAGTTGTGTCAGGAGACGAAGAGTGTAACTTGATGATAAGGAGGTCTTGTTTAGTGCCAAAGCATGAGAATGATTCTAGTTGGCTGAGGAGCAATATTTTTCAGTCTACATGTACTATCTTGGGATAGGTTTGTCGATTTGTTGTTGATGCGGGAAGCTGCGATAACATTATTTCTGAAGAAGCCGTCACGAATTTAGGGTTGAAGACTTAAAAACATTCTAGATCTTATAAACTGACATGGTTGAAGAAAGGTGGAGAAGTGACAGTGGGAAGACGAGCATTTGTTACATTTTCTATTTGGAAGAAGTACAAGGATGATATATGGTGTGATGTTGTTGATATGGATGTGTGTCATCTACTATTGGGAATACCATGGCAATATGATAGAGCTGTACAACACAATGGTCGCACCAACAGCTACAGTTTCATGTTTGAAGGTACTCAAATTACCTTAGTTCCTAAGAAGCGTGAACAAAGCGAAAACAAGTCGGAGAAGAAGGTGGAATCAACTAGTCTATTATCTACGAGAGAATTTGTTGAAGAAGTGAAAGATAGTGCTAAAATGTCTATGTTGATTGGGTATGAAACAAGTGAAGAACTTGAAGTTCCTGCGGAGGTTAGACCGGTGTTAAATGAATTTGAAGATGTCTTTCCTGCGGAATTACCCAAGGAGTTACCGCCACTAAGGGACATACAACATCAAACTGATCTAGTGCCAGGTGCTGTTTTACCGCATAAGCCGCATTATCGTATGATTCCAAAGGAGCATGAAGAGTTGAGGAGACAGGTTGAGGAGTTGCTTGAGCAAGGGCATGTTCGAGAGAGTCTCAGTCCTTGTGTTATACCAGCTCTGTTTGTACTAAAGAAAGATGGTTCATGGAGAATGTGTACGGATAGTAGGGCTCTCAACAAAATAAATGTCAGATACATATTTCCTATGGCAAGAGTTGATGATCTATTGGATCAGCTCAACGGATCGGTAATCTTTTCTAAGATTGATCTTAAGAGGGGTTATCATCAGAATCGCATAAGACCAGGTTATGAAAGGAAGACAACATTAAAGACTCGGGAAGGATTATATGAATGGCTGGTCATGCCATTTGGTCTATCTAATGCACCAAGTACATTTATGAGGGTGATGAATCAAATTTTCAGACCTTACATTGGGAATTTGTTGTAGTCTACTTAGATGATATTTTGATATATAGTGCTAGCATAGAGGAGCACATTCAACACTTTCGGATGGTGTTAACTATTCTTCGTCAAGAACAGTTCTATGCAGCGACGAAGAAATGCGTGTTCATGACGCCAAATGTTTTATTTCTGGGATATGTCGTGTCGAATGAAGGGATACAAGTGGACCAGAGTAAAGTAGCTGCAATCAGAAATTGGCCACAGCCCAAAACTATAACAGAAGTCAAAAGTTTCCATGGGTTAGCTTCATTTTATCGAAGATTTATACCGCACTTTAGTAGTGTAATGGCTCCTATTACTGATTGAATGAAAGGAAAGTAGTTTTCATGGACGAAAGTGGTAGGATATGCTTTTAAACGAATCAAGGAACTTTTAACCTCAGCACCGATTCTAGTGTTGCCAGATTTTCAGTTACTATTTGAGTTACGTACGGATGCATCAAAAGTTGGGATTGGAGGAGTCTTGAGTCAGAAGGGACGTCTGATTGCCTACTTCAGTGAAAAACTTTCTGGAGCAAAGACGAGATACAATATTTATGATGTGGACTTTTATGTTATTGTGCAGGCTGTGAAACATTGGAGACATTACTTGTTCCACAAAGAATTTGTTTTGTATACGTACAATGAAGCGTTGAAACATTTACAAGGGCAGAATAAAATTGCAGCTAGGCATGCATCGTGGATAGCTTATTTGAAACAATTTACATTTGTCGTAAAGCACAAGTCTAGAGTAACTAATCGCGTCGCCGATGAGTCGGAGGGAGAAATTAATAACAACCATGCGAGTATAGGTGATGGGTTTTGACTTACTTCCAAATCTGCTTACTTCAGATTCATATTTTTTCGAAATCCTAGACAAAGTCAAATGGGGAAGCATGGATGGATATATGCTGGTTGAAGGTTTTCTATTCAGAGGAAATCGGTTGTGTATCCAGATTGCAGTCTACGAATGAAAATCATCAAAGAATTGCATGAAGAAGGACACGTGGGTCGCGACCGTACTATGCAGTTAATCTCAAAGTCTTATTTTTGGCCGTCAATGAGGAAGGAGGTTGAAAGGTTTGTTCAGAGGTGCCATATATTGTCAAGTTTCAAAGGGAACCGCAACAAATGCAGGATTATATATGCCGTCGCCTATACCTACTAAACTGTGGGTGGATGTTAGTTTGGACTTTGTATTGGGTTTGCCGAGGACGCAACGTGGCAATGATTCTATCTATGTAATGGTTGATCGATTTTCAAAAACGGTACATTTTATCGCATGCAAGAAGACGGCAGATGCAGTTAATATCGCACAGTTATACTTCAGAGAGATCTATCGACTTCACGGGTTGCCTGAATCTATTGTATCGGATAGAGACACTCGTTTTCTGAGTCATTTTTGGATGATTCTATGGAGAATGGTCGGGACAAAGCTAAAATTTAGTAGTGCTTATCATCCACATAGATGGACAGACAGAAGTTGTGAATAGATCCCTAGGTAATCTATTGAGATGCCTTGTGAATGAAAATTTGAAGAGTTGGGATTCCAAGCTGTGTCAAGCTGAGTTTGCACACAACCATGCAATTAATAGTAGCACTGGGTTCATTCCATTACAGGTCGTTTACTCAACAATTCCTAAAGGACCATTGGATTTATCTATAGTACCACTGCAGAAGGAGTGATCAAATGAGCTAGTGATTTTGTAAATGAGTTACAAGAGTGTCGTAAGGCTTTGCAAGAGTGATTGCTTAAGGCGAATGAGAAATATAAGCAATCCGCAGATATTAAATGACGAAATGTTGAATTTAAAGAAGGAGATTTTGTATATGCAGTATTGACTAAGGATCGATTTCCTATTGGTGCTTACAACAAGCTAGCTGCTAAAAAGATTGGTCCTTTGGAAATCGTAAAAAAGATTAATGAGAATGCTAATGAGAATGCTTATCAGTTAAGATTGCCGGATCATATCCATACGACTGACGTTTTCAACGTCAAACACTTGATTCCATATCATGAGAATAAGTATGTCGAAGAAGAGGAAAGTGTGAATTCGGGGTCGAATTCTTTTCAACCAGGAGAGGATGATGCAGAGCATCAAGCCATGTCAAGAAAGGAGTCAACGAAACATACCTTACGTCGCGAACAGCCTCCTAAAGTCCAAACCCTAAGTCAGAATGTCTCTGATCCATCATACGTCGCTCCGCGACTTAACTCCCATCATACGTCGCTCCGCGACTTAACTCCATCGTCGATTGCTAAGTCGCTTCGGAATGTCTCCGATCCATCATACGTCGCTCCGCGACTTAACTCCCATCATACGTCGCTCCGCGACTTAACTCCATCGCCGATTGCTAAGTCGCTCAAGACATATGACCTATGTAAGTCGTAGAAACCCTAGGTCGTCCGCTCTTTAACTTCTTATTCCACTCTATCAAGCTGTAAATCGTGAAGCCCTAGGTCGCTTCCACCTAGGTCGCTCCAGAATTCCTAGGTCGTTCTGACATTGATTCGCAAGCAAATCCTTAGGTCGAAGCCACTTCAGTAGGTCGCAAGTCCTTGTGTCGCTGCTTGCTTATGTTGTTACTTCCCTTATGTCGTTGCCGTGTTTCCTTTGAGTCGCTACTGGATGCCGAAGTTTGTTTAGTAGTTGATTGGTTTTATTTGTCGTTGTGATGTATTGTTTCTTAAGTCATTTGCTATTTGTTAAGTCATGTGTTGAGTTCTGAACGAGTTATATGTGTTGTAATCTTCTATAAATATGGGGTGTGTTGTCATTTGTAAAGAGAGTTGATTTTGAATAAAAAAAATGTGTGAGCTTTTGCCACCATTGTTGAAGTTGAGCATGATCTCCTTCTTCTTTCCTTCTTTGGGTTATTCGTGCGCGAATCAACGAAGTAGAAGCCAATTCTCGGTATCACTTGCGAGTGATCAACGATCGAGTTGTAGATCTTTCAACACGGTATCTTGCGAGATCAACGGGTTGGAGATAGCTAGATTTCGGCATCTTTACGATTAACGGAATTAAGCATTTATTGTTCTATCAAAGTTAAACCGCTGCGTCAGTCCGCTTCTCTCCTAAAAGGAAGTATTAAGTAACCTAGTGAGATTCTAAATAAATATAGATGTCTCTAAAAAGGTTTACTTCAGTGTTGTAGTATCAAGTGGCTATTGCATAGCCTGTCTCCCTAGCGAAAGAAGTAACCTAATGAGATTCCGTATTTATAATTTAGGGTGATAATGGATATCTCAGGAAGGGTTTGCTTTGGGTTTAAGGTACTAAGTGACTGATCTAGGGTTTTCCTCTCTCCTACAAAAGTAGTAAATAGCCCAATGAGATTTCCAAGCAATTTCAGCTAGATAAACCAGTGAGGAATCCGCCTTGAGGTTTGGTATTTAATGGCAAAGGCCTACCTGTAAATAGGCGTTAAATGGTTAAAGGCCTTCCTAGTCCTTGTTAATAAGGTATTGAGTGGCTTGGGAATAGTCTCTCGTATTGCTAAGACTTTAATAACGATAGATGCGCTAGTGGTATGACTATTATAAATTATAAGGTCGTAGATAGTGGTCAAAGGCCTCTGTGGCTAGGATCAATTGATCAATAATGACGATGCTAGAAGTCCATCTTGGGAATATGCACTAAATGATGCAGTCTACCTCGATTGAGGTCTTAAATGGAAAAGTTTTCCTATTCATTTTTAAAAAGTATTGTGTGTTGATGGTAGATGCCCGCCTCATATTTAGAAGCACTAAGTGGCAAATGCATATGGAAGTATTGGGTGGTTGATAAGGCTTTGTCAGTATTTTGTATCTTGCGAGTAGGTAGGTAGGTAATTGTGACAATGGAAGGTTAGATTAGAATTGCTAACTTTAATATACATAACAATTAAATGGAAACCAATTGGTATAAATTTATGTTATGTATAGTTTATATATTTTTCAACCACCGAAACATGGTTTTGAAGTCCTCCTCATTACAAGCCACGTGATAGATTTAGTAGAACAGGTCACTGGAGCTGGATGTGTATAGATGTTAGAGAAGTCCTCTTTTCTCAAATGCTCGATGCTGATGTTACAATCTGTAATTCAAGAAATATCATTAATTCTAATGTAGTAGTCATAATCGTTATTCTTATCTTATTATTATTTCCACTGTGAGTTTAGATTTCTATCAATCTCTAATAATGTTCAAGCTTATTTCCAGGTACCAAATTAAACGATTTATGATTTTATTGACCTGAGTTTTGATTTTTGTTGAAATCAAGGCCCATTAAGATATGGGTTGTTACAGCTCATTCTAGTGAAACATCTCTCGCTTTAAGGGAAGATATTCGACATCCCTTAGGGACTCTTATATAGTCCATTTACTTCTGAAAGAACCACAATCGATTCAACTAAAATCTGTCATTGTTAGCTCAGAAAGACCAGGATCGGATATGCATAAGTTATCCAAAAACCACTTTGAACTGGCATAAGCGTTCGAACTGGAGACATTTTAAAGATAATGAAATCGAAGACAGGCTTCTTTGAAGTACAAAGGCTACTTACTACTAATCCTAAGGGTGACTCTATAAAGGATGAAGTAGAAGTTACCTTCATATCCTAAACAACTTGTATAGATGAATGCCGTCATTGCATTATTGCTTGGAGGGTAGTATTAGCATTCTAGGAGGGATTTGCTAAAAGGAAAAAGTAATCGTGACCTCACGAGCCTTACATCCGAAAATGACTAAAACAGGGGATATGACGCAAGGTTACGTGGATCACGCCCATTAGGGTATATTCATCATCTTTCTAGATCACTATATATGGATTTAGTATATGGATGAGAGTTCTTAAGGAAAAGGTAATAAAGCTATGGGTAATGACATATTTTGATACAATCTAGGGAGGGGTAGGCTGATCTTGTCATGCAGGGGTCGCAAGGTTTGTGACCTTGGTATATTTTATCTAGAGATGTACAATGGTAGGTGGTACCCAGTGCCTTGGCATTATATGGAATCCATTTTCCAATACGTGCCTTTACAGACTTAGTTGTATACGAGATACGTTGTTGAGTGTAATTAACGTAACCATTTTGGCTATAATTTAATATTTATTTTAAAACCTAAACGTTATTATAATATTAATGGATTTTCTATTTGAAATGTTTTGCCTATAGTAATGTAAAAACCTATCCGTGTTTTTGTACAGCGTGATCTTACGAGATACTTTTTATTGAAATAGTTTTATAAATATAAAAATCCATATGGTCTTATTTTCTCAAGCTGGTTTACCAGACCGATCTAGGTGTTACTTTCTTATTATACTTTGGCCAGGCCCGAGTATTTTTCCAGACTTAACAATAGATGCTTGAAGCTTTAAAAGACAAGCTGGATGCCTTCAAGACATGATGTTTTAATTTTCCACAGTATTTCTTGCTTGGTATTTACCAGCATTTCTAAGGATAGGTTGTTATTACTATCTAAGCTGATAATTGGTTAGACTCTGACTTTTGTATGAATATTAATGTTTTCTTTTGTAAAAATCAGTGGAATATTATGTATTACTTACCGTGATGTGAAATTTTGTTTTGCCTTTTCTTTTCATTTAACCGACCAATCTGTCTTTTCGGCACTTAGATGTTCAGCACATAAATACTGTGGTTTTATTAGTGTCATCTTTTAAGGGTCGAAAAGGCGGGTCATCGCATAAGGCCTAAGTTTGGATATTAGAGTCTTACTCTCCCTAGCGACTTGCCTAACCCGGCGGATAAAGAAGTTTGAAGGGTTGACTCGGCTATAAGACTTAGATTTATTTTGGGTCTTCATCTTAATTTTAGAAAGTAAAATAAATTTGATGTTGTATATACTCTTAGGATGTAGTAGAGTATTATACAAGTAATAGCTTGAAGTTTGTTTTTATGACATGTTTTATAAATAAATTTGTCTTTGTAAAATGTTTGTAAACTTAAGTGATGTTTTATGAAATTTTTCGTAAATGATTTTAGTATTAGATGAGATATACTCCTTATGCAAATTAATGTGACATAAGTAATGGTATAATTAAGAAGCCAGTAGGATAAAATACACAAGTCTGCATAGATCATTTTATTCGCATGGTTGTTCTTAAACCAGGAATCGACTACATGGTTTCTAAATAATTTGCACCAATCCAACAAAGGATTTTTTTCACTCGATTCTCAATGGTGAACACTTGTACTGGATTCATGATATGTTCCTAAGGATTTGTATCATAGTATATGGTTATGTAAGGGAAACAATGGTTTCTAATCAAGGAACCTAATCGAAGTTTGCACTAGAGTGGTTAAAAGATCTATACTAGTTTGGAAGTGAGATTTATGAGATCGAGCAAGTGATCAGATTCAACATTGCATACGGATGGTCCACGCACATCATATGGGCTGAAGTATATATGTATACTATGTTTTTATGGCTTATTGAGAGTTTAGGGAATGGCTTTTCAATTTGTTCCAATGTAACTTGAATAAACCTCTAGGTAATAACCAATGGCAATTGAGCGTAGGTACACTTAGTAAATTATTTAACGACCTTGGGCAATGAGCGAGATTATGAAATTGAGCAAACCATGAGCTTTGGTTGCCAGTGACTTTGAATGGTTTGAGTATTGTTTTGTAATTGTTTCTTTTGTTGGTTGGTTGTATTGGAAATTTGAAGGATGAAATATTTTGAGTGGGGGAGAATGTAATAACCTGGAATTTTGAACACTTTGTATTTAAATATTTGAATTATTTAAATATTTGTATCTTGGTTAAATGTGATTAAATGGATTTTATAACCTTGTTAACCCCATTTTTATTAATAACTAGTAAGGGTAAACTTGTTCTTAAAATACGTTTACAAAATTAATAGTGTGAAGAAATATGGATAATGTGATCGGAAATTGTTTTATCGATAAATTGGCTTCTTATTCGATACAAGTTATTCAACTTTTTGGACATGTATAATATACTAATGTGTAAGTAATAAGCAACAAAAATATTTAGTGGATTGTGGCTAATTATCACCTAGATGATGTCATGGATGAAGCAAGCGGAGATAGTTTGAAAGAGATATTTGTAGAAGATTTTGGAGGAGTGTAAGGTGGAAAGAAAAGTACATGAAGAGGGAGTGGGCTCTTGGTTTGTCATAGAGGGTAGGAGGTGGTAGGTGACCTCTTGGTAAAGCCTATTTAATCCATTTAAGCAGTCAGTAAAAGGGTTTGATAATTCATTAACAAAGAGAACAATATGCTTCATTTTCTTCTCTCTTCGCATATACAGATTAAATCACAAAGGAACTTCTCCAAACTCAAGCTATATGCCTAACATAACATAAAAATAAGGACTAGAAGCTCAACTTTTAAAGAATTGGAGCACACAAGTCCCTATCAACCTAGACCATGAGCAAATTGAAGCCTATTTAGGCCAAGTCGTATGCATTTTGAAGGGTAGGAGGTATTTTGGACCGTATTTAGTTTGAGACTGGAAGTGAGGTAGAGGCTTGTGCTTAGTTTTGCGGTTGGAAAAGGCTGAGTTAACTCACTATTTAATAGTAGATGAAGTTGTATAACATGCTTATATAATTATATTAAATTCATAGAATATTAAAGTTGTATATCTTGACTATACTTGCTTTTGAAACCAAATTACAACTCTATATTGAATACCATTACTTCTTTGACCTTCTACAAGTATGATGGTCATGAAATTATGCCTATTGTTTGGTCGAACTGTGTTTAGTTTAGACATGAATATGGAACTGATTGTGTAGCAAAAAAAGGCTATAGAAACACTTTGGAATCACTTCTTTTGGTGGATTTCTATAATATTTTTTATACTTATCCTTTTAGGTTTCTTGGCACGGTTATGTACTATAGGTATATACTTACTGTATATAAGTTGGACTTTAAATCAATTAATTGCTTGTTGAAAACTGGTCTAAAATTAGAGGGTTTAAAACTGGTTTATTGGCAAAAACATGAAACTACAACACTTTCTAACTGAAACACTTTCTAAGCATTTCTGAACCTTTAAGCACTTTGGTTAAAGGTTACTATTTGCTATTTGGAACTTTAAAAGGTTAAAAAATGGTATCTAAATAAAGTATTTTTCTAAACTCTTTTTAGGGGAATTTAATAACATGTATTAGAGTTTTTTGCTAGTTATTTGAAGTTTAAATATATTTTTTTATTTAATAAATGGTTAATTATAGTTAAAACACGATTTTTTAGAAGTTTTTCATAAAATTATAAAGTAGTTCTTTTTATGTAATATTTTATATGGATATTTAAAACATATTATTATCCAGCCTTGTGACCAAGCCATATTCGGACGAATCAAATCAATAAAGCACAAAAAAGCCAAGCAAAAATCTAGATCGATAATTGCCAAACTCAGGTATCAAACAGAATTGCAAATTGGAGTCATAACACTTACCAAGTGACTTTAAAATATCGACTCACTTTAGCCATGAGGCCATAGTCCAACATGCATGCAAAGGTATGGATCGGTACCGACCCATGAATAGGGATCGATAACGATCCCCAACATTGGCTCGAATTTGTCCACAACTTACACAATATGAAGTCAGAGTGCTTGCAAGTCATTACATGTCATGGGAGATGGTTTTTTAGCAAGAAATGACTCAAACACTTGTTAGACTAATCGAATGCTATCAACCAACATTCAAACCAAGGAATCCGTTTACATTCAAGCTCACATCGACACAACTTGATGATAAGGCATGAGAGGAAAGACATGCAAACAACATCAAAAAGTCAAAGAAAGTATTCCAACCAATCACTTGGATCGGTACCATTTCTTGTCCATAGACCGATACCGATCCCAAAAACTTGACGACGTGGCCAAGATCTTCTCGACATAACTCCTTCTGGACATGGGGACGTTGGCACGAACATGATGGAGAGGGTTTCAGCAACCTTTAGCTATAAATAAAGGAGAAAAGGCATTGTTTAGGGATCTTTTTCGCTCTTCTAACAAATTTGTGTACTTCTATAATCTCAACGATCATCACTGGTCCATAGTAACAACTTTATAAAAACTCTATAGAAGTCAAATAACAAAGCTTAAGTGGACGTAGGTTGAAGTATTCATCAAACCCTATAAAAATTATGTATTCTTCTTTTTCTTGTTCCCGGAAATTTTTTATATTTGTTATTTCATTGGCTGGTTGTGCCAATTTTTTGCGTAAATATTTTTTATGCTTTTACTGAAAGAACTCATAAATAGCAACTTTAAATGTGAAATTGGAGAAGATGACAAGACAATCCACTAGGAAAACTACTGCCGTAGGAAGCCAACAAGGGCATAGGTGCAGCCAAGAAGTGTCCTTAGGATCTAACGCTCCTTCTATCTACATACCCCATGGATGGGATGGAAAGGATGATAACGGAGATGCAGGAAAGAATGATGGCTCGCCAAGAAGAGATGATGGAATGATTCTTCAGGAGAGTGGAACAAAGAACGATGACTGGAATAGCTGAATACCAGAACTAAATACCAGAACATAGGACAAACACAGTTGGAATCAAAGCAAAGCAGGTCGGAGCAACCCCAGTAGAAGAACCTCGGATCGATACATATCCAAGGGTATGGATGGTACCGATCCAAGGGTCCGTGAGTGCAATACTAACTTGAATCTAGAACTTAGAAATATTCATTTGAGGAATGCTGGTGAATATTATAATGTGAATCAGAACATAAACGTACTAGCGGAGGAGTTTATGCCAGAATTTCCCTTTACGCACGAGAGGGAGCAAACTGAAAATGTGGAATGGAGACTTCCATTGGACGAAAACGATAGAATTGCTGAGATAGTTAGATGAGTAATGAGAAGTAGGCCGCCAAGAAAATCCTGGAAGACGTGACCAGAAATCCATTCATTCCTAATGGTATCCACATAATTTCTCAGGAGAATGTGGTTTCTGATTAAAAGCTCTAAGGAGGTGATATCGAACCTCATTGCCAGAAGAAGTGTCTAAGGCCTTTATGATGGTGAGTGTTAACTACAAAGATGTACAACATAAAATATAGGAACGATGTCGACATTCATGATGGAGAACTATTCTTTGACATCATCGTCATCCATGGTTACTCCCGTAGAAATAAAACCAACAATACACTTATCGCACTAATGATAAACATCATGAACATAAAGATAGATTAACATCGAAGACACATATACAACATTATGTTAAACCAAAAGAGCAAAGGTATAGATCTCTATCAAATATCATAAGCCTTCGATGAATGTCGAAGAGACCAACAACACATTTTATTGATGCTAAGCTTTATCGACACTGTTACCCACCTATGGTCACCACAAAAAGCTCATTGATAGTGTAACTCCTCTATATCAACTAACAAGTAATGATTACCTTGTCGCACTTCATCAACCGTTGGATATCGAATGGTAGAAATCATCGTCGCCAAGGAACAAGTTTTTCGTTGTATGTTGTCGACTTCCATATGACACTTGAAGGATGTCGCACACTTACATACGCGGTGTTAACGGAGAGCGTCGTTAATGTCCACTAAGTTCATCAATGTTATATCAAAGTAGCACCAATCATCATAGAGGAAGCCATCAACCATTAAAGACACTGCACCTAATCAGCATCGCAAGTAATGAAATCATAAGCCATTGATGAGCATCGATACAACCCACGCTGAATCTCGTTGAAGTGATACTCATGTGACGCCATTGTTTACCTATTGTAACTAAGACAACATCGTCATCGACAACTGCAGAAGATGTCAACAGTGCTACACTTCACAGTTCTTTGAAGATATTACACCACAATGATGCCAAATAAATACAAAGCATACTGCTCTTCGACCAATATCACACCTTACTTTTTATGTAGTGTGTTTCTTAAAGATTTGGTGGACGTCGTATGTCTAAGCAAAGCGGTGTTGATGGTGAAAACTATCGATATCCACAAGGACCTTAATACAACTTTATGGTTATCATTGTCAAAATCATCACCTGCTCTTAAAGTACGTTGACCATCATGATGAAAGACGCTAACGTCATAATTTGTAGTTGTTGCATATCTCCAGTAAAAATGAAAGCCCAACACATAGCAACATCAAAGTCGCCAAAGTCCTTACCGACTCTATCTTCGAAGTTTATCCTTAACAAATATCATATCGCTTATTCCCTTGAAATATGGACTAGGGTTGCCATTTTGAAAGGGGATTCATTCACATTCAACTTTATAAACTCTAAATCAATTTAAGGATTTTAGCCAATTGTAACATTTGAACTTTGTATACATAAGGAATTAGAAATAAAATAATTGCAAACTATGATTTATGGGCATATTCAACTTTGACTATAATTAGATTTCGACTTGGATTATGTATAGCATAATTTGACTTCAACCTTGAACTAGCATAGCACATTTGACTACTCAATTCTTAATTGAGACTTGTATCCCATCCTGCTTATTGACTTCGTTCATAATTTATGTTTCACGTGACTTTGACTTTGATGACTAAAGTAAGAGTAGTTATGGATGCTTTCCTCAAATGGATGACTTCGGCTAGCCTCGAGGAGACATCCCTTTGATTAACCTATTTTCTACGTACTCTTGACTATTGATGAATTTATTCATTAACATTTTGGTGCTAGAGTAAGGTCTCTAACCTCCGATCCCTTATAATTCTCTTCATAAATTGATTGCACAAAATTCTTTTGTTTCAAGAAAAGGAATATGTGAGAGCCAGCTAAAATAATAACATCCCGAACTTCAATTTAGAGAATATAGAGATTGGGCGATCTTCAACATTAGCGAAGCTCGCGTGTGGTGAGGCTAAAGTTTAAGATTTAACAAAGCAATTAATAATTATGTGAGAACTTCTTAAGCAAGCCACATCTCAAAAAAATTCTAATACAATAAAGCTTATGGAAGAAGGAAATGAAGCAGAATCTCTAAGCAAAACCCAAGTTGAAGCGCATTATCCAAAATCACAAACAAAAGAAAGTAGTAAAACTAAGATGGGTCAACAAAACGAGATCAAGAAAACTAACCGGGAAGATCACTTGAACAATTGGATAGCCTAATCTCATGCAAAGAGCATAGGCTCTATGAAAGAAATTGCTATGATGATGAAACTGACCAAAGGACATTCTCAACCAAATAACGAAGGATATGTTTGAGGGGACGAAAATATTTAAAATATCTCTTTTGGGGGAACGAAAATATTCAAAATCTTATAAAAAGAAGAGAATCTTAAGGAAAAGCATATTCTTGTCAGTAAAATTGTATTAGTTCATGAATCATGACTCTTTCGACCTACAAACAAATATCTCTTTTCAAATTAAGCAAAACCTGAAATGAAACAATTATATATAAAGGTGGAGTAATATTACACCAATATTATTTTCAATAGGCAGTTTTACCGATACCAAAAACATCTTCGAGAAAGGTATTTTCAAAAGTCAATAGGAGATTCTTACCAATTATCTTATAAATTAGAAAAGCCTTTATTTATTTATTTCAAAAAAAATTTACAAAGTTTTAGGAAAAGTAACTTAGTATTAGCAAAATGTTTTAATCTAGAACATCCTAACAAAAGCATTTACAAAGCTTTCAGAAATTAATGAAGAAGACACACCTATACTTATTTTTCAAAGAAAGTTCTTGAAGCCATGAAGACTCATTAGCGCTGCTAAAACTCTAATTAGGAAAGCCTATCCTAAGTAAAGGATTGTTAGTTCATGAATAATGACCACTTAGTCTCTTAATTGAGATTTGCATTTTTGTTATCAGATAGGCTCAAAATAGTTCTTGGTGGCAATGCTAGGAGGGGGCTTTTTCATTAAAGAACTTCAATATCCAAAATCTTTTCAAAAGAAAGACTAATTTTAAGGAAAAATTCTCGGTTTATCAAAGAAGTTCTTTTTCAAAAACCCTTTCTTCCAAAGGGAAATTTCATATCGGAAAAATTGGAGTTTTAGTATTCCAAAAGGTTTTCCCAAATTTATTAAACAACTAATGAAGCCATAAAATTATTTTAACAAACAAGTTTGAAGCCTTCCATCGGTCTGGAATGCCTCCTATAAGAAGGATGGAAAAGCACCTACCAAAAAGCCTTTGGCCTGTTCGAAACGCCTCTTAGAAGGAGGACAGTCCAACACCCACCAAAAAGCCTTCGGCCGGTATGGAGTGCCCCCCGGAGGGAGAAGGGCCAACACCTACCAAAAAGCCTTCGGCCCGTCTAGAGCGCCTCCTGGAGGAAGGAGAGTCCGGCACCTACCGAAGCCTCTAATGAACTCCCGGAGAGCTTTCAACAAATAAAAAACGAAGATGTCCATAGCTCAAAGCAAAGGCAAAGCCCAAGAAGGGAAAAAAAGTAAAAGGACAAAGATGTCCACAGCCCAAAACATATGCAAAGCCCAAGAAAGGCAAAGAGAAAAGGGTTTGATATGTTCAAAACCCAAAAAGGAGTGAAGATAAAAGATATGAAGGAATCTGAAGACCAATGAAGAGGCACATGGATTTAAGTAAAGAGAAAATCCTTACTGGAAGGACAAGAATGGTTTCATTCAAAGAATATACCAAAAAAGATTTCTAATCAGTCCGGTCTAGACCTAGAAATAGGGAAACCTTCAAAGGAAGATCTATATAATAAGTATCAATAAACTAATTAGGTTCGCGGAATAACTAAATAGCCGAACGAGACTACCTACTGAATGGGTAAACAACCGAATAGAACAACCTGTTGAATGGTCAAAAAACCGAACAGAACTACTTTGTTGAATAGTTGAATTGTTGAATGGTACTACCTGCTAAATGGCTGAATGGTCGAACGGAACTACTTGGCTTCAATATAATAATAATAAATAAATAAAAACCTAAACAACTACACATCTCTTAACAAGAGACACTTCTTTGAACAATGGGAATCTCCGTTGCTACTCGAAGTATTAGTCTACGGTAAAAGTTTCCGATATAGCATTTTAGGTAGGGCTACAAAATTAGTGTCAGATGAAATTATGAATCTTTTGCTTTAGGTCTACTCAAAATTAGGATTACAAGACAATTTTCTGATTTTCTATTACTCTAGGATGGGTTTCTGAGTTTCTTATTATCAGATGAAATTCTAAAAATCTTTTGATTGTGTTTTTGATTGAATTTTTGGTTTCTTAACAAGTGAATTCCTTGTTTTCTTGTTGGTTTTTTAATGGTTTTTGGACTTCCTATTGAATTTCTGGTTTTCTTGTAAAACTCAAGTTTTTATATTATCATCGGATTTGGTTTCTGGTCTTCTATATTGCCAAACACGGATGTCTGGTGTTCTCTTTCTATCAACCGGAACTTTGGATTTCTTATTAAAATAACGTTTTCTGGTCTTCTTATATCATATGGTATTTTGGATTTCTTATCATACAACGATATACTGAATTCCAAGCTTCCTTATTATCAATGGTTTCATAAGCTTTTCTTCAAAATTAGTACCAGATGTTTCTTTTAATTTTCCATCAAATGGATTGTTGATACCTTAAATCACTAACCTATCATTAAAGCAAGTTTTAGATTTAGAGATAAAATTACAATGAGAAGGAACTAGAGGTTGAATGACAAAGGAATCTAATCTAAAATTTTACAAGCAACTCAATATTAGAAGCCAATCTCCGACAACCAAAGAAGAATTAACCCAAGAGAAAAAACTTCGAAGCCCATACTAGTCTTCTTGAAGAACTTATTGCTGAGCCTCTTTCTGACTGTTAGGTGATATTATTCAAATTTGAATACTCATCCTTAGAAGCATGTATGTGAGTTATATGATATCTAAATAATAAAAAGTTTAAAGTCCAAAATAACTTTTACAACAAACCAATGACCACCGACTAACCAATGTCGGGTTCATAAGGAAAGCTCAAACTTTTGTGTTGACTAGAATAACCCAAATGCTAAAATTATGATAAAAGAATGAGTTTATGGGTATGTGCAAGAAATTTGAATGATAATCAACATAAAATAATCTAAATATAATGTTACACCAATAAAACCGGGTCGAGTAAGTAGATTAATACCAAATACCGTATAAGTTACACTATAAAGAAAAAATGCTTTAGTGCTAAAATCACATATTAGTATTAACCCGAAGATATGGAATTTAAGTTATTAAATTATCTCGATAATTTGAAAATTTTCTTTGATTGAGTTTGAATCATAGAAGAAAGAGGAACGCCACTAGATTAAATAGATTCGAAAAGAGGCAAGCAATATGTTTGAGGTCATTGACTTTAAAAGTCAAGGCTTCTACACACTTCGGAAGGGGGCAAATATTATCCATATAATTTCTTAGGAAAATGTGGTTTCAAATAAGAAGCTCTAAGGAGATGATACCAGACCTCATCATAAGAAGAACGGTCTAATAGCTTTGTGATGGCAAGTGTTAACAACAAAGACGTACAACATAAAATATGGGAATGATGTCGACTTTCATGATGGAGAACTATTCTTTGACCATGTCACCTTCCATCCTTACTCTCAAAGACATACGACCAACAATACACATATGGTGATAATGGTCAACATTGAGAACATGGAGATAGATTAACATCGAAGATACACATAGAATATCGTGTGTAACCAAAGGAGAATAGGTATCGATCTTAATCAAATATCGTAAGCCTTCGGTGAGTGTCGAAGAGACCAACATCACATTTCATTATTGCTAAGTTTTATCGACGTTGTTACACACCTATAGTCAGTACAGTAAGCTCATGAACATTGTAACTCCTCTATATCAGCTGCCAAGTAATACTATGTACCTTGCCACACTTCAGCAACCAGTGGATATCGACGATAGAGATCATCGTTGCCAAGGAAAAAGTTTAACGTTGTATGGTGTCAACTTTCATATGACATTTAAAGGACGTCACACACTTACATACGCGATGTAAGTTTGACGTTATATGGTGTCGACTTTCATATGACATTTAAAGGACGCCACACACTTACATACGCGATGTTGGCGACGAGCATCATCAATGTCCACCAAGGTTATCAATGCTATATCAAGGCGACGTAAATCATTGCAAAGGAGGCCATCCGCCATTAAAGGTGTCGAACCTAATCAGTATCACAAGTGATCGATATCGTAAGCCATTAATAAGCATCGATACAACCTACATCGAATCTCATTGAAGTGATACTTATGTAACGCCATTGTTTACATATTGTAACCATGACAAGCTCATCATTGACAACCGTAAAAGAAGTCAGTAGTGCTACACTTCATAACTCTTTGCAGATTTTATGCCACAATGATGCCAAATGAAAAAAAGCACAACATTCTCCGACCAATATCGCACTTTGGTTTTTATACACTGCATTTCTTCAACATTCAAACGACGTTGTATGTCTAAGCAAAGTGATGTTGATGGTGAAAACCGTCGATATCCACGAAGACCTTAATATTGCTTTATGATTATCATTATCAAAGTCATCACCCGCTCTTAAAGGACATTGACCATCATGGTGAAAGCCTCCAGTGTCATAGTTTGTAGTTGCTGATATCTCCACTAAAAGACAAAAGCCTAGCACATAGCAACATCGAATTCGTTGAAGTCCTTACCGAATCTATCGCTGAAGTTTATCCGCATTGAAGACCTACCGCTTTTCCCCTATAAATGTAAACCTAGGGGTGTCATTTTGAGGGAGGACTCATTTTCATTCTACTTCCCACTTTTCAACATAAATCAATTTGGGAATTTTAGCTAGTTGTAAAATTTGAACTTTGTACACGTAAGGAATCGAAAATCAAACAATTATATAGCATGAACTATGATTTGTGACTAATATTCAACTTTGACTATAATCAGACTTTGACTTTGGTCATGCATAGCATAATTTGACCTTGAACTAGCATGGAACATTTGACTACTCAATTCTTGAATTGAAACTTATATCTTTTCTTGCTTATTGACTTTGTTAATAATTGATGTCTCACATAAATTTGACTTTGATAACTAAACTAAGAGTAATTATGGGCGCTTTCGTCAAATTGATGACTTCTACTGGCCTCAAAGAGACTTCCCTCTTATTGTTTGCACAAAAAATGGACAAACACCTCCAAGTCGTATTATTTAGTTGATTATATGTAATTTTCAATGATTTTAGATGAGTATGTAAATATGAGAAAAGTAGGGGCTGAAATGTAAAAGACACACAGATTTATAGTGGTTCGGCCAGAATGTGCCTACGTCCACTTTATATGTTATTATCTTCTTTCTTTCAGGTTACAAGTACAATGCGTTGTATACAAGTGTATGAAAGTAGTTTGAAAGTTCCTTCCTTGCTTGAGCTCTCAAACTTGTCTGCCATTGTTGTACCCCTGCCCCTCTATTTATAGAATGAGGTAGGGGGCAGGGGTCTTGGAAGTATATAACTGCTGGTGGGCCCGGGCTGAAGCAATTTGGCCTGGCACTTCTGGTTCGGCGAGGCTTCATTCGGTAGAGCTTGGACTGGTGATGGTGGTGTGTGAAGTGGATTGCTGAAGCCTTGATTCGGTGGTAGTGTTGGAGTGGCAGTGGAGTTGATTCGGTCGTGGTTGGTTTGGTGGTAGGGTATTGGAGTTGGTCCGGTGGAGATGTGATGGGAAGGTGGTTCGGCAATAGTGTGGTCCGGTGGTGGTATTCGGCGGGACATGGACCGGCTATGCCGAATGGAAAGGGGCTGGTCATGCCGGATGGACATGGCTCGTGCTGCCGAATGGAGCTTCCATGCCGAATGGACTTGTGCTCGTGCTGCCGAATGAAGCTTCATGCGTGAGTGCCGAGTGTTCCTTGGCCTTGGTGAATGAACTGGAGGTTATTCATGTCGAATGAGCTATGGCTTGCATTGTCGAATGGTAAAGAGGCCGGTCATGCTGAATGAAGTGGTGACTGCGAACCCGGGTGAAACAGACGCTTCGTTGTCTCAAGATCTTCTGGGTGAGAATTCGCCCAACATTTGCCCCCCAAAGTGGGGCACGTGCTTGCATGTGTCGCGCTTTGTTTCCCTGCGGCAAGAAGGCGTGTTTTGTAATGTCATGGGCTGGATGTTCATATCCTGTTGAGGTCCTGCAAAGGGATTTACAGTTTTAGTATGATTTCAAACGATGACCGTTCGTGGTCGAAACGTTCGGGATGAAGTGAATTGCGCCGTTCGAGGCGAGTTGGTGTGCCCCGAGGGGGCTTTGCATTATCGATGCCAGGTTCACGTTAGAGTGATTCCCTGGATCGTTTGTCAAGGTGGTTTATCGCCAGCTCAGGGCATGCCTAGGGATCGTTCGTGATCCCGTACATGTGTAAGTAGCTTAGCCATTTCGTAATTATCAGAGTCAACTATCCGTCTCACCTATGAGTTTAAAAAGACGTGTCAAAGTGTAAATTCCCACGATGATAGGGTTAATGACCATTCAGAGCGTGCCTATGGACCATTCGTGGTCGCGTACACGTGTGAACGATTTAATTCATGCTAGTGGGAGTTTTACGACTTATTCATCGTTGTCATAATCTTATTTTATTAGTTAGTTCTGGAGTTCGGTACTTATCTGAGTGAAGCGCCCTGCGTGCCCCCAGTTCCTGGTCTTGGACGGTAGATAGAGGGTTCCATTCGGTTCTTGGTTGGTCCGGCTATTCTCATCCGGCTTCTGGTGGTCCGGTATCATTGGTCCGGTTGGGCGAGACATCTGGTTCGGTGGTTGTGAGTTTGCCTATATATAGAGGCCGTACCCCCCTTGTTTTTCTTTACCGAACGAGTAGAGCCGAATCACTCCATTGCCGAATCAAGTGTTTGCCGAACCAACCTTATACCGAACCAGGTATATACTTATTACCGAATACACACGTATGTCCTTGCTTCACCGAATGGGACTACTGCCTTGGAGCCGAATGAGATGAAAACCGAATGGGGTTGAAACCGAATGAACTTGGAAACCGAATGAACTTGGAAACCGAATGAACTTGGAAGCCGAATGAACATGGAAACCGAATGAACTTGTGATCTGGAAGACTTCAGCTTGCGAATGAAATTCCACACTTGCACGCACTTGTTTGTTTACTTTTCTATTTTCCTTGTTCTAATATTAGGTTTTTCTTGTGCTGCAGAAAATGTCTCGCAAAGCGGAAACACGATCGGATAGAAAGAAGTCTAGAGGCACAGGAGAGCCTTCTTCTTCCTTGCCCCCAGTCCAACCAGGATCCGGGCAACACCGACCTATTCCGAGGTCTCTAGTGGACGGATATGGTCCACAGGAACTTTTGGTCTCTCCCCCGGATTGCTTTCCTAGCTCCCTAAAGGAGGAGCAACTTGACGTCATATCCCGTTCCTTCGGGATAGATAGGGCTCTTATGCTGCTGCCGGGAGATGGAGTGATGCCATATAATCCTCCCGAGGGCTACTTCGCTTTTAGCAGATACCATTGCATGTGCGGCGCTATCCCCCCTATCAACGCTTGGATAGTAAGCTTCACCACATATTTGAAGGTGGCTCCCTTCCAGCTTCAGCCTAACTCATATGCTATCCTGGTGAGCCTCTTTGTCATCT
Organism: Allium cepa; assembly: GCA_030765085.1. Taxonomy (NCBI): domain Eukaryota; kingdom Viridiplantae; phylum Streptophyta; class Magnoliopsida; order Asparagales; family Amaryllidaceae; genus Allium; species Allium cepa. The sequence goes on from CM060929.1 coordinate 168,311,239, forward strand.
TCCAGAGGAGGTACGGGCGTCCTCCTTCTAACCGGGAGATCCGATACTTGTACAACCTGAGAGGCTATAAGAAGGGGTCTCCGTATATTAGTCTGGAGGCGGCCGTACCCTTCAAACCAGTTCTGGACTTATATTCCAAGTTTACCATGTTCAAGAAAGAGTGGTTCTTCATCAAGGACGATGCTGTTTCTTTCCGCCTTTTCACTTCTGGCTGTAAGATGGATTTCATTTATATTTTCCATGTTTTGACTGTAGTGTTTTTTCTGACATGCTTCTATTTCTGGCTAGCGACAGGTGGTATTGCAGTTGTGGAGGATGATTCCTTGGTGCGAATGGCTGCTGAACTAAAGGCTATTCCGGCACGGGACCGGTCGGCCTCCTTCTTGATCAGGAACGCAACCCTCTTGGAGTATAATTTGATCTTACCGCACCAGTCCGTGGTTAAGCAAAGAGACACGGCTGAGGAGAAGGCTGCTAAAGCTAAGGAGGGGGATAAGGTAAAGAGCGGTAAGAGGGAGCCTTTCGCAGAGCGTCCCGTGGTCGGGGGGAAGAAACTGAGGAAGTCCGATGGCCCTTCTCCAAGTACTTGCCCGATTGTCCCGGAGGAGGAAGGTGTAGAAGAGGAGGAAGGAGGCGAAGTTGGAGAAGGGTCGGAGGGTGGAGGAGATGGCGAAGGTCAAGGTGGTAGTGGTGTTGCTGCTCTAACCTCTGAACAAGACCTCGAACTGGATGAGGCTCTCCGTCGGGCCTTCGGGGAGTCGGAGGGAGAGTCGGAAACGGAGAAGGGAACGGAGAAGGCAAAGGAAACCGGCAAAGCTGTGGCTGGCACTGACCCATCCTCTAAGGGTTCCTCAGCTAGGGTGATTCCGGCGATGCAAGGTGAACTTTTGTCTTCTGCCGATTCTATTTTCGATAAGGACTTAGAAATTTTTTACGGTTCACTTCCGTCCTGGAATGAGATCCAGGACTTATTGCAGTATCCCACTCCTCCGCCGGGTTTGTATAACAGATGTGTCTCCTCACTTTTCTTTCTTTTTAACTTAGCACATTTTTTGAATTGCGGATTATTGTATGTTCGTAACACTTGTTCTTTATTCCAGGGGCAGGCCAGGCGGGTAAAACGTCGGATGTTCGACACCGCCTTGAACAATTTAAGTCGAGGAGAGCTTCCGCGAAACCTTCTACTGATCGCACTGGGGACGTAGTCAAGTACCGCCCTCTTCTTGGGGTCATCGAAGAGGGCATTCAGAAAAGGAAGCGGAGCCGTTCCTTATTTGAGTCTTCTTCTGCTTCGCAGCTTCCTACTCTGTCTCCCCCTACTCAGCCTCCTCGTGATACTACGGAGGAGAGCACGGAGCCCTGCCCCCCTCCTCCTCCTTCCAAGAGTTCTACTGTCATTCATATAAGGCGTCCCGATGTGCCTCGCCCCGTGCCTCGTGACCCTTTTGCCGGCCATCCTGATTTAGACCCAATTTTTCGGGACATTTCATTCGATGAGACCACGGGCGAGCATCTACTTCCCCGCAACCCCATGGTAAGAGTGCTGGACGAGGCCAAATCTTTAGATCTTGATTTACTTACTACACGGGTAGTCACCATGGGGGATGAGGCCAAGGCTAATATCGACCGGGTGGCCGCAGAGACCAAGAAGTTAATGGAGCATCATGCTAAGTTGGTCAAGGCCGGGGAAGAGATCGGGAGTGCTAACATTCGGTTGAGGTTAAAGGTCGCCGATCAGGCCAAGCAACTCGCCGACCAAGCCATCCAGATTTCCCAGCATGAGGAAGCCTCCAAGCGTCTGAAAGAGACCATGGAGAAGGCCAGTAGGGCGGAATTACGGAAGATGGAGGTCGCTTGCAGGGAACGGATTAACATAGCTATCGCAACGGTGGATGAGGTTCGAAATGCGGATCTCGAGCGGGTAGAGGAGTTGTCAGGGAGGCTCGAGGCTGCGGAGATGGCTCAGGCCGAGTTGAAGGAGGAGATGGAGGAGATGAGGAGGTCCCTCAAGTTGAAGGAAGAGGAAATGAGGAGGTCACTCCAGGCTGACTGCTTGAGATACCAATCAGAGAGGGACGTCGCCATCACCAAGTTGCAAGCTTCCGAGGCCCGGGTGAGGGAGTTTGAGGAAAACGAGGGGATGATGGATGAGATGTTGCAGGATATGTACTTCCACACTTGGAAGGAGGGCGGCTTGTCTTGGATGGACGATTACCCTCGGGTCATGGCCAAGGTGTATCTCCAGGCTTTAGAGGAGGCCAGGGTGAATGCGGGTAAGGAAGGCGGAGAGGCTTTCAACTTGAGTGCGGTTACTGCTCAGTTCTCAAAGGAGGAGCAAGCGGCGGTGAAGGAGGGGATGCGGCTACTCGCTGCAGAGGAAGCGGGCGTGCAGTTGGATGATGAGGATCAAGCGGCGGATGCTGGTGAGTTATTCTTTTCCCTTTCTTTTCTTTTCGTGTTTTCATAACTTGATCGTTCGTTTAATGAATTCCTCTTCTGATCTGGACAGGTGGGACTTCAGATCCACATGCTGGGGGCTCCGATCCTGCGGCTAAGTAGGCTGGGGGAGTTGGTGATGGAGTGTGGATGCATCTGCCATCTTTTTGTTTCTTTTTTATCACTGTTCATGTTAGTCTTTGATATGCAACTGTAATAAAATTATTTGCAAAGAATAACTTCGTGTGATCTTATAATATAAGCTGATTTTGTCATGTTCAAATGTTGTTGCTATCTTTATGTGCTGTGTGAGAAGTATAATTATGTATATGCCTGTGATTCCACTTGTGTTTGATGTTAAGTTTTTGCTTGAAATATAATTTCACGTTTTGCAATGTCAGTGTATGAATAAGTTATAGTTACGCATTTATGTACAAGAGAAGAGAGTACCGCCCTTTATGTTTTATTCGCAGGCGGTAGCTTTGAGTGTCTTGTGTAACTGTTCACGGGTATAGCAGAGCGCCCTGCTACCCAGCATGCAGGCTTAGAGCCTCATGAGTGAATGCTTCCTATTTGGTTTCCTGTACTTTAGAGTTTGTTATACAGGATAGGAGAAAAATATTTAAATGAAATGGAAATATAGTAAAAGTAAAACTTCCAGTCACGGAAGGCCGTCGATGTGCTTAAGTTCGTGGCAAACGGGTTTTGTAGTCACTTTCCCTAGCTGTGGGTCTTGGAGACATTTGTCACCCATCTTACGCCTCCGCGGGGAGTTTTCTTTTTTACCACAGCCGCACTTAAGACACATCGGAGCCGAGATCGCGCACGGTAACTACCCGAACCATTATGGTCCGTAATCGTGGGTATTATTCGATTTACCGTGGCCGGCTAGCGTGGGTGCCGTTGGCCGTGAACTACCCCTGGCTGGCCACACCTTATGTTGGGGCTTAAAGTAGGTTCACAGTTACCGACGAGCCGAACGCCGTAATGAGCTGCCATCGGCTATAGTCGGCCTTTATGATGACTTATAATCGGCTCATTACAGTTGGCTTTGAGGGCAGGCGCGCAATGAGTTAACCCGCAGCAGAGGGATGCCGGGGCAAAAGAGTCTCATTGGCGAGTGCATAGAATCGTAGCGTACCTGTTAGGCCTAGTCCAGATGAGGCCGCGGTGCGTCTTGAGTGGAGATGCCATAGAATTTTGTTCAACAGAAAGGGATAACGCTTAACAAGTAGCCAAGACATAAAGGAACAAGTTAAAAAGAGACAAGATTTTTTAAAGTGGTTCGGCACGAAAATGCCTACGTCCACTGATTCTCTTTGTTAATTCACTTCATATGGGCAGTACAAGTTAAGAAAAGTATCGACGGAGGTGTCGGATGTTCCATGCCCTCTGGAACACCTCTCCGTCCACTGTTGACAAAATGTAAGCTCCGTTGTGGAGATCTTTGTGAATTACATATGGTCCGTCCCAGATGGGGTCCAGTGCCCCGGGGCGCGGAAAGATTCGCCTGAGGACAAGATCTCCTTCTTGTAAGTTGCGATGCTTGACTTTGGAATTGTATAGTGCTGCCACTTTTTGTTTGTGAGCTGCTGCCTTGAGTGCTGCACCGTTCCTCCTTTCCTCAATCAGATCCAAAGACATGAGGAGGAGTTCTTCGTTTTCTTCTGGGTTGTAGTGGATCCTACGGTGAGAAGGCACAATAGTCTCGACTGGGAGCATTGCCTCCGATCCATATGCCAAAGAGAAAGGAGTATGTCCCGTGGATGTTCTGAAAGATGTGCGGTATGCCCATAGTGCCGTAGGAAGTTCGTCCACCCAAGCGCCTTTTGACTTTTCAAGTTTCTTCTTGACTAGGGTTTTGAGAATTTTGTTGACAGCTTCAACTTGTCCGTTTGCCTGAGGGTAAGCTACTGATGAGAAGCTCTTATGAATTCCATGCTCTTGGCACCAGTCGGCAAATTCTTCGCTGTCAAATTGGAGTCCGTTGTCTGATACGATCTTGAGGGGGACTCCATACCTGCACAGAATGTTTTTGATCAAGAAATTGATAACTTTTGCTGAAGATATTTTATTTAAAGGTTCCGCTTCCACCCATTTGGTGAAATAATCGACTGCCACTATAGCATATTTGGCTCCGCCTCGGCCCGTTGGCAGTTCGCCAATCAAGTCAATTCCCCATACAGCAAAGGGCCAAGGGCTGGTCATTTGAGTAATTTCGTTTGTGGGCAGTCGAGGGATCTTGGCGAACTTCTGACATCTGTCGCATTTCTTAACGAAGTCTAGGGCATCTTTGTTCAGTGTGGGCCAGTAATATCCATATCGGAGTATCTTTCTTGCCAAAGTCTGTCCTCCAGTGTGATCTCCGCATCCTCCCTGATGGATGTTTGTTAATATCTCCTTGGCTTCCCTCCCGGCGACGCATCTTAATAGGGGGCTAGAGAAGCCACGCCGGTAGAGGATGCCTTCTTGCATTGTGTAGTGGGGAACTTTCCTCAAGATCTTCTTGGCTTCGTCACGCCTGTCGGGTAGTATGCCATCTTGCAAATATTTCCGGATAGGAGTCATCCAGGTTCCTTCTTCGATTGCAGTTATCAGATTCGCTTGTTCGAAACTCGGGGCTAGCTGCCTTGAGATTACTAGTGCTCCGGGAATGGTGCTGTCCTTCATACTAGCTTGCTTTGCAAGTTCATCTGCCTCTTGGTTTTCTTCTCGAGGAATGTGTTTGATTAGATAATGGTCCAATCGATCGAGCAGCAGTCTGGTTTTCTTTAGGTATGCTGTGAGCCGTTCTCCTCGAGTCTGGAATTCTCCTAGTACCTGGTTTACGATAAGCTGAGAATCACTATGAATACATAAGGAATTGATCCCAATTTCTAGGGCCAGTTCCAATCCCGCTATTACTGCTTCATATTCAGCATCGTTGTTAGTGGCCGTGAACTCCAATCTTAATGCATAGTACAACTTTCTTCCCCTGGGGGTGACGATCACAATACCTGCCCCCGAGCCTTGTTCGTTCGATGCTCCGTCTACAAAGAGGTTCCACTTGATGTTTTTTGCTACTTCGGATTGTTCCTTGCCTTCGTTGGTAGTGAATTCGGCAATGAAATCAGCCATGGCTTGTCCTTTGATAGCGGTGCGGGGATGGTAGGTGATATCATACTGACTTAGTTCGATGCACCATTTGAGGAGTCGCCCAGAAGTGTCAGGACGATGGAGCACTTGTCTTAGTGGTTGATCGGTTAGAACCCTGATGGAGTGAGACTGGAAGTAGTGTCGCAGTTTCCGTGACGCGATCAATAAACAATATGCTAACTTCTCAAGTTTAGGATATCTGGCTTCTGCCCCCGTAAATCTCTTGCTTACAAAGTAAACCGGACGTTGTGTGCGGTCTTCTTCTCTTACCAAGGCGGCGCTTAGAGCATGAGATGATACAGCGAGGTATAGGTATAACACTTCACCTTCATTTGGAGTTGAGAGTACTGGTGGTCTCTGAAGGTGTTCGATTAGGTTGAGGAAGGCTTTTAAGCATTCGTCGGTCCACTCGAACCTCCCTTTGTCTTTCTTGAGTGCTTCGAAGAAAGGGACACACTTGTCAGTTGCCTTGGAAATGAATCTGCTTAGGGCGGCCACCTTTCCGTTTAGGCTCTGCATTTCTTTTCGAGTGGAAGGTATCCTTATTTCTTTTAAAGCTCGGATTTGTTCAGGGTTTGCTTCGATTCCTCTGGCGTGGACGATGAATCCTAAGAATTTTCCCGATGATACTCCGAAGGAGCACTTTAGAGGATTCAGCTTCATTCCATATCGGCGAAGTACCCGAAACATATCGTCCAGATGGCTTACATGGTCGTTGGCTTTCCTGGACTTCACCAACATGTCATCCACATATACTTCCATAGTACGTCCTATCAGTTCTGCGAACATTTTGTTGACGAGGCGTTGATAGGTAGCTCCAGCATTTTTGAGTCCAAAAGGCATGACTTTGTAACAATATAATCCGCGGTCGGTGATGAAGCTAGTGTGGTCCTGATCGGGAGCGTGCATGGGGATCTGGTTATATCCGGAGTATGCATCCATAAAAGATAGGAGTTCGTGCCCAGCTGTGCTGTCCACGAGTTGGTCAATTCGGGGAAGTGGGAAGCAGTCTTTCGGGCAAGCGTCATTCAGATTGGAGAAGTCAATACATGTTCGCCACTTTCCATTGGCCTTTTTTACTAGCACTGGGTTAGCGATCCATTCTGGGTAGATGGCTTCCCGTATGAAGTCATTAGCAAGTAGATTTTTTACTTCCTCATCAAGGGCTGCTGATCGCTCTGCCCCCATGCTCCTCTTTTTCTGCTTTACTGGTACCTTGGTGGGATCGATGTTCAACATGTGGCACGCTACGTCTGGAGAGATTCCTGTCATATCGGCGTGGGTCCACGCAAATACATCTAAGTTGTGGCGGAGAAAGTCAATGAGTTGACCCTTTAATTCCGTTTTCAGCTGAGATCCGATTTTTAATAGTTTACTTGAATCGTGCTTATCTACAGATACGAATTCCATAGCCTCTGCAGGCTCGGCGGTAGCCTCCTCCTCTTTATCCCGGGGGTCTAGTTCATTGAAGGGATCGCTTGTGTATCGAAGAGGAGGGGCTTTCTTTAGTTGCTATGCCTCCAAGCTTTTCATGCAGAGAGTAGTCTCTGCATCTTTTCCTTTATTCTTTCTGCGGTTGTTGCGAAGCTCAGTTATATAGCAGTCTCGGGCAGCGTCTTGATCTCCTTCTACTTCTCCTATTCCGTTGTCTGTCGGGAATTTCATCTTCAGGCACCAGGGGGCTAGGACAATTTGGAAGTCAGACAAGGCTGGTCTCCCCAAGAAGGCGTTGTAAGCCGAGTGGTTCTCTATTAGCACGAACGTTTGTTTTCGCACCACGGAGCGGGGATGACTTCCTATTTCGACGAAGAGGTCAAGTTGCCCGAGGGGCATTTTTGCATCTCCAGTGAAACCGTGCAGTGGTTTGTCGCAGGGAGACACATCCTTCATTGATAACTTCATTTTGTCGAAAGCATGTTTGAACAAGATGTTTACGGAGCTTCCCGTGTCTATTAGAATCCGAAAAACTTTAGCAGGGCCGAACCAGGCAGAGATGACCATAGGATCCATATGTGGGTACTGTCTTCCTTCCAAATCGCGTCTACTGAATATGATGTCGTCGCTCTCTTTTCGTTTCGGTTGGCGTTCTTCTGTGACGGAGTTAACGTATCCTTCGGCATTTCTAAGCGACTTGCCGTACCTTTCCATCTCTGCCCAACTTCTGTCGGCAATGTGTGGTCCTCCTGAGATGGTAAGGACTACTATCTTCTCTTGACTAGAGCCACTGGTGTTGTGATTGTTGCGACTCCCTCCGCCTACTTCTGGGAGGGGTTGCTTTGAGTTCTCATTGGCAGGAGTTGGAGTCCTGTTCTGACTTTTCACATAACGTTCCAGTCTTCTTCTTCTAATGTGTTCTTCGATCAAGTCCCGAAGATGGTGGCATTCATTGGTGTCATGTCCGTGGGATTCGTGGAAGCGACAGAACTTTCCGGACTTGAGTGCGTTATCTGATTCTTTCTTGTGCGGGGGGCGCTTGTATCCGAGTTCGCCCTGAGTGGCTAGGTAGATGTTTTCGATTGTTTCATTCAAAGGAGTGTAGGAGTCAAATCTTGGCCCTGGTCGATATTGGCGCTTCTCACCCTTTCTGCCCCCAGCATTGTCTCTAGATTCATTTCTTCGAGCGTCCTTAGCTGCAGTGGGAACCTTGTCCTGAATTATCTTGCCTTGTTGCCCTGGCTGCCTCTCCGTAGCAGCGTCTTCAAGTCTCATATACTTTCCAGCTTCATGGAAGAAATCAGGCAAGGTAACTGGTTTTTCCTTAGTTAATCTTCTGGCAAACTTGGTGTCTGGATGCACACCACTACAGAGGGCCATTAGAGTGAGTTTTTCATCGGCATCTTGAACTGCTGCCGCTGCGGCGTTGAACCGTGTTAGATATTGTTGTAGCGTCTCTCCGGTTTTCTGTTTGACATTGGATAGAGAATAAGCATCCCTGGGTTGTTCCACATGGATGCGGAACTGGCTAATAAACCTTTCTTTTAACATCTCCCATGAGTTGATGGATCCTTGGGGTAGATGGCAGAACCAGGAGGTAGCTAGATCTGATAGGAATAGCGGAAAGCATTTACATAATACTCCTTCTGTTGCTCCACTCATGAGCATATGCTGGGTGTATCTCTGTAAATGTACGATAGGGTCGGAAGTTCCTTTGTAAGGTTCCATGGTTGGCATTTTCCATTCCCGGGGGGTAATGGCGGTTTCGATATTTCGGGTAAAGGGGCCGGTGACCCTAGCGCCTATCCCCCGGTCCCTTTGCTCGCGTTGGACACATTCTCTGAATAATCGTGCCATTCGTTCGTCAGAACTTGGAGCGGACAAAAATGAGCTTGGCTCTTCCCTGCGGGATCTATCTCGTCCGGATGACCTGTAGGGATGGTACAATCTATCACTTCTAGCATTATCCAGTGGTTCTCTTTGGCTGCTTGGATGCATGCTAGGACCAGCTACAGTTGCCCCCTGCCTTGATCTTCCCCTGTGGGGTTCTGTTTCGAGCACATCCATGGGGTCAACTTCGGGCTGGGTCCTAGCTCGGCTCCGTTCAGCGGGGTTTCTATGATTAGGTGGCATGACTGGCTCAGCTACATCCGACCCTCGCCTGGTGCCTCCCCCGTTGGGCTCGGCACCAAGGGCTTCCTCGAGTCGGGATTCGGGCTGAGTCCGGGCGCGGCCCCTATCATTGTTGTTTCTGTTGATAGCTTCTTCGAAGAGTGGAGACCTTTGTTGCCTCCGAGATCCTCCAGATTGGGATTCGCCCCATGATTCAGTGTTGCGGTTGGACTCTTCAGCATCCCTTAAACGTGACATGAGTTGGTCCACCAAAGCTTCTTGTTGGGATGTGAAGCGGTTAGTTACTTCAGCCACAACTCTGTCCAGATCTGCCCTAGTGATTGGTTGTTCCGTTGCAGGACCAGTTGTATTCTCTTGATTCTCATCCGGTACTGCTGTTGAAGTGGGCTGATCTGCGATTGCTGGATCTGGAAGGCTGCTAGTTGCGATGTTCTTTCCTTTGTTAGCGTCCCTTCTCTGTTTGGAAGGCATGATTTCTAAGCAACGGGCGATGTTGTTAGGAAGAAGGTTGAATGGGAGAGGATGAAGCTTGAGTTCAGTTCTCAGTGAAAGCACCAAAAATGTTTGCACAAAAAATGGACAAACACCTCCAAGTCGTATTATTTAGTTGATTATATGTAATTTTCAATGATTTTAGATGAGTATGTAAATATGAGAAAAGTAGGGGCTGAAATGTAAAAGACACACAGATTTATAGTGGTTCGGCCAGAATGTGCCTACGTCCACTTTATATGTTATTATCTTCTTTCTTTCAGGTTACAAGTACAATGCGTTGTATACAAGTGTATGAAAGTAGTTTGAAAGTTCCTTCCTTGCTTGAGCTCTCAAACTTGTCTGCCATTGTTGTACCCCTGCCCCTCTATTTATAGAATGAGGTAGGGGGCAGGGGTCTTGGAAGTATATAACTGCTGGTGGGCCCGGGCTGAAGCAATTTGGCCTGGCACTTCTGGTTCGGCGAGGCTTCATTCGGTAGAGCTTGGACTGGTGATGGTGGTGTGTGAAGTGGATTGCTGAAGCCTTGATTCGGTGGTAGTGTTGGAGTGGCAGTGGAGTTGATTCGGTCGTGGTTGGTTTGGTGGTAGGGTATTGGAGTTGGTCCGGTGGAGATGTGATGGGAAGGTGGTTCGGCAATAGTGTGGTCCGGTGGTGGTATTCGGCGGGACATGGACCGGCTATGCCGAATGGAAAGGGGCTGGTCATGCCGGATGGACATGGCTCGTGCTGCCGAATGGAGCTTCCATGCCGAATGGACTTGTGCTCGTGCTGCCGAATGAAGCTTCATGCGTGAGTGCCGAGTGTTCCTTGGCCTTGGTGAATGAACTGGAGGTTATTCATGTCGAATGAGCTATGGCTTGCATTGTCGAATGGTAAAGAGGCCGGTCATGCTGAATGAAGTGGTGACTGCGAACCCGGGTGAAACAGACGCTTCGTTGTCTCAAGATCTTCTGGGTGAGAATTCGCCCAACACTTATTAACCCATTTTCAACATGCTTATAGGTGTTGACGAATTATTCGTTAACACCTAATATCCGGTATACAAGGAACCGTTCGATTTCAAGCTGCCAATGATGGATTTGTACTATGGAAAAACTGATCTAATGGTTCATCTAATGAGATGTATCCAACATATGGAGGTATTGAATGCATCTAAACAGCTAACGGGATGTTGTTTCCCTCGTATTTAATAGATTTGGCAGCGATATGTTTTAGATAGTTGTAAAACGGATCCATAAGCTCTTGGATCGTGTTAGTGAGTAGATTCATGAGGCAGTTTAGAGTTCATAATTCAAGACTAAAGAATGTGATGGTGCTATCGAGCTTTAAGAATAGGGTCGAAGAGAACCTAAGGAGTGATTTGATTAGGTTTAACGCAATAGCAGCCATAGTGCGTAGGCCAGATCCATCGGTGGTTTCGATGGCGATAATTTCAAGAGCTGCTGGTGAAACAGATTTTAAGATTGCTTTGGAATGGGACCCACCAGCGGACTCATGAGTTTTACCATGATTCTGAGATATACTTGCATCAACATAACAATGAAAATAAAAAGGCGGAGGTTACTATTGTGGATGACAGAGGACCGTCTAGAGCAGGATTTGATAAAGATAAAGGAAAGCAAAAGGCTGATGATGGCTTTAGAGGACTAAAGCGGAAAAGAAGAAAACATAAGTTCTCTCCTTACATTGAATTAATCGAGACCCTAGAGAGGATATACTTGGATATCCGAGAGCAAATTACCCAATAAAAACCAATGAACAGGTAATCCACCGATCAAGAAAGAAGATTGAGAAAGTAATGCCTATTTCATGAGCTAGATGGGCATAAAAAACGATTGCAGGCGCCTCTGTGACCTAATTAAGGAATAGGTTAGGATCAACTAGCTGTAGTAGTACGTACGAAGCCAAGCTACACATCGCCTGTAGTGATCGGGGGGGCCCTTGGATCTAGGTCGAGGATAGTTATCCCACGATCGAGATGGCAAGGAATCAAGTTCGATTCTCGTTCTTTTCTTTTATTTTCAATAAGCGATGCGACATTACAGTTAGACCACTTACTCATGTGTAGGACTTTGTTCAGTCTCTAGGCATGCTATGAGATGGATGTATGCTGTAATGCTTGAATGGGTGTTATGATGTTTGTTGGATGTTGGAGCTTGAATCCCCAAGCAAATGTTTGACCTAAATCACTCGAACGCGATAAATAATATTGATTTTGAAATGCTAAAGGAGATTGGTTGCTATATTGATTTATGTATTGATTAATCATGGTAGTCCCTACCGAAGAGACGGGACGATCATTATAAGGTGCAAGTTCCCTTACCGGTGAGAAAATGGATTGATTTGTACTAAAAGTAAGTCCCCTTATTGGAGAATGAATGGATGAGCTGGCTTGGATGTCGAATCCCCTAGCCGAAGAGTGAGCGGATTAGACTCGTCAAAAATCCAGAGAGGTCAAACCATAGATTGGAAGTCAAATGATCTAGAGAGATCAAGGATTGAATTAACAATCAGAAGAGATCGAGGATTGAATTAATGGCTTGGAGAGATTGAAAATTAAATTAACAATTCGGAGAGATTGAGGATTGAATTAATGATTTGGAGAGATTGAGAATTGAATAAACGATCCAATTCATAGAGATCGAGGATTGAATTAACGATCCAAAGGAAACGAGAATTGAAATAACAATCCATTACGGAGAGATCAAGGATTGAATTAACGATCTGAAGAGATCGAGAATTGAATTAACGATCAAGAGAGATTAATGATTGAATTAATGATCTAAAGAGATCAAGGGTTGGATTAATAATCCAGAGAGATTGAGGATTTAATTAAACATCTGAAGACATCGAGAACTAACCGAGACGTTGATAATGTGATCCAGAGAGGTCGAAGACTAAACTTTAGACTTGAATTCCTCTTGACTTTATAATTAATAGGTTAAGCCACTGCTTCGATTCGGTTGAGCATCCTTATAATGGGATTCTGGGCGATGCTGGACAATTTATAAATAGCATTCCAACGGTTAGCAAAGTGCCTCCACGATTACTAACCTATGATCTCCCAACATATGATCTCTATGCCGTAACTAAATCCTGAGCGAACATGGGAAAAAATTAATTTAGATACATGATTAATAATTCAGAAAGAGCATGGAATGATGTATGACAAACACCCAAGCGAGGGCCTGAATCATTGGCTATAACGGTATAGAACAATTTTTGATTTACAGGCGAATCTGAAGGGTGTTTCACCGTGATTTTGTCAGTTGGTAGCCATAAAATTCAAATACTAATGGATCGATACAGAGCCATGAATAAGGTTCGTATTAATCCCCAATATTGCCTTGAATCAATTCTCGATTCACAAAACATGAAGTCAGGGTGCTTGCAAGTAATTACATGTCATGGAAGATGTTCATTAGCAAGAAACAATCCAAACACTTGTTAGACAAATCGGATGCTATCAACCACCATTCAAACTAAGGAATCCGATTACATTCAATCTCACATTGACACAACTTAATGCTAAGGGCTGAGAGGCAAGACATGCAAACAACATTGGAAAGTCGAAGAAAGTAGTCCAACCAATCACTTGGATTGGTACCGATCCCTGTCCATGGATCAGCACCAATCCCTAAAACCGGATGATATGGCCATGATCTTCTTAGCATAACTCCTTCTAGACGTGGGGGACGTAGGCACGAATGTGGGGGAGGGGATTTTGGCAACCTGTAGTTATAAATAAAGGAAGAGGTGCATTGTCCAAGGATCTTCCTTTGCACTTCTAAAAATTTATGTACTTCTTCCATAATCTTAGAGATCATTACCAATCTTTAAGAACAACTTTGTAGAAACTCGATAGAAATCGGATAACAAAGTTTAAGTGGACGTAGGTTGGAGTGTTTTCTAAATCATTATAAAAATTGTGCTTTCCTTTATTCTTTTTCTTATCTTTTCTTAAATTTTCATGTTTATTATTCCATTGGGTGTTTGTGACTTTTGACGTAAACACAGATTTATAAGTATGTTAAAAGTATTTATGTATATAAAAAAAATTAGCTAAATATTTCATTGAAGTATAAAAAGGGTTTATGTAAAAAAATTGTCTCTTAAATTGTGTTAACTTTAAGTGAGTATATTAGCTTCATAAATAAGTCAATATATATTATATTGATTTTGAAGGCTTTTAATTACATACAAGTAGTTATAAAGATGTATTATTTAATAATATAGGGAAATAGAAATAGCTTATGCGATTCGGTCATGTTATGTACTTATTTGTCTATGGAATGTGTTTACTCCTGCACTTAGCACCAAAAGCCAACAAGGTAAACTTATTCTATCTATGAGAGTTAAGAACGATGTTCAAGCAGGGCTTAGAAGGAAATAGTGATCTAAACTACTGGCTTCACTCTTGACCGAGGGATAGCGTAATTTGAGACAGTTGGAAACGGTGATAAGTATATGAAACTTGATTTCCATATGTGATTGCATTTAGGACTAGATAGTGATTAGTTGGCATCGAACTTGACCAAATTAACTTAGGAAGTACATAAAAGTTTTTTGGCTTACTATGGTGTGAGGTTCCATAAGGAGGAATCGTTGGTATGAAACGTCTCCAGTTTAAAGGACGTATAAATACGAGATCCCCGTTGGAGGACTCCTTTATATCCTTCACTTCCTACTAAAAAAAATTAAATTGAATTACTGAAAATAAGCCAATTTACTTTTGATGAGTTTGTAGTTGGATAAGTATACTTATGCATTACTTACCAACAACCATTTCAAAATAAATATACGAGTTCTACATTTTGAAGGCAGTTGTGGAGTGGAATGTTATAGAGTTGAACTAACTATCCTGAGGTTAAGTCTAAAAAGGAGGTCTGTGTAAACTTTTCAAACAAATTATATTGAGTTGAACTGTCTATCATAATGTTAAGTCCAAGGGAGAGGTCAACATTAGCATTTGTCTAACGGCTTATATAGGAATCCATTGAGAGATTCATGATATATTCAAGTGACGAAGACTCATTTGTAGATACGCTAAACGTGATTTCATCATCGAAAATGAAAGAATACATATAAGCCTCATAGTTGGTGTATTTAGCTAAACTAAGGGTACATCAACTCCAAACACCTAGAGATGCTCTGATTTGGCACGACGGAGTTGATAGTTCTCGGTGTCATGTGTTCGGGCATGGACTGGCTATATTTCTCCTAGTAGTATATTTTATCTATATATATACATGGTTTCCAAAGGTGGGTTCTAACCCTTGTCAAGAGGTCCATTCTTGATTCACTGAAGGCACCTCCGACGAAAATCCAAATGCGAACGAAACTTTGTGGTTTTTTATATACTTCTAATATTGTTGTATTGTGAGATGCAAGCAATACAGCTATTTTCTAATTTATATTATGCACCCAGGATGCTATCTATTACATCATTATATTTATGCATCGAAAGGTATAGTTTCTTCTAAGGGAAAACCGTTATGGTGATTTAAATAGCCTCAAAAGTTATATTATATGGTCGCATGTTTCTTTAATATCTCATACCAGACTTATGTCTGACACATCTTTATTTTTCCTAAATTCCTTGGGTACTTTAGTAATCTATGTATGTTGCTAAATTTTAGCAAGGTTCACATGTTACTAATACAATATCATCAAAAATACTCACCAAACTTGTGATTATAATATAAGAATGATATGTTTCACGATAATATTACCATATTATCGGTTTGCAACAAATGTTGCTAATTTTTCCTATTATATTTGCAGGAAAAATTCCATTGAAACAAGTTATACCAATGCTAAATCGAGATGGGCTTGCAATCATTTATCTATTATGTATATGCTTGATTCTTTTTAATTTTTAGGAGATTTTGTGGCGAGTTAACTTTGTATACTAAGGCTCCATAGAGGATTATAGCCAGATTTTATCACCTAGGTTTGCCACTAGTAATCAAATGTTTGCGCAAAAAATGGGCAAACACCTCAAAGTCATATGATTTAGTTGATTATATGTTGCTCTTAGTGATTTGGGTGATTTATGCAAATAAATAAAAAGCAGGGACTAAACTGTAAAAGACACACAGATTTATAGTGGTTCGGCCAGAACGTGCCTACGTCCAATTTATATGTTATTCTCCTTTTTCTCTTCAGATTACAAGTACAAAGCTTTGTATATAAGTATAAGAATGTTGTTTGAAAGTTCTATCCGTGCTTGAGCTCTCAAACTTGTCTGCCATTGTTGTACCCCTGCCCCTCTATTTATAGAGTGAGGCTGGGGGCAGGGGTCTTGGATGTATATAGCTGCTGGTGGGCCTGGGCTGAAGCAATCTGGTCTGGCGATGTTGGTTCGGTATCCACTTGGTCCTGTAGTGGTTGGAGTGAGTTGGTTCGGCATGGCTTGGGTGGAGAGTTGGTTCGGTGGGACGTTGGTCTGGCAGTGGCTAAGTGGAGTTTGGTCCGGTGATGGAGGAGAGGGGTCTGGTTCGGTGTGGGCCGGTCCGGTGGTTGTTGGGAATGCCGAATGAACTTCTATATTTGGGATTGTATTGGGAATGCCGGATGAACCAAGGCATCTTGAATGCCGAATGAGATTTCGCTCTATATCGCCGAATGAAACTTTAAACCTTTGATACCAAATGGACTTTTATACTTGAATCATGAGTGAAATATCAGACTTATATACGCTTGCTGGCTGCTTCTTCTTGGTGCGGTCGTGGTGGAAATGCACACAACATTGATATTCCAGTTTTGACCAAAAATGGGATAACACTTTGCCCCCCCAAAACATGCCTTGCGATAGGAAGGCGTGTTTTGTAATGTCATGAGTTGGACGTTCATATCCTGTTGATGTCCTTGCGGTAGGAAGGCGTGTTTCGTAATGCCATGAGCTGGATGTTCATATCCTGTTGACAACCTGTAAAGAGCTTGATATTTTATATGGCCACAAATGACGACCGTTCGGGATCGAGCTATTCGGGATGAAGCGCGGCCGTTCATGGTCAAGCGCCTAACTTCAAATGACGACCGTTCACGATCGAGTCATTTGAGGTGAAGTGCGACCATTCGCGGTCAAGCGTCTAAATCCATGCGACGATCGTTCGAGATCGAGTCATTTGCGGTGGAATGTGACCGTTCACGGTCAAGCGCTTTACTTCAAATGACGACCGTTCGGGATCGAGCCATTCGAGGTAAAGTGCGACCGAGCCTGGTCAGAGGGTGGATCTCAAATGGCGACCGTTCGCAATCAAGCCACTTGGGGTGAAATGTGACCGTTCACGGCCGGTGTCATTCGCGGAAAAAGATGAAATGGGACCGTTCGCGGTCAAGCGCCTTACTTCGGATGACGATCGTTCGAGATCGAGCCATTCGTGGTAAGGTGCAACTGTTGGCGGTCAAGGGGTGGACCTCAAATGGCGACCTTTCGCGATCGAGCCATTTGTGGCGAGATGAGTTGTGCCGTTCGAGGCGAGTTTGTGACTGTTCGAAGTCGGGTGCCGTTCGAGGCGAATTGTGACCGTTCGAGGTCGGTGCCGTTCGAGGCGAGTTGTGATCGTTCGCGATCGGGTGCCGTTCGAGGCGAATTGTGGCTGTTCGAAGTCGGGTGCCGTTCGAGGCGAATTGTGACTGTTCGAAGTCGGGTGCCGTTCGAGGCGAATTCTGACTGTTCGAAGTCGGGTGCCGTTCGAGGCGAATTGTGACTGTTCGAAGTCGGGTGCCGTTCGAGGCGAGAAAGTGTGCCCAGGAGGGCTTGGGTTGCCGTTCGAGGCGAGAAAGTGTGCCCAGGAGGGCTTGGTATTACTGATGCCAGGCTCACGTTCGAGTGGGTCCTTGGATCGTTTGTGTGCCTATTGGAGGCGAGTAAGTGTGCCCGGGGGGGCTTAATATTATCGATACCAGGTTCACGTTCGAGTGGGTCCCCGGATCGTTTGTCAGGGTGGTTTATCGCCATCTCAGAGCATGCCTAAGGACCGTTCGTGACCCCGTACATGTGTAAGTAGCTTGGCTATCAAAACCAAATATTCATTCCACTGAAGAGTTTCAAAGCAAAAGTGTCCGACAAAATCAAATTCAGCATACAAAAGGAAAAAAAATGAAACAGTGACGTCCGAGTGCAAACATCCACATCGACGTGGTTTATAGTTGTGTCAGAGCATGCCTGAGGATCGTACGCGGTCCCGTACATGTGTGAACAACTTATTCGTGTTGGTGTGGAGTTTTGCCACTCATTCGTTATTTTCTTAATCAATTGATAATCAAATGGAGTCCCTATGCAGGGCCACCCTTGGCTGATGCAGACGGTGGTCGCTCTGCCTCCACCGCTGGAGCTCGCCTCCTCACGTACTGAAGAAGCATACCGTTCCTAATATGTCCCTCCACCTCATCTCTCAGATGCCTGCAATCGTTGGTATGATGACCGTTCAGGTCGTGGAACAAACAATATCTGTCTGATTTCCTTTCGTCAATAGTTGGATCCCTTCGCATTAGTCTATGGTATGGAACTTGCTCTCGTGTATCTTGGTAGATTTGCTCCAAACTCTCATTCAGCTCTGAATAGGTGGTGAATCATGGCTCTCTTCGTAGCCGCTTTGTCCTGTCATCATTATCCTCAGCCTTTCTCTTTTCTTTGCTAGTCTCCACACCCTTTCCAGATGGGTTTCCACTCTTGATTGTGTAGACGTCATCTTCTTCCTCCCTTTCTGCACTAGCATCTTCCAAACGAAGAAACTTTTCAGCCTCATGATAGAACTCTCCCAGATTCATAGGCGGGTCCTTAGTTAACGAATTCTTGAACTCTGTACTATCAGCTATTCCAGATACAGCCGCCATCATGACCATAGATGGATCTGGTCGATCCACTGATGCTGCCGCCGCGTTAAATCGCGTTAGAAAGCTCCTCAAAGTCTCTCCATTTTTCTGCTTCAAGGTTGCCAAAGTCATCACATTCTTGGGTCTCGCAATATGAACCCTGAATTGCCTCATGAATCTCTCAGTTAAATCTGCCCACGTTCCTATGGAGCCGTTCTCTAGTTGCCTAAACCATAACGCTGCAATGTCCGTCAAATACAGTGGAAAGCACCGGGCCATGATCTCCTGTGATGCCCCCAGCACTTCCATGTGCCTCATATACTTAGTAAGATGGACCGCAGGGTCTGTCCTCCCATCGTACATCTCTACTGATGGTAGCTTGAATTCTGGTGGGTTTCTAGCCATTCTAATCGTAGAAGAAAAAGGACTCCTGTTTACATCTTCCAAGTCTCTGTTTACTAAACCGCCTCTCATAGCTCTTCCAACCATTTCTGCTAATCTATCATTGTCCCCAAGCTGTAGTCCTCGTTCACTGCCTTCGACCTGCCCCCCGAGTCCGCGGGAGTTTTCATGTGTATGCCTCCCTGGCTGAACGTTCATTCCTCTATTGCTACCAGGTGGCTCGGATGCCCCCATCTCTCTTCCCGGGGTCGGATCAACATGCTCTGCGTGAGTGCCCCCTAGCTCTGGTGCTACGCCAGATGGTCCTGCTCCGTTCTGAACTCCAGTTGCTCCTTGGTTTTATGCTCCAAGTTGCCCAATTTGCTGAAGCAAATTCTGGATCATCTCTTCTTGTCTTCTCATCATAGCCTCCATCTCATCCCTGGTGACGAAGGCTGAAGCTTGGTTTGCTCCTGAGGAAGCCTCTTGACTCCCTTCCTGTTGACTCTGCTCTGGCCTTGGCCTTTTGCTTGATTGTCTCGCCATGACTCTTCCAATCTGAATCTCTAAACCCTCAAATTCAACTTCCAAGCGGTAGGTCCTTGAGTTCAATTCTCAGTGAAAGCACCAAAATGTTTGTGCAAAAAATGGGCAAACACCTCAAAGTCGTATGATTTAGTTGATTATATGTTGCTCTTAGTGATTTGGGTGATTTATGCAAATATATAAAAAGCAGGTACTAAACTGTAAAAGACACACAGATTTATAGTGGTTCGGCCAGAACGTGCCTACGTCCACTTTATATGTTATTCTCCTTTTTCTCTTCAGATTACAAGTACAAAGCATTGTATATAAGTGTAAGAATGTTGTTTGAAAGTTCTATCCGTGCTTGAGCTCTCAAACTTGTCTGCCATTGTTATACTCCTGCCCCTCTATTTATAGAGTGAGGCTGGGGCAGGGGTCTTGGATGTATATAGCTGTTGGTGGGCCTGGGCTGAAGCAATCTAGTCTGGCGATGTTGGTTCGGTATCCACTTGGTCCTGTAGTGGTTGGAGTGAGTTGGTTCGGCATGGCTTGGGTGGAGAGTTGGTTCGGTGGGACGTTGGTCCGGCAGTGGCTAAGTGGAGTTTGGTCCGGTGATGGAGGAGAGGGGATCTGGTTCGGTGTGGGCCGGTCCGGTGGTTGTTGGGAATGCCGAATGAACTTCTATATTTGGGATTGTATTGGGAATGCCGGATGAACCAAGGCATCTTGAATGCCGAATGAGATTTCGCTCTACATCGCCGAATGAAACTTTAAACCTTTGATACCGAATGGACTTTTATACTTGAATCATGAGTGAAATCCCAGACTTATATATGCTTGCTGGCTGCTTCTTCTTGGTGCGGTCGTGGTGGAAATGCACACAACATTGATATTCCAGTTTTGACCAAAAATGGGATAACATCAAATGTTAATTTAATTTTTTTATGAATTCATGTATGTTCTACTAAATTTATTAATGTATTGATGGCATGTTCTACGATAAATATCCTTAAACTAAAAAATTAATAGGTTCAAATGGATGCTAAAACATTCTTATGCTTTTCTATAGAATTTAGTCCTCACATGGTAGACATTATTTAATATCCGTACAGACCTTCTTTTACCAACATATTTTATAGCTTTCAAGATGGTGGATGGCAACCATTTGCATTTATTTTTGAATTCTTAACAGAATGTTTAAGGTATTATTTTTATAAAACTTAGGTAATCTCTATGCTAATGTTTGGACTTGAATTAATATTTTATTAATCATATTCAAATTTATGGCTGTAGATTTTTAAATATTGAAATATTTAACCAACCTATCCCTTTATCCTTTATTTTTCAGTGTTAATTAGGTGTTGGAAGGATCCCCTTGAGGAGGATGAACTTGATGCATGAGATTGGTCTAAAGAAAATTGCTATGAAAATGACTAGTGCCCTCAAGGGAGGGCGGAACTCTATTCTATATGTGTATGTTATCTCTTACAATTTGAGTTCGTGGTTATCTTATGTAGTTGTATGTGTGATTGTGTGTTTGGTTTGTGACTCTGTAAGCATGCACGAGCGCATATAGGTTAGAAGCTTGTAAAGAAAAGTGATATGGTGTAATTTTGATTTGAATATGCATTGTAGATTTTGATTGAATAGTAATACGGTGTCTCACAGAGATTTCAAATTCAAACTAGTTGGGTCTGTGAGTAGGCCGGTCTTAATGCACAGAGATTTCGAAGATGTCATTCCTTGGTACACTCCTCAAGAAATTTACTATATGGGAGGAAATCCATTATCTCATTATTCATTAGAAATCCATTCTCCAATAAGTGCCTTCGGACATAGTCATAAACCTATTATGCCATCAAATTTAACCAATGTAACAATTTCAGCTATTTGAATATGTTTATTTTAAAGGTTTTCAAAGAATGTCATTAAAAGTAATATCACTGGATTTTGTGTAGAATGATTTGGTTATCATAAGGTACAAAACTTGTTTCATGTTTACATGTAGCATGGTCTTATGAGATACCTTTTATTTTCAAGTACTCATATTTTGAGTTTCTTAAACCATCTCATGACTGGCCCTGAGTGTTTTTCCTTTCCCTTAAATTCTAGGTGCCCTATTTTTGCGAACAGCATAGTTATCAAGTTTAGTTTGGAGCATTTAGAAAGAGCTCAATGCATGGAGCTAGAA
This sequence comes from Allium cepa, assembly GCA_030765085.1. NCBI lineage: Eukaryota > Viridiplantae > Streptophyta > Magnoliopsida > Asparagales > Amaryllidaceae > Allium > Allium cepa. The sequence continues at coordinate 168,332,792 of CM060929.1, forward strand.
GATTATTCTGAAGATTGTTATCCATTCCACCACACTAATGTACTATTATATTTCATACTTATAAGGACAGAGATTTATAACTATCCATGTTGATGTTAAGTTAAACTCTGTAATATATTTGGAATTTTCTGCTATAAAGATTTTATGTCGAAATAATATATGTAATTCCATTCGTGTAAGATTCTATTCTATGTCTTTATTTTCTTTTCCCTATAATTACCCACCTTTCATTCAAATTGAGTTGGACATGTGTGGTTTATTGTCAACTTAAAATGTACAAAACTATGGGTCCTTACAAGACCCATCGAAGTTACACTTGATCACCCCATGCTAATTGTGACCACCAACTCCAGTACGCGACAAAACAAAGTCGCGATTCACTTTCCAATGCTAGATGCCACTAAGTCCTTCATTCACGTCTTCGCTTGAGAAACCCAATGCAACCTTCATCGTAGCCTAACTCACCTTAAGTTGATGACATGCCTTAGCCCTAACTTGCACCTCTAATGTTGATTATCTCCCATCAATGCCGCACCTACAATCACCTATATAGATTTGAAGCTTGCACCTATACGAACTCAATGGATTCGATATCATAATTTATCATTAACTAAATCACTTAATTTTTATTTTTGAAGGGGAGGCTAAGTGAAAATATTTACTATAAAGAGTAAGAGGGAAAATGAAGAAGGAAAGAGGGAAAGGAAGTGAAGAATAGTCTTGTGCGTGTGGGTTTGTTTAAGTTATGTTTTCCGGTACTTGGCTACGCAATATCCATGAATAGTGAATGATAGAAATATTAGTCTGTGAAATTTTAAAAATACCAATGTTTGCCGCAAAATAAGTCAAATGATAATTTAAATATTTTCCAAATTGAAAATTAAGGAAAATCCTATAAATTCATTTAAAAGTACGTCAATAAAAATAAGCCATTTTATTAACAATTAATTTTCTTATTATTTATCAAATTTGAATCAAACTTGAATATTTAAATAAATTACATATTACCATTCGAAACCTTAAAAGTTATGGGTTGTTACACTAGAGTACGCAACGCTCTCTAAATTTTAGATAGTACATTACTCATGATAGTTGGGGGCACCTAAGGGTTATGTACTGGTAGTTATTGGATAACTATGGAACGACTCACTCGATAGTTTTCTACTGGACTAAGGTCAAACAAAAAATATCGATGTAACTGATTTACATAGTTTTCTCAACTTAGGAATGCTATGGATCTTCAATATGAAAACGTTGCTTCGTCCATTGTGGTTATAGTTGGGTTAAGTACATGTATGGAAGTGAAACAATATTAAAGAGAGGATTTGTCTCCTTGGTTATATGGGTTTAATATCACGATCAACTCAATTCAACTCAAAGTGAAACTCTCTAGTCAGAGCATTTCAGTTAATAGTAGTTGTTATTATTGAACCGATGACTTTGTGTTTGGAATATAGAGTTGAATATGGACGATATTGGAATTTTGATCATTACCAAATTCCATAAGTCCAAAGTGGTATAGTTTTAACAAATAGAGTTGGTATAAATAAATGTCACAATTAGGTAGTGCCTAATAAGTGAAGTTGCATTTTACTGAAACTAAGTAAACGATAAATTTGACCAAAATATCATACCATCTGCTATGTGACATGTAAAAGTTAACATTTGAATAGTTTGATGTTAATCGCTGACCAAATTTACAACTAACGAATCATACAACCGAAATGGCCAATTCTCTTTAAACCAAACAATTTGATTAGTTTATAATTTTTACGAATTAATTAAATTAATATTTATGAAATATTAATTATAAAATTTAGAATATGATTAGAGGAATAAATACTATTATATATATTTATAATAGTTGAAAGTATATCGATCGATATGCAATATCTACAAGTAATTTAATAATATTTATTTAGGCTTAAGTGGGCTATTAGCCCATGATATTATGACATTAATTCGAAAGCAACATAGACTATAGGTGGGGGCTAAAAGGTTAGAGGTATATTTGAGATGGGTAACTTAAATCTAATGAGACTTAGTATCAAATGCATTCCATGTTTGTCTTTAGTTCCTCCAGCATATAAAGGCCTCTAACCTAATTATTTTTGAACCTTTTGGCCGCCTCTCTTCTCCTATTATTGGCTGAATTCTCCATCTTGAGTTCAAACAAATTCAACTCAAATCAATTTAAAAGGAAGCAACTATTTGATTGCTAAAGGTCTGCGGTTCAAAGATTACCAATCTACGGAATCGAGAAGATTTCAAAGGAGGGAGAATTCATCATTATAAGGTGTGCTCTAAGGCATTAGTGTTAGGTATGTATTTACGATGCTATATGATTTATAATTTCTGGATAACACTATATTATTCATATCTGTGTGTGTGTGTGTGTGTGTATAAGTATATGTATGTGTATGTGTATATGTATATATATCATTATTATATTGCTAGTTACCAGAGATTCTTATATGTATCATCAATATTTTCACATATTAGATTAGTTATATGTTTGTTTCAATTAATCTAAAAGTACTTATTTATATGCGTGTGTGTGTGTGTGTGTGCGTGTGTATAAATCTAAAGTGCACAGTCAAATAAATTTTATTTTAATTAGTATTATTTAATTAATTAATGTGTATATATATATATGTGTGTGTGTGTGCTAATATACTACCTAATTTTAATTAGGGGTTTTTAGGCTCAGGGAAAAAGTTAGAGAAAAATTTAGTTTCGGAGACAAGAAGTTTACTTTTTAGGCTGAAAGACATTTCTTAGTGTAAATTACAGAATGATAGTTGCAACTATCATTTTCTATTCATACTAAAATGTGTCATTCAGACTAAAAGACAAACTTATTTTTGAAATTAAACTTTTTTACAACTTCTTCCTTGTGTCTATTTTCCTATTTTAATTATATGACTTATATTTAATTATATCATCATATCATGTTAATAGTTGAACCCAGGTTTTATAAATGAATATCCTTATAAAATATATTTTTCGATGGCTGTAAATTAATTTTTAATATTTATTTATTATTATTTAATAATATTTAAATCGATATACTAATTAACTAAAGCATATAAAACAAAATATGTTTTTAGAATTAAATTCTAAATATTTAAAAAAATATCATCATATAAACATTTGACCGTAAAATCTCAATTTAAAAATCATTTTTTATATCTGTAAAAAATAAATTTATTATACAATCAAAGTCAATTAATTAATTAAAAATATTAAGTTGACTTGGAAAATTATAGAAAAAAATTCTTAGCTTCAAAATATCGTGCTTGATTTTCTAAAAATTTAAAGTTCGGATAAGATAACATGGAATTATTTATTATTATTACTTTATTGTGTTTCAATTAATATATATATATATATATATATATATATATATATATATATATATTTATATTTATATATTTATGCGATAAATATAAAAAAATTCCTTTTCTGCTATGCATTCTGTCTGGAAACGTTTAAACAAACAAACACAAACACACACAGATATATATATACACACACACACAGACACATACATATATGTTAAATACATAATTAATATACATGTACAGATACCTATTTAGATAATATATATATTAAATACATAATCAATATACATATGCATATACCTATTTAGATATTATAAATGTGTCTATATACATAATCATAATAATTTTGTTACTTTAATTCATTCATATACATGTATAGAATGATTTAAAAACAGCTTTATTATATATGTACACACACGCATATAAATTTTTAATATTTTTACATATAGGATACACATACACACATACATATATATATAATAACCCCCAAGGTAGTGCAGTGGTTAGGACATATGGCGCTCGCCTTAAAGGTCGAGTGTTCAATCCCCACCAACGACATATCCTTATGATTTAAACTTAGTTCTCTATGTCTTTAAACATATATATATATATAATAGTTTACATAGTTTTAATATTTATATGATAACAAGTTTACATACATATATCTAGACAACATTCAATACATATAGGATGAGCTAACAAGTATGTTGTGATGTAAATCCAAACATTTATATACGAACATGTTATACCTTACATGAATTATTATGTTACACATGCACACATTTGTATATGGTACATATATGTACTATTATATTTAACTGAATACATATTAAATAATATTTTATCGATAATTTATAAGTTTAAATTAAATAAGAGATTTTATTTAAATTAAATTTAAAAATATTGTAAATAAATTAAACTTCATAGGCCCATTATATATCCAACGAGGGAATTTTTTTGAAATTCACTCATTTCATCCACTGCGGGCTGACACAGTTCCAACAATAATGTGCATCTCTGTCTGAATATTACGCCTCAAAGTGACCACTTGTCCTCTCTATCGGCCTATTGTAGCGTAAATAAAAAAAGAAAATAATAGAGGAAGTTGGATGTACGCTTGGTGCGTAAAATGCATCAAATAAGTATATATTACTAATAAGCTAGTAAAACAACATTTATGCTCGAAAACTGTACCTTAACCCATATCCTTGCAAACGAGTCAGCTAAATGTAATATAATATTATAGTGATATCATATGATAAAGTCTCGCTAAAATCTATCCTAGGCATATTCATATGCCTATAATTGACATTCAAAGCCTTAGTCCGCTACCAACAAATCATATAGTGAAGACTCAGCATCTCTAATACTATCATTTGCTAAATCGAAAATCAAGGACTCAACTCCTCGGACTTTCATATATTAAGGATTCAACTCCTCGGACAATTGTTTGTTGAGGAATCAACTCCTCGGAACATGTTACATTGAGGACTCTACTACTTGGACAATCGTATGTTGAGGGATTAGATCCGTAGACTATCATATGTTGATGGCTCGGCTCCTTCGACTATTGTATATTGAGAGGTCGATATGGAATGTACATCATTTTTGACAATAAAATATATTTTTATCTTTGATTTTCTTTATAGAGTGCGTTATAGAAGAAAAAAAAATCCAAAGATCATAGTTTGTTTCCAATTAATTTGTCATCCATCATCTCTCGTATGCTTGATTTACACATATCACATGTTAAACACATTTGAATTTTACTAATAAAATTTAATATATGTTTTCTATTATCAAAATTGAAACATTGTGAGTTATTGTAATGAATTTAGGATCGAGAGTAATAAATATATATTGTATTTAAAGTGTTTCTGTATTTGCAAGGTACTAATTTCATTAAGAGATTTAATTAGATTCACGTGTAGATCTCATCAAGTTTGAGTATCTTATATATATATATATATATATATATATATTTATATATATATATATATGTATGTATATATTTATATATATATGTATGTATGTATGTATGTATATATATAGTAAAAAAAAGATCTTGTTTGATGCATAAGGTATATTAGAAAATAATAATTCAGAAAGGAATATTTTCAACATACAATATATTGAAATTTTCTCCTCATATAGAAGTACAGTAAATGAATCATTCAACAACAAAAAAGTAGCAAAGTATCACTTTTTGCAATCATGGAATGAGATTTCAATCATTAAAAAAAAACGGATATAGAAAAGAATGTATCCATAGTAGATTTTGGTCACTACAACTCAAATCAAAGTGAAGCATCCTTCCATATTTAAAGGGAGGTTTTTTTTTTCTTCTCCACTGGACCTGTTCTTTTGACAATAGAAAACTACCTAAAGTTTAAGCCTCATCATCTTATTTCAGGTATTCACCTCGTTCTCATTCTTGATTTGTCCGACGCGCCAAGAACGGAAACAGGGTAAAAGGCACGTTCAGCTGAATGAATAATCTTGATCGTTTTGGTATATTAATTAACTTAACTAATAAAATTTAGATTTTTATAACTTTCTAAAGTTAATAACTTTTGCAAATAGGATCCATTTGAGACGCAATATTTTGCGTTGCGATCATATCAATGTGCTCTGCATCATATAGCTGAATTGAACTGAATTGGACCAACTTATAAATTTTCAAGTTATTTATATATTCATTTATTTTTGTAAATTATTGAAACATATTATTTATTAAAATACAAATAATAAATTATTAAATTATAAGTCAATTAAACTAAAAATCAAAACTTAAATGCTCTGCTCAAATACCCGCACAAATATTCCATTCGTAGCTGCAAACACATTTTTCGTTCACGATCTTCCCTATTCAAATAATCTATTTCCGTTCATCACAAACACACCCATAGATTGGGTATAGATACAAGAGTATCAAAAAGAATATCATTTTTTGTTATGAAACACATCTGGGTAGGGGTGTCACGATTGCGGTAACCGTCATTATTACTACCAACCGTAACCGTAAACGTTGTTGACGATTATAAATTCTTATATCCGTTACCATAACCGTTTATGATGGTTAACCGTCATATTTTCAATTTTGAAGTATGTCATGCATATATTTTCAGTTATATGCATTATATTTATTGATGATAAATTGATATAGCTCTAATTGTTATTTACAAATTTATTTATTTGTTTATAAAACGACTAATATGCACGCACATGTTTTTTTTTTTTTTTTTTGAAAACCCAGGAGAACTTGACAGGCCGGTAAACTCTCGATGAGGGTATAATAAAGCCGTCCGCTGATCCAAGCTCCCATACCCCGGGGTAAATTTATATAGGATAGGGAAGCGCATGATAGAAATCGAAGATGAGTCTTTTTATCAGAACCCAAACTTTCTTTCCACTGCGCCGCACCCGCGGACGCATGCACGTGTTATTAGTTCAGTAAGACGCATATTATTAATGTATAAACTATTCCTTTAAGTTAAATTGCTAATTTTTATACCTTAATATTAAATAGTACACAAAACAATCATTTACGGTTGGTATAGTTAACCGCAGTTTTCAAATTCTTCAATCATTACCACAACTGTTACGTTATAGATGAGAACCGCATGAAGGCAGGTTCAGCCCTAGGGTAAGGCTGAAAAGACAGCAGCCTAGGGCAACGGGGAGGGGAGGAGCAACTCCTAGTTCGCTAAGTATAGGCTTTTATTACAAGTTAACTTCAGATGTTAAGTTGCTTCAGTGGCAGTGGGTATTTACTTTGACGGCAGCAACCGGGGTTTGAAACTGGCATCAATCATTTTTATATGTTTTTATACTTTCTGGGTTAGATTATATTTTTTGTTCTGTCTGGAGGGGCAAAATCAATCGGGCCGGGCCTGCATGAAGGCTGATACGACTGAGTGGTTCAACCGTAACAGCCGTTACCTTTGGACATTGTACTTTCTTCTAAACAACATATAACATATCAAAACAAAGTTGATGAGAAAATCTTCTCAAAAAGCAATCATCCAAACCCACTCTCAACAAGCTATCAGATCCCACTACACAGGCTTCGGATATCTTCAAATTCAAATATACAGCATTTTAAAACAATTCTGCAAACACCTCAACATCAAAACAAATTCCATCTTCTCACAGCAAAAGCTGCAATGCTAATACAAGCTTTACCCAGCCATTATTTTCAACATCTCTTCCCAGTCCAACCAGATCAGCCAAATATCAAAGCCAGACCTTCACTATGATTAGTACACAACTACACTAGTAATTAGCAGGTAGAAGCAAGCAAACCGAGCAGCCAACATAGGAACTCAAACATCGTCACATCTAAATAATATCACCAAAATCGTTGGCCTATCAGCATAGAAATAGGGCATACACAACATATAAAGAAGGGTTCCTCATTGCAGTGCATCAGCCAAACATCAGGGTTTTAGCCTGAAACAAATCTAGGCGACAGATCAAGAACCGCTCTCCACTCAAACAAACTTTGGTGTAAGTGTCTTCAGAACTGACGCGACTTGAGACACTCGGCGACAACTCAGGTGGCGACGACATCACTTCATAGGCAACAACGAGGATTTCAAAATGTTGGCAGCATCACTTCATAGGCAAGTTTGATTCTGCAGTTGCGGCCATGGCTATTTGCACGAACCACTCAGATCTGAAGCGAAATCTCGACAGCGACGCAGCCTTTTGAAGACCATGGCAACGGTAACTTTACCTTCAAAGGGCGTAAGATCTGGGGCCGATAAAATAGGTGTCGGCAACACTTTTGTTTTGGCTGCCGAATAATTTGCGGGTGAAGTCATATTTTGCGGCGTCAAGTTGCAGCTGACGTTAGTTAATTTTTGGGGTTGCATTGGAGTTTTTTTTTCTAGGAGGAAATATTATAGGAGTGGGCACGTGAAAAGAAGCAGAGGAGAGTTTTCTATTTTTTATCGTCAAATTTCGTTTTTTTTTAATAAAAAGTATTTTGACCTTTGAACTCTCTTTTTTTAGCTATGAGCTATGTTGTTTAGCGATTCTGATCTCATATGCTGAGTTCAGACACGGTTGATTGACATTGTATATTTAGATTCACAAACAGTGTAAGTTTACAAGTGTTGTAAGTATTCGAATATATAATTAGAATATTGTTATTAACTATTTAATTTTGGATAAGCGGTGGTCATTTTTTCTACGAAATTTATTATTATTGTGAGACGTACTAATTAAACTAACCCGTCATAAATTGTTATCAAATTTACTTAATCGTCCTCATTTTCTTTTAATCACCATTAACCTTTAATCCAAAATCATTGATCAAATAATGAAAAATTCAAACTCGCTTCTAGATGCAATTACAAATGAGAAAAGAGACATGGTTGATTCTTACTCAAAAGGCATTCAACACAGTATTTTAAACCCTTACTTTTATCGTAGTTAAAAAATTGCGCGATAAATCGTGTTATGAAATTACCTTTCCATTATCTTCTTAGAAAAGTTAGGATTCAATTGTGAAGATGGGGATGAATTTTTTGTTCTCACCGTTATTTTCTATAAAAAAGAAGGAGAATAAGAGAGTAAATGAAAGTGTTTAGGATTTTGATGTTCTAACTAAGAACAAAAGAGGTAAAAATGTGTTTTATTAATGTAATGTGTGCTTCTCGTAGCAACTTAATTTTGTATGGTGTGCTCATAAAATTTTGCCCCCTCATATCCAAAAAAGAAGTGTTATACCCTATAATGATAGCAGTAACTTTGCGAGCAACAGTAGACACTAACAGGTTAGTAGCTAAAGCTGGGTTTATCTATATATCATTTTGTTTTTTGATTTATTTTTCCACAATATTTATCCGCTTACCTGTGGAATTTTTAAATAACATATCCACCTCCTCTCCAGGCTATATTTCACAATCCTAACAAGTGATATCATTGCAGGTTGCTAGGAAAATTCTGATATCATGTCTTACCCAAGTAGTAGTTTTAGTGAGAGTCAGTCAATTTTTAATCTACCGAATTTTAACGGAACAAAATTTTCAAACTGAAATTCGAAAGATGAATTTTATTTAAAACTGTTAGTTATAAAATGTCGGATGTTACTTAAAATGGATTTGATATGGTAGATAAAAATAATATTTCATTTAGTGCTAATGTTATGAATGTTCTTATTCACCTACCTGTAGAGTATATTGCAAGATCCTAGCACTCAGCTTCTCGGACTATCGGGTTAAGAATTCAACTCCTCGAACTATTATATATTAAGGACCTAGCTTCTCAAACTGTCATATAATGAGGACTCAACTCCTCAGACTATTGTATATTGAAGATTCAGCTCCTCATACTATTGTATATTGATTATTGAGGTCAGGCATTGCTTGTGGTTCACTTAATGGTCTACAACACTATTAGAATCAACCCCAAAAATCATCATCGCCCCACCGCTTACGAAGCTACTCGACCAAGCCCTAACTTGTTATATCCAATTGTCACTAGTACAACTTATGACCAAGTTCCTTGTACGCGTACCAAAATGCCCTAGTGGAACCCCCCCCCCCCCCCCCCCCGCCCCCTCCGCGTAACGAATCTACTTAATAAAGCATTTTTTCAAAGTGTCTTAAAACATGACAAACAATATATCAAAACATTCCTTGTTTATCCAAAATCTCGATGTCGTTAACAGCTCGTGAAATAGAGTTTTATGCGAGAGTTATAAGCATTAAATTTCAAGGTCATATTAGTAATTTGTTAGATAATGTAATTAATCATATTACTTAATGTTGTTGTACAAACACCACCAAAGAATTCATGTTATCGATAAATACAGTTTTAATATATAATACGTCTAATTTAGAGTGAAATTTTATAGGTTGGCTCATGTAGTGTATATGCAAGTATATGTGACTAAGTATATAATGTAACAAAGATAAATTAATGTAGGTAAATATAGAATAAGCACACCAGGATTTTATACTGGTTCGAATCTCTCGTCCTACGTCTAATCCCGAAGCTCCCCTTCGGAATTCGACTATCAAACACCGTCACTTCGCCCGGAGGAATAAGCTTGGTTACAATAGCTTGTTCTTGTCAAGTATGTGTTCTATTACACAGATATTGACTATTAAGTACAAATGCTTCTGATATATATATCTAGAGAATATTGATTGATGAGATCTGAATATATGGAAGAGTGAAATACAACTACAGTTTGCTAGAGATCAAGAATATATCATAGTATAAAAGTAAAGAGCGCAAGTAAGTAAGGTGAGTTCTTCTTTTTGATTCTTGATGTTATTTATAGTGGTAGAGATATTCCTTGAGTAGTTGCATCCATTAACAAGTGTTCTATAGTCGCTTCTGATGGTCATGAAGAGTTGCAGCGACGAGAAGCGAAGATGCCTTTTCAAATGCAGTAGTTGTAATTTGAATTTCAAAATCCGAATTCAGTACCAGACGTCTGGTATTTGTTTCAAATGTTTGGCTATATATATTTTTTGTACATAATAGCCTTACAGACGTCTGAGTACATTAACCAGATATCTGATCCTGTCTGGTTTATAATCCAGAGGATTTCTTCAGACGTCTGGCTAGTGCACCCAGTCATTTGAACCCTATGCATGTTGCTTTTATGCATCTGTGTCATTGCTCCATTGATCTTATCGATTTGTAGTCTCTTGTAACGTTCTTTGAGCCTTGTTCTTGTCTCTCTAGTGATGCTACTTTAGTAATTACCTGTAAATAGAAATATATATGCATATTCGATTTCTATTGCATAGTTGTTGTCATCGAAACCGTAGATTTGATTTCCTAACAGTCTCACTCTTTTTGATGATGACAGCTATACAATATACATATATAATTTGTAAATCTCCCCCTGAATATGTGCTTATTTCTAAATTTTTATATATATTCTTATATTTCTCCCCCTTTGGCATTAATAAAAAAGAATTATAAAATTTTGCCAATCGTCAAAGATAACACACAAAAAGAAAATTTTCATTAATAATTTGAAATTGATTACATTCATAGATTTTGTCAAGCGTAGAAATGTTGAAATCCTAAAATCTATGATCCTTTCGGAGAAGCTTTTTCTTGATCGTCCCCTTTATCTTCTTCTTGGGAAGAGCTAGGTTGCTTTGTAGGAGATGTCGAAGCTTCTTTCAAAGGTTTGTCCTCAAAAAGTTTGGAATGTTTCGCTGGAGGAGAAGGCATTAGGGTTGACCAATCTTCAGATGGAGGTGTCGGGCCGCGAACGCTTTGAAGTATCTCTTTGAGAACTGATAACACAGTTGAAACTGATTCTTCAACTATTGCTAGGCGTGTGGCAAAAATTGTTTCAAAGCTGTCAATACGCTTAGCCAAAACTTTTTTATTTTGAGATAAAATGTGTTGATTTTTAAGACTGAAATCTCGAACTCTTTCATTTGGATTTTTTTCTGTTCGATCATCTTGGCTTGGATAATAAAATGGTGCAGGAGGAGGTGGAGTTGCTTCACGATGTTGTTCCTTCTCTTGTGATGGTTCATTATGTGGTTGAGGTGGAGGCTCAACTTGTCTGGTTTGACGATTATGCGTCCAATCTTCAAAAGATATAAATTCCAAAGGAATTTTCGATAGGTGCATTAGCGAGGAAAACCTTTGTGGAAGCATATTTTGGAGAGATTTCTTCAAAAGTTGATAAGTAGAAGGGGATGTTGTGAGCACGTAGAAGGCTCATAATGCATGTGGGTAGATAATTGATGGCCGTAATCGAGTCCAAAAATGTTTGAGCTCGTTAGATAAATTTGGTCCAGTTTACCATTGTCCCACTAAATAGAGCATATAAGGCTTTGTGCTCTAATTCGGTTATTTGCTCATGACTTCCCATACGTGGAAAGATGGTATTGATGATCATTCGAGTAAGAAGTCTTGCTTTCGATCGTAGATATTTAGAGGCAAATTTAGGCATTTCATCCTCCCATATTTGTTGTGTTATACTATTCCTTGGTTTGAAGCGCATATCGGGAATATTATATAAGTCTTCGCCCATGTCAAAACATAGAGTTCTACCTATTATGCATGTAGTGAGTCTAATCATGTTGTTATTCACGTTAGACCATAGCCAATTGTCTTTATCTTCAGTGTTCCATACGAAATGCTATCCAAATTTGCGTAGAAAAGAAATATTGCCAATTCATCGATTTGGATGTCATTGGGGGTGAACGATATCAATGTTTCTAGTCCGGCATTCTCACACATTTCATCTGAATCATACATTGAAAATTTAAGATATACTGTATACTACGTGACAGCTTACCACTGTAAAACAAATAACGCTACAAACTGAAACGTATGGTAGAAAATTACATATAAAGGGTGCATAAAACAAACATGTGAGGATTAAGAATAAAATGAGAGTTCAATTAAAGCATTAGTAAACTTTTTATTTTAAAATAAATATATAGAGAAAGTTCCCTGTTTTGTAGCCAACTAAATAGTGATGATCATTGGAGTATGATCGTATGTTTACTGTTTGCAGCAATCATGTTAAAAAATTAACACAAGATAAATGATGAATAAAATGATATTCAAAATGCTAAATGATGAATGTTAAAGTACTCTAACATGATACTCAAAATTAAAAAAAAGGATGTAACAACAAATACTAATAGTCAAAAAAAATTAAGTTAAAATTTGCATGCAAAAATATGAAAAAAATATATTAACTTCTTTGCATATTAAGATCACAAACAGTAGCAACAAAGAAGAAAGGACTTATTTGAATGTATTAATTACAAAAAATATTAGAACCAAATATGATCACTCATATTCTTAAGTATAATAATGGCAACAAAATAGTTTGCGGTCCAATTGGAGTGAAAAAATCAATACTGGAAAAAAAACTAAAAAATTAAAGTGGTAGGGCATTGACTCGAAAGAAGTTATGAATCAAACTAAGTTAAGTAAGCATTTGATATCTATCGATCTACAGTCATTGACTCGAAAGAAAGAATTTTAATGTTTTACGATATTCAGTCAAATGGTCTTATTCACCTACCTATAGAGTATATTGCACGATCCTAGAACTCAGATCCTCAAACTATCGTGGGTTGAGAATTCATCTCCTCGAACTATTGTATATTAAGGACCTAGCTTCTCAAACTGTCATATATTGAGGACTCAACTCCTTAGACTGTCGTATATTGATGATTCAGCTCCTCATACTATAGTATATTGATTATTGAGGTCAAGCATTGCTAGTGATTCACTTAGTGGTCTACAACACTATTAGGATCAACCCCAAAAATCATCCTCACCCCACCTCTTACGAAGCTACAGGACCAAGCCCTAACTTGATGTCACCAATCGCCACTAGTGCAACTTATGACCAAGTCCCTTGTACGCTTACCAAAATGCCCTAGTCGAACCCCTCCCTGCCCCCTTCGTGCAGCGAATCTACTTAATAAAGCATTTTTCGAAGTATCTTAAAACATGACAAATAATATATCAAAACATTCTTTGTTTTTCCATGATCTCGATGTCGTGAACCGCTCGTGAAATAAAGTTGTATGCGAGAGTTATAACCATTAAAGTTCATGGTCATTTTAGTAATTTTTTAAATAATGTAATTAATCATATTACTTAATGTTATTGTACAAACACCACCAAAGAATTCATGTCATCGAGAAATACAATTTTAATATATAATACCTCTAATTTAGAGTACTTATTTGTTTTACACTTTTTGATTATTAGGAGATTAAACTTTGTCTACTTACAATAATCACTTTGTTTAGCATCTAGCTATGTCATACTACATGCTAATTATGTATATAAAATAAAAAAATTATTCAAATTCATCATTTGTAATTTGATTGAAGACCACATGGGGTGAATTGCTACATCTTATCAATATACACACAAATAGGAAAAGTCCTGCTTACCGAAACTCTCGATTGAAGAAGAGCTCAACAATGTCTCCGTTGTCTTGTGCCTTTTGCACCTAAAAACCCTTGGAATTTGTTGCTATTCGTTTAAAAAATTTAGCATACATCTCCATGGTCATTTCATTGGGTAAATTTTCAAAATCTGTTACGAAAAAAGAGAGATAAGTCATCTTGAAGTTTGACAGAGAAAGATGAATGGTGTATGAGATTTCATCGTTGTTCTTCATTGCCCGAGTCAACTATGCCTCTAATCTTACAAGTTACACCTCCAAAATGATATGATATCATATTAATTTTTGTATCCATTGATTTGCCATTGGTTTTCTCAAAATCCATTGAGAAATAGAGAAGTTATGAATGATTTTTCAAAGTTTGGTGGAGAAGAGTTAAAAGGAAGAAAAAATAGAATGGCTAAAAAAATGAGATTTTTTTTTGAATTCGCTTAGTATATGATGGAGATTAATGGTATGGCATTTAGAATAAAACATGATTTGAAATAGGGTTTGTACGTCTATTTTTAGGTTGGATATAACACGCATTTAGCCAAAAATCTCGCAATCATTATGTTACAAAAATACCAACGGATTTGACTACTTTTGATTTCTGGCTCATTTAACCAAATATCAACAACGTATATTTGTTTTCTAATTGTATGTAGCACTCTGAATGTAATGTGATAGTTCTCGAACCTAATTCCAACTTCTATAAAATTTATTATTTTGTCATTTATGTGAACTTATGAGTTTATCCTTTTTATTTAATTATTTAATTACGTAAAATTAGAAGGTGTTACACATAACCTCAACTTGAGTTCTAGTCATAAACCATCTGAAGTTAGACTGTAAGCACTGAAGAATTTTTAATGTAAGCAGTAGAATCATATCATTCTGAATAAACCAATATATAAACTGACCTTTTCAGCATATTGCTTGCAACTTTTCTATATATTTATCAATGACTTATGATATGAATAAGAGTAAGAACTTAAAATATTTAATAAATAGAGATCATATTCTCCTAAAAACTCATGATTCTGTACTTTATGATATCTTTGTTTTAAAGCGTTTGAAATTTTTCATAAAAAGCATTTTTGACGCTTTCATTGAAAACTCAATCTATATTAACTAGAAAGCATGGACTGAAAAGACTATTTGAAGGAGAGCAGTCGACACATAGAAGTAGCCAAGAAGCAACTTCTGTTTAGAGTCGACCAATTAACTATCTGACCAAGGAAGAGGTGTAAATGACGATGGTAATGATGGAGGCATCCTTTTTGGATAAGAAATATGAGATGATATATGCATTCCCTTTTGCTATCATTTGGATTTGAAGATTTTGATGTAACTATACGACACATCACCAGGCTTAAAAGGGTCTAGGATATGATGTAGTTCAAGACTATGAACATTTCAAAATCCCCAGTGAAGGGATAAGAATACATTTTCAAACGATTGTTCTTTTTGTTCATTTTTCTATTATAAATTCCCATTCTTCAGCGCCAAACTCTTCGGTCCTAGATCTCTTAATTCTTTCCCTATTTGCACTTACTATTATCAAATGTTTGATTTTGTACACAATCATTTTCATTTGGCCTTTTGCAAGCAGTGTTACTAATAGCTGATTATAAAATAAATATATACATTAATACCACATATATTGATTTTGATGGCAACAACCATATAAATATAGGTACTAATGTTTTCTCGGTTTATATAGAATATTACGCAAGATATTACATTGGTTTATACCGATTCAAGATAATCGAGTTTGAAGTCTCGTCAATAAAAAGACTAAAGATCATGATTCAGAGATAATCAAGACAACATATGAATCATGAGTTTAAAGACAAAGACATAAAGAGTTCAAGACTGT
This sequence comes from Allium cepa, assembly GCA_030765085.1. Classification (NCBI taxonomy): domain Eukaryota; kingdom Viridiplantae; phylum Streptophyta; class Magnoliopsida; order Asparagales; family Amaryllidaceae; genus Allium; species Allium cepa. The sequence goes on from CM060929.1 coordinate 168,348,930, forward strand.
AGATAATTGTTAACAAACATCAGGTAAATTTGCTAAATTCCTTGAATAACAACTTTCTTTTCTTTGAATACCCTTTCACTAAAAATGTTTATTTTATTTTTCAGAATATATTCCTATAAATAGTTTATAAAAGTTTTATATGTTAAAAAGTATTCAAAAAAACTATTTTTAAAATGATTTTATGAAATATTAGAATTTTGTAACACTTCAAATATGTTATTGTTTTTCACAAAATACAAGGGTATGTCGACATACACTTCTTATCCATGTCAATATATGTATCATTGAAAAGCTATTTTTTAAATTTTGAATAGTTGTGAGTTTTGGATCTATGACTTTGCAAGCAGACATATTCTTACTTTTACTTTATTTTTATTGCATTTACATATATCTGTGACTTTCTTTTAATATATATCTATATTGGTTATATGTATTTTGATTTAAATATTCATAGTATCTAGAAAAGTTCAATAAAAGTTATAAAAAAATATTCACCCCTTCTTATCCCGCATTTGGAATCAGAGCTTTAGTTTCCCAAAATTCATTATTCGATTTTTGAAAATTTTAAATGGCTAGTAACTCCGATATTACACTTTATAACATTTTTGTAAAAGAAAAATTAGTGGCTAAACCCATATTATTTAATAGTAGTAATTATGCATGTTGGTCATGTAGGCTGAAAATTTATTTACAATCCAACGGCCTAGATATTTGGAATAATACACAGAGTGAATACACTAAACCCTGAACTAAGTATTCACAATGGACCGTGCGTCAAAAGACATAAGCATTGAATAATTCAAAAGGCATGAATATTTTATTTTTTCTCCTTAGATAAAAATGAATTTAGTTGAGTTTCTATTTGTTAGTTTGCCAATGAAATTTGAAGAACATTGCAAGTCACGTTTGTGGGCACTAGTAAAGCAAAACAAGCTAAGATTTTCATGCTAACGTACCAATTTCAACTTCTTAAAATAAAATAAAACGAGTGTATTTTTGACATGTAATCTAGATTTCAGGATACACGTCATTAGGTAAAAATTTCTTAGAAGAGCATTGACTTAGAAAAATCCTTAATTCACTCTATTCAGAATGGGATCAAAAGATATCAACAATAGAATAAGCAATTGATATTAGTATATTAAAAATTGAAGAACTAGTTGGTAATCTAATGTCCTATCAAGTATAGCTAGAGTGTAGAATGGAAAGTTAAGCGATTGAAAAGAAATTAATTGAATTCAATGCAACAACTGACGATCAGGATTCAGATGACGGTGAGGAGATCATATGACTCGAAATTTCAAAAAAAAAAAATCTAAAATAGAATGATGAACCACTTTTCATAAAAATAAAAATAAGTTATATAAGCGGAAATGTTTTTGAGTGTTGCAATTATGGTGAATCTGACTATCTACGAAAAGACCGTCTGTATCAAAGAAATGAATTCACCAAACACCGATTCATTTAGAAGGAGGAAAAGGGCTTTCAAAAAAACCTTGGATGATTCAGATATAAGATGAAGTGACAAAGAACCTAACATTGAAAATCTCAACATGCGTTTCATGGTGATGGAAAACAAATCAAGTTAAACAAAGGAAACAGCAACTTCGGTGTTTTTCACATTTCACATTTTTTTCTTTTTAGAATTTATTTAATATAGGAATAAATATATAATGATAATAATAAGAAAAATATAAACATATTATTATATGAAATTTTTGAACATTGAAATTTCTGCATATATGTCGACATATGACACCTAGGACATATCAAAAGAATTTGAAGAATCTTTTCAAAATTTAAACTTTTGAAATTCTCTCTTACACTAAGTTCAATATTTGAAAAGACCCCTTTTTATATGTCATATGTTCATTCAAATTCTATTTATTCATCACTTACATCATCTTCAACACACAATTTATTTCAAAATTCTAACAAACCCTTCACTTTCCTTCTTCCAAAACAAACTCAAAATGTCTTCTTCAAACCAGCCCTCTTCATCCAAAGCCATTAGGCTTAGCAAAAAATAAAAAAGTCAACTTTTTAATGCTCAAGAGTCCGTTGAAATATATATTGAGTATACAACTTATGGTAAAGTCTTTTCGGGGAGATTTGCTAATTTAATTAATTCTATTTTTATGGTTTACAAGATCATGCTTTGGAAAATGATATTTTTTTTCTTTTACCGATTGTTCACAAAATTATTTTTATTTATCCCGATTTGGTCAAAATGTTTTATACTAATTTGAATAGAAAGTTTTATCAAAGAAAAAAAAGGTCAAATTTGGAGTAGTATCAATGATACTATTATTGTTTCAGGTTGTGAAATTCTTGGCCAAATTCTTGATTCAAAATAGTGGAAATGACCTCTCCACTTTTGAAATTGATTATGGAAATAGAGAATTTAAGCATGATTTGTTTTAAAATGATGAAGAGTATGACTTTAGTGGAAAACCTTAAGCCAGAAGCAAGACTAATGAGTCTTACTTTACAATAAAGTATTACACCAAGGACGGGAAATTATAATAACCCTACTCATAAAGTTTTCAATGCTAAAAAAATGATATAAATTAGGCTCAATTGATTTTGATTGACTTTGTTCAAAAGAAAATTTCTAGACATGAAAACACACTTTACATGGTGTGTACCTTACTAGAATTTTCAACTATTTTGGTATTGATCCAAGAGGTAAAAACATTTTTCCTCATAAATTGTTTGACAAAACAAACCTTTCTCTCATGCAAATTCCTCTTGAATTGGAACCCTATGAGGCTCTAACCAAAAAAAAAGAAACATTTGCTAGATAAGAAGAGGAAGAGATTTTGAAGAAGATGAAAGTGATGGTATGAAAATAAAAGAGGAGGAAGAAAAAGAAGAGGAGGAGGAAATGGATACATGTCTTGAAAGCTATGACAAACAATCTCGCTATTTAAACAATGAGATTCTTAGGAATCAAGAGAAGCTTCTTAATAATCAAAAGAAGCTGAAGCACACTTTTAATATAAAAAATCACTAGCTCTCAAACAAAGTTGACAAATACTTTTTTTTTTTGAAATGGTACTTTATATACAACAAATCATTGGGACAACATATCCCATGTCAATAAACGTTCGAAAGCAAGTTTCGAACTTGTGACCTCATGCACCAAAGCCGATTCAATTAACCACTTGGACAATGGTGCTTGTCAGTTGACAAATACTTTGGGAAGATAATGAGAAATTTTGGTGGAAATTCTTTTTCTTCATTATTATTCTAGATAAACTTAGCTATCTTTATGTTTTCTAGTTTTATTCATGTCATTTTCTTGTATTTTTCATTTTGATTTTGTATCTCTCTGTTTTACCAGTGAAATTTTCCTAGAGACTTCATTTTTTTGTACAATATTATTCTTTTTTTCTATGGAACCATAAAAAAATAGTATAAAAAAACAAAATATGCAATTTACCGCATATATGTCAACGTAACCTACTCGTATATGTCGACATACTCTGATATTTCTAGAATTCGAAATTCAAAATGATTGGTTATTTTTGAAGGTTGGTTATTAATCCGACTCTTTACTTTTGTAAAACAATATCACGCCCAGAAAAACTCAAAAATTAATTCATCTTCTTATTTTATTCTTTTCTCACATCCTTTATCATAAAAATGAATTCAATCATCAATTTTTCATAATAGACACTAAGTGAAAATCTAGAAGACACTCTTCAATCATTCAAGACTTTTCTTTGCTTCATCCTTCGTAATTAACGACATATGGAGTTGAGTCCAATGCAAATGATCAAACAACGAGAAAAACAATTCGATTCTCTTTGATGTTTGATTTCTTATTTTGTAAATAAGTTCAAAGCAACACCATGGATTCTCAAAATCTAGAGCAAAAACGGAATATAAAGTTTGAGAAGTTATCAACGCCAATCGAATCTTTGGATTCGAAGGATGGGTCAAATTTTCCAACAAAATCTAGTTTTAATTTGCATTTGAAATTTGTATTTATTATTTGTAGATTTTAGTTTATATAATTAAAAACTAATTTTTATTTAATTGATTGTGAATAAGTGTGTATAAGAATAAATTTTTTGATGTATGGTTCCTTTTTTCTAAACAAATTAGTTTGGTATGGATAATATGATTTGAATGTATAGTTTAAATAGATGTAATTATAACTTTATATGTATAAAGTTATTTCTCAAAATTATTGTTTCGCGATTGTTGTTGATTCTGATTTTGTATTATCACATTTCATAGTATTTAATATATCAAGGGGAGTTTATTTTTCTTTACTCATTTTTATTTATGTCAAAGAGAGGGAAAAATATAAAATATAATATATGCATATACTAAGGGGGATTTATCAAAAATGGGAGAATTTAACAAATTTAAGGGAAGTTACATTATATTTTATAATAAAAATATTTACATGGTTATCATCATTAAAATGGGGAGATTGTTAGTACCATAGATATTGATTTTGATCACACCAACCGTATAAGTATAGGTACTAATGTTTTCCTAAGTTGTATAGAATATTTTGCAGGATATTACACAGCGTTATACAAGTATAGGATAATCGGGTTTGAAGACTGACCATTAAAAAGACCAGAGATCAAGATTTAGAGATGATATAGACAACTGAAGGCTCATGAGTTTAATGACAAAGCCATGAAGAGTTCAATGCTATATATAATAGTTTATAGACATTAGATAAATTTGTTAAAGTTCTTGAATAACTCTCTTTTCTTTGAATGTTCTCTCACTAAAATATTTATTTTATTTATCAAAATATATTTCTATAAATATTTTATAAAATTTTGTATATCAAAAAGTATTTTAAAAATGGTATTTTTAAAAATGATTTTATAAAATATCAAAATTTTGTAACATTTTAAAGTGTTATTGTTTCTCTGAAACACAAGGGAATGTCGACATACTTTTCTTATGTACAGCAACATATTACTGTAACGGCCCAACCGAGATACCCATATTATTAAAGAACATTATGAATAATGTCATCTAATAATATGGAGAATAGGCTTGTTAAGGGCGACCAAATGTGAATATGAATTTAAACTAACACTGACACGTCATACTTACCTTTTCACTGAATCTCTAAAATAAAATATGACATGTACAGTCTCAGTTCAAAGTGATAAGCACATCGATTCTTAGAATCAGAACAGTACATCATGTAAAATAGTTATCACGGATCACAATAGAATAATAGATCTCATATACAACATATATTGTAAGTCTACAAAATAAAACACTAAACTCACATGATATACAACTGGCACAAATTCTAGCTTAAATATACACTTCATATAAATACACAAAAATCCTACAAGAGATAAACTAAAAGTCAAAATATTATTTCCTTGCTAGCACAACAATCCCAAGGTCAACTTGTCATGTAACCTAAAATGTCTCGGCCTGACCCAAGAATTAAAATAACACCCAAGTCAGACTATCTCTAAATATCCAATATGGTGAGAATAAGATGTAATACGAGAATAAATAACAGATAAATAAATCTAGATGTCCAAGGAATAACAGGCCACGTTAATAATCTAACACGGTACTAACCATGACAGTGGGATATATTTAGATTACGAACACAGATTATTCACTAAACATAGAATTACAGAACAAAGCACAATATCTCTAAGCACATAGAACCAATTCCATATCGATCACTTATCTGATCATATATACCAATCATATGAATTGTACTCGTACCATGCAAACAATATGGTATCACTCGAACCGATTTGATAACAAGGATTATACTAATACCATAACATAGAATCTCGACCGATCACAAGGATCGGGGAAATCCTATATCCCGGTCGATCAAAACGATTGGGGCAGCCATGACTCGAAAACTCTAGTTTATTAGATATTTAAGTTTAGAAAGAAATCCAGTACACATCTTAAGGATTTATCGATCCCTCCGAACCCTAAATAGTGCCAAATACTATTGCTTTAAGTAATCACTAGAACTTAACCAAAACGTTCCATACCGCATGTGAAATTCCAGTATTTACTGGAAGCTAGTAAATTTCACTCGTTACGGATACTACTGGAAAACCTATACTACATTCCCTTAAGGATCTAGAAGCCCCATGTTGCACACCAAAAGAGAATACAACTCTAAAGTGTTAAATATTTCCTAATAGTAATCACACAAAGTTAACCAAGGCATCCCATACTACCTGGTGACGTTCAAGTATTCGCTAATAGGCTAGTAAGTTTCACTCAAATAATCTATTCAATGAGTTACACCATATTCTACAAAGCGTTATACGAGATCATTTAAACGAATCGATAATGCTAAGTCGGTTATTAGTATTTCCCCAAATTATAAAACTAAGGTTCTTAAAATATTTATTTTTTATATCGCTTATTAAAATGTTCCATTAATCCGAATTACCCCAAAAGTACTTATTTTATAAAATTATGATTTTCCGTGCTCCAAAACCACATGATACTTAAAATTCCATAAAGATATATGTTCACAAACAAATTTCCAAATGCCACTTATAAAGTATTCATATATTTGTGAATCCATAAATCCATTTTTGAAAACCATTTTGGTACTCTAATAATTATTTAAAAACCTCTTACGCTTGTATTTCCAAAACCATAAATTCCTAATCCATAAAATCATTTCTATTATTTAATTACTAGAATATAATACATTAGTTTAAAACAACATAAGATTATACTTCCAAAACCAGGTTTCCAAATCCCATGAACATTTCTGTTTGGAAATGGATTAAGTTTATATTTCCAAATCCATCTTCCAAAATCCACAATCATTTATTCTAGGAATACTTAATATAAACATAACTAATTGTTAAAACCATTTATAAAAGGAACTAGTCCAATTTAGATTTTTCTTTTTATATTTATAGCTTAAATAAACTCTCTTTATGAAAGTGTTTGTATGAAAATTTAATTGTTTATACTTATAAAATAGTAGATATAAGTTTATAAATTTCCAAAGGTTTGAATCAAAATGATTCAAAGTTCATAAATCATACTAGAATTCACTATGACAAAATATTAAGTCATCACAAGATTATAGCCATTAACTAATTACATCGAGTTTTAATTTCATTTTATTTGCAAATAAAACTTATAGTTTAACAAATCATTAGAAATATATATAAACACAACTACAAACAAACACTCAAAGTATAAGAAAAGACCACTACAACAAAGAAAGCAAAACACAGATTCAAGCGATGGTCCGGGAAGAGCTGAGGTCACCTGGAACTCATGTTCCAGGTGCCGGCCATTGCACCTGTAATCACAACCAGTCCACCTATTACGGACCTAGAACGTGAGTTCCAGGTACTGTTTCCTTCCCTTCGACGACATTCATCAGCCCTGGCACAAGCCTAGCACATCCCGACGACTAATATCTACCATATGATCTTAGAAACTAACATGCATTCATATAAACATCTCTAATAATCAACTAAATGAGATCAATGACGAGGGTTTTAGCAGTTTTAAAACTTGAACAAAAGAATATTGTAACACCCCGGAATTTTTAAAAATATCAATTTAATAATCTGTATTAAAATTAAATTGATATTGATAATTTTGTTAATAATAATTCAAATAGATTGGATAATATTCTTCAATAAATATTTAATTGGTTATTTTATCTTTTATAAATAATAAATTGGATTCTATTTATAATATAAATATATGGGTTATATTGTAAATGGATTAACTTTGTTTTAAAATAAATAAATGAATCATGATTTAAAACTCTAATATATATAACAATAATTTGGGAAGTTTGATTTAATTCAATATTAAGTTTTCAAAGCCATTACATAAATAAGTATATGATTTTAAAATTGTTAAGAAAGGTGTTTTAATGTTTAAAATGATTTGTGGCTTAAGTTTTAAAATATAAATGAATTAACAAAAAGAGTTGTTTTGTTTTCTTTTAAAATATAGCTTAATAAAATAAGTAATTTAATAATTTATTTTATAATGATTTCAATTTAATAATAAGATATTTATAAAAACAATATTGATAGTGTATGGCCTTTATAAATAAGTTTGAATAGAATTTGTAATTTTTATTTCAAATTGAATTTATGTATATAACTTGATTTGAAAATAATTGATTTTGAATTTAGTTTGAATATAAATTCAAAAGTATAAAATCTTAATTGTTTTAATTTCTATATGTATAAGTTTATTTATAAACATGATTTATTTTTATTTCTTTTACAAATTTATATACATATTAAATATCAGTTAACAAATTAATTAGGCCTAATGCATATATTAACATGTTAATTTAAATACAAATTACCTTACAAAGACAAGTGTATGAAGATTAAGCATCATTTAGCAAGTGTTCAAAGATTAAACATTTAACTTGACAAATGTTGAAAATAGTACAAGTGGCTTCTTTAAAAATTTGTTTTCTTTTATTTAATAAAATCTGAAAAATACATCTATTTAAACTTACACTTTCGCTCTTACTTGTTTTCTTTCTCATTTTCTAATCAAAGTTAAGAAATTCAAAAGCTTAAAATATACACAAATCTGAAAACAGGGAAACCTATTTTCAAATTCAAAGAATCAAATCTTCAAAATCCCTGAAATCACTTCCCTATATAAAAATCCGAGCATAATCTATACCATTTCCAAAATCAGTAATTCCCGCATTTCAAATCTATAACCTGCATCTTCAAAACCATGCATTGCATTTTCAAAACCCAATCAGTTACATATTCCTCTTCAAAACTGTAGCATTCCAATTCACCTCAAAAAGCATCTGCATTATCATATTTTCTGCAAATCTGGAACATGTTCTGCTTGCCACTTGAAACTGGGTAATACAAACCCAGAGATCATGATCAATACCACAACAAACCCCCTCATTTATCAAAAAGGTCTGCATCATTTTCAATTTGGGAAAAATGGGCTCTGCATGCAATCTGGAAGCTAGAAGCAATCCAGTTTTCAAATTCCTAAGGGAAGCACTCAAGTTTTAAATCCAAGGGGAAATGCAGTTTTAAAATTTAAAGCATGACAAAGGCTCTGCTTCTTCTAATCTGTGAGTAACCCTAAAATCTAAAATTTTATTTAGGTTGCATGCTAAAATGTTTTGATATAAATAAGTATTGTTTGTGTATTTATAAAGTCTGATGTAAATATGTTTGTGCATGCTGTTATGTGCTCTGTTTGTTCACAGGTCCATTTTTCCATTAAAAACCTCAACACTTGATTTAAATGGTGATAGTTCTTATTTTTTTTAAAACCAAAGAAGTTGCTCATCATAGATTAGAAAAAAAAAATTTAAATCAAACTAAACAGAGTCTGTTGCCTCTGGAAATAAGATTTAACAAGAAACATAAAAAAATAGCACTGCATATTAATTTTAACCAAAAATCCAAGCTAGTAAATTTAGTAATTCAGCATTATAAATCCAAAGAATTAGCTATAACATGATTTTTAAATCAAGAATCATTGTTTTTAGAAAAGTAATGAAGGAGCAATTTTTTTTTGAACTGAATAAACTGTTTGGTTTCTCTGGTGATCTGTGTATTTTGAGGCCCTGAGATTATTCATGTTGATGGAGGAGAGTTAGTAGTTGCTTAGAAAAATAGTGGATGGTGATGGTATTCATCAGAGAAGTAGCGGTGGTGGTTTTCCATTTAGAACCCTAGTTTTCACTGTTACACTAGAATCGATCATTGCAGTGACTACAATTGATCGAGCGTTGTGATATTTTGGGTTTCGATGGCTTGGTCGTGGATGAAGTCGAGGCCGGAGGGGTTGATCATCACGGGGTCGGAGCAGCGAGGATTGGGCGTTGACAGGTTTAAGGAAGAACCTGATTTCTGTTTCCCCGGTTTTGGAAATTGTGTACTTGAATTGGAATTCGAGGGTAGGTGTACGATCTGATGATCGCATTTGGGTGATGTAGTGTTGTTGGGTGTGGGACGATCATCTCTGATGATCAGAGTTGATGGACGGCAACGTGCATGTGCACGGCCATATTTCCTGACGAAGTTTGGTGAGGATGTTTTTGCTCGGGTTGATTTTATGAGTTGCTCGAAGTTTTTAGGTAGATTGCTCGGGAAAGTTTGGGTTGGAACTCGAAGTATATTGGGCATTGTCTCGGGCTTAAAGGAATGCTACAGGTTTTAGAACAACCTGTACTGTCTATTTTAAAATTTTAAAACAGAAGTTAATATAAAGCAAGAATTTGAACTAAATTAAGAATCCAAGTTAACTTTTAAAAAAAATCTCAGATTTAAATAATAATAATAATAAAAGTAATTGAGTTTTAAAACTTGAATTATTAATTACTGTAAAATACTTGGTAGTTTTCAATTTTTAAAACTATAGTGTTAAAATATGAGCAAGTTTTAAGGTAAGATTTAAATCTGAAAAATCAAAGGTTTAAAAAAAAAATGTAATTCTATTTTTGAAATTTTAAGATTTGAAAGGTTTGAACAAATTTGTATGTTAAAGTGTAAATTTTAAATATTAAATTTTAAAATGAATTTAGTTTAAACTCTTATGAATTTCCTTTATAAGACAAGAAATTGTTTGTCTTGTAATTTTTTTTTTAAAAAAAGTTTTAAATTGTTTAAACTTTGTTAAATTTAAATTATTTTCATTGTAAATCTTGTATTCAAAATGAAATTTAAAAGTAGGTCCAAAGGTAATTTGTTTCAAATAAATTAGTTAATAACAATTTAAACATAATTAAGGAATGTTTTGTCTTAAAATTTAATTAAGATAAATGTTTTGAAATTAATTTAATTAATAAGGTAATTAAGGAATAATTAGTTAATTTAATTAATTAGTTGATTAGAGATTAATTAATAATTGATTAACTATTAATTAATTTGTAAATAAGATCATTAATTAGATTATTAATTAATGATTAATGATTAATTAATTAAGCAATTAAGTTATAATCATGGTTAATTAATTAAATAATTAAAGATTAATTAGGTTTCAGTTAATTCTTAATTAATTAAATAATTAGACTTTAATGGATAATTAAAGATCATTTAAATTGTGATTAATCTAAGTTAATTACTTAAATAAATTAATTAAAGAATGGTTAATGAAGGTCATTAACCAGGATTATTTAAATAATTAATTAATGTGATTAATTTTTATAATTAATTAGATTAATTAATTTAATAATAATAATCAAATTGTGAATTGTTGAGAATAATTACCTGATGAAGTAATTGAGAATTAATTACTTAATGTAATTAATTTATTTTAAATATGATTGTTTAGTTTAATTAATTAATTAATTAATTTTAAACACTTCAGTTTTATAATAATTACTTAATGTTATTAATGATTTTGAAAATTACTTAGTTAAGTAATTGATAAATAATTACAGAATGTAATTAAATGATGGAGCAAGCAAGATATATATTAATAAAGTAATTAAGTTAGTTAATTACTAAATGTAATTAATCTGGATGATTAATAATTATGAGTTAATCACTTAAGGTAATTAATTTAAGGAATAATTAAAGATCATTAATTATTTTAATTAATGATGTAATTAAAGATGATTAATTATGATTAATTAATAAATAATAAGAAATTAAAGGTAATTAATTAACATAATTAATTAAGGACTAAGGTAATTAATTATAATTAACTAATTAATTGAAGTAATTAAACGTTAATTACTGTTTGGTTGATTTGTGAAATTAATTGAGAATAATTACATGATGTAATTAAGGATAATTAATCAAGAGTGATTAATTAAAGTGATTAATAATGAATGATTAATTAATTGATTGTGATCAATTAAATGATTGAGTAAGCAAGATATATTTTGATAAAGTAATTAATTTAATTTATTTTAAATTAATTAAAGATGAGGTAATTTATTTAATTCACTTTAAATTAATTAGAGATAGGGATAGTTAATTTAATTCATTTTAAATTAATTATATTATGGTATGAGTGAATCTTTGCTTATGTATGAATGGATGACATTGATTGTCTTTGATGCTTTGTGATCTCAGTAATGAGATAAATGATATTGTGTGGTATGAATGACTTGATTGTATTGTGATGATAACATAGGTTATCTATTGTGATGGTAGTATTTGGATTATCTATTTTGATATTGATAATGTGGATTACCTGTTATTTGATAATGCTGATTATCAATTATTGATCTATGAGTTATCTATCTGTGTATATAGATACCATATTGAATTGTTTTAAACCTTTAAAACAACTTGGACCTAAAAGACACGCTTTGTATTTCGATGAGACTGGAATCGGGTTTCCATATTTGGATATCCGAAAACCATATCGATTCCAAATAACGTTAGGTCGTGAATCTCATGTGAAGAGTGAAGACTCGAGGTGTAAGGGCTATACGTCAGTATAATTCTGTAGGTGATTCCGTAATGAGTTTGACGGAATAGTACTTATAGATTCGAGATGGTGAATCAGAGTGCAAGGGTTACCGTCGTTAACTCTGAGGGTGATTCCAAAATGAGTGTAACGAGATAATGCCTTCGGTTTCGTTCGAACCCGGAACGAACTTGTATGGATTGAATGCTTTCAGAACATCGTCAGGCGGACGATGAGAATTCTAAGATGATATGTCCTATAAAGGTAACCGTAACCTCAACCCTCATCAATCGGGAATGGCTAAAACAGGGGAGGTGCAGCAAGGCTTCGTGGGTCGCACCCACTGGAGAGCGAGATTTACCCCTGTCTGGAGGTCCCTTTTTATTTCGGCTGTGTGGACGGTTTTGAGCTCCAACCGTCGGGGTTATCTTGTTCGGAACTGTTCAGTAAGGAATGGGTCCGGCCTTGTGTTGCAGGGGAGTGGGAGTACTCCTCGGTACGGTGATCTAGGCCACGTACTGTGACGGGCGGTACCCCAGTAGCCCTGCCATCGTATGGAATCCAAAATCCAATAAGTGCCAACGGTTTTGATTGTATTACCCACTTTTGTGGCTAGTAGCTGGAATTTAATCGTGTAACAATTTCAGCTATTTCTTATTTATTTGAAAACCCTAGACCCTATTATAATATCATTGAATTTCCTATCAAATGTTTTGGTTAGCGTAAGGTAAAAACTTTTCCATGTTTATGTGTGGGGAAGTCTTACGTGATACCTTTCTTTTAAAAAGGTTTTTAAAATTAAGCAACCTTAACCTGTTACTCACACCAGACCCATGTCTGACCCGGGGTTTATTTTTGTTTTCATAAACTCTTGGGTACTAAAATTTTTACGAGTAGGCAAGGGATTCAGGTTAGCTTGGACGAATATTGGAGGAGCAATGGAGCAGGAGGCTTCTGCGTTAGATATATAGTATTCCGCTATGTGTTCTGTGTTGTCTCTGAGTTGTATAACTAGACAGGCGTTTATAACTGTCTAGTATGTGTTGTATGTCTATGTAACTCTGATTTTGGTTGTAAACTATGTAAAGTATTATGTGAGTAATATAATTTATTCGTTCCGCTGTTAGATTCTGATGTGTGGTTTCTTTCTTATCTTCTTTCTATTCTCTTTTCTATCCCTTTCTTTCTTAAAAATGATGCGATTTTCTGTGGTAAGAAAGTCAGGTCGTTTCACTTAGTATCAGAGCATTAGGTTGAGTGAATACCTAGGCTCTATAGTGGTGTCTATCTTGAGGGAGCGTATTTGTAATTTTTATATATAACTATATATATACATATATTTATTTTTTCCTATCTATTTGGTTACCTGTTCGGGTTTTCCAATATAAGTTATAAGGTAGATGGGGTAGTAGTGTGTGTAACACGACTACCATTGGTTGGAGTTTGAATGTTTGAGGTTGGAAGTGTATCTGTCGAGACTGTAGACCTAATACCGTCTCGAGCGAGTTATGTAGTGATGAAGGACTTCATTGATCTATGAAGGAAACCTGTTAAGGTTCGGAGTGAATTCTTTGAAGTTGAACGAGTAGAATTTGGATCTGTCGGCTGGGCAGAAGCAAGTGATGGTATTTGATACCTTAAGGAATAGTAGCTGCGTGAGGAGATGCAGTGAATATGGATGCTCCCGAAGATGTTTTCTTTGGAACAAGTTAAGGAGGTGAGTCTGCTTCGGTGTTGTGGCTGTGTTAAGCTGGAGTTTCTGTTTGCTTTGAGGATTGAGTTTCTCGAAGAGCTTGTTTAGGAATTCTTTGGCATCTGTGGCAACAGTGCAGCTTGGAGTATTCTCGATATTGGCAAGAGATCTTCTGGCTTAGAAGTTTTTCTGAAGAGGAGTTCAGAAGCAGCAGAGTAGACCCGTTTCTTTGAAGGGTTGGCTAGTGAAGAGTAAGCTGTTATGTTTGGTAAAGGAAGAACAGTATTCCTTGGATTTGGTTTGGGTGGTTCGCAAAAGTGACTTGCGATTGTTTGAGGGTTCTCTTGGGTTATCGGAGTTTTTTCTGTATGTCTTCAGAGAAGTCAGAATTTTGTCCGCATTTAGAGATTGAGCTTTCTATCATCTAGGATTCCAGGAGTGGTACCGGTGGTTCAGCTTTATAGAAGAATGGTACCAAGAGATTGAGTTGGTGTATCAGCTCAGAGTTTCGGAAGAATTTCTGAATTTTTCTTATGAATTTATTGAACCATATTTCTGGGTGTGTTGTTGAGTTGTGATCGCGTTCTTCTTTAGCATTCTCTTCTACTTCAGATCAGAGTTGAGCAGCGGAAGCAGTTTGGAAGTACATCTACTTTTCTTTTCCGGATAGAAGTGAGTTGTTGTCTTCTGATGTTGAAAAGTTGAGTTTGAGATCTTGATCTTGGTTGATCTTGAGGAGATCATTTTGTTGAGTTGATTGGTCTAGTTTGTTTCTAGAAGCATCAGCAAAGATTGAGCTGATCAGTAAAATTTGTGGGCAGCACAGGATCGTCCGAAGAGTTTTGTGGATTTGAGACGAAGGAATTTGGATTCCGAAATAGGAGATTTAATTTTGGAGAAGTTTTCTCTGATCGAAAAGGAACCATAAGTTTGAGTAAGGCTGGGAAGCTAGCTCTGAAGAGTTTTGGATCTTTTCTGTGATCTCGGAGGTTAAGTGATTGATCTATAGGATCGAATTTCCAGTTTGGATAACTGGGACTCGATGAGTTTCATGTATCTCTGAGGGAGTACGTGTATGATCTATCTCTAGTTTGGAACCAGCAGTTCTGGAGCTTTGGTTGTTGAATCAGACTCGTCTGTAGTCTGATATCTTGTCTAGTATTATAGATATAGTTGTATAGGAGCTTTATAGCTACATAGTATCGATTGTTTGGATTCTCTAGAGCGAGTATCCCTGTATATATATACACACCTGGGGAAACTCGATGGAATTTTATGCAGAATTTGTCTGGATGATTAGATTTGTTTGATTGGTTGTTATGGCTGTTATTATATGTTTGATATATGCTTGTGTTTAAAATTAAAATTTAATGGGATTATTAAATTACCTTTGTTTTAAATTTCGAGGACGAAATTCTTTTAAGGGGGAAGGATTGTAACACCCCGGAATTTTTAAAAATATCAGTTTAATAATCTGTATTAAAATTAAATTGATATTGATAATTTTGTTAATAATAATTCAAATAGATTGGATAATCTTCTTCAATAAATATTTAATTGGTTATTTTATCTTTTAGAAATAATAAATTGGATTCTATTTATAATATAAATATATGGGTTATATTGTAAATGGATTAACTTTGTTTTAAAATAAATAAATGAATCATGATTAAAACTCTAATATATATAACAATAATTTGGGAAGTTTGATTTAATTTAATATTAAATTTTCAAAGCCATTAAATAAATAAGTATATTATTTTAAAATTGTTAAGAAAGGTATTTTAATGTTTAAAATGATTTGTGGCTTAAGTTTTAAAATATAAATGAATTAACAAAAAGAGTTGTTTTGTTTTCTTTTAAAATATAGCTTAATAAAATAAGTAATTTAATAATTTCTTTTATAATGATTTTAATTTAATAATAAGAGATTTATAAAAACAATATTGATTGTGTATTGTCTTTATAAATAAGTTTGAATAGAATTTGTAATTTTTATTTCAAATTGAATTTATGTAAATAACTTGATTTGAAAATAATTGATTTGAATTTAGTTTGAATATAAATTCAAAAGTATAAAATCTTAATTGTTTTAATTTTTATACGTATAAGTTTATTTATAAACATGATTTATTTTTATTTCTTTTACAAATTTATATACATATTAAATATCAATTAACAAATCAATTAGGCCTAATGCATATATTAACATGTTAATTTAAATACAAATTACCTTACAAAGACAAGTGTATGAAGATTAAGCATCATTTAACAAGTGTTCAAAGATTAAACATTTAACTTGACAAATGTTGAAAATAGTACAAGTGGCTTCTTTAAAAATTTGTTTTCTTTTATTTAATAAAATCTGAAAAATGCATCTATTTAAACTTACACTTTCACTCTTACTTGTTTTCTTTCTCATTTTCTAATCAAAGTTAAGAAATTCAAAAGCTTAAAATATACACAAATCTGAAAACAGGGAAACCTATTTTCAAATTCAAAGAATCAAATCTTCAAAATCCCTGAAATCACTTCCCTATATAAAAATCCGAGCATAATCTATACCATTTCCAAAATCAGTAATTCCCTCATTTCAAATCTATAACCTGCATCTTCAAAACCATGCATTGCATTTTCAAAACCCAATCAGTTACATATTCCTCTTCAAAACTGTAGCATTCCAATTCACCTCAAAAAGCATCTGCATTATCATATTTTCTGCAAATCTGGAACATGTTCTGCTTGCCACTTGAAACTGGGTAATAAAAACCCAGAGATCATGATCAATACCACAACAAACCCCCTCATTTATCAAAAAGGTCTGCATCATTTTCAATTTGGGAAAAATGGGCTCTGCATGCAATCTGGAAGCTAGAAGCAATCCAGTTTTCAAATTTCTAAGGGAAGCACTCAAGTTTTAAATCCAAGGGGAAATGCAGTTTTAAAATTTAAAGCATGACAGAGGCTCTGCTTCTTCTAATCTGTGAGTAACCCTAAAATCTAAAATTTTATTTAGGTGGCATACTACAATGTTTTGATATAAATAAGTATTGTTTGTGTATTTATAAAGTCTGATGTAAATATGTTTGTGCATGCTGTTATGTGCTCTGTTTGTTCACAGGTCCATTTTTCCATTAAAAACCTCAACACTTGATTTAAATGGTGATAGTTCTGATTTTTTTTAGAAACCAAAGAAGTTGCTCATCATAGATTAAGAAGAAAAAAAATCAAACTAAACAGAGTCTGTTGCCTCTGGAAATAAGATTTAACAAGAAATATAAAAAAAAATAGCACTGCATATTAATTTTAACCAAAAATCCAAGCTAGCAAATTTAGTAATTCAGCATTATAAATCCAAAGAATTAGCTATAACATGATTTTTAAATCAAGAATCATTGTTTTTAGAAAAGTAATGAAGGAGGAGTTTTTTTTTGAACTGAATAAACTATTTGGTTTCTCTGGTGATCTGTGTATTTTGAGGCCCTGAGATTATTCATGTTGATGGAGGAGAGTTAGGAGTTGCTTAGAAAAATAGTGGATGGTGATGGTATTCATCAGAGAAGTAGCGGTGGTGGTTTTCCATTTAGAACCCTAGTTTTCACTGTTACACTAGAATCGATCATTGCAGTGACTATAATTGATCGAGCGTTGAGATATTTCGGGTTTCGATAGCTTGGTCGTGGATGAAGTCAAGGCCGGAGGGGTTGATCATCACGGGGTCGGAGCGGCGAGGATTGGGCGTTGACAGGTTCAAGGAAGAACCTGATTTCTGTTTCCCAGGTTTTGGAAATTGTGTACTTGAATTGGAATTCGAGGGTAGGTGTACGATCTGATGATCGCATTTGGGTGATGGAGTGTTGTTGGGTGTGGGACGATCATCTCTGATGATCAGAGTTGATGGACGGCAACGTGCATGTGCACGGCCATATTTCCTGACGAAGTTTGGTGAGGATGTTTTTGCTCGGGTTGATTTTGTAAGTTGCTCGAAGTTTTTAGGTAGATTGCTCGGGAAAGTTTGGGTTGGAACTCGAAGTATATTGGGCATTGTCTCGGGCTTAAAGGAATGCTACAGGTTTTAGAACAACCTGTACTGTCTGTTTTAAAATTTTAAAACAGAAGTTAATATAAAGCAAGAATTTGAACTAAATTAAGAATCCAAGTTAACTTTTAAAAAAAATCTCAGATTTAAATAATAATAATAATAAAAGTAATTGAGTTTTAAAACTTGAATTATTAATTACTATAAGATACTTGGTGGTTTTCAATTTTTAAAACTATAGTGTTAAAATATGAGCAAGTTTTAAGGTAAGATTTAAATCTGAAAAATCAAAGGTTTAAAAAAAATGTAATTCTGTTTTTGAAATTTTAAGATTTGAAAGGTTTGAACAAATTTGTATGTTAAAGTGTAAATTTAAAATATTAAATTTTAAAATGAATTTAGTTTAAACTCTTATGAATTTCCTTTATAAGACAAGAAATTGTTTGTCTTGTAATTTTTTTTAAAAAAAAGTTTTAAATTGTTTAAACTTTGTTAAATTTAAATTATTTTCATTGTAAATCTTGTATTCAAAATGAAATTTAAAAGTAGGTCCAAAGGTAATTTGTTTGAAATAAATTAGTTAATAACAACTTAAACATAATTAAGGAATGTTTTGTCCTAAAATTTAATTAAGATAAATGTTTTAAAATTAATTTAATTAATAAGGTAATTAAGGAACAATTGGTTAATTTAATTAATTAATTGATTAGAGATTAGTTAATAATTGATTAAGGATTAATTAATTTGTAATTAAGATCATTAATTAGATTATTAATTAATGATCAATGATTTATTAATTAAGCAACTAAGTTATAATCATGGTTAATTAATTAATTAAAGATTAATTAAGTTTCAGTTAACTCTTAATTAATTAAATAATTAGACTTTAATGGATAATTAAAGATCATTTAAATTGTGATTAATCTAAGTTAAGTACTTAAATAAATTAATTAAAGAATGGTTAATGAAGGTCATTAACCAGGATTATTTAAATAATTAATTAATGTGATTAATTTTTATAATTAATTAGATTAATTAATTTAATAATAATAATCAAATTGTGAATTGTTGAAAATAATTACTTGATGAAGTAATTAAGAATTAATTACTTAATGTAATTAATTTAGTTTAAATATGATTGTTTAGTTTAATTAATTAAGTTTAATTAATTTTAAAAACTTGGGTTTTATAATAATTACTTAATGTAATTAATGGTTTTGAAAATTACTTAGTTAAGTAATTGATAAATAATTACAGATTGTAATTAAATGATGGAGCAAGCAAGATATATATTAATAAAGTAATTAACTTAGTTAATTACTAAATGTAATTAATCTGGATGATTAATAATTATGAGTTAATCACTTAAGGTAATTAATTTAAGGAATAATTAAAGATCATTAATTATTTTAATTAATGATGTAATTAAAGATGATTAATTATGATTAATTAATAAATAATAAGGAATTAAAGGTAATTAATTAACATAATTAATTAAGAATTAAGGTAATTAATTATAGTTAATTAATTAATTGAAGTAATTAAAGGTTAATTACTATTTGGTTGATTTGTGAAATTAATTGAGAATAATTACATGATGTAATTAAGGATAATTAATCAAGAGTGATTAATTAAAGTGATTAATAATGAATGATTAATTAATTGATTGTGATCAATTAAATGATTGAGTAAGCAAGATATATTTTGTTAAAGTAATTAATTTAATTTATTTTAAATCAATTAAAGATGAAGTAATTTATTTAATTCACTATAAATTAATTAGAGATAGGGATAGTTAATTTAATTCATTTTAAATTAATTATATTGTGGTATGAGTGAATCTTTGCTTATGTATGAACAGATGACATTGATTGTCTTTGATGCTTTGTGATCTCAGTAATGAGATAATTGATATTGTGTGGTATGAATGACTTGATTGTATTGTGATGATAACATAGGTTATCTATTGTGATGGTAGTATTTGGATTATCTATTTTGATATTGATAATGTGGATTACCTATTATTTGATAATGCTGATTATCAATTATTGATCTATGAGTTATCTATCTGTGTATATAGATACTATATTGAATTGTTTTAAAACCTTTAAAACAACTTGGACCTAAAAGACACGCTTTGTATTTCGATGAGACCGGAATCGGGTTTCCGTATTTGGATATCCGAAAACCACATCGATTCCAAATAACGTTAGGTCGTGAATCTTATGTGAAGAGTGAAGACTCGAGGTGTAAGGGCTATACGTCAGTATAACTCTATGGGTGATTCCGTAATGAGTTTGACGGAATAGTACTTATAGATTCGAGATGGTGAATCAGAGTGCAAGGGTTATCGTCGTTAACTCTGAGGGTGATTCCAAAATGAGTGTAACGAGATAATGCCTTCGGTTTCGTTCGAACCCGGAACGAACTTGTATGGATTGAATGCTTTCAGAACATCGTCAGGCGGATGATGAGCTTTCTAAGATGATATGTCCTATAAAGGTAATCGTAACCTCAACCCTCATCAAATGGGAATGGCTAAAACAGGGGAGGTGCAGCAAGGCTTCGTGGGTCGCACCCATTGGAGAGCGAGATTTACCCCTGTTAGGAGGTCCCTTTTTATTTCGGCTGTGTGGACAGTTTTGAGCTCCAACCGTCGGGGTTATCTTGTTTGGAACTGTTCAGTAAGGAATGGGTCCGGCCTTGTGTTGCAGGGGAGTGGGAGTACTCCTCGGTACGGTGATCTAGGCCACGTATTGTGACGGGCGGTACCCCAGTAGCCCTGCCATCGTATGGAATCCGAAATCCAATAAGTGCCAACGGTTTTGATTGTATTACCCACTTTTGTGGCTAGTAGCTGGAATTTAATCATGTAACAATTTCGGCTATTTCCTATTTATTTGAAAACCCTAGACCCTATTATAATATCATTGAATTTCCTATCAAATGTTTTGGTTAGCGTAAGGTAAAAATTTTCCATGTTTATGTGTGGCAAGTCTTACGTGATACCTTTCTTTTAAAAAGGTTTTTAAAATTAAGCAACCTTAACCTGTTACTCACACCAGACCCATGCCTGACCCGGAGTTTATTTTTGTTTTCATAAACTCTTGGGTACTCAAATTTTTACGAGTAGCCAAGGGATTCAGGTTAGCTTGGACGAATATTGGAGGAGCAATGGAGCAGGAGGCTTCTGTGTTAGATATATAGTATTCCGCTATGTGTTCTGTGTTGTCTCTGAGTTGTATAACTAGACAGGTGTTTATAACTGTCTAGTATGTGTTGTATGTCTGTGTAACTCTGATTTTGGTTGTAAACTATGTAAAGTATTATGTGAGTAATATAATATATTCATTCCGCTGTTAGATTCTGATGTGTGGTTTCTTTCTTCTCTTCTTTCTATTCTCTTTTCTATCCCTTTCTTTCTTAAAAATGATGCGATTTTCTGTGGTAAGAAAGTCGGGTCGTTTCAAATATGAACTATACAACCAAAATTAATTCAATTCCATCAAACAACAACTGTAACGACCCTAATTTTTCAACCATTTAAAAATATTAGATTTAATACAATTTTTGAATGAAAATGACTTAATAAAAATTTAAGATGTTGCAAAAACAAATAAAAGTGAGCTAATGTGTAATAGGATAAGAGATGATGGTAATAGAAATAGGAGAATAGACGTTTACATCTAATATGAAATTTATCGCCAGTTTTTGTCGAAGTGACACAAATGTTTTAATGAAAATAAAAGAACATTTTAAGAAAAATGAAATGTATGTTTCCATCCTAAAGGAAAGTAGAATTTTTAAAAAATAAAAAATTGGATTTGGCGATAATATTTTACGATCGTTGAAAACAATCGTAATTTGATATATAATTTATTTAACACTTAAACTCAAAAATTTCGATAAATTGAAGTTGTATAATGAAAATTTGTTTTTAGTAAGTCTAATCGATGAATTCAGCTTTCAAATTTTGTGAAAATTTATGCCGTTCAAATTTAAAAAGAACTCGGTTAATTAATTTAATGGCAAAATACCATTTTTCGACATGTAAATATTTTTACATAGAAAAGATTTAAAAAATTCTCTGGTATGAATGGCAAAGTTTGTTCCGTCCAATTTTGATCTTTTTAGCTTTATTTATCAAGAGTTTCCATTGTCGTCCAATTTTGAAGCGGTAGTAGCGGTGACAGATGAGACTTTGTTACGAACGTCGTTGCACAGATTTAAATACATCGTTGGAATCGTCTCGTCGCGCTGATCTCCACGATATATTTATTTTCATACTTTGGCTTCCGTGGAAAAACGCTAGATGGTTGAAATAATGGTTCATGACCGTACCCTGGTGTTATTATTACATGCATCTTTTCATAGCCATTATTTCTTTTTAGCCTCCACATTCTTTGCGTGCAACTCCAAACTAATTTAATGTTTCATTAATGAGCTCGTACGTTCTTCCCTTTTATATATGTGTGCGCTCCTGCTCTTTTCTCACTTTCATTATTCTTTGTGAAGCAAAGTATATGCTGAAGGAAAAAAATATATACAAGCTTTTATAACCCACGCATGCTTTTCATTCCCCTATTCCCTTTACGTTCCTTCTCCTCCTTTATAATATTCCGCAAATCCGTACTCCTTAAATAGACACCAATCTCCATCAATTAACTCAAGATGAACGGAAATACGAACACTTAGGGTTTTAAGAAAAAGAAAGAGGTAGAAGAAGAAAGAAAAAGATAGAACAGAACAATATCAGAATCTCACAATTCGCAGCGGAACAACATATAATATATAAATGAATATTCGTTAAAACAAACGAACTGTATATTTTATACATTGCATCACATTACATTCATTATCAGAGTTTACAACAACAAACACCGGAAAAGAAATACTATATACTAGTGAATACGTCATGCCATCCATCTTGCCTCCAGCCACTTCTGAATTCCAGAATATCCTGATAACCTAACTCTAGACTGCCCGTGTGGAAATTGGTGGGCACCCAGAGTTTAGGAAGTGAAACAATAAACTCCAGGTCAGTCATGTGACTGGTGTGAGAACTTAAAACAGTTTATCTTTAAAACAAAGTACATGATAATTTTAAAATAGATTCGCAATGCTTTTTAGAAAATGAGACTACCATAAGGCCTCCCGCGCACACACACAATGCAAACGCAGAATCAGAGGAGATTTCTCCTTATGATAGTCAAAGATGCTTGATACGCATTTAAAAGAAACATTTGATATTATTACTAGTGCATAGTGTAGGAAAAATCATTTCGAAAGTAAAGATATAAATCATAGCCAACATAGGCTTTCCGCACTTATGCCTACTATAGCTACCATCCAAACAGTGGGGCGCCACCATAAGTGAATGATAAGTTCTACAACTAAAAACGTATAAGATCGTATTGTTTCTTTGGATTTCCAACAAATGGTCAGGCCAAGAAACTTCCCATTGCCACATGGAAACGCCTCTGGAATGACGTCTCGAGAACCTAACTGGATCTCTGCCAACACAAGGCCTGGTTACCCCTAACTGGGTAACTACTGACACGAATATGTCATTCCCCGATCGTAACCGATCTATATCCGAGGATCCTCGATTTCCAACAACCACAAAGCAATAGATTTGCAGCAACAACATAGGTTATGTATTTGGGCTCCATACCATGATACCACCTCTATCCACAAGGAATGACATACACTAAAGGGGCGCTACCCCCTAATAACCTTGCCGCATCCTTCCTGTTTTGACCATTTCCGGGGTGTGAGGTCCGACGAAGTCTCGTCCACAAAGCCACGCTTTATACAAAAGATGTGCTTTGATCATCAAATGCTCAACAGCACTTTGTATGCCACATTACCAATTTGGGAATGTATCACTAGTAACCATCAACTACATAACCTCTAAGGATGTTAAGATAAGAGAATAAATTCTCCGCCACCAACGGAAATATATTTGATAGAAACCAGCTTTACATCTCAAACTATAACGTCAGACACACATCCATACAAGTCCGTTCCGGGATCGAACATAACCGAAGGCACTTATAAAGAAGTCCTTGCAATTCAGATATTCACTAAAAACGACCGGACTTCCCATCACAAAGGGTAATAAATTTCTATATCGAGGATCAGCCGATGTAGAAACATTCGAAGGTAATCGTTCCGTTTTCATAAATATCCGGTCTTCAACACCGGTCATCAATGATATCTATTACGACGTATCACATATTCAGAATGGATTATACGACCCCAAGGTCCTTTTCCGGCTAACCCGAATAGTGAGTGCTTATTTTTAAAAATAAGTGTAGCATTCAAATTCAATCAATCACAACAAATACCTATTTAAAGGTAAATATTGATAGTCGGTTATTTAACTATCAATAGGTATGCACAACATCACCAGATTCCAAATAATTTTCCAAAAATATCTTTACAAGATATATATATATATATATATATATATATATATATATATATATATATATATAATTTTCATACTTCATAAATAAATCGATATTTATTTTTATACCCATTTTCCCAATTTTATTTATAAATTCCATATTGAATTTACATTTCCAAAATATCTGTGAATATACGATTTTCAAATCGATTTCAAATATTCACTTTCAATTTATCTTTAAAAAGATAGTTCTCAAAACGTTCATTTCATATTGGAAAAACATTTCCCTACTTATTTAATAATAAGTAATTCGCAGATCTATTTATTTTCAACACTTGGAAAATATTCAATATACTTAAATCGAAATTAAGTATATATTTCATTCTTTAAAGAAAACATTCTCTTAACACATTATTTGAGTCAAAACGAATGTTGCGTAAAACATCGTTACGACGACCCAAAATCACTAGTATAGGGATTCAAAATTTAGATAGATATATAAATCCCAATACTGTATAAAAACATTTCCTTTCGGAAATCATTTACTATAACAACAGTGTTATAGTCCACCATTTCCTTCTATTTCTCGAAAACGTCTCAACAATGAATGTTGAAATCTACGGTTTCGATAGTTAATACATTTTAAAACATCTTTTAAAACAATTAACTTCATTTTAAAATTTCACTTCTATAAATCACACCCGTTTTATTCAATAATATATATTCACTGTCCAAAATCGTGAATATACTTTATTTTTCCAATTCAATGTTTCTACACATTTATCAAAGATTTTCCATAATCCAAAATCGTGGATATAATTCCTTTAATAATTTATATGTTTGCTTATCAAATTTATTTGATTACGGATTTATAAGACAACGTTTATAAATTCCATTTCTATTTCATAACTATTTCGATTTATAAATCTCCTTTAATACCAATTCTATTTGTATTTTGTTTACATGTCGAATCCAACTTATAAGTAAATTACTTATAATCCATTTATTCACAAATCCATTCTTTTATATCATCATTAATTTATAAATCTAAAATTCTTATTTACTTATAAAACTAGGTACAACTTGATTTTAACACTTATAAAAGCTCGTTTTATAATTCCAGTATTTTTATTTATAAACATCCGTTTTATAAATCTTTTTATATAATTCATTTATAATAATTCAAATATCCCAATTCAAACCATTTTACAAATTTATTTACTACTTATTTCAAAAATCATGCTTTGGTTCTATTTCACAAAAATAGAATTTTTATAACATAAAAATTTATAAAGTTTTAATTATTTAAAATGAATCAATTCGAAAATTTAATAAACGTATAATTTCAAAAATCACTTTTAAAATCCCTTAAAAATCAAAATCGTTATTTTTAAACTTCAAAAATGGATCCGATGATGCAACACACCAAATAGTCAATCACGACTTCCAAACATCATATACCGATATGATAATCAATCAAATATCACAATATCTAAAATCAAATAAATATTGGTGAGGAATCCAGTTGGATCCCTCCAAATGGATTCCTCCAAACTGTTTTCCTGCATCCACAGATGTTAGCACAATACCAATCTCGTTTCAAAACGGAATATCGCGTATATGGGATTTATAAAATATTATCCGCTTAATAGGCGGCGCAATAGGGTCTCATCCGCTATATAATGCGGGAAATCAACAACTCCAATATATACATATTCTAATATATATATATATATATATTGTTATATATATAGATATATCCTACTATATCTAATATCACAACCAAACAGCAATCAATAACTGCAATCCAAATTTTCAATTTGAGTGATAAGATCTCACCTTCGATTTAATTTTTGCAATACATTTTCCATTCCAGTCTGTTTCCTTTGCAGTTTTGACCTTGTATAAATATTATACAGTTGATAAATATTCGAAGTAAATCAAATAATCAATTTTTCATTTTGATAGTTTTAATTAACCAATTTCTCCTTTATATTAATTTATTAAACTAAAAATTAAAATTTAAAACTAAGTTTCCTTTATCAACTTATTTTTAATGCCAATAATTAAATGAACCATTTATACAAATTAATTCTCCTAGTCGAAAAATTAATTTCCTTTTCTATTTTTTTATTTTTAACTAATTCCTTCTTTTAACAAAATATTTTTCTTTTATAGATTATATTTAGTAATTAAAAATAATTATACAAGTTTATTAAATACTTAAAAACTCGCATTTTTATTTTCCATATTTGTCTATCATATATACTTCCTTTAAACTGTATATATATATATTACTTTAAATACTTCTGCCTAATAACAAAAATTATCACAGTACATTTTTTTTCTTTATAACTTTGCTAATATAAACTTAACCAAAACTTCTATTTTTTCTTTTTTTCCCTTTTTTTCTTTTTTTTTCAAAACTTTACTTGTATATACAATCTTCTATTTTTCTGTAAATTTATAAAAATCTACGGTATATTAAATTTAAATCAAAATTTACTTGTTTTTGAACATATCTGCATAGTTTATTTTTTTCTGTAAAATTTATACATATAAATATGTAAATTTAATCAATAGATTGCTAAAATACCTCACTGCAATCGTTGGAGCCCCCATTGCCCCTAACCACGAATCGACCTCACGCTGCCTCTGCCATCAACTCGCGATCATCTCCGCAACCCAACCGAGAACGCGTGCTTCCATCAGCGAATGCCATCGCGATCGCCGCCTTGACATTGAGAAACCCCCTTGTCGTCGCCCTCCTGCTATCGAATCTGACCTCCAATCGCCATCCAACCCTAGCCGCATCCACCATCACGCGCGCGCCTCCAGTAGCCGCCGCTCTCGCCATTGCCAAATTGCGACAACGTCGCTTCAATCCCATCGTGACTTCGTCGATACCCTTCTTGTGAACATCGAACCCCCGATCGATCGCCATTGATTCGTTTCCAAACGAAATACGGCCAAGGTGTTTTTCTTTCTTTTTATCTTCTGTTGATTTCTGGGCTTCGGCCATTAATTTTCGAAGGTTTCGATTTCGAAGAGAAAGGGCTTCAGCCATTTATGTTTTTATCTCCTATGATTTTGAACTAAGGAACGAATTGTTTTTTGTTTGAGCTAATGTTGAAAGGGGTCCGTGATTTTAGGCGCGATTTAAGGATGATGGATCGTGTTTGATTTACTTTGCTACAGCATTTTGATGGGGAGGTAAAGTACTGATGCTGACTAAATTAAATTTTAAATTTAAATTGAAACTAATATAAATTTCAATGCGTTTACTCCTCGTGTGCTCACATAAAAACTCCGAAAAATATGAAATTTGAAATCCGGTAATAATTCAATACTACGGATCTAATGGAACTGGTTTTGTCGAATTCCGAGACTGTCCCTTGGACGGCTATTTTTAAATATCGATTCAAATGATAAAATTTCCAAACTGAACAAAGTAGTTTCAAATTTAATTCTGAAGCTTCGATTATCTTTAGTATTATCAATATGAATTTTACAACCCTTTGAAATATTTTTAAATCAGCTTAAAACTGAAGATTCAAATTTTTTTCAACTTTCAATAGATTAAACTCTATAATTCAATTGCTAAATTCATTCTGATAATTTGAAATTCAAATCAAACCATCATTCAAATATTTAAAATAAATTAAATATTTTCAATTTAAATTGTCCAAAATTCTGGGTTGTTACAATCTTCCCCCCTTAAAAGAATTTCGTCCCGAAATTACAAGTTAGGAAGAATGGTTTTTAACTCGTCTACTATTTTTCACAATCCAATAGTTTTTATCAACTTACTAACCTAAATCTTTTTATTAGAGATTCATTATCATTTCAACTAGCTTTCCAACTTCACTTATAAGTTTCAACCAACATGTTCTCCTAACAATTCAAATTTAAATTTAAATTTCAACTTTCAACTTTCAATATTTTCTCAAAAATTTTCTAACACCCTAAATTTCCGAAAAATTTCGCCAGCTTCTCCGTTGCGCGGCTAGCTCAGTACGACTACAAAATGGCACCAAAGGCCCTCAAATCCCGAAAGAAAACAAAAAGCCAAGCAGCTGGACAAGAAAATCACCAAATTTCATACTGAAATTGAAATACGTACCTTTTTGTCGAGCAATTCAATTTTATCTTTGAAATCAAAATCCCAATTCCATTCCTTTTAATACACCTGTATATCCTGCTAGCCATAATATCCAATTACAAAATTCAAACCATTTTGCACCTTTCATTACAAAATTTCCAATATGTACTCCTTATAAATTTTTACTCCACTATTGAAGTTACTTATCCATCTTCATTCAATCTTACATTTCAATTTCATTTGGATTCAATTCACAATTTCAATCCTATTCGAATTCAATTTATCTTCTATTCTGAATATTGAATTTTATCTTTCAATTATAACTGATTCATATTACTATTTTTAATTAGTTTCATTCACTAATTTACTTCAATTTCAGTTTCGAAATCGTTTGTCGCTAACAAAATTTTTTTCAACAATTTTCAAAAAATTTCTAACTCCCAAAATTTTCGAAATTTTTTGGCAGAGTCTTCTTTGTACGGAGGAGCTTTTGCAATTTGACAATAGATATAAATATGTATACAACGACCCACACGGTCGGAAAAAACAAAAACAGTTCATATTTCCTATTTTTATTGCGTAGGCGTACCTTTTTAGCATTTTTAAGCAAAGCAGATTATTTTTAACATTTGCACAATCCAAAATACAGCCAAACGGCTTCCAAAACCTGCACTTACTCAGTTTAAACACGTCAGTGACAAATATAAGAAATCTATTAACATTTCATTCATTTTTAATAACAAATATATATATTTCATTAGCAATACATTCAAGATAAATTCCATTAGCAATTCATATGGTTTCAATTCATCCTTAGTCGCTTACGACCAAGTCACAAGCCATTTCCATTAAATCAAGTTGTTTACAACTCATTTTCTTAATTCTATTCATTTCTAAGGAAAATGAATTCATACCATTTTAATTGATTCAAAAATCAATTTGATTTGCTTTCATTAACTCATATAATTTTATACAATCTCGTTTGTGTCAAACGACAATTATTTCTATGCAAATTTAATGATATTCACTTAATAGAATATCCATTCTAGTTTATAACTAGTTTAAATTGATGCCAACTCAATTTATTTTAATTCCACTTCATTTGCAATTAATTCACAAGATTTTTCTTAAGTCGAGTATTTATTCAATATTTACTTAAGTTATTTCACTTCAAACTCAAGTTGATCTTTTATTTTTTTCTTCCTTATAAACAATTTCCAATTTATTTTCTTTGATTTGTTTTCATTTATCAAATCTATTCCATTAATGAATTTTATTTCAAATATTTTCCTGGAATTCTATTTCCAATTATAAATTACATTTACCATTTATATTCACAATTTTATTCATATATGAGTTCATTTCCTTATACTTTCAATTCATATTTATAAATTGCATTTGTTAAATGAATTTATTTTCAAATCTTTGGTTATACCATTTTATTTCTTGTTTAATTCCATATAACAATGATAATAATTCAATATTATCACTTCCAAACAACCAAACATCCATATACTATAATAATTCATAGAAAATCATTTCTTTTCTATACAAAAATAGTTTTGGGCAAAATTATCTTATTTACCCGATTCAAAAACAATACTGTGTCGGATTATCTTGTTTAAGAGTTTAGAAACTCCTATCAACACAGTTAGCTAGACTGTACCGACCAAAATCTATAAACAATCAACCGATAAGTCAACACAATACAAAACAATTTCATATTCACTAACAAGTACGCGCTCATATCTATTATTACACTCAAACTCATTCAAGAGTACTACTGACTCTATCTCTAATGAGTAACACCCAAAAGAACCATGGTTGTCGCTTAACCATATGCACTGATACCACTTTGTAATAATCCGCAAATCCGTACTCCTTGAATAGACACCAATCTCCATCGATTAACTCAAGATGAACGGAAATACGAACACTTAGGGTTTTAAGAAAAAGAAAGAGGTAGAAGAAGAAAGAAAAAGATAGAACAGAACAATATCAAAATCTCACAATTCGCAGCGGAACAACATATAATAGATAAATGAATATTCATTAAAACAAAAGAACTGTATATTTTATACATTACATCACATTACATTCATTATCAGAGTTTACAACAACAAACAACGGAAAAGAAATACTATATACTAGTGAATACGTCATGCCATCCATCTTGCCTCCAGCCACTTCTGAATTCCAGAATATCCTGATAACCTAACTCTAGACTGCCCGTGTGGAAATTGGTGGGCAACCAGAGTTTAGGAAGGGAAACAATAACTCCAGGTCAGTCATGTGACTGGTTAAAACAAAGTACAGGATAATTTTAAAATAGATTCACAATGCTTTTTAGAAAATGAGACTACCTTAAGCCTCCCGCACACACACACAATGCAAACGCAGAATCAGAGGAGATTTCTCCTTATGATAGTCAAAGATGCTTGATACGCATTTAAAAGAAACATTTGATATTATTACTAGTGCATAGTGTAGGAAAAATCATTTCGAAAGTAAAGATATAAATCTTAGCCAGCATAGGCATTCCGCACTTATGACTACTATAGCTACCATCCAAACAGTGGGGCGCCACCATAAGTGAATGATAAGTTCTACAACTAAAACCGTACAAGATCATATTGTTTCTTTGGATTTCCAACAAATGGTCAGGCCAAGCAACTTCCCATCGCCATATGGAAACGCCTCTGGAATGACGTCCCGAGAACCAAACCGGATCTCTGCCAACACAAGGCTGGGTTACCGCTAATTGGGTAACTACTGACACGAATATGTCATTCCCCGATCGTAACCGATCTATATCCGAGGATCCTCGATTTCCAATAACCTTAAAGCAATAGATTTGCAGCAACAACATAGGTTAAGTATCTGGGCTCCAGACCATGATACCACCTCTATCCAGAAGGAATGACATACACTAAAGGGGCGCTACCCCCTAATATGCTTGCCGTATCCTTCCTGTTTTGACCATTTCCGAGGTGTGAGGTCCGACGAAGTCTCGTCCACAAAGCCATGCTTTATACAAAAGCTGCGCTTTGATCATCAAATGCTCAACAGCACTTTGTATGCCACATTACCAATTTGAGAATGTATCACTAGTAACCATCAACTACATAACCTCTAAGGGTGTTAAGCTAAGAGAATAAATTCTCCACCACCAACGGGAATATATTTGATAGAAACCAGCGTTACGTCTCAAAATGTAACGTAAGACACACATCCATACAAGTCCATTCTGGGATCGAACGGAACCGAAGGCACTTACAACACTACTGGACTTCCCATCATAAAGGATAATAAATTTCTATATCGGGGATCAGTCGATGCAGAAACATTCGACGGTAATCCTTCCGTTTTTATAAATATCCGGTCTTCAACACCGGTCATCAATGCTATCTATTACGACGTATCACATATTCGGAATGGGTTATACGACCACAAGGTCCTTTCCCGGCAAACCCGAATAGTGAGCGCTTATTTTTAAAAATAAGTGTAGCATTCATATTCAATTAATCACAACAAATACCTATTTAAAGGTAAATATTGATAGTCGGTTATTTAACTATCAACAGGTATGCACAACATCACCAGATTCCAAATAATTTTCCAAAAATATCTTTACAAGATATATATATATATATATATATATATATAATTTTCATACTTCAAAAATAAATTGATATTTATTTTTAAACCCATTTTCCCAATTTTATTTATAAATTCCATATTGAATTTACATTTCCAAAATATCTGTGAATATATGATTTTCAAATCGATTTCAAATATTCACTTTCAATTTATCTTTAAAAAGATATTTCTCAAAACGTTCATTTCATATTGGAAAAACATTTCCCTACTTATTTAATAATAAGTAATTCACAAATCTATTTATTTTCAAAACTTGGAAAATATTCAATATATTTAATCGAAATTAAGTATATATTTCATTCTTTAAAGAAAACATTCTCTTAACACATTTATTTGAGTCAAAACGAATGTTGCGTAAAACATCGTTACGACGACCCAAAATCACTAGTATAAGGATCTGAAATTTAGATAGATATATAAATCCCAATACCGTACAAAAACATTTCCTTTCGGAAATCATTTACTATAACAATAGTGTTATAGTCCACCATTTCCATCTATTTCTCGAAAATGTCTCAACAATGAATGTTGAAATCTACGGTTTCGATAGTTAATACATTTTAAAACATCTTTTAAAACAATTAACTTCATTTTAAAATTTCACTTCTCCAAATCACACCCGTTTTATTCAATAATATATATTCACTGTCCAAATCGTGAATATACTTTATTTTCCCAATTCAATGTTTCTACACATTTATCAAAGATTTTCCATAGTCCAAAATCGTGGATATAATTACTTTAATATTTCTATGTTTGCTTATCAAATTTATTTGATTACGGATTTATAAAACAACATTTATAAATTCCATTTTTATTTCATAACTATTTCGATTTATAAATCTCCTTTAATAACCAATTCTATTTATATTTCGTTTACATGTCGAATCCAACTTATAAGTAAATTACTTATAATCCATTTATTCACAAATCCATTCTTTTATATCATCATTAATTTATAAATCTAAAATTCTTATTTACTTATAAAACTAGGTACAACTTGATTTTAACACTTATAAAAGCTCGTTTTATAATTCCAGTATTTTTATTTATAAATATCCATTTTATAAATCTTTTTACATAATTCATTTATAATAATTCAAATATCCCAATTCAAACCATTTTACAAATTTATTTACTACTTATTTCAAAAATCATGCTTTGGTTATATTTCACAAAAATATAACATAAAAATTTATAACGTTTTAATTATTTAAAATGAATCAATTCGAAAATTTAATAAACGTATAATTTCAAAAATCACTTTTAAAATCCCTTAAAACTCAAAATCGTTATTTTTAAACTTCAAAAATGGATCCGATGATGCAGCACACCAAATAGTCAATCACGACTTCCAAACATCATATACTGATATGATAATCAATCAAATATCACACTATCTAAAATCAAATAAATATTGGTGAGGAATCCAGTTGGATCCCTCCAAATGGATTCCTCCAAACTGTTTCCCTGCATCCACAGATGTTAGCACAATACCAATCTCGTTTCAAAACGGAATATCGCGTATATTGGATTTATAAAATTTTATCCGCTTAATAGGCGGCGCAATAGGGTCTCATCCGCTATATAATGCGGGAAATCAACAACTCCAATATATTCATATTCCAATATATATATTGCTATATATACAAATATATCCTACTATATCTAATATCACAACCAAACAGCAATCAATAACTGCAATCCAAATTTTCAATTTGAGTGAGAAGATCTCACCTTTGATTTAATTTTTGCAATCCATTTTCCATTCCAGTCTATTTCCTTTGCAGTTTTGACCTTGTATAAATATTATACAGTTGATAAATATTCGAAGTAAATCAAATAATCAATTTTTCGTTTTAATAGTTTTAATTAACCAATTTCTCCTTTAAATAAATTTATTTAACAAAAAATTAAAATTTAAAACTAAGTTTCCTTTAACAATGTAATTTTAATGCCAATAATTAAATGAACCATTTATACAAATTAATTCCGCTAGTCGAAAAATTAATTTCCTTTTTTATTTTTTTATTTTTAACTAATTCCTTCTTTTAACAAAATATTTTTCTTTTATAGATTATATTTAGTAATTAAAAATAATTATATAAGTTTATTAAATACTTAAAAACTCGCATTTTTATTTTCCATATTTATCTATTATATATACTTCCTTTAAACTGTATATATATTTATTTACTTTAAATACTTTTGCCTAATAACAAAAATTATCACAGTACATTTTTTTTTTATAACTTTGCTAATATAAACTTAACCAAAACTTCTATTTTTTTCTTTTTTTTCTTTTTTTTTCAAAACTTTATTTGTATATAATATCTTCTATTTTTCTGTAAATTTATAAAAATCTGCAGTATATTAAATTTAAATCAAAATTTACTTGTTTCTGAACATATCTGCATAGTTTATTTTTTTCTGTAAAATGTATACATAAATATATGTAAATTTAATAAATAGATTGCTAAAATACCTCACTGCAATCGTTCGAGCCCCCATTGCCCCTAACCATGAATCGACCTCGCGCTGCCTCTGCCATCAACTCGCGATCATCACCGCAACCCTATCGAGCATGCGTGCTTCCGTCAGCGAACGCCATCGCGATCGCCGCCTCGACATTAAGAAACCCCCTTGTCGTCGCCCTCCTGCTATCGAACCTGACCTCCAGTCGCCATCCAAC
This sequence comes from Allium cepa, assembly GCA_030765085.1. Classification (NCBI taxonomy): domain Eukaryota; kingdom Viridiplantae; phylum Streptophyta; class Magnoliopsida; order Asparagales; family Amaryllidaceae; genus Allium; species Allium cepa. Next base: position 168,383,918 of record CM060929.1, read on the forward strand.
CCTAGCCGCATCCACCATCGCGTGCGCGCCTCAAGTAGCCGCCGCTCTCGCCATTGCCAAATTGCGACAACGTCGCTTCAATGCCATCGTGACTTCGCCGATACCCTTCTTGTGAACATCGAACCCTCGATCGATCGCCATTGATTCGTTTCCAAACGAAATACGGCCGAGGCGTTTTTTTTCTTTTTTTTATCTTCTGTTGATTTCTGGGCTTCGGCCATTAATTTTTGAAGGTTTCGATTTTGAAGAGAAAGGGCTTCGGCCATTTATGTTTTTATCTCGCATGATTTTGAACTGAGGAACGAATTTTTTTTCGCTTGAGCTAATGTAGAAAGGGGTGCGTGATTTTAGGCGCGATTTAAGGATGATAGATCGTGTTTGATTTACTTTGCTACAGTGTTTTGATGGGGAGGTAAAGTATTGATGTTGACTAAATTAAATTTTAAATTTAAATTGAAACTGATATAAATTTCAATGCGTTTACTCCCCGTGTGCTCACATAACAACTCCGAAAAATACGAAATTTGAAATCCGGTAATAATTCAATACTACGGATCCAATGGAACTGGTTTCGTCGAATTTCGAGACTGTCCCTTAGACGGCTACTTTTAAATATCGATTCGAACGATAAAATTTCCAAACCGAACAAAGTAGTTTCAAATTCAATTCTGAAGCTTCGATTATCTTTAGTATTATCAATATGAATTTTACAATCCTTTGAAATATTTTTAAATCAGCTTAAAACTGAAGATTCAAATTTTTATTCAACTTTCAATAGATTAAACTCTATAATTCAATTGCTAAATTCATTCTGATAATTTTAAATTCAAATCAAACCATCATTCAAATATTTAAAATAAATTAAATATTTTCAATTTAAATTGTCCAAAATTCTGGGTCGTTACATCCTTCCTTTACCCTACTTCCATTCAACAGCCTACCCGACTAACCAGACTCATCGAGACCCAAAAACGCCGCAACAACATCCTTCGGCTCGCCAAACGACCTCTACCTGTCGGAGCCACCTTGGCCTCACCATCTGTCACCTGAGCTGTTAGTCCGTGAGATGATGGTTTTGATGACAAAAACCTTAGAATAGGATTATAAAATATAAATACTAACATTATAGTTTAGAAATATATCTATATGATGGATTTAACCATGTAGGTACCAAAAATGAAGAATGTACAATATAGAGATTTAAGATATCAAGAATGAAGACTTATGAGTATCAAGAATATCAAGATTATCAAGAGTTCAAGATATCAAGTAATATATTTTTTAATTAGGAATTTTGTTAAAATTCCTAGAAAAGCACTCACATCTTAAAATCCAATTTATTCATTGAATGGAATCCACTTCGAGCCTGTTAAAGGGATGGAACCCTAAGTAGGATGGAACCTACGAAAAATCTAGTCGAACATTGTTTTGTGTCTGCTAATTTTTATTCAAAATGATTTTACAAAATTACATCTTGTTTTCAAAATGTTTTCAAAACCTTCCTTTTAAAAGAATCAAAAACATCTATCCTGATTTCAAATACTTTTAGCCTCAATATAAACTTTAATTCCAAAATCAAATTATTCTTAGTTTTAAAACTATCTATAATAATAATATATTTAACTTTTAATATTTATACTTAGATTTAAATATAAAATTATATATATATACATATTACTCTCTATATGTACTTATGTATTTTAACTATAGTCAAATATATTTATAAAGTTTAAAATAGTTTTAAATAAGATAAAAGTTATTTTCAAAGAAAAACAAACCACCAAAAAATCCTTTTGGATGACGACATGCTCGGTATACCCATGTCGACATAGTGGCAGTTGGGTTTAAAATTTAAATTTCAAAAGATGTGTCTATTCGTCATATCTCTTCACGAATAGACATGGCTGTTGTTCTTCTATAAATAGGGGCTGTTTTCAATGAATTTTAGTCATATTTTCTGGTTTTCATGTCTCTTCTTATTCCACATTTCTTTACACATTCTTGACATTGCTCTACCAAAATCAACATTGAATCTAACTAGATTATCTCTGGTTTGATTCTCAATCACTATCTCAACAAGATCCTCAGTGTTATTCTGAGTTATAGGCTTCTTTGTAATCAATTAAACGAGAAAAGGTGTGATTGTGGCCTTGGAAATCAATTAAGGAGAAAAAGTGTGATTGTAGCCTTGGAAATCAATTGGGTGAACTTGTTGCCCGAGAAATCAAGTATCTCTACCCAGAGGATTGTGAATCAGGAGGGTGTACCTCGTGGCCTTGAAATCGAGGGTGTAATTGTAAAGTTTTTTTGAAAGGAAATCCGTACTTGTGTGCAGGATTGGATGTAGGGTAACTCCGAACCAGTATAAAATCCGGTATGTTCTTTCCTTTACTGCTTTTACTTTATATTTGCATCTATGTTTGATTCTGTGATCATATCTGTGTCTGAATATTGCATATATATATATATATATATATGTCTGTGTGTGTGTGTGTTCAAATTAACAAAGACGCAAAAAGATTCAGTAATTTCTTTAAACACTACTCACCCCCCTCTAGTGTTAATCCTAGCCTTAAGATCCATATTCCGCATTTCTCACACGAGCCTTCATATTCCCTTGGCGACCTCCACACCCTTCACTAACTTAACCACCCAAAACCACCCTGACCACCCACCCGCCCGAGCCTAGCCAAACCGCACCATCCCTACCCAGTCCAACCGACCACCTCCCTACCACAACCGAGCGCCTCCCTTCGCCACCTTGTCTTCACCCAGCTCGCAACCTCTCCGCACTACCACCCTCCTACACCGTACGCCCTCCAGCCCTGTCAAGGCCAACCACCAACCTCCCCGAGCCCACAAACTATAGTCACCAGTCGAGCCCCCTCAACCACCCACCTTAACCAACCTCCACCGCAGCCACCCTCCACCCAAAAGTCATGACCTTTTCCCCACCGACCCATTAGCCACTCCACTACCTAGTCAATTTGCCCCACTGCTACTTCGGTGCGTGAGTTTTAAAAAAACAAAGTGAAGTGCCATGTAAAAAGAAAAAAAAACCAACTCTGTCTCATTGGGCATTATCATCACGGCCATTGTCTGGTGTGAGGATGGTCGCTAGCGTTGACGTATTCTCCAATTTAATTTCGCACACGGAAGGTGAGCAATTTTAAGCTCACGTTTTGATTTTCATATGCAAGTATCCTGCTGTGTTATAAATTGTTAATTGATAATTATAATCGACAATGAAATTTGAAAACGTTGGTAGTTAACATTGCGATATATAATTTGGCCGAAATAGTTGAAATTATTGATTGGAACCCAAATTGCAAGAAAACCCATTAGCTATGGAGAGTTTGAATATTGGACGACGATGGATTTATTGATATCTGCCACTGTATATTGTTGTTGTATGCTTTGATTTGGACACTGAAATTTGAATAGAATTATGGGTTGAAATGATAAATACCCAAAGTAAATCACTTGGCCTACGATAGAAGTTTAATAACAAACACCGAATGGTCAATTGAAATTTTGGATATTTAATATTTAAATTTGAAATTAAGAGATGATTTTGAAATTTAATGTGAATTTATTATTTAAATTTTCGTTGAAGTTAATATTTAATTTTGGAAATATGTTAAGTGAATTTAGATTTTAAAATGAAATATTAATTGAACTATTTTAAAGTTATGAAATTAAATTAAAATTGTTATATTGAAGATTAACGATTTTTAAACTCATTAAGTTGATTATTTGAAATGAAGTGAAATTTATTAATATTGTATAGGTAATCAAAATTTTATTAAATATTTGATTTAATTAAAGAGATAATTTTTATTGATTTTATTTGATTAAATTGAATTGTTTTGAATTAAAGTTCAATTAAAAGTGTCAAATTAAGAAACTAAGTAAATTAATTCTGAAGTTGATTAAATTGAATATTTAATAATGAAACTCTTGTCTTTAAAGATTTAATTAACTTTGTTAATGGTAATGAAATTTGGCAATTTTGTAATGGTGAAATAGGATTTTCAAAAAAAATATTTTGAAAGGTTAATTGAAAGAGGTATTCACAAATGAAATGTTGGCAAATAAAAGATATTTTATCTTCTAAATAAAAGGGTTCTGTAAAATGAAACCCAGAGGCTCATACGAGGAGATTATTTTGAGAGAATGAGTATATTATTAATAAGTTTTATAAGAATTCATTAATCAAAGTGTGAAAATTGAATTCGAACTTGAATATTTATTGTCATATGAAGTTGATGCCATTTGTTTAGTCTCTTAAACTTCTGTACCTATAAAGTTTGATTCGAATTTACTTGCATGAGAATATCCGGTCCTCAATCGGGTGCACTATCTTTTCATTACACTCAGGTCAGACCGAACTTTTCAGTTATTGAAGATAGTTATTATTGAAGATTAAGATGGAGATTGGAAGACCATACTTACTATTATTATTCCGCTGCATTATAGGAACATGTTTGGTTAAAATGTATAACTTTGATGATATAAAATAGAATCAAATGTATATTGATAAACGGTTTTGTAATTATGCTATTATTATATTTCATCCTTCCGCTATGAGATTATATATTGTTTTCTTTCTCTTCTCCTTTTCTTTTGAACCCTCTGATAATTCGTCTTTTTGAAAGATTTGGGTCAGGCATATGTGGTTAAATGTTGAATTGAATCGACCAAAAAGGCAGGTCGTCACATGTGGTATCAGAGGTGAAGGTTAAGCGAGAACCATGGCTTTGATTTGGATTATTTATTAGAAATAGGGTCAATAGTACCCTAGAACGAGTCTGAGTGTATATATACGTATAAGAGAAAGAGTATTTGTTAGTGATATAAAAATATTTTGATATTAATCAATGAAATGATTTTAACTTGATTTTATATAGAATATAAAAGAATCAACCCTAAACCGATAAAATCATTCTTGATTGTTGATGGTGAATCCGATGTTATCTCTTATTGATTGATTTTTGATTAATATGAATGTGCATATTATCACTTATTGATTGATGAGTCATGCTCAACCAGTTTATGACCATACTCTATTGACTGTTGATTTGAGCATTTGACTATGGTTGGAAAATTTTGGTTTTTGAAAAATATTTAACAAATTGATAAACCACATCTTTAACATGGATTTTGAAGTGAATGCATATTTGAATTTTCCCCAGTATCATTTTAAAGAGGAATGGATACCATTTGAAAGTGATATATGAAATATGGTTTATCTAGACAAGGTTAATAAATAAACAAAAAGTTATTCAAACTGGAAATTTAAGAATCTGAATTCCGGATACTTGAAATTGATTTCAGCTTTTAAAAAATATATAATACTATTTTAAAGGTATTTTATGAATAGGGAATATCTTCAAAATGATTTTCAAAAATGATTTCAAAGAAAATAAAAATTCAAAGTAGCTTTACTACTCGATTTTTTAATGAAATTGATTTGATTCGAACCCCTAAAGTCTGATTTGATATTCGAAGGTTATACGTATATCTATTTGAAATGAACCCAGTGATCAATTCTCGAGTTTTAGATTGATTGATATTATGAACGCATGTATCCTATGCATTATGATTGCTTGGTTGATTGATTATGCATCTTATTGAGATGATTGATTATCATTCCAATTTTGAATTGGAATTTGATTTTTCCAACCAGTCTGAATAGTTGAACACTTCCAAATTGAAACTCAATTTTCAAAGCTAAGAACTTTTAAAAAGTATATAAGGTTAGTTTTGAAAATTTCAAAGTAAAAACTAATGGAAGTTGAACAAGTTTTAAAAAGCTAAATATTATGATAAGTAAACTGTATAAGCCTATTTTGTGTTATTTAAGTATGAAATTTGTTTTGAAATATTTCAAAGAAATTTTTCTTCAAGAAATATTCTTGAATAATAAAGGGATAAGGTAAAAAATTATTTAGTTCACAAATTTGTTTTAAAAAAACTTTGATTTATAAAACCTTACTTATTTGCAAAATGATTTTGAAAGCAAATTTTAATTATGTACAAATGTGAAATCTAGTTTTGAAAAGCTATTATAATGAAATTTTTTGAGAAATGTTTATGAATAAAATAATAATTTATTATAATAGTAATAAAACAAAATAATAAAATAAAATGAAAATTCATAAGGTCAGTTATGTATGAAGGATTTTTGTAAAGCATTTGATTTTTAAAGGAAATTGCGGTTTTAAAACTTAGTTACTTACGAAGTGATTTAGAAAGAAATTTGATTTTATATAGATATGACTTTATGTAAATATGAAACTAAAGTAAATTTTGAAAACTAATGATTGGAATTTTAAAATTTATGAATATTGAATATTATTTAATTTAAAAAATGATTTTTGAAATCATATATGAATGTGAAGCTGGATCGACATTTGAAAGTGATTGATTTCGAGTACCTTTGACTATATAAAAAAGTTGATTTAACAGTTTTCGTTTCTTATCTAAAACTGGTTTGTATAAGTATGATGATATTTCAAAAACTATTGATTTTGAAAGGTACTCCATTTAAAAAGCGATGATCTTATACATAATGGAATTATATATGATGATATATTCGAAATTAATAATTTGAAAAGGTACTATGTATAGTATGATACATTTTGAAATTAAAGATATGGGAAGTACTTTCTGCTTGATTATCCACTTTGTGGCCATATTGTGGATACATTCTATTGATTCTATTGATTGATTCGGGTCATCCGGACTTAACGTCATGAGTTCCTTCGAATTCCATGGCGTAATCTATTGTCTTACGACTCAGCTGCATAGCGAAATTCGCAGGGCTGTGAAGGCTTACGATTATGGATGTTTCCTGCAGGAACCAAGCGAAGCCATTGTGTAACTGCGATCTATGGTCGATTTTGGCATAATCCACCCGGGTAAAGTGATTGCCCTGAGGTACGGATATTTCCTAGGGGAACCAGGTTAAACCATTGTGTATCTGTGGTCCACATGGCATATTTCGAGGGGCAGATGATTGCCTTGAGTCTATGGCTGATAGCGACGTAAACACCAGTGTTACTATTAAGTAGACTACGATCCATGCGAGTGTTTTGCATAGCGAAATTCATAGAACGGTGATTGCTCATTGGTATGGATGTTTCTTGGGGGACCCAGGCAAAACATTGTGCATCTACGATCTATGGTTATTTTGGATGTCATGGCATATGACGTACAGCAGTGGCTGCCTAAAGTCATCTAAGGCCCTGTCGCTCTGTCCTCTCGACTTAGCGAGAGAGCGGCCTTAGGGATCTCGTTCCACGACGATCCTGTTTGTTTGATTTTTGTTATTGGATTGCACTTTCCATATCTATTTTAAAGTTTTCCAAGTATTTTCAATGGGTGCTGAAAAGGGTTTATTAAGCACTTAGAGATTTCTAGTCTTGTGTCAGATCAACGTATTACTAGATTCTATAAGAATGAGGATAAACTTGTGGAAACATCGAGTTATCAAAATTATTTTCGATAAAAAAGTATTTCATTGTAAAAGAAATTTTAACAAAGAAGTTTTTTTTCAAGCATTTAAAATTTGAATATAAAATCCACTCGATTATCTATTTGTTTAATTAAGAAACCAATAAAATAAATAAGTTGTATACCATTAATTAGATTTACAGCTTTGATTCAAATTTGAATACACAATTTTAAGTAATTCATACCTGTTCGATTTAGGATTGTTCACTCGATTCTCGACGACGAACACTAATACGAATTTTTGATGCGAATATGAAGTTCTCTATCATAGTTTATTACTATGTAAGGAGAAGGGAAGTTTCAAGTCAAGAAGTCGGGTTAGAGTACGCACTAGAGTGTCGGATTACCAATACTAGTTTGGAGCAAAAATTGCATATTCAAATAAAAGACCGAAATTGTTATACGTACGAATGGTGTGTGTATATATATTGTACAAATTCAAATAAAATGATTATATGCTATGGTTGCTATCTATGACTATTTCTTGCTCAGGATTGCTATGCTGTTCGGTTGCATGTAGGTTGACATCATCCCTATTAGTTGCATTAATTTATGTGTTGCACATAGTTGTATTAATGATTCTTATGTTTTATAATTTGCTTATTGTGAGTAAAATATATCATATGTTAAATTTCTTACTCCGTTCCTTTTCTAGGTCAAAAAGTTCTGAGTGGGGGAGATTGTAACGAACCGAATTTTTCAACCATTCAAAAATATTAGATTTAAAATAATTTTGAATAAAAATGGTTAGAAACAAAAATTTAAGATGTTGTAAAAACAAATAAAAGTGAGCGAATGTGTAATAGGATAAGAGATGATGGTAATAGAAATAGGATAACAAACGTTTTATGAAAATAAAAGAATATTTTGAGAAAAATGAAATGTATGTTTCCGTCCTAAAGGTAAGTAGAATTAAAAAAAATTTGGATTTGGCGACAATATTTTACGGTAGTTGAAAACAGTCGTAATTTGATATAGAATTTATTTTAACACATAAACTCAAAATTTCAATAAATTGAAGTTGTATAATTAAAACGTGTTTTTAGTAAGTCTAATCTATGAATTAAGCTTTCAAATTTTGTGAAAATTTATGTCGTTCAAATTTAAGTAGATCCTGCTTAATAAATCTAAGGGCAAAATAACATTTTTCAACATGTGAATATTTTTACATAGAAAAGATCTAAAAAATTCTCTGGTTTGAATGGCGAAGTTTACTCCGTCCAATTCTGATTTTTTAGCTTCAATTATCTAGAGTTTCCATTGTCGTCCAATTTCGAAGCGGTAACAGCGGCGACAAATGTGATTTTTCTACGAACACCATAGCACAGATTTGAATACATCGTTGGAATCGTCTCGTTGCGCTGATCTCCGTGGTTTTTGCTTCCATGGCAATACGCTAGATGGTTGAAATAATGGTCCGTAACCATACCGTAGTGTTATTATTGCATGCCTCTTTTCGCAGCCATTATTTCTTTTCAGCCTACACAATCTTTGCGTGCCCCTCCAAACTAATTTAATGCTGCATCATTGAGCTTGTACGTTCTTCCCCGCTATATATGTGTGCGCTTCTCCTTTTTGCTCATTTTCATTCTTCTTTGTAAAGCAAAGTATATGATGAAGGAAAAAATATACACACTTTTATAACCCACGTGAGCTTTTCTTCCCCTCTTCCCTTTACATTCCTTCTCCTCCTTCCTTTACCCTTCTTCCATTCAATAGCCTACCTCAACCAATCTGCCTCACCAAGACCCACAAACGCCGCAACAACCTCCACCCTTCTAAGCCACCTTGTCCTCACCATCACTCACCCGAGCCTCCACATTCCCTTGGCCACCTCCGTACCCTTCACCGACCGAACCACCCAGCACCGCCCTGACCACCTACCCCGCACGAGCCCCGCCAAACCGCACCATCCCTACCCAGTCCAGCTGACCATCTCCCTACCACAACCGAGCACCTCCCTTCACCACCTAGTCTTCACCCAGTGCACAATCCCTCCGCACTGCCACCCTCTTACACCATACACCCTCTTGCCCTGCCTAGGCCTACCACCAACCTCCGCGAGCCCACAAACTATAGCCACAAGCCAAGCCTCCTCAGCCACCCACCTTAACCAACCTCCACCGCATCCACCCTTCGCCCAAAAGCTATGATATTTTCCCACCGACCCACTAGCCACTCCACCACCTAGTCACTCCTCCCCACTGTTGCTTGCGTGCGTGAGTTTAAAAAAAACAAAGTGGAGCGCTACTTAAAATGAAAAAAAAGACATCGAGCATTGTCATCACAGCCATTATCTGGTGTGAGCATGGTCGCTAGTGTCGAAGTATTCTCCAATTTAGTTTCGTGCACGGAAAGTGAGCAATTTTAAGCTCACAGTTAGATTTTCATATGCAAGTATCCTACTATGTTATAAATATTGATTGATAATTATATTCGATATTGAAATTTGAAAATCGTTGACAGTTAACATTGCGTCATATGATTTGGTCGAAATGGTTGAAATTATTGATTAGAACCCAAATTGCATGAAAACCCGTTTATTATGGAAAGTTTGAATATTAGACGACGATTGATTTATTGGTATCTGCCATGGTTATATTGTTGTTATATGCTTTGATTTGGACATTGAAATTTGAATCGGAATATGGGTTGAAATGATAAATACCCAAGTTAAACCACTTGGCCTAGGATAGAAGTTTAATAATAAACACCGATTGGTAAATTGAAATTTATTTTTGATATTTAATATTTAAATTTTGAATTTTAAATTAAGAGATAATTTCGAAATTTAATGTGAATTTGTAATTCAAATTTTCGTTGAAGTTAATATTTAATTTTGGAAATCTATTAAGTGAATTTAGCTTTTTAAATGAAATATTAATTGAACTATTTTAAAGTTATGAAATTGAATTAAAATGGTTATATTGAGGATTAATAATTTTTAAACTCTTTAAGTTGATTATTTGAAATGAAATGAAATTTGTTAATATTGGATAGGTAATCTAATTTTAATTAAATATTTGATTTAATTAAAGCGAGAATTTAATTGATTTTACTGAATTAAAATATAATGATTACATTGAATTGTCTTGAATTAATAAAAGTGTTAAATTAAGAAATTAAGTAAATTAATTCCAAAGTTAATAAATTGAATATTTAATACTAAAACTCTTATGTTTAAAATTTAATTGACTTTGTTAATTCGAATGGTAATGAAATTTGGCAATTTTGTAATGGCGAAATAGGATTTTCACAAAAATATATTTTGAAAATTTAATTGAAAGACGGTATTTATAATGAATTTTTGGAAAATAAAAGATATGGTTCTATAAAATGAAATCCAGAAGCTCATACGTATAGATTATTTCTGCGAATGAGTATATTACTAATAAGTTTAATATGAATTCATAAATCAAAGTGTGAAAATTGAATTCAAACTTAAAAATTGATTGTCGTACGAAGTTGATGTCGTTTGTTTAGTCTCTTAAACTTCTGTACTGATATTGTTTGTTTCAAATTAACTCGCATGAGAATATCCAGTCCTGACTCGAGTGTACCGTCTTTCGTTATGCTCGGGTCAGACCAAGGTTTTCAATTATCGAAGATATAGTTATTACTCAAGACAAAAAAGGAGATTGGAAGACCATACTTATTGTTATTATTCTATTACATCATAGGGACATGTTCAGTTAAAATGTATAACTCTGATGATATTGAAATGGAATCAAACATAAATTGATAGACAGCTTTGTAATTATGTTATTATTATATTTCTTCCTTTTGCTATGAAATTCTATATTGTTTTCTTTCTCTTCTACTTTTCTTTTAAATCCTTTGATAATTCATCATTTCGAACGATTCGGGTCGGACATATGTGGTTAAATGTCGACTTGAATCGACCAAAAAGATGGGTCGTCACAACAACTAACAATTGCGTACATATGTATTAGACATCGTAGTATGGGTGATTAGCTCACCTTAAAACTTGAATTATAGATTAAAACTAGGATTCTCCTAAGCTAGCTTCTCTTGACAATTACCTAGGTTAATTTTAGAATATTGCAAAAGAAGATTTCAACCCATGACCAAAAACTGAGATTAACAATTTAAATAGGCATACAAGAAGATGGAGGAGAATACCTTATAACGAGTTCTACAAGTATAAGCCAAAAGCCCTATGTTTTGCATTTGATTTAGGGAAGGTTTCATTTTCTAAGGTTTGCAATTTGGAAGAAGTTGTTTTTAGATTTTTGGTTTAGGCTGAAATGAGAAGGAGGTAGAAGAAATTGAATGTATATGTGTTTTTTCCATCTCACAATTACACTACTATTTGGGCCATATAGGTATGATATGGATCCAAAAAGCAAAGTGTTACAAAATCCTTAAGAGAAGTGTTACTAATTACTTTTTATTTTCTCTTTTAAATATTATCTTTCACTTAACTATTCTTTTGCAAAATCACAAATAGATATCTCAACTTTACTAAATCCAATCAACGAGTTACAATTCACATTTCAATTAATAGTAAGAATTTTATAAATTAATATAACTTTTGGAAATAAAAGTCATTCTCATTAATTTAATAAAAATAAATTATTAATTATAAAATCTCATTTTAAATAATAAATCTCAATATTAACGTTTTACTTTAAACGGTAAATTTAAATAATTGATTTACTAATATTTCAAATTGAAAATTGAAATTCTCTTTAAGAAATGATACTCATTTCTTAATTAAATTAAATGGACTATTCTCAAAACTAGATTTAATTTCATAATTGAATTTCACAAACCACAAATTTCGAATTTATCATCCATAATTAAACTTAATTAATTAGGTAATTAACAACAGAGTTCACTACAACAAAATGGTCTATCAATAGCAACTAGGGATTGCATTGAAACCTAGCCTGCAATAGTTAAGTATATCGGTCGTCATTACTGTCTAAGACAGCTTGTGTGCGCGCAATCTTTAAGCAAAATAAAATTTTGGCGGTTATATTCTATGTGTTTCCCTCTTCTTATTATTCTGCCGCCATACTTTGATTTTCCCTACACTTCCAATTTCCCTAAATCCACTCCACTTCACTGACAAATCTCCTCTCCGCTCTCGAATTCTTCAATCGCTAATCCCTCTTCGCTCTAAAAGCTCGATTCTATCGCTCGCTCTATTCTCTCACCGCGCGATTCTTTAATGACGTCGATTCCTCCAGGAAACTGAAGCACGATTCTGCAACAAAGCACGATTCAAGGCTTCTTAGGCATGATTTAGCAACGAAGCTCTATTCCTCGACCAAGCTCGATCCCTCAATGAAGCTGAAGCACGATTCCAATTTTTGACCAAGCTTTATTCCTCGACCAAGCGCGAAGTTGACTATAGGTATATCTTCCTATTTTTGTTTTTTTAATTGTGCGTTTAATGGTTGGATTAAATTATTTAGAATGGTCTTAATTGCGCTGTTTAATATTTATAACTTCCGATTTTGGTCTTAATTATTCTAAAACAGTTTTGTTATTATCCGTGGAGGAGGAAATGTAGTTTTGTTCAAATATATATAGGATAGTTTTTTTGATGATTCTTTCTAGGATAAATTTATATCATTTAATATTTCAAATTATTATGTTTGTCTCTAAACTTAGATGAGTTATTCTATGTGATATTGAGTGTTAAAAGTAGATGAAACAAGTGAGAGGTTACAAAAATTTAAATGCACGTGTAAACGATTAAAGTATTAAATGTGTACCTTACAGTTGAAGTATCATTTTTCGAATCCCAATTATAATCTACACTCAATAAACAAATATAGTCATTACTCTTTTTTATCCCTATGTTGTATATATGCTTACCGACAATCAGTGCTATAAGGAGCTAGATATTTCTTTCAATGCACTCTGAAATTTAATTTTAATGATCTAATATATGAAAGAAGATAACTTGAATCCTCTACTTTTTAATTACATATATTATTTTGCAAATGGTGATTATCAAGTGTAAAACTAAAAGTCGATTAATTCCTTTTTTGTTGAATTGATCGGATTTTGATTGCCTGTCAAAGGATTCTGTATTTATGTTTTGGATCTACTTTTTATGTTGATTAAGAGAAGATATCATAGGTGTTTAGTATATATGTGAACAAAAAGAAAAAAGTAGAACTGGGGCTTCCCTTATTTTCCTTTTCAAAACAACTACTTTTATCTATTTCAATAATTATAAAATACTCAGTATATCACTGTAAATATATTTTCCTGAAGTAGGTTTACAGTGATATACTTAGTACAAGTATACAGTGATATACTAAGTATTTCATAATTTTTATGTTGATAAACATAGTATAGGTTTACAGTGATATTTACAAATGTAACTAAGGGATATTTACAAATGTCAGTATGAAACATTTTCAATCATCAAAACCACCGCCATCTCCATCCAATGGAATAGCTTTAGTTTTTTCATTAGTTAAAGTGATATATCAGTTTCTATGTTAATCATGTTTCACCATGATGTTGTGTAGATTGAACTTTTTCCATATACATAAGCACTTTCCATACATTATTGCGATGACAAATACATCTAATCAACACTATAATTTAATAATTGTTTCTGTGAAGTAATTCAAATATGCGATTGGTGTGGCTGAACGTTTCTTTTGTTCTCTTGGTTAGAAATTGAAAATTTGAATTGAAGGATGCAAACCTCAACAGCTACAAAATGGCTCGGTTGTCTATAGGATCTGAACATCAAATTTGTGGTCTCCTTATATGTTTCAATCGTCCAAAATAAATTGATTATTGAAAAATTTAAACAGTATTTGGTTGGCTGTAATTTAATCACTGTAGCATAGTTCAAAGAAATCAATTTCATTAAAATATACCAAAGTTTTTTGCATTGGTTGATTCAGAGATAAAATAAAGATCTTTGGTTTTCACTGAGACTGTTTTTTGCTTTGATATATTAATATGGTCAATTATCAGGTCGAATGTAGTGGGAGAGCCATAAGGCTGATTCTGTGGAAAGGATACATTGTTTGTAAAATTTCAAAGATAAAGCAAATAAAAACTTTACTTGTTTGTTGAGGCACATTTTGTCATTTATCGTTTACAGTTTAGCTTGATTTCCATTATTACCGATTCATATTTGATCCACACCCTTGCAGTTAGAAAACATCAATAACTAGTACGAATCCGTGCTACGCACACAGTTTGGACTATATTTGTAGTTAAAATAAAATCTATATATATTATATTTCAAGTTTATGAAAATAATTAGTGCAAATGAGTAATGAGAAATTTATTTTAAAAAAGACGTAAAAAAGATGTTATTACAATCAAAAGTTGGTTTTGTTTCTTAAAACTATTGAAATTCGGTTTCGTTAGCCTGTTTGTCAGGTATAAGGACTTTAGAGTGTTATTTATAAGGACTTTAGAATCTTAGACAATCAGTATTTTAGACCCTTTTACAATGGGTACAACTTGCACATAGTTGTAATTGCAATATCTTCTACTGTGTAGATTAATTGTTTTAATAGTTTATATAGGTAGAAGTTTAGTAAACCTGAAGTATATTCAGAAATATGTCTTTGCTGATAGTTCTATAGATAATTTTGAAATAAATCATAGCATAGATAGAATTTAACACAAAGAATAAGTGCATCAAATAACTCAATCGTGTATCGGAATTTAAGAAGGTCAGAATACAGTAGCAGCAATAAGTGAGGAGTACGTTAGTTTGATAGAAAATTAGACAAAATTGGTGATCAAAACGTGTTGAGTAATAATTATAATGCCTATTATGGAAGAATGCAAAGGAGTGTGCTATATTACTGGAAAACATTTCCTCTTTCATAAGTTCTCTTAATTAATCAATAAGAAGGCTAAATCAAATGTTGTACCTCTGTCTCATCTCTTTTTTCTTCATTTTTGATCACAAACTTTGCAGGCAATTCTATGACCCAACTGATTGTTCTTCTCCGAAATTCTCTTCGGGTTCACTATACACGTGCAATGCTACTCGCCCTTCTTGCAAAACATACATCGTCTGCAGATCACATGAAGGTTAACAGTATATCAAATATTTTCGAACTCTTCGACATAAACAAAAATAAGGTATTGTTTCTGAACTTTAGTCCATTATAAATATATCAATTTATAATAATTCATATCCAGATTACGTGTGCACATTAGTCCACTATAAGCAGGTTAATATCAAAAGCTTGGACCTCAAACAATATTTACTACTTTTTTTTGGTAAATCTTACTATCCTCTTTAAAATTTTGAATTGAATATGAAACTATTTTCTTATATGTATTTTGCATTTCATGATATTTGTAATTGGAATAGAACTATAAATCATGTGCATGTCCCTGTTCAGCCTTTTACTGTGCCTAAAGTAGACCAAAAAATAAATTTCATGTAGATAATTTATGGCATGGACCTGATATGATCTGATACAATATTATACTTCTAACATTAGATTTATTTAATCTTGCATGAATGATCTGTTTTTTTCTATTCTTTTTTTTCTTGCTTATGCAACTATGTAATGTGTTGCTGTAACAACCCGTATATTTGGACCATTTAGATTGAAAATAATCCGCACATGTCAACTTAAATAATACAAAACACGAATCATTATGGGATTATAAATACATAAATGTAAATGAGAATCAATACAAGATCGCAGACACAGAACAGTCACAGAATAATGCAGCGGAAAATACATCGTCATAATAGCTATTCATGAAGCTACTACATGAAATACAACAATGTCACAACATAAGGTGACTGAAAGGAAATACATAAATGCCCAACAGGCTAGTACATCAATACTGGAATAGCAATTGAAGGATAAAGATAAATGCCAAGTCTTCAGCATCTTCAACCGACCTTGATCAGCAACTGGATAGCTTCAGACTGAGCCGAGCATATACAAAAAGAAACACTCGAGTTAGGACTCAAAATCTTATGCAAGATAATCAATTGCATGGAATAAAGTCCATAACTCAAAGACGAATAAAATAACATCTCTAAGGGTTCGACAAACTATCTATATATATACACACACACAATAGAATACGATATATAGATAATGTCTAATCAGTAAAGTAGGATATTAAAATAGCGTTAAGGCGTTACCATAATTCCCCTTAACACATTTTATGAAGCCACAGTCTATACAGCATCGTAAACCCCACCGTAAACTAGTGGTTATCAAAGGGTACCCCATAGGTATAACACAAAACAAAACGTAGTGGTCGCGAATAGGATAATCAGTATGACAAGGTGCATGAGGCGATACCAACTAGGATACTAGTAGTTGCGTGATCCGGACTGATGTTGAGCATAGCCAGGAGCTACCTCAACACCGCGAAACAACACTCCTAATCAAAGGGTGCACCCAAATCGAATCACAAAAGTAATAGATATGGTATCGAAGAAGTGTGTCCGCTAGAGGTGGCGAACCTCAATGGCCCGGCGCGGCTCCTGTTTTTGTCATGTCAGGGGTCACCCGTATCGTTCTCTATCTGCAGTCAACGCGTTCACTAAATCATCCACTTCATTCTGGATCAACACTCCGCGTATAATAGTCATTAAAGTGGTTTTTGGTACGACAGAGAGTATGTCCATTCCCGATCCCGGTCTCTTTAATAACTACATATGCATCACCCGATGGTCGGTTAAATTAACATTTAAAACAAATCAAAGTCCAAAAGTCAAGTGCAAATTTGACTTCCAAAATTTGACATCTCATGGTTCAGTTTATTTCGGATAGTTAAACATATTTCCAAGTGCAATCTTTAGTTCAAAAATTTGAGTTAGCAATAAAATTAAGTATTCAAGTTCAATTTAATAAGATCTAAATTTCACTTCCTAAATTTAGTTAAAATCAATTAATTCAATTTAATGGTAAATTTAGTTCGAATCATTAAATCAAATTCTATTCATTTCACTTCGTATTTACATTCATCGTTACATTAAATATAATCCTAAATTTGATTAAATCAATTTCAGTAACTAAATTCCTTTTTATCAAAACTTCATTTGATTTATTTACCAAATTCCATTAAATTTATATTTAAAGAAACCCAATTTCATTTATTTGGTTCCATGATTTACACAACACGAATTCGCTATTTATGAGTTACAAATCAACTCAATTCATATTCGGTTACAATTTCCTAATTTATTATATTCAAAATCATTTAAATTTAAATTATCACTAAATTAAATCCACCAAACTTTAGTTAGTTTTGTATTCCACTTAAGTCATATTTTCTTAATCTCAAATTTAATTCGTAACAAGTTTCAAATCTATTTAATTAAAATCGAGTTTAAATCTAACTCTAGCAAATCTAATAAATTTTTAAATTATTAAATTCAAGAACTTACTTGTTTCTAAATCTCATTTCAATTAAATATGCCAATTCCATTTATTCAATTAAATAGGTCTATTAATCCGTTTCAATTAAATCCATTAATTTATCCCAATTTAATCCATTAATATATTTCAATTTAATCCATTAAGTCCGTTACTTAATTTCCAAACAAATTGTTAAGTTCATTGCTTAATTTCAAATATATTTCAATTTCAAAATGATTTTGTTGACCAATCGGGTTTCTTATTTTTTTTATCTACCCTAGGCCAGTTGTTTAATTGGGTATTTATCATTTCAACCCAATATCATTCAATTATAAAACAACGCATAGCAAAGGGAACTTGCAGTGTGATAACTGAGATGGTGTCAAAGTAATAAACAAGCAATAGCAACCATACATAACAATTCAACAATTTACTAAATAATCCCGAAATAATTGTATTAACTTACATTCGTTATTTATGCAAATTAATATCGTTATTCCTAGAATCCACACTATCATTTCATGCAGATTAAAGATTATTACATTATGATTTTTCTTGGTGTCTATTATCAATTTACTACATCTATCATACATTCAATGGTTCAAAGTGTAGTTAACCCTATTTCTACGCGCCGATTTATTTAACGTTTAAAGGGGTCAAATTCAACATATATAATCCATTTTAAATGGTTAACTATCCTATATCAAATTCAATTTCATATTAAATTTCACTAGTATTTCAACCAAATTCAACATCACATAGCAAATTTAGTGTCCCAACTAATTACCATAAACCAACATCAAATCACAATTTATCACGTTAAATCTTTTTTTTTCAATACATGGCGTCAATTTAGAAATTTTAAATTCTATCAATACTCCATTTTAACTTGTATAGCAATTAACAGTTTTATTTCAACAATTTTAACAATCAATAATTTAATATCCAAATTAATATTTACAACAATTATCACTTGATTATCATAGCAAAATAGATTGAGTCGTGAATGAAATATTCACCTTGCGTGGTTAGAGAAGATTGGACGACGAAGCGCGTAGATGGATAGATAAGATAGACACCAACAGGCACGACACAGATATGAACAACTATCCAAAGCAAGACTCAACAGGATGGAGATGCTAGCCTAAATTTCCGGATCAGCAGCTGCAAACCACGAAACCAGAACATGTGAGCCAATATTGATCAAACGGAAGATATTATAAAATGCATATACAATACAGTTTATATGTATATTTTTTTTCTCGACTTCAGTTTGGGAAAGCAGCAAAGAGCTATGGCAAAGTCGCCGTGGAGAGTAGGGGTGGTCATCGGCGTTAGACAGTGGCGTCGAAGGGGAGGTCCGGTCGTGTCGATGGGTTTCCTGGTGGTGGGTCTCGGGAATTCCTGAGTTGGGTCTGAATGGCAGGTTTCGGGTCTTGGGAAGCTCGTTCTAGCCATGGCAAGGTGGAGGCAAGGGTACGGCGCGACGACGACGGCGACGTGGGCCTGGGAATGCGCAAAGATGGATAGGATTTGGGTTGGGGTCTAGGTCGTTGGGCGGAGCCTGGGGCGTGGCTTCATCGGGGGGAATCATCGGCATGGACATGGGGCAGTGGGATCGGCGTTGGGGTGAGGCGGAGGCGATGGTGACGGGGCGAAGTAGGTCGTGGTGGTTGCAGTGTCAAACTCGGGTTGGGTTTTGAGGGGGAGCGCACGGTGACGAAGGGTGTGGATGCGGGCGATGGGTGAGGTGGCGGAGAGGGTGGAGGCGGACGTAGGCGATGCGGCAGGGGTCGGCGTGGGTAGTGGTGGTGGGACGCGGGGAAGGCTGTGGGCAGTGGCGGACGTGGTGTTGTGGAGTTTGGGTTTGTAAGTTTCATACTGTAGTTTAGAAAAATAGAAAATATGAAAGAGGAAGAAGAAAGGAAGAGCAGAGAGCAGCACGTACCAGAGATTATAGAGTATAATGAACTGAGTAATTAATGAAAGCTGAGGAATAAATGAAGGTAGAGCGTAGCAGATATATACAGAGGGGTTTACAGTCCCAAGGTCAAGGCAATGATGTCTTCGGTAAATGTGATGGCCATTGGGTTTCTGAATGGTCAAAGGCTCCTAGATTTCTGAGCGTTGGAAAGTTGGGTAGCGGTTTGTGTTGCGTAACGAACCAGTTTGTACTCCATTAAACAATTATAATTTGCAACGTCGAACTCCGATTGACACAAATAAATATACTGTTTTGATCAGCGCGACGAGGCGGTCACAACGATTTGAAGATATTGACGGTTTGACATTGTTTGCGAAGTGGCTAATCTTATTGAACCATTTGCTCGAGCGAACAATTTAGCTAGCAATTAAAAGCGAAATTTGATGAAAAGAAATGTGCCGTCATGATCAGAATATTTTTCTTATGCAACATTGTGAAAAATATTTGAGTTCCGACGATAGAAAATTTACACATAAAATTTAAACTAACATGTAAATGTGACTAACGAAATTTACTTCAATATTTTTCAACGAAATTTGGCGTACCCCTATGTCTATCTAGACGCATTCCAAATGTGAAGTTTGAATAGCAACGGAAGTTGTTTGTGAAAATTCGAATTTCTATACTAAACCAACGATTTTTAAATTTTAAACTGGGTTTGAATTTCAAAGTCGTTACATTCTCCCCCACTCAAGACTTTTCGTCCTCGAAAAGGAACAAAGTAAAGAGTGGAAGAACAGATAAAAGAGATATGATGGATATAGAATAGATTATTGAATAAATTATAGAACATAGAATGGAATTTACCTTCAACAAACAATTTTGGGTTAGAATCCCGAATACTCTCCTCAGTTTCCCAAGTACAATCACGATCATCGGGACTCCATTGGACTTTGACTAGGCTGACAGATTTCCTCCTAAGCTGCTTCGTATCTCTATCAACGATATGAAGTGGTCTCCCCTCTATAGTCAAATCCGACTCAATATCAACCTCATCTAACTGAGCGAAAGGAATGGTCATGGATGGATCGCGCACAACCTTCCGAAGGTGTGAAACATGGAATACGTTGTGCACGCCCTCAAATTTCTCCGGCAGTGCAACTCTGTAGGATAGAGTACCAATCTTCTCAGTGATAGTGAATGGTCCAATAAAATCTAGGAGCGAGCTTCCCTCTTCGACCAAATCGAATAACATTCTTCAAAGGTGATACCTTAAGAAATACCTCATCCCCAACCTGGAATTTTAAATCTCTTCTACGCCTATCTGCATAGCTCTTCTGCTTATCCTGTGTGGTTTTCATCTTCCTTCTGATCTCATTAACCTTCTCGGATGCTTCCATAATCATATCTGGGCCAAGAATTAATCGATCACCAGGCTCAATCCAACAAGCTGGCGATTTGCATGGCCGTCCATATAAAGCTTCGAACGGTGCCATATCGTTACTTGCCTGATTATAAAGACAGTTAAATCTCAATTCAACTTTTACTTATTCAAATTGAAAATTTCTGGTTTACCTGATAACTGTTATTATAAGTGAATTCAACCAAATGGAGATGGTCTTCCAAGATCCACCGAAATCAATAATGCAAGCTCGGAGCAGATCTTCCAAAATCTGATTTACCCTCTCAGTTTGGCCATCTGTTTGAGGATGATAAGCTGTGCTCAGATCCAATTTAGTGCCCAAGACGTCCAGAAATGCCTTCCAGAATTTAGTAGTGAATAAAGGATCTCTATCGCATACAATGCTAGATGGAACTCCATGAAGTCTAACAATCTCTCTCCTATAAATTTCGGCCAAACTCGAAGCAGTACGAGTGGTCTTAACAGGAATAAAGTGAGCAGATTTGGTCAATCTATCAACAATCACCCTTATACTCTTGTTACCTTTTCTGGTCCTCGGTAATCCATTAATGAAGTCCGTAGAAATCTGATCCCATTTCCAACATGGAATCTCTAGGGGTTGAAGTAATCCTGCCGTCTTCCGGTGATCGGCCTTGACTTGCTGGCAAGTGGTGCATCTACTGACATATATAGAGATATCTCTCTTCATCCCACTCCACCAATATAAATGCTTCATATTTCGATACATCTTGGTGACTCCAGGATGAAATGAAAGTGATGACTGATGGTTCTCTCTAAGCACTTCTTGCCTCAATCCATCGACATTAGGAACACAAATACGGTTGTCAATCCTCAGAACTCCGTTACTATCTATCTATGCTCCCATTTTACTGTCAGCATTTCCAACTCTACCAAGAACTAACTCCTTCATGCGATAGAGCAAGGTGTCCTCGTACTGCTTAGCTTTGATGTGATCCATAAGAGATGGGAAGATAACAAGCTGAAATAGCATGCCTTCTACAAGATTACAACATGACAATGCTTTGCTACGGCTCAAAGCATCAGCTACAACATTTGCTTTCCCGAGAGTATAATTTATGTCGAGATCATATGCAGCTAAGAACACGAGCCATCAGACTTGTCTCTGGTTCAAATCCTTCTGAGAGAAGATATACCTCAAGGACTTATGATCAGTGAATAGTTCAAATTTTGTCCCCAAAAGATGATGCCTCCATAGTTTCAAAGCAAATACAACGGCAAGAAGCTCTAGATCATGAGTGACATAGTTTACTTCATGGGTCTTCAACTGACGACCAGTAAGCAACAACCTTACAGTTTTGCATCAAGACAGCGCCTAAACCTTCTCGACAGGCATCGGTATAGACAGTTAATCCTTCACTCCCGTCAATTACCGCAAGAACTGGGGCTGAAGTTAACTTATGTTTCAACTCATTAAAAGCTGATTCGCACTTCTCACTCCAAATAAACTTGACATCCTTCCGAGTTAAAGCAGTAAGTGGGGCAGAAATCGGGGCAAAGTGCTCAATAAATCTGCGATAATAACCGGCTAAGCCCAAGAAGCTACGAATCTCTGTAGGAGTTTTGGGAGTCTCCCAATCCTGAAGATAAATTTCCAAATTAGAAAGGAATAAGATGGATCGAATAGAAATAACGAAGGATCAACCGAAATCCCATTTTTCGAAACAATATGGCCAAGGAATCGCACTTCGTCTCGCCAGAAGTGGCATTTCAAGAACTTGGCTTTAAGCTGATGATTTCGTAGTGTTTCCAGAACATAAGCAAGATGTGTCTCATGCTCTTTCTCATCTTTGGAGAAGACAATAATATCATCAATGAAGACAAGAACAAACTTGTTAAGGACATCACGAAAAACTCGATTCATCAAGTCGACAAAATAAGCAGGGGCATTGGTTAAGCCGAACGGCATAACCAACCATTCATAGAATCCATTCTCGATATGGAAAGCTATCTTATGGATACTATCTTCTACTACTCTGAGTTGGCGGAACCCAGTGGCTAGATCAAGTTGTGAGAAGACTTTAGCTCCATCGAGCTGATCGAATAAATCATTTATGCGAGGCATCAGATAGCGATTTTTGAGAGTGCATTTGTTTAGTTCTCTGAAATCAACACGCATGCGAAGAGATCCATATGATTTGGTGACAAATACAAATGCGGCGCCCCATTCAGAACAACTTCTCCTAATCAAACCCTTAGCAAGTAGATCATCAATTTGAGTTTTTAGTTCAACCTTTTCCTTAGGAGCCATCCTTCTGTGAGGGAGAACTACGGTAGTAGCTCCAGAAATAAGGTCAATGCGAAAATTGATCTCTCGTTTAGGCGGTAGATAGTTGACCTCTCCAAATACATCGGGAAATTTCTGAACAATAGGAGTGCTACTAAGATCATCCGGGTGAGCATCAAGAGAGAATATGAAGCTTCCGGCATATTTTTGAGGTGATTTGCATTCAATGACAAGCGGTAGGCCCTTGTCATTGACTAGAGAAACAGAACGAGCCTTGCAAGAAATAACAACATCGAATTTTCTTTACCAATCAGCTCCAAATAAGATGTCAAATGCTACGAAGCCAAGCACATAAAAATCCCAAGTGAATCGATATCTTCCATACAAAAGCACAACCTCTTTACAAATTCTACTGAGGTTGGTAAGTCCTCCAATAAGGTTGGAGACACATAAGGAAGTAGTAGCAAGAGTAGGTTCTAATTTGAGCTTATTACAAAGATCAATAGATATAAAGCTATGAGAAGCACCAGTATCGAATAATACCCTAACAGGTAAATCATGTATTGAAAAAGTACTTCGTAAGGTACCTCGGTCATCCTAAGCAGGTGGTGGAAGTGGTGCTGGAGTGGTGATAGCAAATACTCCAGATGATGTGCCTCCCTTCCTCAATGCGCAGTCTTTCTTGAAGTGACCAGGCTGGAGGCAGGCATGGCATAAATCACTCCTCATCTTAGAAGGTGGCGGAATAGCAGCTCTGGTAGATGGACAGTTATTGGCATAATGACCCTTCTTATCGCACTTGAAGCAAGTGATATTAGCAAGGTCGATTGGGCTTTTCTGGGCATATCCCAATCCTGTAGTCCTTTGCTAAGCTTTATTTTGTTGATCAAAGTTCATCTTCGTCTTTCCGAGCTGGCTAGAAGAGGACTGAGTAGGAGTGGCCTTAGTAGTGGGTCCCCTTGGCTTTGCCTCATATCTTAGAGCATAATCAACAAGCTCTGTGAAGGTGCAGCGAGTGTGGCCAGTAAGCCAGTCATAATACTCTGGTCTAGCTCCCAAAATGAACTTCTCGTTCTTTAGAAGTGGTGTATCGATCAAGCCAGGTCCGAACTTTGAGAGTTCATTGAATTTCCTCTCATACTCAGAAAAAGTCATACTGCCTTGCTTAAGATCCATAAAAGCTCTATAAAGTTGGGTTCTCCCAGTAGCTGGCATCCATTGTGCCGAGAAAGTATCCGTAATCAAAAGATAGACTAGATGAATAACATTCCAGAGATTGAAAGAATAATTTAGACTACGAAATCCAAACAAATTTATACCTAAACTGGGCCTAAGTGATGGTGTTCTCCTCGATACGAGAAGTAACGGATTCTCACCAATCTTGTGCGGCATCCTAAAGTTGCCAAGCAGCAAGCTGACGCTTCTAAGCATCAGTGATTTCCAATCCAGAAAATATCTTCTCTAAGCCTTTGAGCCATTGCTGAGCTTTGATAATGCCCTCGGGTCCGGAAAACTTAATATCCCCTAGCTGGGTATATTCCTTACTAAGAGTGGTGAATTTGACTGGAGCTGGGGCGGCAGGTGCAGCCTGGGCAGGACTGTTGCCTCTTCCTCCCTTGTTGTTTCTTTCGGTACTCATCCTGAAATATTGAAAGAGATTTAGAACCAAGGATAGAAAAATCATAAAGCTTTAAGAAAAATCTAATTAACGAATCAAAAGAAGCATGAATTAAAAGGGTTTGGATATTGAATCGATTCTCCTCATTCTAGGGTATTGCTACCCTATCTCTAATGAGTTTATATAACCCCAAACTAAGGTTTTTAGGGAAACCAAAGCTTTGATACCAACCGTAACAACCCGTATATTTGGACCATTTAGATTGACAATAATCCACACATGTCAACCGAAATAATACAAAACGCGAATCATTATGGGATTAATAAATGTAAATGAGAATCAATACCACATCACAGACACAGAACAGTCACAGAATAATGCAGTGGAAAATACATCGTCATAATAGCAGTTCATGAAGCTACTACATGAAGTACAACAATGTCACGACATAAGGAGACTGAAAGGAAATATATAAATGCCCAACAGGCTAGTACATCAATACTAGAATGAAATAGACGGATAAAGATAAATGCTAAGTCTTCAGCATCTTCAACCGACCTTGATCAGCAACTGGATAGCTTCAGACTGACCCGAGCATATACAAAAAGAAACACTCGAGTCAGGACTCAAAATCTTATGCAAGATAATCAATTGCAGGGAATAAAGTCCATAACTCAAAGATGAATAAAATAACATCTCTAAGGGTTCGGTAAACTATCTATATATATACAATAGAATACGATATGTAGATAATGTCTAATCAGTAAAGTAGGATATTAAAATAGCGTTAAGGCGTTACCATAATTCCCCTTAACACATTTTATGATGCCATAGTCTATATAGCACCGTAAACCCCACCGTAAACTAGTGGTTATCAGAGGGTACCCCATAGGTATAAAACAAAACAAAACTTAGTGGTCGCGAATAGGAAATCAGTATGACAAGGTACATGAGGTGATACCAACTAGGATACTAGTAGTTGCGTGATCCGGACTGATGTTGAGCATAGCCAGCAGCTACCTCAACACCGTGAAACAACACTCCCAATCAAAGGGTGCACCCAAATCGAATCACAAAAGTAATAGATATGGTATCGAAGAAGTGCGTCCGCTAGAGGTGGCGAACCTCAATGGTCCGGCACGGCTCCTCTTTAGTCATGTCAGGGGTCATCCAATATCGTTCTCTTTCTTCAGTCAACGCGTTCACCAAATCATCCACTTCATTCTGGATCAACACTCCGCGCATAATAGTTATTGAAGTGGTTATTGGTATCAACAGAGAGTATGTCCATTCCCGATCCCGGTCTCTTTAATAACTACGTATTTATTACCTGATGGTAGGTTAAATTAATGTTTAAAACAAATCAAAGTCCAAAAGTCAAGTTGCAAATTTGACTTCCAAAATTTGACATTTCACGTTTCAGTTTATTTCGGATATTTAAACATATTTCCAAGTGCTATCTTTAGTTCAAACATTTGAGTTAGCAATAAAATTAAGTATTCAAGTTCAATTTAATAAGATCTAAATTTCACTTCTTAAATTTTATTAAAATCAATTAATTCAATTTAATGGTAAATTTAGTTCGAATCATTAAATCAAATTCTATTCATTTCACTTCGTATTTACATTCATCGTTACATTAAATATAATCGTAAATTTGATTAAATCAATTTCATTAACTAAATTTCTTTTTATCAAAACTTCGTTTGATTTATTTACCAAATTCCATTAAATTTCTATTTAAAGAAATGCAATTTCATTTATTTGGTTCCATGATTTACACAACACGAATTCATTATTTATGAGTTACAAATCAACTCAATTCATATTCGGTTACAATGTCCTAATTCATTATATTCGAAATCATTTAAATTTAAATTACCACTAAATTAAATCCACAAAACTTTAGTTAGTTTTGTATTCCACTTAAGTCAAATTTTCTTAATCTCAAATTTAATTCGTAACAAGTTTCAAATCTATTTAATTAAAACCGAGTTTAAATCTAACTCTAACAAATCTAATAAAATTTTAAATTATTAAATTCTAGAACTTACTTGTTTCTAAATCTCATTTCAATTAAATTTGCCAATTCATTTTATTCAATTAAATAGGTCTATTAATCCGTTTCAACTAAATCCATTAATTTATCCCAATTTAATCCATTAATTTATTTCGGTTTAATCCATTAAGTCCGTTACTTAATTTCCAAACAAATTGTTAAGTTCATTCCTT
The DNA here is from genome assembly GCA_030765085.1 of Allium cepa. Taxonomy (NCBI): domain Eukaryota; kingdom Viridiplantae; phylum Streptophyta; class Magnoliopsida; order Asparagales; family Amaryllidaceae; genus Allium; species Allium cepa. Next base: position 168,411,239 of record CM060929.1, read on the forward strand.
AATTTCAAATATATTTCAATTTCAAAATGACTTTTGTTGACCAATCGAGTTTCTTATTTTTTTTTTATCTATCCTAAGCCAAGTTGTTTAATTGGGTATTTATCATTTCAACCCAATATCATTCAATTATAAAACAACACATTGCAAAGGGAACTTGCAGTGTGATAACTAGGATGGTGTCAAAGTAAATAAACAAGCAATAGCAACCATACATAACAATTCAACAATTTATTAAATAATCCCGAAACAATCGTATTAACTTACATTCATTATTTATGCAAATTAATATCGTTATTCCTAGAATCCACACTATCATTTCATGCAGATTAAAGATTATTACATTATGATTTTTCTTGGTGTCTATTATCAATTTACTACATCTATTATACATTCAATGGTTCAAAGTGTAGTTAACCCTATTTCTACGCGTTGATTTATTTAACGTTTAAAGGGGTCAAATTCAACATATATAATCCATTTTAAATGGTTAACTATCCTATATCAAATTCAATTTCATATTAAATTTCACTTATATTTCAACCGAATTCAACATCAAATTTAGTGTCCCAACTAATTACCATAAACCAACATCAAATCACAATTTATCACGTTAAATCTTTTTTTTTCCAATACATGGTGTCAATTTAGAAATTTCAAATTCTATCAATACTCCATTTTAACTTGTATAGAAATTAACAGTTTTATTTCAACAATTTTAACAATCAACAATTTAATATCCAAATTAATATTTAGAATAATTATCACTTGATTATCATAGCATAATAGATTGAGTCGTGAATGAAATATTCACCTTGTGTGGTTTGAGAAGATTGGACGACGAAGCGCGTAGATGGATAGATAAGATAGACACCAACAGGCACGACATAGATATGAACGACTATCCAAAGCAAGACTCAACATGATGGAGACGCTAGCCTAGTTTCCGGATCAGCAGCTGCAAACCACGAAACCAGAACACGTGAGCCAATATTGATTAAACAGAATATATTATAAACTGCCTATAAAATACAGTTTATATGTATTTGTTTTTCTCGACTTCAGTTTGGGAAGGAAGCAAAGAGCTACGGCGAAGTCGCCATGGAGAGTAGGGGTGGTCATCGACGTTGGACAGTGGCATCGGAGGAGAGGTCCGGTCGTGTCGATGGGTTTCCTGGTGGTGGGTCTGGGGAATTTCTGAGTTGGGTCTGAATGGCAGGTTTCGGGTCTTGGGAAGCTCGTTCTGGCCATGGCAAGGTGGAGGCAAGGGTACGGCGCGATGGCGACGGCGTCGTGGGCCTGGGAATGCACAACGATGTATAGGCTTTGGGTTGGGGTCTGGGTCGTTGGGCGGAGCCTGGGGCGTGGCTTCATCGGGGGGAATCATCGGCGTGGACGTGGGGCAGTGGGATCGGCATTGGGGTGAGGCGGAGGCGATGGTGACGGGGCGAAGTAGGTCACGGTGGTTGCAGTGTCAGTCTCGGGTTGGGTTTTGAGGGGGAGCGCACGGTGACGAAGGGTGTGGATGCGGGTGATGGGTGAGGTGGCAGAGGCGGAGAGGGTGGAGGCGGAGGTGGGCAATGCGGCGGGGTCGGCGTGGGTAGTGGCGGTGGGACGCGGGGAAGGCTGTGGGCAGTGGCAGACGTGGTGTAGTGGAGTTTGGGTTTGTAAGTTTCATACTGTAGTTTAGAAAAATAGAAAATACGAAAGAGGAAGAAGAATGGAAGAGCAGAGAGCAGCACATACCAGAGATTATAGAGTATAATGAACTGAGTAATTGATGAAAGCAGAGGAATAAATGAAGGCAGCGGGTGGCAGATATATACAGAGGGGTTTAGAGTCCTAAGTTCAAGGCAATGATGTATTCCGTAAACGTGATGGCTATTGGGTTTCGAAATGGTCAAAGGCTCATAGAATTCTGAGCGTTGGAAAGTTGGGTACCGGTTTGTACTGCGTAACGGACCAGTTTGTACTCCGATAAAAAATTATAATTTGCAACGCCGAACTCCAATTGACACAAATAAATATACCGTTTTGATCAGCGCGACGAGGCGGACATAACGGTATGAAGATATTGATGGTTTGACACTGTTTGCGAATTGGTTAATCTTATTGAACCATTTGCTCGAGCGAACAATTTAGCTAGCAATTAAAAGCGAAATTTGACGAAATGAAATGTGCCGTCATGTTCAGAATATTTTTCTTATGCAACATTTTGAAAAATATTTGAGTTCGGACGATAGAAAATTTACACATAAAATTTAAACTAATATGTAAATGTGACGAACGAAATTTACTTCAATATTTTTGAACAAAATTTGGCGTACGCCTATGTCTATCTAGACGCATTCCAAATGTGAAGTTTGAATAGCAATGGAAGTTGTTTGTGAAAATTCGAATTTCTACACTAAACCAACGATTTTTAAATTTTAAACTGGGTCTGAATTTCGTGGTCGTTACAGTTGGCAAGGCAGATTATGACTGTATGTTGCAACAATCTGAGTGCATGAATCAATACTGGATTACTTCAAGACTGAAATATCCCCATTTCTAAATTTGTGTCAATTTCTTGGTGAGTTCTTAAAAAATTTATTTGATTAGGGGATACATAAGCTGATGTTTTGGAAGTATTGCCTCTAGAATTAGAGGTCATAAGGGGTTGCTTGTTGTGAAAAATAATTTTGTCAGTGGAACTCTTAATGCCTTTCAATTTCTGAACCACAACAGTCAAAATTGTCCATTATTCGGATTCCATTGCCAGTTGTCTTCATGTTTGTTGTTGAATGTTTTGATTTCCTTTATGTTGCTACGTATATGTGCTGGCAAACTTGATGAATTAACATTCCTAATGTTGCTGACTTTGTGTGATCATGTTGTGGAGCATGTGTGCTAGCTTGCATGATTTTATTTGAAGCATGTGTGCATTCTTATACTTGAATCCCTGTCATTTGTCTCGTTGGTTACCGTATTTCTATAATAAAGTAGATTGCATGGTTTAAGTTATATCCTTGTTTGTATATCTTAGTTATAATTTAATTGTAGTCTGGCTTATACCTTCCATTTTCTCATATATTGTCATCATCAATGTATTTTCTTTTCCCATATACCATGTTTTAATGTATAAATCATTTTGAGAAAAATATGTAGAGATAAGAACAATTCAAGATTGCTTTACATTATAACGATAATTGAAAGTTAAAATAAAGTAGAAAATAAACCTTTATTTTTCTCAATGTTGACTTGAAATCATTTTCAGTATTTGTTATATTTTCAGTAGAAAATAATTATTGTTTATATTTTATATTTTAGGTAGAAAATTATTATTGTTTCATACATATTAATATAATGCACTCAAAATCGTTAAAATAAAAATCGAATGGTTAATTTTTGAATACAGATATGGTCATATTCATATATGTTTTTTGTATATTAGAATTTTTTTTATGAATATTGATGAGGTTTTTTTTGGATATTTATTAACAAGCTTAGTGGAAAAATGTTTGAAAGCTGAGCCTAAATCTATGGATCTAATATAATAGGATAAACAGTGTTGATCCTAGAAAGATAGTTCATTTGATCTAACACTAAAATGTCTAATGAGAGATGCATAGACCAAATTCCAATGGCCATCACCCCTTTAAATAATTTGAATAGATGTTTGTCCAGTGTATATTTTCTTGAATATTTACAAACAATGTCCTGTTGACTGAGTATTAAAAGAAAAAAAATGGACAGACAATGTTGAGTATTAGTTAACAAGGTTGTGAACTACCAGCAAGACATACATAATGTGCATCATTAAACTACTCATGTTTGTTTCCAATGGAGTGAAATGTTGGATATGAATTTCATGATTGGATTGAAATTTGGATTCCTTAACAATGGAGACGTGAGAAATTATTAACAGTTCGTGTTTACCGACACAGTTGAGCAGTAAAATAAAATTTGGAGATTTTGTTATAAAAATCGGGCAGAGATCTGAGTAGGATATTATGCTTTGTTACTTGATGGCTGCTATTCAAATCATCATGTCTATTGCATTCATCTCTCTTTAAAGATTTCTACGGTTATTGTTGCCTGCATATATTATTATTTCTCCATGACTTGCTTTAGATACAGTGCATACTCTTTCAAGAAGATGATGACCACCATATTGTTTTTATATATGCCTTGTTCCTATTTAGCATGCTTTTTTTAATTCCTGATCTCAACTCACAGTTTGATGGTGCTTTTCTCAAGGCCCTAGGACACAATGTCTAAAAGAAAAGGAAAAATAGCAATCCCTTCCAATTTACAAATATAGCAGGCAAGTTTCTTTTTTTGAAAAGGAAAAATATGATTCTGTTGTGATTAAACATATAATTGTAGTTTCTTTTTTTCGAATAAACATATAATTGTAGTTTCAAAGAGGGTTGAATTTACACAAATAATAGGTATGGTGGAGTTGATTGTTCTTATAACTTGATTAATTGCAGTGTATGTTTTCTTGAAGTTGCTCAAATATCTGATAATTACTTAAAGACTTGTTCAAGGTTTGAAGACTAATATCAAAATTTGGATGTAAGGTAAACCTACTATAACTATTTTATATGATTAGTTTATCATATATTTGTTGATTATTAGTTGATGAAATGTACCAGTTTTACCATTGGGTATTACAAAACTATGATCATGAGGCATCAAGGACAAGAATGATGATTGACAAAAATGATATAAACTAGTTGCAGATGACTATATCATTGAGGGTAAAAGATAAGGACCGAAGGTGGGAAGATCATTAACTTTAAGGCACATCACACTCCAAACCAACACTGGAAATATAGGTACTCTTAACAAATCAGTTTGTATAAAACCGTATACCTTCTTAATATTTATCATTAAATGCCACATCTATTTATGCGTTCAATTATTGATTCCTTTTTCCCACAATTCAACTTCATAACTGATGTGATTCAATTTTTTGTTAATAAAATTTCACATTTTATAATTCTCGCAATGATAGATTTTATAATGAAGGTAAAGCAGAAACAGTAGTTCAACTTGTACTCAATTTCTTAATGCTCGGGTATGCTTTCACTTTCTACACATGTATCGTTATTTTTAATAAATGATATATAGGTACATTAAAACCGAACCTCCACCATGCTTACCAAAATATTTGTACCCTTCCTTTTTTGACAATTAATAGCTTGTTCGATTATGCTAGGTTAAATAGTAAATACCATTCATTTTCATTATGTATTTACATCATAATTAAGAAAACAGAAGTGAGCCATGTTGCATGTTCTTTACCGCACTTGGCATACGCACCTCAGTTCAATTTTAGCTGAGGCTTACATGCCTCAGTTCACTATACTCCTCAGTTCAGTTTTAGCCTAGGCATACATGTCTCAGTTCACTACACGCCTTAGTTTTAGCTGAGGCACAATCACCTTAGCTCAGTTTTCTTATTATGACGTAACAATTTTTGCTTTGGCAAGAGCAGTTTTGGCTGTAGTTTTCCATGGTTCATATAATCAAATACAAAGTGCAGTATCTGTAATCATAAAAATGAGTAGCTTTTAAATATGCAATGTTGAATAATGCTTAACTTCTTGTGTCCTAATTTTGGTTGCAGAGGTTGGAGTACTCTTATTGATGAATGGATGCTTGATTGCGAAGTTAAAGGCATGTCTCTTTTACAATTTATAATTTATTGCTTATTACTGCTACTAAAATAAAATTGCATTATAAGGCTCGCAATTTGACCGAATTGACTACTTTAGCAAGGCGATTGAGGAGTGGATTTAGGGATTTTCGCAAGTGGTTGAAGTCAGGATTTGAGTTTGGAGTGGTTAGCTCTGGTAGTGGAAGTGGTGAAGCTGCCGAGCAAGGCAGGGGACAATTGAGGCAGAGGGTTGGTAGTATGATGCAGTTGATGGTAGACTGGGTTGTAGGATGATGTTGATGGCAAGCAGGTATTGATAACAGAGGGGTGGTTTGTGGGTTATGGGATGTTTGTTGTATCAACTGGTGATGTAGGACAACATCCGATTTAGAACAACATTGAAGATGCTCTTGTTACTTTTATTATGTATTGTTTTGGTTAGCTACGATTGTATGAATTGTTACTAATATTTATATGCTTAATATTGTGCATGAAATGCTTTTATTCACATTTTTTTATGCTTAGTTGTTAATACTGTGTGAAATACCGTATATTACATCCTTTTTATATTAATGCTAGGAAAAAAATTTATCATGGCTATACATATTATAACGTTATGCTGGTGCAATAAAAATATTCTCCAACGATTAAACAGTTTTCATGGCAAGTAAATAATGCTATGAAAGACTAAAGTAAACATTCTATAGCGTTTTTACAGCATTTAAAGTTGCTATAATAATCAGGCAATGCTATTTCTATAGCATTTATAACTGCTATAATAATCAGGTAATGATATATCTACATCGTTTACAATTGCTATAAATAGCAAATAAATGACGTCATAAATATTAGCATCATAAACCATAACTCTGCGTAAAAGTTCTATAGCAAGCACCAAAACGTTATAGAAATGTACTTGTATGTCCTGAATCGTCCATTTAATAGCAATTCAGAAACGCAATAAGTAACGTCATTTATAGCATGTTTTTATAGCGATTCTGAGGTTGCTATTATAGTCCCTGACATATTACAACTTGTTGATATACAGCGTTTATAAAAACGCCATCGTATCATTTTACGGCGTTTTATAAACGCTATAAAAAGGTATTTTTCTTGTAGTGGTTGTTACATGTACTGTTGGAAAATTATTTTTTTTAATTTTGAATAGTCTGATTTGGCTTCATCTCTTTACGAATAGACATGTCCTTTCAAACAGAATATAAATAGGATCAAAAAATGGATTTTTATACCTAATTTCTCTCTATTCTTCCTACTATAAATTCCCATTATATATTTCAAAATATCATTTTCTATACTCTTCAAATTCACTCAAATTGAACCTCTATTCCGCTGCATTCGTTCTCTATAATCTACTCACTGTTATGCAAGTATTCTCTTTTCAATTCAAAGGTCAATGTGCTATGTAAAAGGGCTATAGGATATTCTTTATTCAAAGTACAATTATTTGTACTTGGAATTAACAATTCTCTATTACTATTTAAGTGGGTATGGGTGTGCTTATTGCCCATTCAAATGAAGTGGTGTGTTTGTTCCCCATTCAAACCAAGTGGGTGTGCTTGTTTCCCTTTTAAATCAAGTTGGTTATCTTCTTGCCATGATAAATCAGAGCAAACCCTGAAATCGAAAGGGTGTATCTTGTTGCCTTGAAATCAAGATTGTATTCTGATTTGTTTGCTACTTGATTAAAGTTGGCGTTTGAAAGGAAATCCGTACAGACGCTGTAAAGGACTGGATGTAGGATTGGTCAACTCTAACCAGTATATAACTCCTACTACCATCTCTCTTACTTTTACTTTATTTTTGCTATATTTATATATAAGTTTGTCATTGTCTGTTAATATATATCTATATTTTGATTTAAATCTTCTAATTATTTAGAAAAGTTATATATAAGTTATAAAATATTATCCAACCTCTCTGGGGCTAAAATAACCTTAAAGTCCGTTCATACTAGTATAATTTATACTACACTATTTCCCACAATATAGAGTTATGGGCATGTTTCCAAATAAGCCAAAAATTACACTAGTCACTAGTATGTTGTCTGTGCTTCACATGCAGTGTGATAGTACTGCATCATTATTACTGTAGCATATCATTGTGCATAACTCGGTGCAAATATGCATAACTCCAAAGGACGAAGATACATGAAAAGAGTAGTAGCAAGATGGTAAGATACGAAAAAGTACAAAGTAGTATAATATCATAGTAGTGCATTATAATGGTTTAGATAAAGGCAGGTTTATACATGACACAGTCAAAAAGGAACACATAGTATACGTATTGTTCTCAGACCATCTCCTCCAATAGGGTGGATTAATGTTATAGCATACACATGGAACAACGAATAATTAGAAGCATGAATAGTAGAGTTGTTTCAAAATATACACACATACATACGTGTGTGTCTATATATATATATATATATGTGTGTGTGTATATATATATATGTATTTTATATATATATATATATAAAATACATATATATATACATACATACATATATATATATATATATATACTAGTATAACCGCACAACGGTGGAGAAACCGACCGTTCGATTGTATAATTTTGATAAGAAATATACATTTAAAAAATTTGTTAATATTACTTAAACATTAAGTGATAATACGTTGGAAAATAATAAATTGAGATTTGAATCTGAAAATATGAATTTCAAATTGAAATATTAATCAAAACATTCATAATCGTCGATTTGAAATTGAAAATTTTAAAATTTTAAAATCATAATAGATTTAAATTTGAAATCTTTGATGCGTAAAATAAAAGGAGAAAGTTTAGGAAAACTGCGATGAGACAAGATCCACGTTTTTAGAGAAACCGCGATGAGACAAGAACCACATTTTTTTTGGCTTCAAGAAAATTGATTTTGACTAGTAGAAGTAGGCAAACCTCCCTACAGTCGGTTTGATAAACATTATCAAGCCGACGGTCGAGGTTTTTGTACTAACGGTGCGAATCAATTTAGTCTGAAGCCAAAACACCTCTACTATCTCACATGAAATATAAACATTCCCAATTCTGAAGTTTATTCTTCTCCTTGTAATTTTGCAAAGTATCCTCCGTCCTCTTCTCCTCGTATTTTTGATAAATATCTTCCGTCTTCTTTTCCTCCTGAACTCCTCTTTAAAATCGCAACTCCTTGTCCATGGCTCAATATCTCACAAACCTAATCGTTTTGGGCCGCAATAAGTTTACATCGCAGTCGAAAAGAAAAGGGAATCACGATTCAACCTCGGAGGCACAACCACACAGAACACAACGTCATTGCGTCTAGCTCCATTATATAGGCGGCAGCAAGGACAGCGTAACGACCGGCGGTGGGTGGTAAATTCATTTTCTCTTAACCAATTGCTGTAATTCACCGCTTAGGTCTTTTAAACTATGAATTCGTTTTCTAACATTAGCAAACGTGGTTATGTAATTCACGATCTAAGTCGATGTTGGCATTAAATTTGTTTACGATCAAGGATGAAAGATATGGTGAAAAGATTATTGTTTTTGATTGATTTTTTATTCCAATAAACATTCATTTTATCAATTTTGTATTATTATCATGAATACTGTGGTTTTGAGGAAATGCATCCTCTTTTTCTGTCTTATATAAAAGTTGAGGAGGATTGAATCCCTTTTTGGTTCTAAAGGCATTATAACCTTGAAAAACTTTAAAAGAAGACATAAGGAAAGCATATTTCATGAATGACTTGGTAGAATATGTGCTATAGACTGCTGGAGCAACAGAAATCCATACAAAACACACCATTACCATATAAGTGCCATTTTTAATACCTTTGGTTCCATGATATTTGAAACATCAGGTTCTTTTTAGTTTAAGTTTGAATTTTTGAATTGGTTTTGTGTTTCATAGCTTATCTTCCTACTTCATTTTGATTTAATCTTTGTAGTAACAGTCAAACAATATTTGCATCTTATTCAAAGACAATGCTACCAGATTGTTTTAAGTAAATATTTTGATGTTTTAAGATTTATTTTTGGTGGATGTGTTGAAACTGTATGTCTTGTTGTCATGGCATTGAAATAGGAAAAACTTGAAATTTTAAATGGATAACTTTTCGTATTTACACATTTTGAAACGATGACTTCTGCCTAACCAGGATAAATATATTCAAAAGACAAACGTCTTTTACTTTTACTTGGTCCACAGGTGATTTTTTTAATTTCATTGGCCTCATACACTAATACCGGGTAATTTATATAAATGTACCACAAAAATTCTTATTGCTCATAACTACTTCATTTCAGTTGTTGCAAATTCATATCTTCCTTATTTGTTTATGTCTTAACTTGGTATATGCCCCTTTTACTTTTTTCTCATTATTCTGAATGCAACCTATTTGAGAAATTATGTAATTCGGTTCCATTATAAGCATTCTTTTCTACACCAATTGCTTCTTTTTGTGTTAAGTCATCCACATTCCTAGGGTACACTTTTGAAGATTTGCTCGTCTATGTGATTCGCTATTAACTTGGTTTGCTCTACGAACGGATGTATTGATGACTAAATCAATTGAATTTACTCCAATGGTTTATATGTATTAATGACATATATCACAATCCAAATCGAATTTCAGAGGAAAAAAAAATAGTTTATTCATTATCAAGTTATTTTGAACTTGTGTTTTGGACTTTATGAAACTTGACTAGGATTATGTTCTCAAAGATGCCACCGGGGCGCTGTGGAACATCAATTAGGTGCTATTTTTCATTTTTGGTGATTTGCTTATTTGCTTTGGCGGTTTATTCCACCGTTTATCCGAGACGCCTTTTGAACATAAAGTTTTTGTTAGGACACAAAAATAAAACATGTAACTTATAACTTGCATATTTGTTTTCTTTGATGCGATGAAACTTGATAAAGTAAAGTAGAAAGTAGACTTTTTTTAAACTGTTGTTAATTATTATACATTTTAATGCGAACCAAATTTTCAAACAGTCACTTCTTCTTTGAGAGAGTTGTTGTGTATGTGGTGATGGTAATTTACTGTAATAAATTCTTACAGTCTTATTTCAAACTGTTGACGTTTGTCATATTTATACATTTCAATTGTAATGTTCATATATCAGAAGTGGGTTGATTGCTACAATTCTTGCAACAGATATAGTAGTTGGATGTTCCAACTGTAGGTGAAAGCTCTGTTGATGAAATCATTCTTACTTGCACGAGGATGGAGCTGAAAGATGAGTTCTGTATTAACACTAAAAGGTGCAATTTATCAGATTTTCGCCCTATAATATTCTATTTTATATGCTTGTAAATGCATCAATACTGAATAAACCGATGTACAACTAGTAGTAACTTCCTTAACGCTAATAAATGAAAGAGATGACTGACCATCTTAGCTTCTAAAATAAAAGATGACATTTGTAGAAATAACACTTTTGTTTATTTAAAACTTCCGTGGTACACACAATATGCCATGGCTGCGAAAATTACATAGATAGTCTACCCACTACATCCAGGTCTGCTTAAACATTGTACATCCTTTTTTTACTAGCAGGCTTGCGGCTTATAGATCAATAAGTGTTCATAGGTGAAAATAGAAGATTTGTGATAAAGTAAATAAATGTTTCAGGGCGGTAATGTCAGGTATTAAGTGGTTGCATCCTAAGCCAACCATTTATGTTCCAGATTTTTGTTCCACTTTGTTGTACGAAAAATGTTTTCTTTCTGTAACCAAGATAAAGTGAGACAAAACATGTTTTGTTTCTACCACCAAGATACAAACTCGTAGGATTAAAGTTCGAAATGCGCATTAGTTTGCAATTCATTTCTTATTTGTGTCAGTCTTGAATAGCTGTTTACTGCCTATACGATATCCAATTTAATTTTGGAACCAAACCTATACTGGATAAATGGTAAGTATATTCCTTGTATGATGGACATCCCATATCAAGGTCCTATTAGATAAGTGCATAAAATTTAAATGCATGTTTTTGACATTAAACGGTTATTAAATCGGCATTGATGCTTTTATATAAATGATACATTAAAATAAATGATCACATGTTGATGCTACTTGACATGGCATTCATTTCGTGACATCTATAGGGAAAATTTAAGCAGTCTACATCCATTTTTTTCTAGAATCTGCTTTAACTGAACCGTCACAAATACTTATAAGAAGTTAATACTTTTCATATTAATGAAATAAACTTTGAACTTTTTTGATTCATTATGGTATAATTTTTTATCAGGAAATATGACCAGAGATATGCTTCAAATTAATTTGAATGCATTGTCCTTGCCTAGTGACGATGAGTTACCATTTTGAGACCACGCCAATCATATCAAAGGAGTGTCGACATCGCAGTCAGCCTTTCATATGGTAAAAATTTCCACTTTTACCAATTTTTGCAATGCATTTTAACCATGTTGTTTTGGTTTAATAATTTCATTCTGTTGGTATAAATAATAGTTGGAGTCAATTCTGATACTTGGTTTTTCACATTTTCAAGGAAGTATAAGTCATAATTCAAATTATGTTGATTTGAATTTGATGACGTCACCCAATGATGATAGTGACCAACCATTAGATAATACTTCATATTGCCAAGTCGCTTTGAAAAAGACACAAATTAAAAATCAAGGTGACTCTTTCAACATTATTTGTCATTAAATATTTTGTGTTGCACTATTAAATTATCGAGACCAACAGTTAATCGTTTATCGATTGCAATATTTATAAATTAATTTTACATGTGTAGGTGTTATGCCTTATATTGACCTAAGTGCATTGCCCCCAATAAACAATGATGAACAAGCATTTAATGATTGGGTCGACTATATGCAACACGACCATGCAAGAAATAATTTACAAATATAGGTTTTTGTTGTTTAAATTTCTTATTATTGAAATATATGCTACCAAGTTGTAGTGTAAATACTTAATGGTGATTTGGTCTTTTATTTGAAATATTATTAGTATATAAAATACGCTTCATTTAAATTATATACACATATCTCAGGATGTAATAAGTAAACCTACGGCTACAGAAGAGTCATTGTCACATTAGAATGCTTTATAGGTTGCTTCCAATTCTTTTAAAGAATATTTTGATGCATCTAAAAGGTTAAATGCTCCCACTTCTTCCAGTTCCAATGTATTTGGTCTTTCTGATGACCCTTTCAGTGCTTTTGGTCCGGTTGATTTTTCATATGCTTCGAAGAGGTATATTAAGTTATATTTACATAAAACGTCATAGTAATTGATTAAGAATGCCCCCTTTGATTAATGTTCTAAAATAATAAACTTTTATACAACATAGACTTGCCAATGTTTAGAAAGTACGATGAAACGATGGATAAATACAAAAAAATCGTACATCTACTCAACGGGCTAGACGTTCCAGTGAAACTAGTCAACGACAACAACATAGAAAAGCAATTGATGCCGCATGACATAGAGAATTTAGAGCTACTCGTAAAAACTTGGACATGACTAATAGTCCATCTCCTATTGCAAAAATTACCAATGCCCAAAAATTTAGAAACCAATATCTCCATTGGGAAAATTGTCAAGCTTGTAGTCGATTTTTTTCCATATCTAACGATTTCATCAACTTCATGCTCATGCTTTGATTGTTTTACTGATAAACCACGACATTATCTTCCTTGTATGTTCAGTTCTGAAAATCTAATGGAAACTAGATCTTTTCCGCTAGAATTATCTTGCCTTACAAGCTTAGAACAAATATTAATGGTACGTATTCATCAAGTTATGTCAGCTTATCATTTTAAATGGCATCAATATAAATATAGCAGAAATATTGTTAATTTTCCCGAAGATATCAATTCAACAAAATCGTCTCTTCCATTCAAGCTAGAAAATTTATCAGCGGTATTAGTTGTAAACAGAAGTGGAACGAATAAATTTCAAGAGTTTCGAGTAAGGCGTGAACATGTAAGACAGGCACTACTTTGGCTTAAATCTCATAATATATTTTATTCCTATGTGCACATTAATGAAATTTCTCTCCATGAGTTACCAGAGGACGGTGTACCTTCAGATCTTCCTTATATTCAAGATAATTCGCAAACTCAAATTTACAATGATGATTTTCTAGGGCCTCTAGAATTCGAAAGTGAAATAACTGACATCGGTGAATTTGAGATATCAGGTGCAGCCACGGCTTCAGTACAACCGAACCATTAAGCCTATCTATTATCCTTTTTGGAAAACGAAGAAAAATGAAACAGTTGTTCGGATGTCTATTTCATCTATTGCTATTGATGAGTATAATACTCCTCGATATATCTCGATAGCATTTCCAACATTATTTCCATCAAGAAATGCTGATTTAAGACAAGCACGACCAAGAAAAATTAGACCTCTAGATAATTTTCAATGTTTAATGAAATTTCATGATCAAATATTTGAAAAAGATTTTAGATTTTGTTATTTTCCTATAATTCAATTAGTAGGCGGCGTCCTTTAGATATTGGTAACATTCACGTACAAAAAAACCCAGATGATGGGAATTTATCTATAAATGATATCCACGAAATGTTAAAATCAGGAGATAAATAGTTGCCCCAATGCATTTCGTATTGTGCAAAAGGTATTCATGGAAGCCGTTCTTACTGGTCTGCAAAATTAAAAAGCTTACGGCTATGGTTAAACAATTAGGTGCTCCAACTATATTTTTCATGTTATGTTCAGTAGATTTGCAATGGCCAAAACTTTATAAACTTCTCCATCAAACAAACGAATTAAAAAAAATTAAATTACAGTGAACAAAGAAAAAAAGACACAGTTACTGAATGAAAATCTACTTGTTGCTGCATTGGTTTTTCCAAGCAAGGGTAAAACTTTTGTAAAAGATTTTTTGACGCCATAATTTTTTTTAAGGACCATTGATATCGTTTTGAATGGAAAAATCATGGAAGTGGACATACTCATGGCTTCCTGTGGTTACATGATGCACCAGATTTATCTTCTGTTACTGAAAATTCATATGAAAATTCTACAATTATTGAATATTTTGATCATCTTGTTTGTACAACAAACCTAAATACGGGTGGACCTTCATGGGAATAAGAGCATCTATGTGCATAAGTCATTCCACCTGATGCAAATTTGGATACAAATGACGATGACTATGCAGATCTAGTTACTTAGGTTATGCGTCATTCCAGTTGTGGAAGCTATTGTTCGTGAGTACATAGAACAACAAAACAATTGACATGTCTCTTTAAATATTTGTTTGATGTGCTTTCACAATGTAAAATTGTAGAAGATCTTCCAAACAGTAAAATCTTCTGGTTTATTTCACAATGCAATGATCCTTTGATTTGCTCACAAAATAGAAAAGTACTTCATGTTTGTTGTGCTAATATTGATTGGTCTCCTGTGTTATCTATGTATGCTGTGGTAAATTATATTGGAAAATATGCAACAAAATTTGAACCAGTATCAAAGAGCTTTACAAACACATTTGGAAAATTAGTTGAAAACATTCATCGACCTTGTCGAAGATCAACTTCTGCCATCAAGAAACTACTTCATAAGAGTGTATCCAAACAAGACATTTCTACATAAGAGGAATGCCATCTTCTGATGTCTTACCCTATAGTAATTTCATCTAGAACAATAGTGCAACTTGTCGTAACAAAAAAACATGCTATCAATAATAATTTAACGTTGAAATACAACAACAGATGAAGATATGATTGAATAAGACCCAAATATTATTAAAAGGTATATGGATCGACCAAGCAATCATGAAAATCTTTCACTACATGGTATGGAAAAAAACTTCTGTTACTATAATAAAGGACGGCATAAGTTTCGAAAAGAGGCAATTGTATGAATAATACCAGATTTAAGTAACAATATTTCTTCATTTAGCATAAAATGGGATTTTGTTTGCAAACAACAGGTAATACAAATGTTCTACTTTTTACTAGATCAACATTTACAAATATTATCAATAAATTTGAAGTATACAATACTAAGCTAATTGTAATTATATTTTAAATATGAAATTATAATTTATTTTTTGTTTTTATATGAAAACATGTACTACCGCGTCATCAATATCGAAATCGTAATGATGCAAAAGGAAACTTCGATGTTTGGTCTGATAGATATGTTACTGAATCACTCCAGATGTTATAGAAGATGATTTCGAAGATGATATTGTAAGCGATGATAAAGAAGAAAATCAACAAGAAGAATGGATGATAGCAGTGGCGATGGGTCCAATGTTTGTTTCAGGATAGGAGATAGAAATGGGCTTAAGAGAATTCGATACTTTAAATAATTGGAATGAAGCACTTCAGGGATATCCTAATATAGATATGCAACGTAATTTTATCCGCAACAATTTACGTTCTATTATGGAACATGCAAATGAGACCATAAATATTTCTAATGTTGTTCCTTTTGACAGCTTGTCTAAATATCAGAGGATTGCACATAATATGATATTTAAAGCCATATCTAAAGGAAAATCAATTCGAATGATTATATGCGGTGGTGTTGGTATAGGAAAATCAACTCTTGTAAATGCCATTGAACGAACAATTGTTACTCATATTTGAACCAACAAGGAAGTTCACATTATGGCTTCAACTGCAGTGGCTAGATTTAATATTGGTTGCAACACAATTCATTACGAACTTTTAATCTCCATGGAATGAAAATCATCCTATAAAAAACTTTCATCAGAGCAATGTCATCGTACGCAAGAGGACTTTAAAAATACAAAGTTGATTATAATAGATGAATATAGTATGCTTGGTAAAACAATGATAGCAAATATTGATTTACGGTGTCATGATATTTTTTCAGTAAATGACTTATTCAATAGCATTTCTATTGTCTTAGTCATATGCAACAACTATCTCCTGTGTGTGATAGTTAGTTATACGCGAAAGGTGGTTATCTCTTGCAACAATGTGGAGGGCTTGCAAATATGAGTTTGATAAGCGTGTAAGACTATCGAATATATTCCGTCCAGTTGGAGAAGGGCAAGCACCTTTACAAGGAGCTCTATAAAGACCGAGTAGATATGCATCTACTTAGATGATTGGAAACTTTTCAAAACCAGAGATTAGTCAGTTTTATAGAATAAAGAGAAGAAAACCTTTAAGAATGCTATTTGTATTTTTCCAACAAGAATTGCTGCTAATGAACATAACAAAAATCATTTGATTCAACTTAGAAAACCTATTGCACACGCATTCCTTCTTACAATAACTGTGCAATATTTAATGCTTCATTTGATGATTTAAAAGGTTTAGAACAATGTCTTTATCTTTCTGTAGATGCTTGAGTGATGTTACAATCTAATCTTTCAGTGCAAAATGGATTGGTTAATGGTGCAATAGGCACTGTTATAGATATTGTATATTCACAGTCATTAAGTTCTCCTAATGATCTACCGCTAGAGGTCATGGTCAGTTTTGATAAATACCATGGTACTCCATTTCGTGAGGGAACGAATATTATTCTAGTGACTCCACAAACAGTAAATTGGAAAACTTCTTCGGATACAACTTGTACGAGAACTCAGTCATCTTTAGCTCTATGTTGGGCAATAACAATACATAAAGTCAAGGACTAACACTTGATCAAGCAATCATTAATATCGGCGACCAAGAAAGTCTTGGTTTAACATTTGTTGCATTATTAAGAACTAGAAAATTAGAGGATCTTGCTTTCAATCTTGTGTTTACTTTTGAAAGACTTGCATAGATTGGAAACTTCAAAAGCCCGCCTTCTTGATTATTAGACGAAGAACATTTGAACGTAATGTCTCTTGAATAAATGATAAGTAAAAAACAACTATTATTAGTTTTAAAATTAACAATTTCTGAAACTTAACAAAAATTAATGCTGACATTTATGTTTTATTTTAAATTAGAACATTTAACCTGATATTATAGGTGTCTGATAGTTTAAAACCCAAGAATGGTAATATGTATGTATTATATCCTTTTAGCTGGCTATAGTATTAATGCTAAAATTTGCATCAAACCCTTTGCATTTATTTTCTCACTTAATTCCTAATGCATATTTTTATGTAGGTTATTTAATTGCAAGATGACCAGGGGAAGAATGTTCAGACATTCCTTGTTCAGGTATACAAATTTTGTTTTATGTGTTAAAATCTCGTTAGTTCTTACTGGATGTTCCATGTTACGAAATGCAGACTGGCATCGTGAAGAAGGAGAAGATCAAGCTTCACGGTTTCTAAGCCCACAATCTAATTTACGAAATGAATCTTGTTTATCCACTCTTGCTCCATTTTTACTTTTTCCAGAAGAAAGTTTATCAACAGTATACAGTGGAAGTGTCTTCTCAGGAAATTCTCATACAACTAAACTGGAACTACATAATCAGCTCTGCAATTTTATATAAATGAGAAAACTATAGAAAGAGAAAATTATTTAATGAATAAACAAGAAACCATAGAGGCACACACCATTTGTCTTAAAAAAAACTTCCAAAGCGAACAGAAGATAACCTATCAGTCTAATTTTTTGTAATGTTTAACATGAAAATTGTAAATTCTATGAAGTGTTAGGGTAAGGGTGGGATGTAAAGGGTTCTTGTAATGAAACAAATATGCGTTGGACTTCAGAGCTGTTGCTACCTTTAGTTGTATTATTTCATACACTTAAGCTGTGAATGTTACATTACCATTTATATATCCTTGTTTAGCTCACTTTGTTTAATTTTGTATTATATCTGTTTTCTAATATTACACGTTTTCTAATATTACACCAATCAATGTTAGCTCTATTACTCAGATAGATTTGGCTAGAAATGTTCTTCCTTTTGCACTACTGAATCCATAATATCGTAACTGGATGATTGAAGTTCGAGTGACAAATAACTGCAATTTGAGATCTTATAAAAATATCAAAGAAAAAGGTTGCGTGTTTAATATAGAGCTCACCGATAGGGATGTAAGTTTTTTTGAATAATATTTTCTCTAGGTGTGTAATCATTAAATTGTTATTATAATAATTTTTTTTCAAAATTCACAAGGTACCTAAATTTAAGCTATAATGTTTAATAAAGCCACAGACAAGTATTATCGTATATTTGAATTTGGAGAAGTTTATTATATTTCTAAAGGAGCTTTTAAGCCTGCGAGTAAAGACTTTAGTACTATAAAATATGAGATGATTATAAATGAGTGCTCATTAGTCAAATGTATGAATGATGCAAACTCTAGTATACACGATGTCGTATACAACTTTGTAAAAATTAACCAACTTTAAAAATATATTACAGGAAAGGAAGTTGTAGGCAATGCATTCATATTATTAATTTTTTATCAATCATTGTATATTTGCTTAACATAAGTACCTTTTAGATGTAATTGGCCTTGTTTAAAGTGGCATCAATTCAAAGGCGTTCGAAAAAAAAACAACAATGAGAATATTTCAAAACGTGATATAACCATTGCAAATGATTCGTCGGTAAACATATTAAGCCAATAAATTTGTTTAATCAAAATATGTATGCTTAGATTTAATTTACAGAACCAAAACCATTAATATGACTTTATGGGGAGAACTTGCTATGGAAGTCGGTAATGAGCTGTTAGAAATGCTTGATGAATCTCCTATTGTAGCTATTAAATATGTAAAAGTTGGAGATTTTCAAGGTAAAAATTGTTCTTTTTTTTTAATCCTTGCCATGCCATCAGTTTAAAGATTATTTAATGTTACTGCAGGTTTATCTTTATCAACATTAAGTAAAAGCAATTTATCTATAAATTCAGACATACCAGAAGCAGAAAAGTTTAGAAGTTGGTACAGATGTGAAGGCGAAAATGCAAAAATCGAATCTACCACTTATGATAGGATTATGCTTTCACATATAATAAATGATCCAACATTGGGTCATGACAAGATTTGTCCATATCATTTCGAACAATATTATACATTAATAATTTCATATTGATTGTTTTTTTTTTACACACATAGTGTGCATTCTTCAGCCTGTTTGCTTATACAACTTACATTAAGAGTCAAAAATTGTGGTATCAAGCTTGTAAGAGTTGCAAACAAAGACAGTTGAAGTTGCAAGATCGCGCTATTCGTGTAAAGCATGCCAATAGAATGAAAGCACTTGTATTTTGAGGTAAAAATTTAAAGTTAATTATTTATATTAACTGTTAATAAATGTAATAATATGTTTGTTTAATGCAGATATATAATGGTAATGAAAATTAATGATCCATACGCTGAAGCTTGGATTACTGTTTTCAATGAACTTGCAAAGGAAATCATAGGTTGCAGTGCTGACGACTTTTAGGAATGATGAAGGTGAAGATATATACGAACAAAAATTAAAGGAGCTATTATGGACCCCTCGTCTTTTCGGAGTTGGTGTTGCCCAAATTGAGTACATGAATGAAAAAAAACAAAAAATCAATGTTATGTCTCAATCAGTTATTGATTATATAGCCGAATCAAGCTTCTTTTTAGAAGAAAAATCAACATTGGCAGAATCCAAAGTTCATTTTTTTTGTTTTGTTTTAGTAATGTTAACCTTATTCATATTTTTATTTCAGCAATGTTAGTTTTTTAAATAATAATTGTACTTTTAGGTAATTTATTTGAACATTGCAGTTCAATAATATGAGATTTATTTATTACATCATTTTTTTGCATTTTTCATCTTCTTTAATTAAGTATTCACAAATATGATGATACGTATTAAGGTGATATTTGCTTGATTTTTTTCTTCAAACTCCATGGTGAGTTATGGCTACAAAGAAGCTCAAAATTAAGAATATATTGATGCTTCTTGATACATATATGTGTGTGTTAGTGAGTGATTCATATCAGCGTTAAATTTTTGTGATACAAAATCACAAATAGAAGGAAACAAATATGTAAGAAGGAAAGTAATCACGTTTGTTCATTATGGAAATGCATAAATTATTGGATTGCATTTTAATGAGATGGCAAGGAAATATACGCATGCACACTTTATGGAATAATATATATGCAAAAGGATATGCATATTATTTCTGTTTTCGTAATCGCATTGCTTTGGGATTATTTTCTTCCATCTTTGGAATTAGTGAATTACTTGCTATGTTTGCACGATTTGTTGCCATTGTGACTTGCCTCCATTATCTTTTCACCACATCTTGGTAATTTGATTGATGACTTACATGAATTTACATTGGCTACATATTGAAGGTAGACTTCATTATAAACCCATCCTGATATTCAGCTAGTGATACCCAAATGGAGTGTCTCTTCTTGTTATCCCTAATTCAGGGCTTTGGTATGTAAACTCTTATCTTGTAATCTCTTGTAGCTCTCTCATGTGTAATAAAATCTCTCTCCATTGGACTGGACGTACACTATCTTGATGTAGTGGAACTAGTATAAATGTTTTGTGTCTCTTTTCCTTCTTTATAGTTATTTACTATTTATTTGAAGTAATAGAATAATTGCTGCTAGATTAAGTGATGTTCAAATTGGCAAATCTTGATCCTATTTATTGTTTTTCAGCATTTGTGCAACTCTTGCACAACCGATTGGTATCAGAGCAAGGCGATTTGTTTAAATTTATCAATGGCTTCTAGAAAGAGCGGTAGATCCGATGGTTATTATGCTATCACTCATTTGGATGGAAAAGGATATTTTTTCCAATATGGAATATAAAGATGGAGGAGATTATATTGAGAGAGAAGAGCATTCCAGTCTTGAAAATTTGATGATAATGAGTTTACCGTGTTGAATGGACAGATGGATTTGGGAACCTGTATCTGCTTTATGGCTCAATGTTGATGTGAGAGTCTTATGTTGATTTCCATGGGAAATTTGTTGTTTGGCAGATAAGGTATGTGGGAGGAGAGAGATTTGTCTTGCGTACAGAGATTTGGATTAGCCTTGTTATGTCCATTGGCTTTTGTTTTTTTGGCTCTGTATTTGGATTGATGATTGAGAGAATTTTTTAGCCATGGTGGCTTTGAGATTATTTTGGTGTCTACCTTCTTTTGATTTTGGATATTTGCAACATTTTGTTGGCGGACGGGGACATAGTCTGAGCTCATTAGCAAGGTGTGATGGGGGTGGCCTTGCCAGGACCCATTGAGTAAGTATACATTTTGGTATCTATCTCGTTAAGAGATTTTGGTTGAAGGTGGAGTTTGATTTTAAGAGTTTTATGTTAAGAAGAGAACTTGAGTCGAGGTGGGGTGTCGGAGATATGTGATTTGCATCAAGGTGGACTGTTAAATTTTGGTGATACAAAATCACAAATAGATGGAAACAAATATGCAAGAAGGAAGGTAATCACGTTTTCTCATTATGGAGATGCATAAATTATTGGATTGCATTTGAATGAGATGGCAAGGAAATATATGCGTGCGCACGTTATGGAATAACACACACACACACACACACACACACACACATATATATATGCAAAAAGATATGCATATTATTTCTTTCTTCGAAATCGCATTGCTTTGGGATTAGTTTCTTCCATCTTTGGAATGAGTGAATTAATTGCAATGTTTAGGCGATTTGTTACCATTGTATCTTTCCTCCATTATCTTTTTTACCATATCTCGGTAATTTGATTGATGACTCACATGAATTTACATTGGTTATATATTGAGGGTAGACTTCATTGCAAACCCATCCTGGTATTCAGCCAGTGATCCCCGAATAGAGTGTCTCTTCTTGTTATCCCTAATTTAGGGCTTTGGTATGTAAACTCTTTTCTTGTAATCTCTTGTTACTCTCTCATGTGTGATAAAATCTCTCTCCATTGGACTGGACATACATTATCTCGATGTTAGTGGAACCAGTATTGTGACGACCCGTAAATTTTAACGAATTATATTGGAATAATTAATCGATTTTAAATATTTAAAAGTTAATTTTAACTTGAAATCCTGATACTAATATTTACTTGATAATTAAATCATTGGATTGTATAGTTTAAATATTGATTTTAATAATTAAAAAATTGGGTAAAATTGTTGAATTTGATATTTCTAAGCCCGTTTAAATAATTTGAAGGCTTATAAAATTTATGATGATAATACTGGAGATAATAGAATGATTGGAATTTAATTTAAAGATAATTTGTTCAGCTTTGAAAATTTGTTGTTTAAAATTGAACCTAAAATTAGCCTTCCGAGGCACGGTCTCGGAATTCGACGAAACCAGTTTCATTGGATCCGTAATAGTCAATTATTATCGGATTTCAATTTTTGTAGCAATCAGAGTTGTCGTTTGACCCTGACAGCTCGAAACACTTAGATTTATTTTAATCGATTTAATTTAAAATCGATTGTTTAATTCCATAATTGGCTCGTACGTTCAAATTAGCCTCCGAAACATGTTCCATTGTGTTCGGAATGCGGTTAAAACCCTATTAATGTCTGTCGGCAGGTCAGATTTGGGGTTTGGGATTTTGCGCTTTGCAACTCGTGATTTTTGCTATATTTAATTATTAAATCAACGCGTACTCGGGACGCTTCTTTCCATCCATTATTAACCCCCCGTTTTCTCTTACCTTCATCAGCGAAAAGAAAACAAAAATCAAACGAGGCCGAAGCCAAAGAAAAAAAAATAATTGCTAGCGCCTTTCAAATCCTTGGCGACCCTCGTCTTCATTAGATTTGTTCCAGGGCGACACAGTCTTACTTGAACTTGAGGTGGAAGGAGGCGTTGTCTCGAACGATTGAGGGATTAGGGTTTCCTTTGTCTGGGGGAGGGGAAACGAATCGCGACAGGTGCGGCGACATAGAGGCTCGAGTTCGAACATCAGTGGGTCAGGAGCGATCGATTGAAGGCTTGGGGAGGCTTCTCGAGAGCACGTAGGGCATTCACGATCTGGAAGCAGGGAGGCATGCTCGCGTTCGTGAGTGAAGTCGGGAAGGGGGTTCGACAGCGCGTGAAGGAGGGGATGCCGCGGATGGAGCCGCGATGGAGTGGAGCTCGGTGGTGGATCGGGGTAGTGGAGGCGCGTGTGTCTGTGGCTTGTCGTTCGTAGGCTCGAGGGAAGGTAATATTTGTGTTTTATTGCTGAATTTCTCATGAAAAAAAATTAAGATTAAAAATTACAGTAAGCTACCTATGTGAACACATATTTGTTTTTATTGTCACTGAAGTTTAAATTTTAAAACTAATGTCTGGATCTAACAGCGAGGCATATCAATACGTCAAGAAGTTTTACTGTAAACAAAACTACAGTCTTGTTATTTACTCAAGAAAATGAAAACAGTTCTGTTTGACTTCATATATGCATATATGTTGGTAAGTGGTTTAATAAGCATATTAAAATATTTTAGCCGGTAAAATATTTTATTAAACGGGAAATCATTTGTTTAAAATTTAAATTTTAGTTAAATGAATTTATAAAAGGGAAATTTATTCAAAATAAATCATTGGAGAAAAAGTTTGATTATTCGATTGTTTCGAATATTAATAAAATTATGTAATTGTCATACAAGGTATAAAATCAAAGATACAAGCCAGTTTGGGATGGATTGCATACAACAAAATCAAAGGTGAGTAAGTCTCACTCTGTTGGATTCTATTTAAATTTAAATGGTTAAATTTGAATATTTGATTGAATGATTGAATTGATTTGATATGTATTGTGAATTGTTGATCTGGTGAGTGTGATTTTGGATGTTTCTCGAGTTAATTGTTGCTTAACTCGTAGTATTGGGAATTTTAAGTTGTTTTAAACTTAGGTCATAAATAAGAAAATGTTTCGTTTTAATGATGATAAGGACTTAATGATTTGTGATTCATCAAATTAGCAGGGTAATTAAAATGGATAATTAATTAATTCAATTAATTAATGATTTGGGAATTAATTAATTTAGTAATTAAGAGTTCGAATTAATTAATTAAGGATTAAGTTAATTAATGAAGTTTAATTAAATTAGAATAATTATTGGGCGGTTTAATGAGATTAATTAAGATAATTAATTAAGGAGAATTAATTCATTAATAAAGTAAATAAAAAGATAGTTAATTAGAGGTTGAGATTAATCGAGAATGATTAATGTTGTGATTGAGTTATAGTAATTAATTTATAGTAAAATAAATTAAAATATAATTGGAAATCATTAATTTTTATAATTAACAATGTAATTAAAGATTGATTAATTAAGATGAATTAAATCA
Organism: Allium cepa; assembly: GCA_030765085.1. Classification (NCBI taxonomy): domain Eukaryota; kingdom Viridiplantae; phylum Streptophyta; class Magnoliopsida; order Asparagales; family Amaryllidaceae; genus Allium; species Allium cepa. The sequence goes on from CM060929.1 coordinate 168,436,081, forward strand.
ATAATTAGCGACTTATGAGAAGTTAATTAATAAGTAATCTGGTATTAACGCAATTAATATAGCAAATTAATTTATGAAGTAATTAAGATTACTTATTGACTTTGGTTAAGAATAATTAAAGATAATTGTTTGAATGTAAATAAAAGATAATTAAAGGTGATTAATTAAGATGAATATGAAGGGTTGATTTGTTAATTGACTTGGAATTAATTAACGATAAATGAAGAAATCTAAGTGATTGAGATTAGAAATTCAATTGCAATTAGAATCAATTGAAACAAATTGGAAGTGATCAGGTTTGCTTATGGATGATTGAATGGTATGGGATGTTTTGAATGTGACCCGAAGAGTCCGAGGTCGGGTGCTAGGAAATACCCGAAACCACTTCGAATTTTTATATATTGATATGAGGAAATCAATAGGCTTAAATGAAATGATTTAAGTGAATTGGAATATTTTATCTAAGTTTGGTACTTAGAAATTGATATATGAGGAATAAGTGTTGTCTATAACAAATTGTGAATTTGTTAAATTGATATAAGTTACCCCGGGTTTATATAAGTTGTTTGCTTTGGTATTCCATGTTAGTTGGGTTTACTCACACTGGTTACCAGCCTGACCCGGGTGTTACTTTGGTGTAATGCTCGGGTCAGACCGAGTATTACAGATTTTCAGGTAGGTACGTTCTAGAGCTCAGAAGGCGAGCTGGATGGCGATATCGTATAGAGTATTCCGCTGTATTTATATTATTGTTAATCTGAGTCATGATAATTGTAAATATTCAGTGACTGTATATAATGTGAAACTCTGATGTATATTAAATGTAATCGACATATATAGTATTCTTTTGAAAGCTATTATTATTTATTATTATATTTTATCAGCTGCGAATGTGAGTTGTTGATGTTTCTGTTCTTCTTCTTCTATCTCTTTCTTCTTTTTCATAACTATCTGGAATTTTCGGGTTCGGAAATTTCGGGTCGTTACAAGTATAAATATTACATGTCTTTTTTCCTTCTTTTTAATTATTTACTATTTATTTAAAGTAATAGAATAATTGCTGCTAGATTAAGTGACGTTCAAATTGGCAAATCTAGATCATGTTTATTATTTTTCCACATTTGTGCAATTCTTGCACAAAAAGTAGGTCCTTAGTATCAAGCTGACCTATATTTACAATCCATGGATTTACACATTTTCTATTACTTTTTTTTAAATGCAGTTAATTTTTCATTACATTAATAATAAACGAAAAAAATTAACAAATATTTATTTTGATATAAAAAACATAACGGTCGGTTTCCTCCCTATTGTGTGGTTATACTAGTAGAGTAGTACTACACCAGCAATATATTCGTGGTACAGTTTCAAAGGAAAAAGCAAAGTTGTTCTTGGGAGCCAACCAAAAAAACATAAAGAAAACAGGTACAAACATTGGCTTTGGGACCATGTTCCTCACTCATATGTACAACCGCTACATAACTCAGCTCCCATGTTCTTATCTCAGTTATAACCGCAGATTATGGATATAAAAAGTGGAAAAAAATTAATGTACATAACATAGGCATCTGAAATATAAGTCAAAATGGTTGTAGAACGAAAATGAGTATGAATTTTTTTGTAAACAGTGGTGATTTATATTTCTACTAGCGTACAGCCATAACGGTGAGATAGGAATTTGTACCTGCATAAAAACAATTATTTAATTTGGCACATCAAAATTTGAGAACAGAAAATAAACCAATGAGAGGCAAAGTATTTTTTTTTGAAGACCTAGAGAACCAAGTTGCTTGTAAACTCTAAGGAAGTATGCATCAAACCCATGACACATACTTTAGGTAAATTATAAGGATATGTAGTTGGTGGGGATTGAACCCTCGACCTTGAAGGTGAGCGTCGCATGTCCTAACCACTACACTATCTTAGGGGTTAATGAGAGGCAAAGTCTCATAAAGTAAGAAAGTCTAGCTATATGATGTGAGGCAGGTTAACTATTCCCCTTTTTATAATGGTTTTCCTTCTAGCAAATCAAAATAAATGATAGGTCAACAGAACTAGAATGGACATAACCTGATACTCTTAAAACTTGAATGAACATAAAAGGGTAATTCTTCTTAAAACTTGAATACACATAAGAAGCTAATTCTACTTCAAAGAATGAGAAAACTTATACGTTGTACTATCCAGTTTCTTCATCTGTAGTTTACTAAAGATATATTCAATAAACTTAAATATTTCCTTGCACAAATGAAAGTTAGATAATAGGAAGAACCCACAATCAGTAGTTCAACGTATAACTTAGTTTAGAGTGGAAAGCTTTACCATGGACTATTGGTGCCGTAAAGCCAGGATCCTCGGTGTTGTATTCCTCGAAACCTATGATCAGTTCAGTGGTTGTGATTGTTGGACTAGGAGTGGAAGAGACAAGCATGAATGACCCAAGTGAAAGAAGAATGGTGGACTTAGAGGTGGCCAGCATTAAAGTGATGTTTTCATCTTAGGGTCCCTATTGAGTAGGGAATAGTCCTTCTTTCCAAGTCCTTAGAAGTATATTAAGGGAGAACCACATCAACACCTTTGTAGAAGTTGAGGCCTCGAGAGCTAGCTCAATCCGACCCTTGGCATAGGCCTCAAAGTCTTCCTGGAAATGGTTGGCTTTGATTTCTTCTTCAGGAAACTTTCGAAATACTCCTTTTACCTTAGAATCTTATCCCAAGCCTCACTCATAGCCATAGGGACATTTATCATTGAGCCACTTGAGGATTCCAGGATTTGATGTTGTTTGCGTATGAGCCTACCAAAGTGACTTTGATTTTAGTATGAAGTTCATCGTTTTTCTTAGCCTCAATGGATCCAGTCTCTAGAATCTTCTTCTCCTCATTAACATCGACGACTTTGATCGTAATATTTTAAGATAGTCTTCGTCTTTTCTTTCTCTACCTCGGCCTGAAGGTTTGTAACTATGTGAACCGGGTGTCAACGTTGGTCTAAAGCGCCACCTTAAAACCAAAAACATGTAGGAAAGTGAGATGCGGTCATTATTCACCTTAGCTTTGCGATTGGGATGCGAGATTTGATCTTGATAATGTTGATTTACTTCTTCCTTTTGAAAATCTTAGCTTTATCTTCTCTTGAGGTTAAAAATGGTGGCCGACCTTGTAATATTTTTGCTTGAGAAAAATGAAATGAACATGTTTGAATTCCTAAGGGTTTAGGGTAAAAGTTCTATCATTTTCTCATCTTATCCTTCCTTATTTCCTAGCACTTATTTATCTCTTATTTCTTTATTTCATTTTACATATAGGCACGGCTGCCCTTGGTTAAATAAAGTCTCAATCCATTAATCATTTTGTATTATTATATTTAATATAGCTAATTAAATATCCTAAATAATGTTATGAACTACCCTCCTTAAAGAATTTCATCCTCAAAATTACGATAAGGAACACATCAAAATAATCAAAGGTAAAACATACCATTAAACAAATCAGGATGAAATGTCTCTAATCATGCTATCAGTTTCCTAAGTACAGTCTCTAGCATCGTCACTCCACTGAACTTTCACTAACCTAACTTTCTTGTTCCTCAACTTCTTCCCATCTCTTGCGACTATCCGGATAGGCTTCCTAACTATAGTAATGTCTAGTTACACTACTAAGTCTTCTAACACAGTCGGTGCTATAGTAGTATCTGGATCCCTAACATACTTCCTCAGATGAGAAACATGAATAACATCATGGATTCATGCCCAACTACTTGGTAGCTCTACTTTGTATGTGAGTTTCCCGATTCTTTCTAAAATAGAAAATGGTCCTACGAACCTCGGTGCTAACTTCTAAGTCTTCCCGAACTTGATAACACCTTTCATCGGCAATACTTTGATGAAAACATGGTATCCAATGGAGGACTCTAAATCATTTCGTCTTCTATCTACCTAGCTTTTCTGCCTAGACCAAGCTTCCTTTATTCTCACCCTTATCGGCTTAGTCTTTTCTACTGCTTCTTTTATCAAATCAGGTCCAAGTGCCAATTTATATCCCGTCTTGTGATGACAGCAATATCAATTTAATAATCTGAATTAAAATTAAATTGATTTGATAATCTTTGTAATAAGATTTGAATTAATTCAATTAATCCAAATAAAATAAATATTTAATTGATAGATTTTATCTTTTTAAATCTAATAATTGTTTTCTATTTACAATGTATATATGATATGTATATATTGTAAATAAAGCTTGTTTTAATTTAATAAATAAATGAATCCTGTTTTCTATAAAAATATATATCTTTAGTAAACCTGGGAATTTTGATTTTATTTAAAAGTTAAACTTTTAAAAGGTTATTTAATAAATAAATATGGTTTTAAATTGATAAGATTAAAATTTAATTTGTTTAAATTAATTTATTTGATATTAAGTGTTTTAAGAGTATGTAATAAATAACAATAAGGTTTATTTTGATTTCTTAAAAATATAATTGAATAAAATAAATAATTTATTAATAAAGAAGACAATGTCTTTTATAAATTATTTATGGTTATCAAATGTTGTTATGTTTAAATATAATAATACATTGTTTTAACAAATAATATTTTAATAAAAATAATTGTTTTTCAAAATTTAATTGTGTAGTTATATTTGTAAATAAACTTGATTTCAAAATTTAATTTGAACTTGAATTCAAAGCTTTTAAATTTTAGAGTATAAATATTTTTAATTTGTTTTGCTTTTAAAGTATTTGTATAAACTTTATTTTATAAATAAAATTGGATTTATCATTTTAAAATTTATCTACATGATTAACTAATTTATTGAACATAGGTTTACATTCATCTTATAATAACATACTAACTAAATACTAATTAACTTTTAAATTTAAATACTTATTACTTTTAAAAGACAAGTGTAAAAATCCTAAGGCCTTACATAACATGTGTTAGGTAATAAAACATTTAAGGAGACAAATGTTAGTACTTTTTACAAGTGTCATTTATTTTTATTTTTTTCTTGTTTTTTATAAGCATTTCAGTTTTTATAAACAATTTCTCTTTCATTTTTTTTCTTTTCTAAATCTAAATGCAAAGAAGAACACACACATCCTAAATAACTAAAATCTGAAATATCTTCAATAAAACTCTGAATATCATCTCCAAAATCCACTTCACAAACTTGAAACAAGTCTGCGTGCAAACCTTTTTTTTCCAAATCAAAACAAAGACAGCCTGCATTTCACTTAAGCCTGGAATTCTAAAGCATGCATGCAAAAAATTTAGTAAAAAGCCTTCAAGTTTTTAATCCAAGCTTCCTGCAAACCAGAAGAATGCATATCATTTTTTTCAAAATTGAATCAAATGCATGAAATCAAAGCAAGAAATCCTGCATCTCTTATTCAAGCAAACTTACGTATTTTTTAAGTATAAAAGCATCTGCATTTCCTTCTATCTGGAGGCAAGCATGCAAGTGTAATCTGAAGCAAATGCAAAACAAGGTTTAAAGTTTCCAGAATTAAAGAAGCAAGCAGTTCAAATTTAAGCTAAGCAATTCAAAAATGGGTGCTGCAATTTCCAGTTTTTCAACAAGCTTTTGCAAAAACCAATTGAGGCTCCGCCTTTTGAATTTTTATGGTGAGTAACTTTATTTTTAAAAGTTAAGTATAAAATATGGTTGCATGCAAATATTGTTGAAATAAATCTGTATGGTGAAATATGTTGTGCATATATGTGTATGTAGAATGTGTGCATGCCTGCTCTTTGTTTTCAAGCTCAGTTTTTCATCAAAATTCATTATCATCTTATCTGATCTCTGTTAGGACTTAGTTGCCTAACAAAAGTTGTTTGTTTAATGATAGGTTATGTTTAAAATTTTAACTAAGTTAAAATTTAAATTGAATGTTTATGGAATGCAAAAAGAACATAGTAAGTTTAATAAAAGTGGAAATTCAAACATCTAAATTTAGCAATCCAGGAATATAAACTGAAACCTTATCCAAAATGACAATTTTTAGGAGTGAAATTATAAATTTTAGTATTAGGATTTGAGAGAAGTTTGAGATGAACTGGAATTGAAGTTTTGGATTGTCTCGGGTGATCTAGTCGACGAGATGGACATGGTCTTCACTGGTGGTAGTGGAACGATCGGAGAGGTCGGGGAAAATGTCAGGATGGTGTTCAAGCTACAGTGGCGGCGGAGAATGATTGGTAAAGTTTTAAAACCTAGTTTTAGGCTTAGTCAGCATATCGTTTGCCGCTGTGTCTCTCGTGGACCAAGCTCCACCAAACTATGGGAATCAAAAGCTTGAGTATTGGCGAAGATGTGGTTGGAAGTGTAGAGGCTCCGGCAATCGGAGGTTCGTGATCGATGTAGTTCCAGGCTTTGTCTTTGGTACCAAATTTGAGCTTGGATGCTCGAATTCAAATTCGAGAAAGAATTGATGACCTGATGATCGTGTTAGGGTGCGATGGTGATCGCAGATGTGAGGGGATCGTCGTAGATGAACGGAGTTGACTGCGTTGATGGTGCATGTGCATGGTGAATTTTGGGTCATGGTGAAGTCTGGTTTGAAGAGGGGAGATACTCGAATTTTTTCTCGAGTTTTTACCAGTGATTTTGGAAATTTGCTCGAAGTATTTGGTTGGAGGACTCGAAGTAGGATGTTGTGCGTCTCGGGTTTAATAGAAGGTTACAGGTTTTAAACAAACCTGTACTGTTAGTTTTATAAATTTGTAAAACTGAAGCTTGTAAATGGAAAGAAAGGTTTAAACCAAATTTTAAATCCAAGATTGAAATTCAGAATTCAAATTTAAGTTTAAATCTCAGTTTTAAAATAAATTAAGTTTTTAGCTTGTATTATTAAATACTTTAAAATGACAAAGTAGTTTGAATTTTTAAAAATAAAGTTAAAAATAAAAGTATAGTTTTAAAGATTAATCTGAATTCAAATTTAATTCAAATTTTGAAATGTAAGAAAGTTTTTAAAATTTAAAATGTTTTAAACAATTTTGAAATGTTTAAGTATAACTCAAATTGATTTGAATTTAAATATGAATTTGTTTAAATCGTTTTAAACTTCTTTATTAATAGGTATATCTTTAACTTGTGAATGAAAGGTTTAGAAATGTGTTTTTGAAGCTTTGTGAAAGGTAATTTGAACTCATTTTAAATCTAAAATTTTAAAATGATATTTGTATATAAATTTAGGCAAATTGATTTAAAAATACTTTATAAATGATAACTTGTTTATTAATAGGAACAAAGTCTTATCTTAAAGTAAATTAGAATTTAAAGATTTGTATTCATTAAATTTAAAAAGAAATTTAATGGATAATTAATTTACTTTGATTGATTAATCATTTGGATTAATTAAATAAGCAATTAAAGTTTTAAACTAATTAATTAATGGTTAAGATTAATTAATTAGGAATAATTAATTTGAAATTAAGGATTATTAATTGAATTTGAATCAATAATCAGGAATTAATTAATCAAGTAATTTAGAATTAATTAAGTTACAGTTAAACACTTAATTAATCTAATTAAAGATTAATTAATAGATAATTAAAGATTAATTAGTTTATAATTAATATTGATTTATGAAAGTTAATTACTTAAGAAAAAGTAATTAAAGAATTAATAATAGTTAATGATGATCATTGACTAAGGTTTAATTAGTAATTAATGAATATGATTAATTTTTAATAATTAATTAGATTTATTAATCAATTGTGAAATTTATTTAAGTTAATTACTTAAATGGAATTAATTAAGACATAATTACTTAATGTGATTAATGGAGATTATGGAGATTGGTTTAAATTAATTAATTAAGTTTAATAAATTTTAAACATAGAAATTGATAATAATTACTTGATGTAATTAATAAATTAAATTACTCAGTGAAGTAATTAGAGATAATTACTAGATGTAATTAGTGGATGATGTTAGGATTGTGAAAGTAATTTGGATTAAATTATTTTATATAATTAATCAAGGGATTAATTAAATTAATTAAGAAGTAATTAATTTGATAAAGTAATTAAGGGTAGTTAACTACAGAATGAGGTTAATCAAAGGTGATTAATAATTATGGTTTAAGTGAGATTAATTACTGAAAGTAATTAATTAAATTCAGTAATTAATTTAATATAATTAAGGATCATTAATTAATATAATTAATGAAGTAATTAAGATTGATTTATCAAGATTAATTAATCAATAATAAATGATTAAGGGTAATTAATTAATTGTAATTCATTAAGGTGTAATGTAATTAATTATAGTTAACTAATTAATGAAGTAATCAAAGGTTAATTACCGTATTTAGTTTAGAGTAATTAATTTTGTGAAATTAATTAAAGTATAATTAATCAAAGGTTGATTAATTAAGATGATATATTAGAGATTAGTTAATTAATTAATTTGTAATTAATTAATGGTGATGTAAGCAAGATTTATATGGATGTAAGTAATTAGGTTAATTCACTTTATATTAATTAGAGAAGATGTAGTTAATTTAATTCATTTTAAATTAATTATAGATGATATGTTATAGATCATTGCTTATGAATGGATGATATATTTGCCTTGAATAAATCTCAGCTATGAGATTAGTAATGTTGATTGATATGGATGCGTTGGTTGCATTGTGATGATGATATGGATTATCTTTGATAATGATAATTATCTGTTGTGGATCTGTGAATTATCTATTTGCGTGTATATAGATAATGTTATTGAATTGCTTTAAAATCTACAATAACTTGGACCTAAAAGACACGCTTTGGATTTCGATGAGACCAGGATCGGGTTTCCATATTTGGATATCCGAAAACAACATCGATCCAAATTAACGATAGGTCGTGAATCTTATGTGAAGAGCGAAGACTCAAGGTGTAAGGACTATTAGTCAGTATAACTCTGGGGGTGATTCCGTGACGAGTTTGACGGAAATAGTACTTACAGGCTCGAGATGGAGATTCAGAGTGCAAAGGTTATCGTCGTTAACTCTAAGGGTGATTCCAAAACGAGTGTAACGAGATAATGCCTTCGGTTTCGTTCGAACCCGGAACAAACTTGTATGGATTCAATGCTTTCAGAACATCGTCAGGTGGACGATGAGCATTCTACAAGATGTGTTCTCTAAAGGAAATCGTAGCCTCAATACTCATCAACCGAGAATGGCTAAAACAGGGGAGGTGCAGCAAGGCTTCGTTCGTAGCTCCCACTAGAGAGCAAGATTTTCCCCTGTCTACAGTTCCCTTTTTATTTGGCTTAGTGGACGGTTGGATATGCGCACCAACTGCGGGGTTGTGTTATTCGGAGCTGTTCAGTAAGGAATGGTTCCGGCCTTGTGTTGCAAGGGAGCAGGCGTACTCCTCGCTACGTTGATCTAAGCCACTTATTGTGACGGGCGGTACCCCAGTAGCCCTGCCATTGTATGGAATCCAAAATGCAATAAGTGCCAACGCTTTTGATTTTATTACCCACTTTTGTGGCTAGTAGCTGGAATTTAATAATGTAACAATTTCGGCTATTTCATATTTACTTGGATACCCTAGACCTATTATAATATCACTGGATTTCCTATCAAATGTTTTGGTTAGCGTAAGGTAAAAACTTTTCCATGTTTATGTGTGGGAAGTCTTACGTGATACCTTTCTTTTTTAAAGGTTTTTGAAAATTAAGCAACTTTAACCTGTTACTCACACCAGGCCCATGTCTGACCCGGAGTTTATCTTTTGTTTTCATAAACTCTTGGGTACTAAAATTTTTATGAGTAGTCAAGGGATTCAGGTTAGCTTTGACGAATATTGGAGAAGCAATGAAGCAGGAAGCTTCTGCGTTAGATATATGGCATTCCGCTGTGTTTGGTATCTCTGTGTTGTCTTTGAGTTGTAATGTGTTGTAAGAACTGGACATGTATTTGTAACTGTCTTGTATGTGTTGTATTATCTGTGTACTCTGATAGTGGTTGTAAACTATGTAATATTTTACATTATTAATATAATTTATTCATTCCGCTTTTTAGATTCTGATGTGTTGTTTCTTTTTTCTTCTCTTTCTTTCTCTTTCTATCCCTTTCTTTCTTATTAATGATGCGTCATTCTGTAGAGACGGATGGCGGGTCGTTTTGTGGTATCAGAGCATTAGGTTGAGTGAATGCCTAGGCTCTGTAGTGGTGTCTATCTTGAGAGAGCGTATTTGTAATTTTTAATGTATTTATATATATTTATCTATTTCCACCTATCTGTTGGGTTACCTGTTTGGGTTTTTCCAATATAGGTTATAAAGGTAGATAAGGTAGTAGTGTTTGTAACACGATTACTACCATTGATTGGAGTCTGATGTTTGAGGTTGGAAGTGTATCTGTCGAGACTGTAGACCAAATACTGTCTCGAGTAAGTTGTGCAGAGTGTAGAGATTTTATCGATCTCTGAAGGTAACCTGATAAGGTTCGGAGTCATCTTTGAAGTGCATGTTTGGTGAGTGGAGTTTGATCCGTTCGATTGGGCAGAAACAAGTGACGGTATTTTGATACCTCAGGAAGTTGTAACTGCGTGACGAGATGCAGTGACTATGGTTCTGTCCGAAGATATTTCTTTGGAACAAGTTTTGGAAGTATTCTGCTTCGATGTTGTGGCTGAAGTCAGCAGGATGTTATGGTTAGCATTGAAGTCCGAGTTTCTCGAAGAACTTTGGATCAGGAAGTTTGGAATTGGTGTCAACAGTGCAGCTCGGAGTGTTCTGTGAGCTGACAGAGAGGTCTTAGCTGAGTAGTTTTTCTGAAGATGGAGTTCAAAAGCTACAGGGTGAATCCGTTTCTTCAATGGATTGACTAGACCAGTGTAAGCTGTTCTATTTGGTAAAGAGAGGACAGTTTTCTTTGTAATTTTATCTGGGTTGATCGCAAAAGTGATTTGCGATAGTTGAGTGTTCTCTTGGATGGTTGGAGATTTTCTGGATGTCTTCCGGGGAAGTCAGAAGTTTGTCTGCATCTGAAGAATGGAGTTTTCTTATCGACTAGGATTCCAGGAGTGAAACTGGTGGTTCTGTTTAGTTAGAGAGTGATTCCTAGAGACGGAGTTTGATGAATCAACTCAGTGTTCGGAGGAATTTCTGAGTTTTCTTTTATGGGTCTGTTGAACCATATCTCTGGAAGGTGATGTCCAGTTGGTGCTTCTGTTCTCCGTCAGCATTTTTTAATCAACTTTGAATCAGAGTTGTGCAGCGGAAGCAGTTTGGAAGTGTTTCTAATTTGTCTTTTCCGGATCAGGAGAAGTTTGTAGCCTTTTGCTGGTTATGGAGTAGAATTGTGTTTTGGTATTGGATTGATCTTGAGGAGATTATTGTGTTGGGTTGTTTTTGGTTCTGTTTGTTTCTAGAGGAATCAGCAAGGGTTGAGCTGATCAGTTTGAATGTTGGCATCCCAGGATCGTCCAGAGACTTTTGTGGATAAAGGACGGAGGAATTTGGAATTCAAAGTTGGAGACTTCGTTGATGTTGAAGTTTTCTCTGATTCAGGAGCTATAAGTTTTGGTAAGTTTGGGAAGCTAGCTCCGAGATGTTTTGGATCTCATCTGTGTTTTGGTTGGATCAGTGTTTGGTTTTCAGGGATGAATTGCCAGTTTGGATAACTAGGATTCGATGAGTTTCACGTATCTCTGAGGGAGTACGTATATGGTCTATCTCTGGCTTTAGAACCAGCAGTTATAGGAGGTTTGGTTGTTGAGTCAGACTCGTCTGTAGTTTGATATGGTGTCTAGTTCTGTAGATCTAGACGAATAGGAGCTCTGTTGCTTTGTACTATTGATTGTTTGGAATCTATAGAGCGAGTAATCCGATATTTTTACCGGGGAAACTCGTGGAAGCTCTATCCATAATTTTTATCTGGATAGATATATTTTATTGATTGGGTGAATTGGTTGCTATGATTATTAACATATCATTGGTATATGCTTATGTTTTAAAATTAAACCTTTAAATAGATTATTGAATTACCTTTGTTTTAAATTTCGGGAACGAAATTCTTTTAAGGGGGGAGGAATGTGATGACCCCGAATTTTAAGCAATATCATTTAATAATCTGAACTAAAATTAAATTGATTTGATAATCTTTGTAACAAGATTTGAATTAATTTAATTAATCCAAATAAAATAAATATTTAATTGATAGATTTTATCTTTTTAAATCTAATAATTGTTTTCTATTTACAATGTATATAGGATATATATTGTAAATAGAGCTTTTTTTAATTTAATAAATAAATGAATCCTGTTTTCTATAAAAATATATATATCTTTAGTAAAACTGGGAATTTTGATTTTATTAAAAAGTTAAACTTTTAAAAGGTTATTTAATAAATAAATATGGTTTTAAATTGATAAGATTAAAATTTAATTTGTTTAAATTAATTTATTTGATATTAAGTTTTTAAAAGTGTGTAATAAATAACAATAAGGTTTATTTTGATTTCTTAAAAATATAATTGAATAAAATAAATAATTTATTAATAAAGAAGACAATTTCTTTTATAAATTATTTATGGTTATCAAATGTTGTTATTTTTAAATATAATAATACATTGTTTTAACAAATAAATTTTTAATAAAAATAATTGTTTTTCAAAATTTAATTGTGTAGTTATGTTTGTAAATAAACTTGATCTCAAATTTAATTTGAACTTGAATTCAAAGCTTTTAAATTTTAGAGTATAAATATTTTTAATTTGTTTTGATTTTAAAATATTTGTATGAACTTTGTTTTATAAATAAAATTGGGTTTATCATTTTAAAATTTATCTACATGATTAACTAATTTATTAAACATAGGTTTACATTCATCTTATAATAACATACTAACTAAATATTAATTATCTTTTAAATTTAAATACTTATTACTTTTAAAAGACAAGTGTAAAAATCCTAAGGCCTTATATAACATGTGTTAGGTAATAAAACATTTAAGGTGAAAAATGTTAGTACTTTTTACAAGTGTCATATTTTTTTTTATTTTTTTCTTGTTTTTCTTTTATTTTTTTATAAGCATTTCAGTTTTTGTAAACAATTTCTCTTTCATTTGTTTCTTTTCTAAATCTAAATGCAAAGAAGAACACACACATCCTCAATAACTAAAATCTGAAATATCTTCAATAAAACTCTGAAAATCATCTCCAAAATCCACTTCACAAACCTGAAACAAGTCTGCATGCGAACCATTTTTTTTCCAAATCAAAACAAAGATAGCCTGCATTTCACTTAAACCTGAAATTCCAAAGCATGCATGCAAAAAATTCAGTAACAAGCCTTCAAGTTTTTAATTCAAGCTTCCTGCAAATCAGAAGCATGCATATCATTTTTTTTCAAAATTGAATCAAATGCATAAAATCAAAGCAAGAAATCCTGCATCTCTTATTCAAGCAAACCTACATATTTCTCAAGTATAAAAGCATCTGCATTTCCTTCTATCTGGAGGCAAGCATGCAAGTGTAACCTGGGTCAAATGCAAAACAAGATTTGAAGTTTACAGAATTAAAGAAGCAAGCAGTTCAAATTTAAGCTAAGTAATTCAAAAATGGGCACTGCAGTTTCAAGTTTTTCAACAAGCTTTTGCAAAAACAATTGAGGCTCTGTCTTTTGAATTTTTAAGGTGAGTAACTTTATTTTTAAAAATTAAGTATAAAATATGGTTGCATGCAAATATTGTTGAAATAAATCTGTTTGGTGAAATATGTTGTGCATATATGTGAATGTAGAATGTGTGCATGCCTGTTCTTTGTTTTCAAGCTCAGTTTTTCATCAAAATTCATTATCATCTTATCTGATCTCTGTTAGGACTTAAATTCCTAAAAAAAGTTGTTTGTTTAATGATAGGTTAATGGATAAAATTTTAACTAAGTTAAAATTTAAATTGAATGTTTCTGGAATGCAAAAAGAGCAGAGTAAGTCTAATAAAAGTGGAAATTCAGACATCTAAATTTAGCAATCCAGGAATATAAACTGAAACCTTATCCAAAATGACAATTTTTAGAAGTGAAATTATAAAATTTTGTATTAGGATTTGAGAGCAGTTTGAGATGAACTGGAATTGAAGTTTTGGATTGTCTTGGGTGATCTAGTTGACCTAGATGGACATAGTCTTCACTGGTGGTAGTGGAACGATCGGAGAGGTCGAGGAAAATGTCAGGATGGTGTTCAAGCTACTGTGGCGGCGGAGAACGATTGGTAAAATTTTAAAACCTAGTTTTAGGTCAGAATATCATTTGCCACTGAGTCTCTCGTGGACCGAGCTCCACCAAACAATGGGAATCAGAAGCTTGAGCATTGGCGAGGATGTGGTTGGAAGTGTAGAGGCTCCGGCGATCAGAGGTTCGTGATCGATGTAGTTAAAGGCTTTGTCTTTGGTACCAAATTTGATCTTGGATTCTCGAATTCAAATTCGAGGAAGAATTGATGACCCGATGATCATGTTAGGGTGCGAGGGTGATCGCAGATTTGAGGGGATCGTCGTAGATGAACGGAGTTGACTACGTTGATGGTGCTTGTGCACGGTTAATTTTGGGTCGTGGTGAAGTCTGGTTTGAAGAGGGGAGATATTCGAATTTTTTCTCGAGCTTTTACCCCTGATTTTGGAAGTTTGCTCAAAGTATTTGGTTGGAGGACTCGAAATAGGATGTTGTGCGTCTCGGGTTTAATGGAAGGTTACAGGTTTTAAACAAACCTGTACTGTTAGTTTATAAATTTGTAAAACTGAAGCTTTTAAATGGAAAGAAAGGTTTAAACCAAATTTTAAATCCAAGATTGAAATTTAGAATTCAAATTTAAGTTTAAATCTCAGTTTTAGAATAAATTAAGTTTTTATCTTGAATTGTTAAATACTTTAAAGTGACAAAGTAGTTTGAATTTTTAAAAATAAAGTTAAAAATATAAGTAGAGTTTTAAAGATTAATATGAATTCAAATTTAATTCAAATTTTGAAATGTAGGAAAGTTTTTAAAATTTAAATTGTTTTGAACAATTATGAAATGTTTAAGTATAATTCAAATTGATTTGAATTTAAATATGAATTTGTTTAAATCCTTTTAAACTTCTTTACTAATGGGTATATCTTTAACTTGTGAATGAAAGGTTTAGAAATGTGTTTTTGAAACTTTGTTAAAGATAATTTGAACTCATTTTAAATCTTAAATTTTAAATGATATTTGAATATACATTTACGTAAATTGATTTAAAAATACTTTGTAATGATAACTTGTGTATTAATAGGAACAAAGTTTTATCTTAAAGTAAATTAGAATTTAAAGATTTGTATTCATTAAATTTAAAAGGAAATTTAATGGATAATTAATTCATTTTGATTGATTAATCATTTGGATTAATTAAATAAGCAATTAAAGGTTTAAACTAATTAACCAACGGTTAAGATTAATTAATTAGGAATAATTAATTTGAAATTAAGGATTATTAATTGAATTTGAATCAATAATCAGGAATTAATTAATTAAGTAATTTAGAATTAATTAAGTTACAGTTAAACACTTAATAAATTTAATTAATGATTATTTAATAGATAATTAAAGATTAATTAGTTTATAATTAATATTGATTTATGAAAGTTAATTACTTAGGAAAAAGTAATTAAAGAATTAATAATAGTTAATGATGATCATTAACTAAGGTTTATTTAGTAATTAATGAATATGATTAATTTTTAATAATTAATTAGATTAATTAATCAATTGTGAAATTTATTATAGTTAATTACTTAAACGGAAGTAATTAAGACATTAATTACTTAATGTAATTAATGGAGATTATGGAGATTGGTTTAAATTAATTAATTATGTTTAATAAATTTTAAACATAGAAATTGATAATAATTACTTGATGTAATTAATAAATTAAATTACTCAGTGAAGTAATTAGAGATAATTACTAGGTATAATTAGTGGATGATGTTGGGATTGTAAAAGTAATTTGGATTAAATTATTTTGTATAATTAATCAAGGGATTAATTAAATTAATTAAGAAGTAATTAATTTGATAAAGTAATTAAAGGTAGTTAATTACAGAATGAGATTAATCAAAGGTGATTAATAATTATGGTTTAAGTGAGATTAATTACTGAAAGTAATTAATTAAATTGAGTAATTAATTTAATGTAATTAAGGATCATTAATTAATATAATTAATGAAGTAATTAAGATTGATTTATCAAGATTAATTAATCAATAATAAATGATTAAGGGTAATTAATTAATTGTAATTCATTAAGATGTAATGTAATTAATTATAGTTAACTAATTAATGAAGTAATCAAAGGTTAATTACTGTATTTAGTTTAGAGTAATTAATTTTGTGAAATTAATTAAAGTATAATTAATCAAAGGTTGATTAATTAAGATGATAAATTATAGATTAGTTAATTAATTAATTTGTAATTAATTAATGGTGATGTAAGCAAGATTTATATGGATGTAAGTAATTAATTTAATTCCCTTTAAATTAATTAGAGAAGATGTAGTTAATTTAATTCATTTTAAATTAATTATAGATGATATGTTATAGATCATTGCTTATGAATGGATGATATAGTTGCCTTGAATAAATCTCAGCTATGAGATTAGTAATGTTGATTGATATGGATGCATTGGTTACATCGTGACGATGATATGGATTATCTTTGATAATGATAATTATCTGTTGTGGATCTGTGAATTATCTACCTGTGTGTATATATATAATGTTATTGAATTGTTTTAAACTCTACAACAACTTGGACCTAAAAGACACGCTTTGGATTTCGATGAGACGAGGATCGGGTTTCCATATTTGGATATCCGAAAACCACATCAATCCAAATTAACGATAGGACGTGAATCTTATATGAAGAGCGAAGACTCGAGGTGTAAGGACTATTAGTTAGTATAACTTTGGGGGTGATCCCGTGATGAGTTTGACGGAAATCATACTTACATGCTCGAGATGGAGATTCAGAGTGCAAGGGTTATCGTCGTTAACTCTGAGGGTGATTCCAAAACGAGTGTAACGAGATAATGCCTTCAGTTTCGTTCGAACCCGGAATGAAATTGTATGGATTGAATGCTTTCAGAACAACGTCAAGTGGATGATGAGCATTCTAAGAGATGTGTTCTCTAAAGGTAATCATAGCCTCAAGCCTCATCAACCGGGAATGGCTAAAACAGGGGAGGTGCAGCAAGGCTTCATGGGTAGCTCCCACTGGAGAGCAAGATCTAGAGGTCCCTTTTTATTCGGGTTAGTGGGCGGTTGGATATGCGCAACAACCGCGGGGTTGTCTTGTTCGGAACTGTTCAGTAAGGAATGGTTCCGGCCTTGTGTTGCAGGGGAGCGGCGTACTCCTCGGTACGTTGATCTAGGCCACGTACTGTGATGGGCGGTACCACAGTTGCCCTGCCATTGTATGGAATCCAAAATCCAATAAGTACCAACGGTTTTGATTGTATTACCCACTTTTGTGGTTAGTAGCTGGAATTTAACAATGTAACAATTTCGGTTATTTCATATTTACTTGGAAACGCTAGACCTATTATAATATCACCGGATTTCCTATCAAATGTTTTGGTTAGCGTAAGGTAAAATCTTTTCCATCTTTATGTGTGGGAAGTCTTACGTGATACCTTTCTTTTCAAAAGGTTTTTGAAAATTAAGCAACTTTAACCTGTTACTCACACCAGACCCATATCTGACCCAGAGTTTATCTTTTGTTTTCATAAACTCTTGGGTACTCAAATTTTTACGAGTAGTCAAGGGATTCAGGTTAGCTTTGACGAATATTGGAGGAGCAATGGAGTAGGAGGCTTCTACCTTAGATATGTAGTATTCCGCTGTGTTTGGTATCTCTGTGTTGTCATTGAGTTGTAATGTGTTGTAATAACTAGACAAGTATTTATAACTGTCTAGTATGTGTTGTATTATCTGCGTACTCTGATAGTGGTTGTAAATTATGTAATATTTTATGTTATTAATATAATTTGTTCGTTCCGCTGTTTAGATTCTGATGTGTTGTTTCTTCTTTCTTCTCTTTCTTTCTCTTTCTATCCCTTTCTTTCTTATTAATGATGCGTCATTCTGTGGAGACAGATGACGGGTCGTTACACGTCTCCAACCAACATGCAGAGGATTCTCATGGTTTTCCACAAAAAGCCTTAAACAGTGCCATTTCTATACTAGTCTAATAAATATTGTTATATGAAAAGCTCAACTAGGTGTAGGTGGTCTTCCCATGATCCCCCAACGTCTAATAAACAAGCTCACAACAAGTCCTCCAAGATCTTGTTAACTGTTTCTGTTTGGCCATCAGTCTGTGGATGGTAAGTGATACTTACCTTGAGCTTGGTTTCCAAACTTTCCAGTAGACTATTCCAGAACTCGCTAATAAAAAAAGAATCTGTATCACTAACAATACTACTAGGAATTTTGTGCAGTCCAACCACATTCTTCATAAATAACTTAACCAATGCAAGTGTCATTATATTTCCTTAACCGGAATGAAATGGACACTCTTGGCAAATTTTTCTACCATGACTCATGCACTTTCAAACCCTTTATTAAATCTCGGCAACCCATCAGTAAAATCCATAAAAATGGAATCCCACTTCCGTACCAGAATGTCCAATGGATGAAGTAATCCATTTGGTTTATGATGTTCAGCTTTTACCTATTGACAGTTCAAACACTTCACCTATAAGCTAACATCCCTCTTCATTCCTTTCTATAAGAAACTTCTCTTCATATCTTGATACGTCTTCGTTCCTCCTGGATGAATAGTGAACTGTGAATGATGACATTCCTTTAGGACTTTCTTACTTATGTCTCTGACATTTGAAAGACATAATCAGCCATTTTTCTTAACTAACCATCCTGATCAAGACTGAAAAATTTCAAGTCGTTGTTTTGCATTCGATGTTTTATTTTCCCGATCCTTTCAGCTAACATTGGATCTGCTTCTTGTTTAGAAGCAATCTTCTCAATCAATACCAGTCAGATTTCTAAACACGATAATGTAGCAGATCCCCTACTAGACCCAGCCTTGGATTTACACTGCACTCTACAAGCTGTTAAGGCTTTTGAATTTTTCCATTTTGCTATCATGGCTAACATTATATTCTGATGCTTCCTACTAAGCACATATGCAACCTTATTACCTTTCCCTGGTGTTTACTCTATTCCAAAATCATACGTAGTTAAAAAGTCCAACCACCTTTATTATCTCATTTTCAGCTCCGTCCGAGAGAACAAGTAATTCAATGACTTATCATTTGTATAGAGCTTAAACCTCTCTCCCAAATGGTAATGCCCCCACACCTTCAACGCAAATATAACTGCAGCTAATTCCAAAACATGCATCGGATATCTAGCCTCATGTGGTCTAAGCTGTCTAGAAGTGTAGGTAATCAACTTACCCATCTGCATTAGTATAGCACCCAATCCTGTTCTACACGCATCAGTATAAACAACTAAATCTTGATTCCCCTCCGTAACAACCAATATAGGTGCATGGGTCAACAAGTGCTTCAAGATCTAAAATGCTTCCTCAACTTATCGGACTATGCAAACTTTACATCCATTCGTGTTAGCTTAGTTATTGGCGCTGCTATCCATGAGAAATCCTTTATAAACCTCCGATAATACCCAGCCAACTCAAGTAAACTTCTTATCTCATTTACTTTTTCTGGTCTCTTCCAATTATTAATGGCTTCGATATTTTCTGGATCAACTGACAATCCTTTCTCCGAAACCACGTGACCAAGAAACTTTACTTCTTTCTTCCAAAAATGGCATTTTGAAAACTTTACCTTTAGCTGATACTGCCTTAGCATCTCCAGCACAAACCTAAGATTAACTTCATGCTCCTTATCATTCTTAGAGTATATCAAGATATAATCTATGAAAACTTACACGAACCTGTCTAAGTGCTCCTAGAAGATCTGATTCATCAAATCTACAAAGAATGCCGGTGGATTAGTGAGTTCGAATAGCATAACTAACTATTCGTATGACCCATATCTTATTCTAAATGCCGTTAAAGGTATACCATCTTCTACCACTCTAAGCTGATGAAATCCTGTCGCCAAATCTAACTGAGAGAATACCTTGGCCCCACTTAACTGGTCGAACGAATCGTCAATCCTAGGCAATGGATATTGGTTCTTTATCATTTTCTCATTCAATTCACGATAATTGCTACATAGCCTTAATGATCTATCCAACTTCTTAGCAAATATTACTGCTGCTCCCTAAGACGAACTGCTTGGTCTAATAAAGCTCTTACCTTCCAAATCCACCAATCGATTTCAAGAATACGAGGTACACTTAGAGATATTTGATTTCCCGGACAATAAGTTAACCCAATTGATTTCCAAGGCTACAATCACACCTTATCTCGCTTGATTGATTTCCAAGGCCACAGTCACACCTTTTCTCGTTTAATTGATTACAAAGAAGCATATAACTCTGAATAGCACTGTGAATCTTGTTGAGATAGTGATAGAGAATCAAACCAGAAATGATCTAGTTAGATTCTATGTTGATTTCAGCAGAGTAATGGTAAGAATATGTATATAGAAATGTGGAAGAAGAAGAAGAGAGAAAAATCAAAAAACTATTTTCAAATTCGTTGAAAACAACCCCTATTTATAGAAGAACAACAGCCATGTCCATTCGTGAAGAGATATGACGAATAGACACTTCTTCTGAAATTTAAATTTTGAAACCAACTGACACTATGTCGATAGGTAGGTTGAGCATGTCGACATCCTAAAGGAATTTTTGGTGGTTTATTTTTCTTTGAAAATAACTTCTCTCTTATATTAAAACTATTTTAAACTTTATAAATATACTTGTCTATAGTTAAAATACATAAATATATAGAATAATGTATACAAAATTTTACTATAATTTTTTATTTAAATCTAATTATAAATATTAAAAAGTTAAATATATTTTTATTAAAGATAGTTTAAAACCATGGATAATTTGATTTTGAAATTAAAGATTATTTTGAGGCTTAAAGTATTTGAAATCAGGATAGTTGTCTTTGATGCTTTTAAAAGGAAGATTTTGAAATCATTTTAAAAACAAGATAATTTTGTATAAACACTTGAATAAAAGATTAGCGGATATAAAACAATGTTCCACTAGATGTTTCGTAGGTTCCATCCTACTTAGTGTTCCATCCCTTTAACAGGCTTGAAATGGATTCCATTCCACGAAGAAATTGGACGTTAAGATGCCAGTGCTTTTCTATGAGTTTTAACTAATTTCCTAATTGGAAAAAATAAATTACTTGAAATCTTGAACTCTAAATAAACTTGATATTCTTGATACTCATGAATCTTCATTCTTGATATCTTGAATCTCTATGCTGTACAGTCTTCATTCTTGGTACCTGCATGGTTAAATCTTGCATATACATATATTTCTAAACTATATTATTAGTATTTATATTTTATAATCCTATTATAAGGTTGTTGTCATCAAAACCATCATCTCAAGGACTAACAATCTCCCCCTTTTTGATGATGACAACCTTTGTTTATAAAATATTACTTCTATCCTAATAACTCCCCCTTAATCTAATAACTCCCCCTTAATCTATGCCTAACTATCCTATTTTATATTTCTCCCCCTTTGTCATCAACAAAAACCATCCTAAAAACAAAAAACTATAAAAGTCCCCCTTAAACTAATACTAGAACAAAGTATAGTAAATGTAATGTGAAAGACATTAACATAATTATATTATAATTATTCAATACATAAATATGTATAAGTATATTTCAACACACTCATCAAAACCCATCATGTTAGATAAGTCAAATAAATCAATCAAGTCAAACACGTGAAACAAGTCAATCAAGTCAATCAAGTCAAACAAGTCAATCAAGTCAAACAAGTCAAACAAGTCAAACAAGTCAAACAAGTCAATCAAGTTAATCAACACATACCAAACAAATCAAAAACTAATAATCATATATGATAAGAAAATACTACAAACTTCCTTTAAAATAAAATACACTTGTTATGTATACATATATGCAATATGTAGTTTGTAATGCAGTATGAAATGCATGGCATATGCAACGTAGCATGAGATGATATGCAAAATGAAGTGCAACTTGTGATGCAAATGATTATGATATTTCATGCATTGTAATTTATGATGTAATATGCAATGAAATGTGATATGAATAGGATGCATAATGATATGTAATATGAAAAAAAATGACAATGAAGTAAAAATAATAATAATATGCAGCATGATATGATGATATATATACTACGGTAAGAGATATCTAGATTACAAGATAAACATGAGTGATAAGTAATATTTAATTGACAAGCATATATATGTATATGTATGTATATGTATGTATGTATGCATGTATACATATAACAAATAATTTATTATAACTCGCTTCAACCAAACAAAGATAATACATACCAATTACTAAACTTAGGTTAAGGAAACTAATGAATGAGACTAAAATCATAATAAAGACAAGAGTTTAGAGGTAATAAATGATATTAAAATTATAACATATTCCTGAAAAGTAGCAATCAAATTCAATATCAAAATCAAATTGCTAAGAAATATGGATTTAAACTACATATACGATAAATTAACAGCCTATGTATTTAATTTATTTAAAATAATTATTTTAACTTGGTTGTTTTTTTTTATTTACTATTTTTTTTATTTTTAAGAATCCAAACTTCCATTTTTATAAAATGCTTAACTTATTAATTAAAACCTATATAAATTATTATTGGTTTAAATATTTAGAAACATGTTTAAACATCTTTTAAATTTAAAAAAATATCATAATAAAATATTAAATAAAATATTAAAGATAGAAAAACTAAAATAAACGTATGTTATATTAAGGCCTCTTACTTTTAAAAAGAATTAATTAATTATTAAAAAACATTTAAACATGAAATTAATTTCAAAATATTATAATATAAGTTAGAAACTAACTTTAAAAAGAATAGAAAAAAATACTTAATTTAAATATCATTTTTACATAGTTTAAAGTTTTATAAAGAAAAACAACATTTAAAGAATGCTATAAAAATTTTTTGTAGTAAAATATATTCGAAACTTTATAAAACTGAAACTGTAGCTTTTACCAAATGCTATGTAAAGTTTCTAAAACTCTACAGCGTTTCAAAGTATAGAAATACTATAAAAACGAGTTTGCAGTACTTACAAAACATTACAGAAGAAACGAAGCATTTTAGAAATGCTATCTAAAATTCCAGTCATGTGATACGGTGCTCTTATTAATTGAAGAAATATATAAATAGAGCCTAATTCTAACATTCTAAAATCATTTTACTAATTTCTTAAAGATATAAAATTAGTATCTTAAAAGAAATAGAGTATGAGAAGTAAAAATAAAATTAGAAAAGTTGAAATCATTAATGAAGGTATGCTTTTCTACTTAGTATAGTTGTAATAAATTAATAATATAATTTTATTTGAAATAGAACACATTTTAAAAGGCCCTTTTTTGAAAAATTGAGACTGGTATATCAATATTTATACTATGGTGTGTCGATATATGGACCAAAATATTAAAACTTATAAAAGAGATAAATTTCTGTACCTAACTAGATGCACAAATATATACTCCTAAATGCAACAATAAAGATGAAATAATAGTAAAGCGTACTAATTTTTGCACTCCATCTTTCTAGCTTTGTTGTTATTCCATTGTCGTGAACCACGCATATCTCTCAGAATTTAACGACGAGATCTATTCTATTGCGACGGGCTCGTTTTTCTAATCAGCGTAGTATATTCATTTGCTGAAATTGAAGACCGTATGAGAAAGATGCAGATGGTTTAGTAGATTGACTAACTTGGCGCCAAAACTTTTAATTTGAATTTTGAATGAATGGACTCTTTGACCACCATAAAGAGGCCCAACAGTCACCACTTTTCAAAAAAGTTTCTCTTCTTCTTCTTTCCGTTTTTTACTTACTATCAAACTTCTAGAAGACATATCTCCTTCGTTTCTTAACGGAAGTGGATGAAACCAGCGGCAAATTGAAGAGGAAGCCAAGGACTACGATCTAGTAATATTTTGGTGTCGAATTTGGATGGTATTGTGATGCAACAGGCCGAACAATAGAAGAAATGTAGAAAATCCCGTACACAATTTTTCAATTTCGGATAGCCAACTTCAAACTATCGTATCTCACTCAATTTTGATCCGAATTTGATGATCCACCCATCAAAACGAACGCGAGAACAATAACTACAATCTTTGACAGTTTTGACTTCTTTTTCTCTTTGTTCACCAAAACTTCGTTTGCCCATAACTTTGTCATTTCCTGACGGATTCGCATGAAACCAGTGGCATTGCGAAGCAGATGGAGAGAAGTACAGTATCAAATCAAGTTGTTGATGAGAATCAAAATCTTTGTATTGATCTGGTACCCATTTCATTGTCAATTGCCACTATATATCCATTATTTCTTCTTGATCGATGAATGATTATCTGGTATCTTTTAACCAACAGTCATTAGACATAACTCTTCTCCTGCAAAACAACATAACGTTTTAAAGAATCAAGTGACATTTCAAAATATCTAAATATAATTTTAAACAACAATATCATGATGATTCTATGACATATTCATACGAAAATAGTGTTAAAATTTTTATAAAACATTGCCATTTTAAAAAAGAATTTCAAAATTCAGATTATGAAAACTTTGAAAACCTTGCTCTGATAACAAATGTGAGAAATGCGGATTACGAATCTTAAGGCTAGGATAAACAATAGATGGGGTGAATAGTGTTTTAGAGAAATATTAAATCTTTTTGAGTTTTTGTTAATTTGAACACAAATGTATGCAATATTCAGACACAGATATGATCACAGAATAAAATACAGATGCAAATATAATGTAAAATCAGTAAAGGAAAGAACACACCGGATTTTACACTGGTTCGAAATTACCCTACATCCAGTCCCGCACACAAATATGGATTTCCTTTTAAAAACAATATTTACAATTACACCCATGATTTCAAGGCCACGAGGTACACCCTCCAGATTCACAATCCTCTGGGTAGAGATACTTGATTTCCCGGGCAACAAGTTCACCCAACTGATTTCCATGGCTACAATCACACCTTATCTCGCTTGATTGATATCCAAGGCCACAATCACACCTTTTCTCGTTTAATTGATTACAAAGAAGCCTATAACTCTGAATAGTACTGAGAATCTTATTGAGATAATGATAGAGAATCAAGCCAGAAATGATCTAGTTAGATTCAATGTTGATTTCGGCAGAGTAATGGTAAGAATATGTGTATGGAAATGTGGAAGAAGAAGAGGAGAGAAAAACCAGAAAATCTATTTTTAAATTCGTTGAAAACAGCCCCTATTTATAGAAAAACAACAAGCATGTCCATTCGTGAAGAGATATGACGAACAAACACTTCTTTTGAAATTTAAATTTTGAAACCATTTGACACTATGTCGACATGGGTAGGTTGAGCATGTTGACATCCCAAAGGAATTTTTGGTGGTTTGTTTTTCTTTGAAAATAACTTCTATCTTATATTAAAACTATTTTAAACTTTATAAGTATACTTATCTATAGTTAAAATACATAAGTAAATATATAGAATAATGTATACAAAATTTTACTATAATACTATATTTAAATCTAAGTATAAATATCTAAAAGTTAAATATATTATTATTAAAGATAGTTTAAAACCATAGATAATTTGATTTTGAAATTAAGGATTATTTTGAGGCTAAAAGTATTTGAAATCAGGATAGATGTTTTTGATGCTTTTAAAAGGAAAATTTTGAAATCATTTTGAAAACAAGATAATTTTGCAAAAAATTTGAATAAAAGATTAGCAGATACAAAACAATGTTCCGCTAGATTTTTCGTAGGTTCGATCCTACTTAGGGTTCCATCCCTTTAACAGGCTCAAAGTGGATTCCATTCCATGAATAAATTGGATTTTAAGATGCCAGTGCTTTTTTAGGAGTTTTAAAAAAATTCCTAATTAAAAAAATTACTTGAAATCTTGAACTATTGATAATTTTGATATTCTTGACACTCGTGAATCTTCATTTTTGATATCTTGAATCTCTATACTGTACAGTCTTCATTCTTGGTACCTGCATGGTTAAATCCTTCATACATATATATTTATAAACTATAATGTTAGTATTTATATTTCATAATCCTATTCTGATGTTGTTGTCATCGAAATCATCATCTCAAGGACTTACAACCTAGACCTCCTTCTCCTTCTTCTTCTCCAAGCAAGCTCACATCTCCTCATGTCTCAAAGGCATTTCTACTACCGCATCACAAACCTCTAATAAACTTTACATTCCATTTCCAAACTGTGTCAATAGTGCCATACCTATACCGGGCTAACTCTACGAATCTACTAGCATATTCCAGAACTAAGATTTCTCATCCTACCAAAGGCTGACTGCACCATTACTGACATGAACCTTTATTGAAACCTCCTTCCAAACTCTACCCATGTCATAATCTCTTCATCTACACCAGAAATTACAGTATTCCACCAAAATAGAGCAACTCTTTAAATATGTCTTAAAACAAGTCTCCTTTTCAACTCGTCATTGAGCCCTAGGTCAGTGGAAATCCTTTCACAATGTAGTAGCTAGTTTTATACTTTGATAGCATCATCCATCCTGATAAATGGCTTTACCCCCAAGCCTAGTATAGTCTCTACTCAAGTTAGCATACCGATTAACCACCAGGACTACTCGAACTCCTCCCGCAGCATTTCCTCTAACAACTCCAGCTGTGATCCCAGCTTGCATGATGTTTATAAAAAAACCGACACATGACTCCCATGTCCACTTGGGGAATCCCAGCACCAACATTCTCAGCCTGAGCCCGATCTCTTCTAGCATTTGGTCGGGCATTTCTATTTGTGGTGGTGTTGTCTTATCCTAGATTGACTCTGCCTCTTCTTCCATCCATATCTATGTTCAAGCTTCATAAGATACAAAAGAATATCCTAACAAAGATAGGAGTCTAGGGATAAAGCGTATAGTTATATATAGCAAATACAAATACGTTATCATAGCATTATCCCATATCCCGATCTTAACTAAAATTCCTAAGGATTGTATTTTCAAAAATCATTTTTTAGTTAAAGTATTTCACAAACCTATGCTCTGATACCAAGTTGTAACATCCCTTATCTAGAGGCCCAAAGCTAAATGCCGCATGTGCTGTAGTCATCTATAGTATTAGCTTCCGGCCACTAAATACGGCTATTTTAATGGTATCTATAATATTAAAAGCAATTGGATATGAAAAAAATTAAAAATTTCAAAACCATATTTTCCATACATTTCAAAACACATGTTCCATATTCAAATTACATAATCATAATATGTTTCCCAGGTAATGATAAAATATACCAATTATAAAATACGCCAATTGCGACATATGAAGATGCCTCCATGGATGATCAGAGTCATATAGTCATAATTGACTTAGCATATACACAGCGGAAATAAATAACAAAACAAAGAATTACAACTCCTAAATAGCTATCCGTTAACCTCCTGCTCTCCTCTAGTAGCTTTATTTGTCATCTACTAAAACTTGAAAGAAACTTAACCCTCAGCCTACTCAAATCAATTTTGAGAACCCGAGAGTTTAAGGGGAATACATAAACTTCGAGTCAGAAATAAGCTTATTGTGAATAATACTATACATCCTGGATTTTTATGTTAAGTGAGACCATGTCGCTTAGCGGAACAGATTTTCCCTCAATAATGTTCTTTTAAAACATATGTATTGCAAACCTTTATCATGCAACAAAAACTAGTTAGAAGTGTAAAGCATCATTATATAACTATACATATCACGTAACAAATGGACTATTTGTCCGAACATTATAGTGTTGTTTGGCTTACTATTAACCTTTGGCTGACTCGAGCCTACCAGACTATACAATAAAATAATGTAACATCAGTCAGACACTCTTCTTCTGGACGGTCTGTCATTAACATTCTGTTACATACTTCTCTTCTGGACGGTTCTTCCCAGCCTTAACATCTCATAGGGTCACTTGATCCAAATGGTTTCACGGGAATAACCTGACTGTATATATAATCATGTATTCCTTTCTGTTTGTAATCATAATTTTTAGTCTTATATGTGACAAAGCCCTACATACTACAATTTCAGACAAAATTAGATAGGGCCAATGCAAATGTATAGGGCGCGACCCTATACTAGTCCCATTTGGTATTCTAATATAGTCGTTTACTTAGAGATACCTTTCCATGATTTTCCTTGAAAACCTTTTCATTTGAAATTGATTGAAAACCTTTTAAGCCAAACTTAAACAAGGAGAACATTTATACCCCATGCTTTACAAAAAATTACGTTGTCAAGTTATATATATATTTTACTCAAATCTTTGTTGATAAAAACCTTTAAACATTTGAAAGTACCCGTTTCAATCCTATTTAGAGTACCCCTTTCTTTCTTTTAGGCCGAACGGCCAAATCTTCCTTTTGAAACCATTCATAAAAACCTTTCATAACCATTAAAATTCCTTTTCCTTTGAAAGTTAAATACCTTAGACATCCCTTTTTAAAATAATTTAAAATTTCCTTTCAAAACCATAGGAACAACCTTTCCTTTAAACCATTCAAAATCATTGGGAAAACCTCCCCTTTAGACCTTTCGAAACCACTGGGGAACCATTCCTTTGATACCATTCTTTTAAGGCCTTTCAAAAATATAGGGAACGAGCCCTTCAAAACCTTTCTTTAAAGCCTTTTGAAAGCATTGAAACCTTAAACCCTTTGAAAGCATTTGGGTTTAATTTTAAAACATATGGAAAACACCTTTCGAAATCATTCAACATTGAACTAGCTGAAACCTTTGGGTTATTATTTACAAACCACTAAGGATCACAACAACAGGGTGCAAAGCGTACTCTTTCAAAATCTATAACTTATGGAGGGAAGTGATCATGTCGAAACCGCCCCTTCAAAAGCATAGGAGAAGCGATAGGGTTCTTAGAAAACAAAACAACCCCTTCGAAAGCTCTGTTTCGAAAGGTGAAAAGCGACAGCAAAGGTTTTGACATAGTCCGAAGCTATTATTTAAAATAAAGGTGCAACCTTAAAAAATTACTTTGAATCATTTGACCTAGTCGAAAGCTACGTACGCAAAAGCAAGCAGGCGCACTTTTCTTTTAAACCAAAAGGTGCTTCTACCCCTTCGTAACCCCTTGGTTTTGACTCTTACCTTCCGCCTTTGGCCAATTTATTGTGTACCAAATTATTGATGCTATGTGCATTGGTTTATGGAAGGAGGGAGAGGGCCTTAGTCGACAGCAACCTAGGTGAAACCAAAAGAGGCGAAACATGCTTTTAGCATGAATTTCTGATTTAAACCCTTTTTAAGTAAACATTTTAACTAACCTATCTTGTTTGTCAAACTCTTATTGTTTGCTAATTTTTCTTTTCCAAAAGTAATGCTAAAATTTTGTAATTAATTAATTTAAATTATTTGCAAAATACCCTTTCTCCTTAATTAAATATATAAAACATTTAAGTTACATACCTTAAATAATTTTATATATTCATCAAAATACTTTGGAAAATTCTATAAAAATGCCAAATGTTTTCTACCATATAAAGATTTCAGGCCCAAAATTAATAATAATTAACCCGTAAATAATTTATAACCCAATAAATTATTTTCTTCACAAGAAAATGAATATAAAATCCATTAATTCAAAAAATTATGAGTCCATCTCTAAAATATCATTTCTGGTCTATATCTAAAATCGTAAGGCATAAGTCATAAAAATCAATATAAATATGGATAAATCATTAACAAGTACTTATAAACATTTTGCTCTTCCAAAGCATGGTCGGAGAGATCAACGCTTACATTAATACTCGTACGTTTCATATCTGACTATTTCGCAAAATCCATCTATATATACTTTGCTTTATCTTCTTTAGTTTCATTCTCTCTTGTCTGTTCTTCTCGGGCTCGAACTCTTATCAGGTAAATGGTCTATGTCATTTTCTTTTCTTTGTTCAGATATTTCCTCTTCCTCGAAAATTTTGTTTTATCTCTGCCTTGCTCGGCCACACTACCATTTATCCACTTTGTTTTCTCTAAGAATCTTATCATATGCCTTGAACAACATATGGATCTGGGTTTATAGAGTTTTCTTTTTTTTTTTTTTTTTTTTTTTTTGTATACATAATTAAGTCAGAGGTACTAACTTTATAGAACTGAGAGGTTACTTTGAAAAAAATTTTTACATATGTAAAACCAAGTTCTATCAAACATCTCATTAACCTGAGTTTTCTTTTGATTTCAAAATCATGGGTTCGACTAGGGGTATAATAAGGAATTTGCTCATTTTTCTCCTTTCAGACAAACTGTATTTGTAAACTTAGACCAGGTTTGGGTTCTAGTTTGGGTAAGTCATTGCAAAAGAGGATAGAAGAAGAAAAGAGCATAGAGGCATATATGAGTGAATTAAGAAAAACGTAGTTGAGTGGTAGTCTGCATTTATAAAATTCATAGGCTGTGCATATCTGTGTATCACACGGTGCACGAATGGATCAGTAAAAACTTGCTTTGGATATGATGACCAAGCCTTGTGAGTGAATTCATCTAACCTGAGTGTTTAGTAAAAGGCTGGAGTTTGGGGATGCTAGTAATAGTTGAAGATAGGATGAGGTGTGTCTGTACAGTTTTTAAGCCTGGAAAGTTTAGATTGAAGATGGATGAAGTCATAAAGCAATGATGCAAATTAAGTTTAAAATGTAAGATAGTAGCTGGATTTGAAAAAGTGACTCTAAGTTTGAGGAAAATTTAAGCAACAACATTTTCATAATACATAGGAATGCAAGTGTGCACGTGTATGCATATTCAACATTTTGCCGTTTTTGTTTTAGGAAATTTTGTCGTAATTTTTGTGTTAGCACGGTTCACGTTTGGGTATATTTAGGTCACATTATACGGTGGAGTGGTCGAGCAAGTCAAAACAATTTCCGTTCTATTTTAATCCTTTCTTGACCATACATTCTAAAGTCGCGTTTCAAAATATTTGAATTTGTTCTAGATTTGAATCTAGGCGACATCAGAAGAAATTTGATCGTTATTTTCTGTCGGTCTTTACCGGTGAATCGTCGTTTTGAATTCAAATTTTCTGCAACTTTCAGGTGAGTATTTCTCACCAGACATACGTATTTATATTTCGTAAATTATTGCAAGTGTATGTGTAAAATTTTATGTCACTATTATCTGTCTGTAGTGTAATATAAAATGATGAACCCCATTTAAATTGACACCTCATCAGTTATTATCTGTTGTATTATATCTGCAGTTATATTATGTTATTGTTTATTTACTGCTTAAATCACACTGCAAGTTCCCTGTTATACGTAGATTGTTATGGGCTGAACTGATAGGCCTAAATGATTATTATTGTTAAATTATGCTGTTAACTGTTAAACTGTTAAACTTGGGATTGCGGGTTTGAAATGATAGGACCCGGGATATTTGTAAACTACGGATTGAAATGATATAAATCCGTACCACTTGACCTAGGCTAGAAAACTATATACAGGCCCGTGGTCCTTATAATATTTTCTGAAATATTTAAAATTATTTTGGAAGTTAAATATTTGATTTATATCTTTAAAGGAATTTATATTGATTTTTAATAAGTTATAAATAAAGAAATAAATAAATATTTGAATAAATTTATGGAATATAACTTATTTGGTAAATCGGGATTTTGAAAGAATAAGATTTCAGTTAATAAATGAATAAATAAATAGGTTATATTTGGAAATATTTATCAAGTTAAACAATCTATTACAGCATTTAAATGCTGTCTTTTGAAATTTGACTAGTTTTACCCATAACTTTAGGTAGCATTTCCTAAGTGCTATGGAATCTAGAATTTGATTGCTCTAAAATTTATGGAATTTGATAAATTTTATTTTACCTTAAGTTTTGGAAAAACTTAAGACATAATATTTATAACTGTATTTTCCTAAATAAATTAAAGATAAATATTCTGGTATTAAGTAAATTTTGGGAAAAATTTAATGGTTAAAATTTGGAGTTTTATTTATGGAAATTATGGGAATATTCAAGACTAAAAATATAAAACATTGATTTGTGAAAGAATAAAACCCAAACTAAGTTTTGAATAGTAAATACTCCAATTGGATATATATAAAAATTGAAATGGTTTTGGGAACATAAAGGGATATTTAAATTATGGTTAAACTTTAAATAAAGAAATATATTTGTGAAGCTATGTAAATTATCTTCTTTACAAAGTAACCATAAAGTTAACCCATTTATATATATACCGTTGAATGTCCAAACCATTGTGTTTGGGAGTTATGGATTTAAGTAAAGTTTCCAAAACATTATCCTTTGAAGATATAATTCAAATATTTGGTCTCCAGATATTATAAACAGTATGGTTTTGGAAAGAATTATATTTGAATATAACGATATCCTATTGTTTTGGGTTTTAAAATGATATCGTATCTATAGTTTTGAAATGGAAATGTTTATTCTGATTTAAAGTATAAACTGTTTTTAAATAACCACGGGTTATAATAACGAAGGGTTGGCAAAGAGACCGGGATCGGTTATGGACATACTCTCTGTCGATACCGAAAACCACTTTGACTAACCGTGTACGCGGTGGAGATTCCAGAATGAAGTAGGATGGTGGTGACGGTTTCTTGAAAGGTATATACGTGGACCCGACTCCCGTGAGTTGGCTTAAGGTGGCTAAAACAGGAGCGATCGACGGATTAATGAGGTAGCTCCTCTGATCGAACACACTTCTTCGGTTGCCATTCTATTACTCTTGTGATTGTTTGGTGCGCGCACCTTTGATTTGGGAGTGTTGTTCGAGGTGGGCGGTTGCTGCGGCTTCGCGTTACCATCGGTCCGGAAGCGTAATTGGTATATCTACCCTGGCATTGCCTAGTTGTGCCGTGTCACCTACCATATCGAGCCTTGTACGAGTTTGGATTTCTCCCGTAGCCCGTGTGGTATCCTCTGGTGGCTTCCCGATCAGGAGGGGCTATGATATTGGATGGACTACTGGGACTATTACGTGTTAAGGGCTATATGGGTAACCCCTTAATGCTAAGAAAAAAGTATGTTTATTTTATAAATAGACACTATTATAATAGCGCAATATATTACATAGTAAATAGTTTGACGGATCCTTAGAGGAAGGGCGGTCCCAAGCATCCTTTAAGTTACTTGCTCTATATTACAGTACACTTGATTTAGCTTACATCATATAAGTATGTATGTCCTGACTCGAGTGTTTGTTTTATTTTACGCTCGGGTCAGCCTGAGTTGCAGCTTCAGTTTCTTCTCCGTAGCTAGGACACTCAATAGATCATTCGTGCTATTGGAAGTTGTTTCAGCCTTTATCCTTTCTGGAATTCAAGACTTTGAAGACTCTCTATCTGTGTATGTTAAAATTTGTATTGAGGATTATAGACAATGTAAGTTCTGTTTTGTTAAAGATGTATCAGTGGCTTCATGAACCACTAAATTTTAATTTCCGCTGCGAGATTCTGATATCTGTGTATGTGATTCTGTGATTTATTTACTGTATATTCTGAGTTTGCTAAATTTATTCTACAACGCAGTATTTTGAACAATTCAAGTCCGACATGTGCGGATGCGAATGGTTGAAAATATTGGGTCGTTACATTTGGTATCAGAGCTTTGGCTCTAGGCAAACTTAGAATGTATGGTAAATTGATTTATAGAATCACCTTCATTCGAGCTTGAACCTCTTCCTTTTCGAATTTGGAACATTCCCTGTGGTTCCAAAGTTCATCCGTGTCCCTCACTTTCATCTACTTTAGATTCTGGAGTGTCCCATAACTCCACTTCGGATGATCTTTATAGTAAATTGGCGGTCTCGCCATTATTCTAATAAAGGGGCGAAACTCCTTTACCATTAACATTGATTCACCAGAGATTTATATTTATCCTCGGTTTATATGCCAGTATCTTTGGTTATTCCGAACTCTATCTCTTCGGATCAAATATAGATTTACCCAATCATATCGATCCGACTCTTCAAGTCACGGTTGACCAGGTCAAGGTTGTCCGCGATTTATATAGACTTACCCAGTTCCTTATTCTGTTATTTAATCATCGGACCTTCTGATTTTAACTAGCTTGGATTCTATTTGATTTGAGTTCATCAAATTTGAATTTCTATCCTTGTTTTGGAAATAGACATGTCTTGAAAAATGGATAATTATGATTAAGATGTATTTTAATATCACTAAAATTTGATAATTGAGAATTTGGTTTTCAAATGGAAATTTCAAGTGTAACTTATTAAAGGAATATCTTAATTATAAAATAGGTATTTTAAATAAAGTGTTAGGTTATTGCTAAATCAAGAGTTAAGTAGAATAATGAATTGATTGGAAAATACTATTATATCTATCGTAACATATTATAAGTGCTGCTGTTTTTAAAAATAAAATGTTTTGAAAATTTTATAATTGAATAAATGAACCTTAAAATATTTCAACTTTGAAATGAGTATTATTTGGCATTGAATTTAAAAGGTATAAATGAAGATTATTTTAAAAAGTGCTATGATTTTTGTAATATGATTTCCAGATGATGATATCTATAAATTTTAACGACCTTCAAAGTATTATAATCTCAAAAGCATTATGATTTCAAATTTATTATCTTATTTTGTTTATGAACTATTTTTAAGTGTCCTTGGTTTCCCTATCTGCTACAGAATGGGGAGGCGATTGCTTCTACCAGCCTATTTAGGAATCTTTCAATATTCTTTGAAACCTTTGTTACTCATCGAGACCTAAGCACCGTTTATCACCCATGGACTGACGGTCAAACTGAAGAGTAGAACCGATTCTGGAGGATCTTCTTCGTGTTTCAAATCCGGAACTATTCGTTTAAGATTCTTGTTTGTCTAGCTTATCCTCTTTTGATTCTTTTCCTTTCGTTCCTTTTCGAGGACGAAAAGTTTTTAAGTGGGGGAGAGTGTAACAGCCCTAGTTTTAGCTATTTATTTTATTTTAATTATTTAACTTTGAAATATATTTTATATAAATTGTGTTTATCAAAATAGTTAATTATTTTATTTGGAGATATATTTTATAAAATTTGTATATGTCAATAAAATTAAATAATAACTGTGAAAATTTAAGCTATTTTTGAACTGTTAAATTTCGCGTTTAAAGGACGCGTCAATTATAGGGTATAAGTGACGTAATAAAACGTGTGTTTTTAAAATGTTATTTTTATGAAAATTTTTGATGTTTTGGACTGCGTCTGTTTAGCGTAGTGTAAAAATCATGTTTTCGTAAAATTTTGGAGAAAAATATCAGTCAGAGATTTTATAACAAACGTTACGTTGCATTAACTGACAGTCTGATTTTAAATAAATTTGTATACGTTTTTCTAAGCTTTGCATAAATTCTTGCCATTCCATTTATTGTTTTCAAACTAAAATCAAATAAATAAAATGAAGTAAAAACTTAACATGGAAGTAACGTGTGAGACAAAAATCCAAGGAGAAATTTGTACATGCCTAAATTGATACGATACATATCAACTCTTTCGTTCATCCTCTGATGTATACTTACCTTTATTTCTCCCCATATCAACGTATGCCTTAATTAAACCTTTTGTAAATCAAAACTGAATTGAATATGAGTTTGCCTTTCCTTTTCTCAGAAATAAAATCATGCATTGATAACTTCCCTTGTTTATTTCTTCAATCACGTTTAAGCATTTATTCAAAGAGAAAACTGAAGCAAATCTCTCGGCCTTCCAGTAAATTCAAAAACTTATAATTTTTGCAAACTGAACTAAAAAAAAAGAACATAAAGTTACGTACAAACTTTATATCCAGGCTTATATCACGCAACTTTTCATTTTGTACGTTTCTTTTTAAAAAGTTTTGCATTAAGTCTGGCCAGTTTGTTTATTAAATCAAACATAGGAGAATCAAAGCATGCTGAAATCACGCATGCATATTTACATATTTTCAAACTTTATATGTTGTGTAACTGCCTAAATCTTATATCACGTAAACATATTTATAACTTTTGTAACTGAAAGCTTTAAATCTCTACAGCTTCCTCTTTTTCCCCTGTGTTTTTGCCTATGATCTAGTATGGTATCTGCGAACGTCCAAATACATTTGTAAACATATTTAATACAAATCAAAATTTATGTAAATATAAATGAATCATCACACACGTATTCATATTTACATATTTATATATATAAAACTGATACTTTAAACCATTTAAGCTGCTTGCCCTTTTCTCCCCATTTGTCCATTTGATTCCGCCTCAAACAAATCCTTTTATCTGCAAATCATCAATCTAAAATCACGCCTACATTAAATAGTATAAGATTTTGAAATCAAAGCTTCTCATAAAAATTGCAGTTATCGCATGCATTAAATCTAGATTTCAATTGGCAGTTTTAAATCACGCATTCATACTTAACCTTGCCTATCTTTTCAACTTCTCAATTCCCATGTATATCTCTCTATTTCACCTTTATTGTGCAATAAATAAATAAATAAATAAATAAAATTTTCCGTTCCTAATCACACATATAATTCAAGCAAAGTATCCTGGAAGGAAATTACACAGTCCATATTCATCAAATCTGGAAATTTATAAGGCACGCATGCTTTTGAAAAAAAAATTCTTATAACGTGCAAATATTTATATTTGGAAGATATATCACGCATGCATTAAAACTGGAAATGAATCACGCAACCTACAGTTAAAACAAATCTATATGTATTTGCTTGAATCACTAGTTGTATCAGCACCTCTGCCGTTTCTTAAGACCAAGGGAATATTGCATTGTATCACTATTTGCCGTTTGTTTGCCTATAAATCAATGTATAAACTAAATCACGTATAAGCATTTATCATATAGAAACTGATGTTTTCATTCCCATGTATCTCTCCTTTAATTCATACGAAGATTTAAAGCAAATATTTACCAAATCAATGCTTGAAATGTGAACGTATTCCCTGACATCTTGTATAATTGATAACTATTGATTTATCTCCTCTGATTTAGCTCGTCAGTTATATTCAAAGCCCTATATATTTATCCCATTGCTTTAATCACGTGAGTAAACAATTAACATAAGAAACTGATGCATTCAATCAATTGTGTATAACTGGCAGCAGATTTGATTTCTCTTCCTCTTAATATTGAAACCTTTATTTCTTTGAAACTGAAAGGAGAAATCACGCATATATGCAAAACGTTCAGATTTCAAAGCAATGCTCCGTTTCTATTCTTGCCATTTTCCCCATAAATCTCTGCAACTACTTCAAAGCATGTTTGCTTTAACCATGCAACTGTTTAATTGGAACATATTGTGAAATCAAAATATATTCATAATGAGCAGTTTAAAATCACACATATCATCTGGAAAGAAAAAAAAATATAAATCAAGCACCCTTCAAATGCGCATCAGTTCAAATTTATGTGCCTTGCCGTTTTATCATTTAATCACACATCACATAAATTTGAAGTTATAACAATGTATACCTGCCAAGATACCAGTTCTCTGGTATGAGCTCAAATCACGCAGGAAATTAATCTGGCATTAAATTATCATCAAGCTTTATACGTTGTGAAACTCTTGGCTTCCCCTGTATATTTCGAAGATTTATCCTTTTGCAAACTGATCAGTAAATCACGCTCATAACGTTCTAACAGAGGAGTGGTAGGAGAGATCAACGCTTACATTAATACTCGTACGTTTCATATCTGACTATTTCGCAAAATCCATCTATATATACTTTGCTTTATCTTCTTTAGTTTCATTCTCTCTTGTCTGTTCTTCTCGGGCTCGAACTCTTATCAGGTAAATGGTCTATGTCATTTTCTTTTCTTTGTTCAGATATTTCCTCTTCCTCGAAAATTTTGTTTTATCTCTGCCTTGCTCGGCCACACTACCATTTATCCACTTTGTTTTCTCTAAGAATCTTATCATATGCCTTGAACAACATATGGATCTGGGTTTATAGAGTTTTCTTTTTTTTTCTTTTTTTTTTTTTTTGTATACATAATTAAGTCAGAGGTACTAACTTTATAGAACTGAGAGGTTACTTTGAAAATTTTTTTTTCATATGTAAAACCAAGTTCTATCAAAC
The DNA here is from genome assembly GCA_030765085.1 of Allium cepa. NCBI lineage: Eukaryota > Viridiplantae > Streptophyta > Magnoliopsida > Asparagales > Amaryllidaceae > Allium > Allium cepa. The sequence goes on from CM060929.1 coordinate 168,474,387, forward strand.
ATCTCATTAACCTGAGTTTTCTTTTGATTTCAAAATCATGGGTTCGACTAGGGGTATAATAAGGAATTTGCTCATTTTTCTCCTTTCAGACAAACTGTATTTGTAAACTTAGACCAGGTTTGGGTTCTAGTTTGGGTAAGTCATTGCAAAAGAGGATAGAAGAAGAAAAGAGCATAGAGGCATATATGAGTGAATTAAGAAAAACGTAGTTGAGTGGTAGTCTGCATTTATAAAATTCATAGGCTGTGCATATCTGTGTATCACACGGTGCACGAATGGATCAGTAAAAACTTGCTTTGGATATGATGACCAAGCCTTGTGAGTGAATTCATCTAACCTGAGTGTTTAGTAAAAGGCTGGAGTTTGGGGATGCTAGTAATAGTTGAAGATAGGATGAGGTGTGTCTGTACAGTTTTTAAGCCTGGAAAGTTTAGATTGAAGATGGATGAAGTCATAAAGCAATGATGCAAATTAAGTTTAAAATGTAAGATAGTAGCTGGATTTGAAAAAGTGACTCTAAGTTTGAGGAAAATTTAAGCAACAACATTTTCATAATACATAGGAATGCAAGTGTGCACGTGTATGCGTATTCAACATTTTGCCGTTTTTGTTTTAGGAAATTTTGTCGTAATTTTTGTGTTAGCACGGTTCACGTTTGGGTATATTTAGGTCACATTATACGGTGGAGTGGTCGAGCAAGTCAAAACAATTTCCGTTCTATTTTAATCCTTTCTTGACTATACATTCTAAAGTCGCGTTTCAAAATATTTGAATTTGTTCTAGATTTGAATCTAGGCGACATCAGAAGAAATTTGATCGTTATTTTCTGTCGGTCTTTACCGGTGAATCGTCGTTTTGAATTCAAATTTTCTGCAACTTTCAGGTGAGTATTTCTCACCAGACATACGTATTTATATTTCGTAAATTATTGCAAGTGTATGTGTAAAATTTTATGTCACTATTATCTGTCTGTAGTGTAATATAAAATGATGAACCCCATTTAAATTGACACCTCATCAGTTATTATCTGTTGTATTATATCTGCAGTTATATTATGTTATTGTTTATTTACTGCTTAAATCACACTGCAAGTTCCCTGTTATACGTAGATTGTTATGGGCTGAAATGATAGGCCTAAATGATTATTATTGTTAAATTATGCTGTTAACTGTTAAACTGTTAAACTTGGGATTGCGGGTTTGAAATGATAGGACCCGGGATATTTGTAAACTACGGATTGAAATGATATAAATCCGTACCACTTGACCTAGGCTAGAAAACTATATACAGGCCCGTGGTCCTTATAATATTTTCTGAAATATTTAAAATTATTTTGGAAGTTAAATATTTGATTTATATCTTTAAAGGAATTTATATTGATTTTTAATAAGTTATAAATAAAGAAATAAATAAATATTTGAATAAATTTATGGAATATAACTTATTTGGTAAATCGGGATTTTGAAAGAATAAGATTTCAGTTAATAAATGAATAAATAAATAGGTTATATTTGGAAATATTTATCAAGTTAAACAATCTATTACAGCATTTAAATGCTGTCTTTTGAAATTTGACTAGTTTTACCCATAACTTTAGGTAGCATTTCCTAAGTGCTATGGAATCTAGAATTTGATTGCTCTAAAATTTATGGAATTTGATAAATTTTATTTTACCTTAAGTTTTGGAAAAACTTAAGACATAATATTTATAACTGTATTTTCCTAAATAAATTAAAGATAAATATTCTGGTATTAAGTAAATTTTGGGAAAAATTTAATGGTTAAAATTTGGAGTTTTATTTATGGAAATTATGGGAATATTCAAGACTAAAAATATAAAACATTGATTTGTGAAAGAATAAAACCCAAACTAAGTTTTGAATAGTAAATACTCCAATTGGATATATATAAAAATTGAAATGGTTTTGGGAACATAAAGGGATATTTAAATTATGGTTAAACTTTAAATAAAGAAATATATTTGTGAAGCTATGTAAATTATCTTCTTTACAAAGTAACCATAAAGTTAACCCATTTATATATATACCGTTGAATGTCCAAACCATTGTGTTTGGGAGTTATGGATTTAAGTAAAGTTTCCAAAACATTATCCTTTGAAGATATAATTCAAATATTTGGTCTCCAGATATTATAAACAGTATGGTTTTGGAAAGAATTATATTTGAATATAACGATATCCTATTGTTTTGGGTTTTAAAATGATATCGTATCTATAGTTTTGAAATGGAAATGTTTATTCTGATTTAAAGTATAAACTGTTTTTAAATAACCACGGGTTATAATAACGAAGGGTTGGCAAAGAGACCGGGATCGGTTATGGACATACTCTCTGTCGATACCGAAAACCACTTTGACTAACCGTGTACGCGGTGGAGATTCCAGAATGAAGTAGGATGGTGGTGACGGTTTCTTGAAAGGTATATACGTGGACCCGACTCCCGTGAGTTGGCTTAAGGTGGCTAAAACAGGAGCGATCGACGGATTAATGAGGTAGCTCCTCTGATCGAACACACTTCTTCGGTTGCCATTCTATTACTCTTGTGATTGTTTGGTGCGCGCACCTTTGATTTGGGAGTGTTGTTCGAGGTGGGCGGTTGCTGCGGCTTCGCGTTACCATCGGTCCGGAAGCGTAATTGGTATATCTACCCTGGCATTGCCTAGTTGTGCCGTGTCACCTACCATATCGAGCCTTGTACGAGTTTGGATTTCTCCCGTAGCCCGTGTGGTATCCTCTGGTGGCTTCCCGATCAGGAGGGGCTATGATATTGGATGGACTACTGGGACTATTACGTGTTAAGGGCTATATGGGTAACCCCTTAATGCTAAGAAAAAAGTATGTTTATTTTATAAATAGACACTATTATAATAGCGCAATATATTACATAGTAATTAGTTTGACGGATCCTTAGAGGAAGGGCGGTCCCAAGCATCCTTTAAGTTACTTGCTCTATATTACAGTACACTTGATTTAGCTTACATCATATAAGTATGTATGTCCTGACTCGAGTGTTTGTTTTATTTTACGCTCGGGTCAGCCTGAGTTGCAGCTTCAGTTTCTTCTCCGTAGCTAGGACACTCAATAGATCATTCGTGCTATTGGAAGTTGTTTCAGCCTTTATCCTTTCTGGAATTCAAGACTTTGAAGACTCTCTATCTGTGTATGTTAAAATTTGTATTGAGGATTATAGACAATGTAAGTTCTGTTTTGTTAAAGATGTATCAGTGGCTTCATGAACCACTAAATTTTAATTTCCGCTGCGAGATTCTGATATCTGTGTATGTGATTCTGTGATTTATTTACTGTATATTCTGAGTTTGCTAAATTTATTCTACAACGCAGTATTTTGAACAATTCAAGTCCGACATGTGCGGATGCGAATGGTTGAAAATATTGGGTCGTTACAATGGCTAAATCATGCAAGATAAATTCAATTTTCACCTTAAAATCGAAAAAATACTGAAAAGTGAGATGCAGTCATTATTCACCTTAGCTTTGTTATTAACATGTGATATTTGATCTTGATTATATTGATTTACTTCTTCTTCTTGAAAATCATAACTTAATCTTATCTTGAAATTGAAAATGGAGGCCGGACTTGGAATATTTCTGCTTGAGGAAAATGAAATGAACGTTAGTTGAATTCCCAAGGGTTTAGGGTGTAAGTTCTATCATTTTCCCATCTTACCCTTTCTTATTTCCTACCACTTATTTCCCTCTTATTTCTTTAGTTCATTTTACATATAGGCACAACTACTCTAGGTTAAATCAAATCAAATCCCATTCCAGTAATCATTTTGCATTATTTTATTTATTTAGCTAATTAAATGTTCGAAATAATGTGAATAAAAATATAGGGTGCTACAAGGTAGTGGGGAATAATTGTAAGGAAAAGAGAGTGATCTCCTAGTCGACTCGGAGTGGTGATGAGAATCCATATCGCCCTTCTTGTAATATTTCTCCCCTCCTCATATTTCCTCTATTTTTCCATCCACTGAAGCTGCTCAGAGTCAAGTTTATAATATAAGTTGCATCTATGGTAGAAGAACCAGAGTGTTTGCGATAAAGGTATCTAGTTAATTTGTTGTTAAGATCACCGAAGAAGCCAAGATGTCCCATTGTACCAAAAAAGAAATAGAATCAAGTGACTAGAAGAGAAGTGGATTAAGAACAAGTGTGTATGTATTGAGGGTGCTTATGGTCCTAATAGTGTATGAAGTGTTAGAGATTCCTAAGTAACCTATCGAACATGCTCAAAGGGTTTGAAGGACGAAGTTTCTTCACCCTTGCTAGGCCGGGGTAAGTCAGACAAGAGGTAGTTCAAATCAAGAGGGTTATATGGTAAGATACCATCAAAATCTAACTCTCCTACAGAGAAGTTAAGGAAGCTTCCGATGTTGCTAAAAGAGCCAAAGATAAAGTAGTGCGCGTTAGGAGAAGTCAGTTCTATTATTGAGTGATGGCGAGGTTTGGGTGCTTGTTGTAAAGTTTTGATAATTTATCACTTTATCTTTATGGATCAAGTGGCTTGGGTGCCTTCAAGAGATGTCCCCTAGAATGGTTCATTTTTGCTAGCACCCTCATCTTCTCCTTCCTCCTCTCTACCTCCTTCTTCGGCTCTTTCAAGCCATGTATGCTTTCCTTCTCCTTAGTCTCCCTTTTTTATATTCTCTTCCCATTTGTCTCCCATGTCTTTAATAAGGTCTTTATCAATGTGTTGACCAATCAGATTCTATATATTAGGCTAGAGAAGTGCAATCTATCAATCTATGCAATGTGTGTCATGTGTCTATGGTATGGTAAACGCGAATGCTATATGTGGATAGACCGCTCATGTTGGAAAACATACTATGTAATGTTATGGAACTATGTGTCGGATTGTGTGCATCATCATTGAGTGCATGATGATGGAACCATAGTCCACAGCAACATAAAGCTTTTCCTTATAGGATCATAGGGTAGTGTTGCTTGACTTGACTTTTCGACACTTAAATCCATTAAATGACGAGTGTGTTTAATGTGACAATTCTTAGAAACCACCTCGTTGAAACTTAAACTATATGTTCATATCAGATAGTAGCCAAGACATTGTGATCTCTTATGCTCCTTCCGCTGCCCCTTTCTTTAATGTGATTGAAAAGCATTTAGTCTCAACAAACCCTAAGCACATGCTTTTTGGGCTCTAAGTGGTAGTTATTTTTCGAAAGGAAATGGTGGCAGCGAAGGTAAGAGAGTGATTGCAGGTTTGGTAATGGATCGACATGATGATAAGAGATCGATGAAGCAAACGCTGGTGCTGGTCAAACTATGGTGGTGGCACAAAGATTGGAGTTGAAACTCAATTAGGATAAAAATCTAAAGTAGTAAGGTTTATCGATAGGTGAAGCTTTGGGTAAAATTATAGGTGACGAATGGTCATAGCAATTCTAATGATGGTAGCAGTAGTTGAGGATGGGCGGCATCATCAAAATGGTCGAGTCAATTACAACTTGGAATTTGCATTGGCAATGAACAAGAACGTTGCCATGAAAGTGGAAACATAAAATTTTTCTAAGTGTTTCATTTATAGTCAACAAGAAAATCATGTCAGTACCAACTTGATCATGTCGGTACCGAGAGATTTGGAACCATATGTAAAGAAAGAAGAGAGAAGAAAGAAAAAAAGAGATCTACCTGAATGAAAGATGGCGTAAATTCCCAAAAATTGAAGACTGCAAAATAAAAAGAAGTAATTCAACAACTACGTAAAGTAATTATTCATGTTCTTGAAATAGACAGAATGCTTCAGCACAACAGTTGACAGATTGAGGACTTCCGTGCAGATATCATCCAATCACTTTTTTCGATCCGAAACATGAATTATTGTCATAAAAGAATACTTTGGGGGAAAGCGTTATCCATCGTTTGAGCTAGGGGCCTTTTCGTTGGACTTCAAGATGAACAAGCAATGGTTTAGAAAATTCGAAGGTATCAGGTATAATGGATAAATGTAACATAAGAAGTTTGAATAAGATTTGCATAAAGCGAATCATATCTATACTGACATGATTAATCATGTTAGAGACAGGGTACCTACTTTGAATTATAGAAGATGTTGATTTGAACTTTAAAGAAAAGTACAAAGAACTAGATAGGATGATGCAAACCAGAGAGACGAAGTCATAGGTCGGCTCCGACCTAACTTGTTTTTAAGACGAGCACGACCTAAGAAATCACAAGGTGAAGAGTTCCGACCTAACGAGCCTCGATCTAATGAGTTCCGACCTAAGGGGTTACAGAAGGAAGACACACGAGTTAGTAAAGAAAGATTGAGTCGTTTCCGACCTAACTGGAATCCAGGATGTGAAGGCCTAGGTCGGCTCCGATCTAAGGAACCATGTGGGGAAAAGATGCGAGTTAATGTAGAGGAGTTAAGTCGTTTCCGACCTAACGAAGAGGCAACACGAGTTAACGAAGTTTCGGTTTTTGGTCGTTCTGATGTTTTAGGTCGGCAACGACCTAAGGAAGAAGACTTAGGTCGGCCACGACCTAATGATAATGTTGAAGAACGCTCACGACCTATGGAAGGAATGTTAGGTGGTCTACGACCTAAAGAAACATGTGGAAAGAAGCTACGAGCTAACAGACCCTTAGGTCGTATGGAGGAAGCCGCGTTTTTAGGTCGCGTACGACCTAACTCCTTTAGGTCACGGAATGATTTCTGAAGCCGCTCCTTTAGGTCGAGAACGACCTAAATCATAAGCCGTTGATGTGCTAGGTCGCAGACAAGTGTGAGCCGTTGGTCTTTAGGTCTTTATGTGTGAAGCGCCTACTGTTTTGTAATCAGTTAGGTCGGCAACGACTTAGTAAAGTCGTAGGTCGTAGGAGGGCTGAGTTACCGTTGTTTTAGGTCGCTAGAAGGGTGCTGTGTGTCTGTTAAATCGGCAACGACCTAATATAGGTCGTGTGATGGGTTGTTTGTAAGTGTGTGTTGTAATAAGTCGTGCGCGACCTAAGTGTTGTCCAATGTTGAGTTGTGTGTGTGTTGTAAACTCTATAAATAGCAGGGTTGAGTCATTTGTAAGGGGGTTGATTTTTTTTTTTTGGAATAAAATTCTCTTTTGTTAGCTTTGTGCTTTCATACAAATTGGTAATTGAGTGTGATCTCCTATCTCCTCTTTCGGTTAATCGATTGCGCTCGATTCAACGATCGAAGAAGCCGATTCATGGTATCTAGTGCGCTAGATCAACGTACGAAGAATCGTAGATCTTTGAACACGGTATAGTGCGCTATCAACGTGTTTGAGATAAGCTAGAATTCGGTATCTTCGGATCAATGAATTTGGGCATTTCGGTATCTTCATTCCATCGATTGCTACTTTCATCGATCCATATCGTTTTGTTAATTATTCGCTGCGTCAGTTTTGGTATCAGAGCTAGACTTAGCCAATCATAGCTGAGTCGATCTTGGAACCGAAGTTTGAAGTTGTGATCATTGTGTTCATCATTTGTTGCAACAAGTTTGGGGTTGCGATCCATATTCTCTTGGATCGAAAGTCGAAAATTGCTTGAATTTGGTTGTGAGGGTTTGCGTGCCAAAGTAGAGTTTGAATTTGTGAAGCAAGCCGACCTAAGCCTTAGGTCGATCTATGTTGAGTCAAGCCGTGACTTGTTAATCAAGTTGTGTAGAAGTTTGAAGAGCTTTGAAGTATTTGTTGAAGTGTTTGTGTTGATTCAATCATGCCACCTAGAAGAGCTAATCGCCATCAAAATATTGAAGCATTATATCGAAGGGAAGAGGCCGATCAAATGGAGCAATGTATGCATGAGAAGATTGATGAAGGCATTGGTAGGTTGGAAAAGTTGATGACCGATATGAGCCAGAATAGAAGGAGAAATTCACCAGAATCAAATCATGGAGGGAGTAGAGTTTCACCACAGTCGGATCGGGAGAGGAGAGAAAGTCGAGACCATAGAAGTGTTGACAGTCGTAGTAGGAGGAATGTTGATGATCGTGATCGAAGGGATGTTAGTAGTAGGAGTGGTGGTGGTAGAGATGTTGGAGGGCGTGAAAGACAACGATGTGCATCAGACTTTGATGAGGAGTTTGATGGTGATAGAGTGAGTGTTCATTTCCGAGATCAAGATCAAGGACAACGTCAGTTTCGGGTTATGGATGGTGATCGACGTTGGGAAGCGGGAATGAAGATGGAGATTCCGGAATTTAAAGGTGGGATGGTTGCTGAAGAATTCTTTGACTGGTTATCTAATGTAGAGGAAATCTCTGATTTCAAGGAGGTTCCGAAGAATCGAAGGGTGAAGTTAGTTGCGACAAGGCTGAGGGGGAGAGCTTTGGCGTGGTGGCAGCAAACTAAACTTACTCGTGAACGAATGGGGAAGTCAAAGATAGAATCTTGGGAGAAGATGAAGAAATTGATGAGATCTACTTTCTTACCATACAATTATCAATCACTTATGTACCAGAGATTGCAGAATTTAAGGCAGGGGACGAAATCAGTTAATGACTATGCAGATGAATTTTACCAACTCATTGCCAGAAATGATATAATGGAAACGGAAGAACAGCTGACTGCTAGGTTTGTTGGAGGGCTGAGAATGTAGATCCAGGATATGGTTAATTTGTTCGATCCCAGATCTGTAGCGGAGGCACATCAAAAGGCGTTAGCTTGGGAAAAGCAAGGAAGGCGTGGAGGTGGTGTGTTTACTAATTCTAACAATCAAGCAAAGGGTGTCGGTGGAAGTTCTAATGTTACTAAAGCTGTTGCCAAACCAGTTGTGAAGGAGGGTGAGAAGGCGAAGGTTAGCAGTGGGTTCAAGTGTTACAATTGCCAGGAGATGGGTCATAAAAGCAATGACTGTCCGAAGCCGAAGAAGAGAGCTATGATAGTTGAAGCTGAGGATGAGGAGGAAGAAGCTGAATGTTCTAATTCACCTTATGTTGAGGAGGAAGAAGAAGTGTCGAGAGACGAAGGTTGTAATCTGATGATGAGGAGGTCTTGTTTGACGCCAAAACAAGAGGAGGAAGATAGTTGGTTGAGGAATAACATATTTCAATCTACTTGCACTATTCTTGGGAAAGTTTGTAAATTTGTCATTGATGCTGGGAGTTGCGATAATATTATCTCTACAGAGGCAGTGAGGAAATTGGAGTTGAAAACCGAGAAGCATCCTAAACCATACAAGTTAGCTTGGTTAAGGAAGGGTGGTGAAGTGAAAGTTGGGAGAAGAGCTTGCGTGAAATTTTCTATTGGGAAGAAATACAAAGATGAAATCTGGTGCGATGTAGTGGACATGGATGTGTGTCATCTGTTGTTGGGCAGGCCATGGTAGTTTGATCGAGCAGTACAACACGATGGTCGGGCCAATAGCTATAGTTTCATGTTCGAAGGTACTAAAATCACTTTGGTTCCCAAGAAGCAACAACAGAAGGAGAGCAAGCTGGAGGAGATTGAGGAATTAAAAACTCTGTTGACTTTGAAGGAGTTTGTTAAGGAGGTTGAAGAGGGGCCTGAAGTATACTTGTTGATTGGGCGTGAGAGCAGTGAAGAGGTTGAAATTGCCAAAGAAGCAAAGCCAGTTTTGAAAGAGTTTGAAGATGTATTTCCAGAAGAGTTGCCAAAGGAGTTACCGCCACTGAGAGACATTCAACATCAGATCGATCTTGTTCCGGGAGCAGTTTTACCACATCGACCACATTACCGAATAAGTCCGAAGGAACATGAAGAGTTACGAAGGCAAGTGGAAGAGTTGTTAGAACAGGGACGTGTTCAGGAAAGCTTGAGTCCTTGTGCTGTACCAACTTTGTTGGTGCCGAAGAAGGATGGAACATGGAGAATGTGTACAGATAGTAGAGCTCTGAACAAGATTACTGTTCGCTACAGATTTCCTATGCCGAGGTTGGATGACTTGCTGGATCAGTTGAGTGGAGCAACTATCTTTTCGAAGATTGATTTGAAAAGTGGTTACCACCAGATTCGGATTAGACCTGGAGACGAATGGAAGACAGCGTTCAAGACGAGAGAGGGGTTATACGAATGGTTGGTTATGCCATTTGGTTTATCAAATGCACCTAGTACATTCATGCGGGTGATGAATCAAATCTTTAGACCATTCATTGGGAAGTTCGTGGTAGTTTATTTCGATGATATTCTGATATATAGCAGGAGTATCGAGGAGCATGTTCTACATTTGAGGGAAGTGTTGATTATTCTTCGCGAGGAACAATTTTATGCTGCTACAAAGAAATGTGTGTTCATGGAAAGAAGTGTTTTATTTTTGGGGTATATTGTTTCAGAAGCAGGAATTCAAGTTGACCAGAATAAAGTGGAAGCAGTTAGGAATTGGCCACAGCCGAGGACGATTACAGAGGTGAGAAGTTTTCATGGGCTAGCATCATTCTACCGAAGATTCATTCCGCACTTCAGTAGCGTGATGGCTCCAGTTACTGATTGCATGAAGGGGAAACAATTTGTATGGTCAAAGGAAGCGGGGGTTGCCTTTGAGAAGATCAAGGAATTGTTGACGTCTGCACCAATTCTTGTTTTACCGAATTTTCAGTTATTGTTTGAATTGCATACTGATGCATCGAAGGTCGGTATTGGAGGAGTTCTGAGTCAGAATGGGAAGCCAGTTGCTTATTTCAGTGAAAAGTTATCAGGAGCAAAGATGAGATACAATACATATGACGTTGAATTCTATGCTGTGGTACAAGCTGTTAAGCACTGGAGGCACTATCTATTTCAGAAATAATTTGTTCTGTACACTGATCATGAGGCATTGAAGCATTTACAGGGGCAAGACAAGATTTCAGCGAGACATGCATCATGGATTGCTTATTTACAACAGTTTACTTTTGTCGTGAAACATAAGTTAGGGGTGACGAATCGTGTAGCAGATGCATTAAGCAGGAGGAGTCATTTATTAACGACATTGAAGGTTGAGGTGACAGGGTTTGAAATGTTGCCAGAGCTGATTGAAGAAGATCCTTACTTTGTGAAATGTGTAGAGAAAGTCAAGGAAGGAAATACCGATGAATTTGTGATGGTTGATGAATTCTTGTTCAAGGGGAATCAATTATGTATTCCAGATTGTAGTTTGAGATTAAAAATTATCAAAGAGTTACACGAGGAAGGGCATGTGGGCCGTGATCGTACTTTGCAATTGATTTCACAGTCTTACTTTTGGCCGTCGATGAGGAAAGAAGTGGGAAGGTTTGTGGAGCGATGTCATATTTGCCAAGTTTCGAAAGGAACCGTGACCAATGCTGGGTTGTATATGCCGTTGCCTGTACCGGCTAAACCATGGGTTGATGTGAGTATGGACTTTGTATTGGGATTGCCGAGAACGCAGCGTGGCAATGATTCTATATATGTAGTGGTTGACAGATTTTCTAAAATGGCACATTTTATTGCTTGCAAGAAGACGGCGGATGCTGTTCGTGTTGCTCAGTTATTTTTCAAGGAGATCTATCGACTTCATGGATTGCCAGAGTCTATTGTGTCGGATAGAGATACTCGTTTTCTGAGTCACTTTTGGTTAAGTTTGTGGAAGATGGTGGGAACGAAGTTGAATTTTAGCAGTGCTTATCATCCACAAACAGACGGACAGACCGAAGTTGTTAACAGATCGTTGGGAAATTTGTTGCGATGTCTTGTGAAGGACAATCTGAAGAGTTGGGACACGAAGTTATGCCAAGCTGAGTTTGCACATAATCATGCAGTGAATCGTAGTACGGGATTCAGTCCATTTCAGATTATATATTCAAATTTACCCAGGGGACCGTTGGACTTAGCGGTGGTACCACAACCGAAGGGGACGGTTAAACGAGCTGCTGATTTTGTTGAAGGATTGACGGAATGTCATAGAATCGTTCAAGAACGATTGGAAAAGTCAAATGAGAAGTATAAGCGGGCTGCTGATTTGAAACGACAGAGTGTTGAATTTAAGGAAGGTGATTTGGTTTATGCTGTATTGACGAAGGATCGTTTTCCGGTGGGTGCTTATAACAAGTTGAAAGCTAGAAAATTTGGTCCTGTGGAAGTTGTGAAATGGATTAATGAAAACGCTTATAAGTTGAAGCTGCCGGAGGATGTGTACACTTCTGACGTGTTCAATGTTAAACATCTAGTGCCATATTATGAAGATGAACAATCAGATGTAGGAAAATTTAAAAATTCGAGGACGAATTTTTCTCAACCCGGGAAGGATGATGCAAACCAGAGAGACGAAGTCATAGGTCGGCTCCGACCTAACTTGTTTTTAAGACGAGCATGACCTAAGAAATCACAAGGTGAAGAGTTCCGACCTAACGAGCCTCGATCTAATGAGTTCCGACCTAAGGGGTTACAAGAGGAAGACACACGAGTTAGTAAAGAAAGATTGAGTCGTTTCCGACCTAACTGGAATCCAGGATGTGAAGGCCTAGGTCGGCTCCGATCTAAGGAACCATGTGGGGAAAAGATGCGAGTTAATGTAGAGGAGTTAAGTCGTTTCCGACCTAACGAAGAGGCAATACGAGTTAACGAAGTTTCGATTTTTGGTCGTTCTGATGTTTTAGGTCGGCAACGACCTAAGGAAGAAGACTTAGGTCGGCCACGACCTAATGATAATGTTGAAGAACGCTCACGACCTATGGAAGGAATGTTAGGTGGTTTACGACCTAAAGAAACATGTGGAAAGAAGCTACGAGCTAACAGACCCTTAGGTCGTATGGAGGAAGCCGCGTTTTTAGGTCGTGTACGACCTAACTCCTTTAGGTCACGGAATGATTTCTGAAGCCGCTCCTTTAGGTCGCGAACGACCTAAATCATAAGCCGTTGATGTGCTAGGTCGCAGACAAGTGTGAGCCGTTGGTCTTTAGGTCGTTATGTGTGAAGCGCCTACTGTTTTGTAATCAGTTAGGTCGGCAACGACCTAGTAAAGTCGTAGGTCGTAGGAGGGTTGAGTTACCGTTGTTTTAGGTCGCTAGAAGGGTGCTGTGTGTCTGTTAAGTCGGCAACGACCTAATATAGGTCGTGTGATGGGTTGTTTGTAAGTGTGTGTTGTAATAAGTCGTGCGCGACCTAAGTGTTGTCCAATGTTGAGTTGTGTGTGTGTTGTAAACTCTATAAATAGCAGGGTTGAGTCATTTGTAAGGGGGTTGATTTTTTTTTTTGGAATAAAATTCTCTTTTGTTAGCTTTGTGCTTTCATACAAATTGGTAGTTGAGTGTGATCTCCTATCTCCTCTTTCGGTTAATCGATTGCGCTCGATTCAACGATCGAAGAAGCCGATTCACGGTATCTAGTGCGCTAGATCACCGTACGAAGAACCGTAGATCTTTGAACACGGTATAGTGCGCTATCAACGTGTTTGAGATAAGCTAGAATTCGGTATCTTCGGATCAACGAATTTGGGCATTTCGGTATCTTCATTCCATCGATTGCTACTTTCATCGATCCATATCGTTTTGTTAATTATCCGCTGCGTCATAGGACAAATCATATCGGCACCGAATGAGGTCCAACGCTTGAAGACTTAAGTAAATATGTAGAAGAATTAAAGAGACATGGTGTAACAACCCAGAATTTCGGACTTCGTATTTAAATATCTGGATTATTTAAATATTTAAATCTTGGATTAAATATTATTAAGTTCATGCAATAACCCTTTTAACCCCATTTTTAATCATAACTAATGAAGGTAAGCATGTTTTTGAAAAATATTTACAAAAATAAATATTTTGAAGAAATATCGATAACGTGACTGAAAACCGTTTTAGTGATAAACAGCTTTTTACTCGTTGGAAGTTGTTCAAACTTTCTTGCATACACTCATTTACATAGGAAGTGAATAATATAAAATAAAAATATTTTACCATTCACGAAAGTAAAATATTTGATGATGTCATGGGTGATGTCATAGGAAATTATTTTGAAATTGAGCTTTTAAGGAAAGCCTTAAGCATTAAGCAAAAAGATTGTAACATCCCTAATTTGTAAATACCATTTCAAGATAGTTAATTAGATAAATTAAATAGAATAATGTAAGTTTTAAGTGATAAGGTGATTGTTATTTAAATAAATTTAGGTGGCAGTGCTTATTAAAAAGAATAGGCTTAAAGAATGGTTTATAGACTAAGTAAATTATATAAGGGCATAATAGATATTGGCCTCCCTTGACTCTCACCCTTATATATACATGTGTCCCCTAAGTCATTCACATTCATTATCACTTTCATAAATATTAAACATATGCAAAAGAAAGAAGGCGAGCCATTAATGGGAAGAAAAGAAGAAGATATTCAAGGAAAAAGTTAAAGAATTGAAGAGGGGAATAAAACTTATCACAATCCACTTTCCTTATCAAAGATTAAGGTGAATAATAATTCCCATCTCCATTTGACGAATATATGATGTTTGATGATGATATGCTTGAGTTATGGTTTATTTAAATTTAAACAAGATGTTTAAATGATGGTTCATAGGGTTTTAGACCAAAAACCATGTGATATTAATGTTTAAATATCATTGAAAATTTATATGTCATGCAAAACATAATTGTAGAGTTGGGTTTTAGGTTTGATAATTTTCCAAGCTTTGGAAAGATTGTTATGAATTTTTGAATGAAAATATAGCATGTTGGGTTTATAAATTTATGTCAAAAAATATATTGAGAATTTGGGTTAGAAATTTTGATATGTTATGTAACATAAACAAAGTAAGTTTTTGTGATTTTTTGTGATTTTTCTTAAATGATTTGATGTTCAAATTAAATTATTTTGAAAAGAGGATCTAAATGGTTTAATTGTATTTGTAATGGAAGGTTTTATCTGTAAAATGGCTTGATACTTATCCAAAATAATAAGGCGGTTAGTCTTGAAAAGCATTGGGAAAGTTAAGGCAACCAATAAGAAGTTTACATTTTGGCAAGATAGTTGATATAAGTTGCTTAATTTTACATTTAACCCAAAAAATAGGTTTCGCCTTTGTTAGAGATACCTTTCAACTCATAGCTTTCACCTTCGACTAAATCGAAACCCCATTAAATCAAAACCAATACGCAGACTATCAGTTAGGTGGTATACAGTGGATTGGAAAAAGGCGGAAGGCATGGTTAAAAGCTTTGCTTCCAACTAATTCGATACTTATGTTTTTTTTAAAATATTAGCACTTGGCTTAGTTTTGCTAAAGCTTTCAACATAGTCGAAACATATGATTTTTAAAGGATTTTTTTTTTGAAAAAGGGTTCAAACTTTTCTATTACGTGAGAAAATCAACATACAAATGCCATAAGGCAAAAGTCACAATGTACATAACAAAAACACGGCAGACCTCTAAATTATTAATTTACAAATGAGGAACCAGGCCAATCTCAATCAAAATCAAAGCCCATGCGAAGGAATCCTCTCGAATGCTCACGAGAGAATAAGGTAGGTTTTCTCTTCAGACTCCTTCATTAAAACAACTCCGAACTACTTTCCTTTAATGGCGGCACGAAGAAAATAAAAACATTATCTTCAAACTGCCATGTCGCTGAAGTTAAAATACTATTCAACTACTACAATGCTCCCAACGAGTCACCCAGCTTCGAAGACGAGATAGCAAATCTGACAATTGTGGAACTCTTCAACTCGAATGTCCCAGATCCGAAAAAGATAAGTTGTTTAAACTCCAAAGATGAAGTCTTTAAGCTTTTTGAGCCTAAAACTACCAGATCTAAGAGTCTTTTTGGCTACTTACAGTAGATTCAGCAGCAAAAAGGAGATCCACAATCCTTTGTTGTCTTTTCAACAGAGAACTCGAGATCGAACTCCACATTTTAAGCAGATGCAAGCATGAAACCGATAGCTTGAACAACTTCGAGAACATGTACATCTCTAATGTCCAAATTACTAACACTGAATATAAGCTAATTAATCTCTTTGTGTTGTGTAGAAGCATTATGTACTTCAGCTGAAGGCCGAAGATTCTACATTCTGCAACTAATCAGTCTATGTCAGTTTGATTAATTAATTGTAAATTAATATGTAATTAAAAGAGAGGGTGAGGGGTTTGTAAAATAAAACAGGTACAGAAGAACCTGAATCAGGAGTCAGAGATGCAGAAAGCTACAAGATGAACTCAACATATGATAATGCAAGTATTACCCCAATCCAGCGTTGGGAGGTAGACCCCCATTTTTTTGCTATTAATTCATCCTTATCAGTGATGTTTCTGAAATGCTTGGATCTAGACATTCTTATGTTCATAGTCTGATGGATGTTTTTACAAATCTGTGTAATATCTGTTCTGTGATTTTGAAAGATCCTTACATTTCTTTCTTGCCAAATATGCCAAATACAAGTAGATAGAGACAATTGTAACAAGTCTGAAAAGAGGCTGTTTGCCTTTGATCTCGAAACAAGTTGTCGAAGATCATCTTTTAGTTTAAATGAAAACATATTTTTCGGAGCTGTGAATATTTTTTTACAGCTCCACATCCATATTTTCTCAGTGTATTCACATTGAAAGAATAAATGATCTGTAGTTTCACTATCATTATTACAGAAGACACATATGGGATCCACCATTATCTGCTTCTGTATTAGTCTGTCTTTTGTCAATAAATAGTCATTTATGGCTTTATAAAGACATATCGCCATTTTTGGAACATGAATTTTATTCCAAACCAAAGATTTCCAAAATTTATTTCCAAAACTGGTTCTTATTGCGTTCCAAACATTTTTAAATTGGCACAAACCATTTTTCGTACACTTCCAGGTCCAAAAATCCCTTTTCCTATCCTTATGAATTTTGACACCTTCTATTTCTGCATGTATTTGGAATAAAAAACTGCATGAATCCCATTTCCATTCTCCATTCTTTAAAATTCTACTAAGAATCAAATCTTCCGTACCAGTTCTAAAGGCAGTATCTATACCAATACGTTCCAAAATAGAACTACCATTGAGCCATGGATCATACCACAGTGAGGTTGTTTTACCATCTGCTATATTAAGAGAAAGACATTTCAAAGCAACCTGTCTATTTTTCAGAATGAATTTCCACACTCCAGAGTCATCTGATCGCTGATTCAATTCCCAAAAACTTTTTTTACCAATATATTTACAATGTACAAGGTCCGCCCAAATTCCTTCTTCATTAATTATTTTCCAAATCAACTTAATAGATAACGCTTGATTCATTTCTTCTAAATTTCTCAGACCCATACCACCTTCTTCTTTTTGTCTACACATAACATCCCAAGGAATCTTACTACTACGACTTTTCCACAGAAAGTTAAGAATCAAATGTTTAATTTTTTGCAAAGTAGAAACTGGGAGACAGAAACATTGCATCCAGAATTGTATAATTGGATAAATGGTGGATTTAATTAGTTCAAGTCTCCTAGCTAAACTAAGCATTTTTGTTTCCCATTCTCCAATTCTGAATTTAATCTTCTCTAGCAACAGAGAACAATCTTTATCCCTCAAATTAGCACTAGACAAAGGAATTCCCAAGTACCTTACTGGGAGATCCGACTGCTGTATATTCAGAATATTGCAAATATCAGTGCAGTAGTCAACTCCTTTGCCAAAGAAAACATTAGATTTCTCACAACTTAATTCCAGACCAGTAACGCTTTTCATGGATTGGAAGACATCATGAATTACCATTGCCGTATGAACATTAGCTTTAGTAAAAACGATAATATCATCCGCGTAAATTAGGTGAGTCAGTTTATTATCGTAATCTGTGATTGGAGATAAGAGACAGTTTATTATCGTAATCTGTGATTGGAGATAAGAGACCTTTTCTGACTTTTTCATCCATAATTAGCATGAAGTACTCCATGACCAAAGTAAATAAAATGGGAGAAAGAGGGTCACCTTGTCTAAGACCATTTGAACTTTTGAAATATCCATGCGATTCTCCATTAACTATGATAGAAAACACTGGGGTCTTTATAATATTTCTAATAACATTCACCCACTTATCTGGAAATCCCATGTTAATTAACATGTGTAGAACAAAGTCTCGATTAATTGAATCATATGCTTTCTTTAAATCTATTTTGATACACATGTTTTTATTATCTTTTCTCCCTAGACCTCTAATAATTTCATGAGCAAATAAAATTCCATCTCCTATTGATCTGCCTCTAATGAAAGCCGTCTGATTCGGGGATACCAACTTTCCCAAGAAAGGGACAATTCTGTTGCAGAGAACTTTGGTGAATACCTTATACAAAGTATTACAACAAGAAATGGGTCTGAAATCTTCAATTCTAGTAGAGTGGGAATATTTTGGAAGCAGATGCAGAAATGTATGATTCCATTCATTGAGTATTAATCCCTTCTGAAATATGTCATTTAAAGCCCTGTAGATTAGATCTTTCGAAAGATTCCAATGAATTTTGAAAAATTTAGAATTAAAACCGTCAGGACCTGGAGAAGAGTCATCTTTAATGTCCCACAGTCGAAATTTAATTTCTTCCATAGAGATATCATCATTCAAAAAATTTGCACCGTAGTCAGAAATAATCGATTTACATATGATTTCTGGGAATTGGTTATCAGACGGGCGGTTAAGCAATTGTTTGTAGAAGTTGATAGCCACTTCTATTATCGAGTCTTCCTTAACCTCCTTGCCATCTACCACGAAATTCGTTAAACATTTCCTACTTTTTCTACTAGACATTTTAGCATAGAAGAAGGCAGAAGCTTCATCACCCATCCTCAGCCAGTCACATTTGGCTTTTGTTTGGTGTCTAAATATTCTTTTTTAAGAGCCATCTCCAAATTTGCTTTGGCGTTCTTAAATTCCATTGCTAAGTTTTGATCATTTGAAGTTTCTAGTTGTTTTTGAAGCCTAGAACAAGTCTCTCTCTGCACTATAACCTCTTGTTTGGTATTCCGAAATTTCGAACTCCAAATTTTTAATTCTTTCTTGACATTTTTGAGAATGTTCAAAATTTGGTAAAGAGGTCTATCTTCCTTTTTAGTTATCCATAGCTTCTCAATGAGTGGAAAGTATTGATCACACAAGGGCCAATGATTCATAAATCTAAAAGGTCTGTCCTTGGTACTAATTTTGGGAAAAAGCGAAACCATGATTGCATTATGGTCACTGACAGAGGGAGGCAAGTATATTGCCGAAAGATCTGGAAATGAGATAATCCAGTCTAGGTTGGCAAAGACTCTGTCAATTTTAGAAAATATGTTACGACTAGGACCAGACCACCAGGAAAATTCATATCCTTTAATATCAATCTCTTTAAGACCTGTATAGTTAGACATATCATCTAATTCAAACAGATTTCCAAAATTCACTGGATTACCTCCTCTTCTTTCCGAAGGGCTGCGGATACAATTAAAATCACCAAGGACCAGCCATGGTCTACAAACATTGATAGCATCTTCCTGTAAGTTCTTCCACAGCCTATTCCTTAGTGTCGCAAAATTATGAGCATAAACGAAAGTTAGGTTGTATTTGAAATTCGTTTTGTTAATTAGCTCAATAGTGATATGTTGGTCGCTCATACTAATGAAGTTAAAGTTCCATGATTTACCATCAATGAGGACAAATATTCTACATTTATAATAGCAAGAAACATTGCTTATAATTTTCCATCCATCTTCCAAAACTCTTTCCAGTTTTGCAATATCAGAGAAAAGCAACTTGTTTTCTAGCACACCGAAACAACTAATATTATTCTTATCAATGAGACTACTTATTTCTTTCCATCTGTTGGGATTATGGAACCCCCAAACATTCCAACATGCAAAATCCATTATGATACCTTATGATTACGAGACCTCTGCGACCTTTTAGAGGTCTCCTCTTTGTCTTCCACGGGGATGCCTAACATCTGAACCCAATTAGGGTTCTTACGAACAATCTTATCCTCTAGTAAGTTCTCAAAATAGTAGGGGAGGGCTGCTTATCAGGGACGGACTCTGCATTATCATATGTGTTTTGTTCCTCTTCTACTTCTGATGTTTCTTTCTCCTGATCTAGATTCTCCTGTACCTGTAAATTAGTACAATGCTCAGAACCTCTATTAAAATTAACATCATTAATATAACAATCATTAACACAAATGACAGTAGATAGAATAGAATTAGAATTAGAAGGATCCTGAATTGGCGGGGTGCGTTTAAGAATTGTTATTTGTGGCGAAGATGTCTTCGGAGGTGAAGAGTCTCCTGAAGTAGGCAATATCGCTGGGGAGCTATTTACCCTATTACGATCTATCCTGGTCACTTGCTCCGGAATTCCTCTGTCCTCTAACTCCAACGAATTATGCATTATCTGATATCCGTCCCCTCCCGTTGAAGTTTCCTTATCAATTTGGCCTTCGGGCAAACTGTTGTCCTTTGTGTTCTCCATATTAGGAGATTCACTGGGAATTTGAATCTCCTGATTTTGTAAATTATCAATGCCACCTTCCTCTCTTTGTATATCCGGACAAAAAGCCAAATTTGGATCCGCTTGATTTTCTTCCACCGAAACTTCTACAAGTGTATGTTTTGGAACCCATGTTTTAGTAATGGGCATTCTTTAGAAACGTGGCCAAAACATACGCACTTGTCACATATAGGAGGAGGGTTTTCATATTCCACTTCCTGAAGGAAGTTCCTCCCTTCTTCATCCATACCAGAGATGAATTTTGGCATACCATAGGTTGCATTAACCTCTATCAGCACTCTGGCATAAGCTAATCTTGATTTATTTTTCGTTGCTTCATCCATCTTTATAGGAATTCCTGTTGTACTTGTAAGGGCGCTAATAGCCTTATTACCCCACAATTTGAAACTAAGACCTGGAAGTCTAACCCACATAGGCAGAGAAGTAAGAAGATCTCTGTCTGTTTTCATATCCGGGGATAGACGTTTCATGATTATCAGGTTTCGGTCTATGAACCAAGGACCTGATTTCAAAATCTTATTGCAGTCCTCCTCAGAACCGAATCTCACTACAAAAAACCATTGTTCCTAGAATGAACAGAAAAAGGTTTTTGTGTGGACCAAACTCTATTGGCATAGCCTTCAAACGTTTTAAGCCATGGTTTGTATCCAACAACGTACAGTAAAATACACAATTCCCAGCCACTCTCTGCTTCTTTAATAGCATCTGACGAAAGGATACCTACTCTTTTGCCTTTAACTATTATAGGCTCAACAAATTCCAGATCTAGATTACCTAGATCCCCAACCGCTCCTATTTTAACCGCTTCGCTGTAAGAAAATTTCTTTGCATTCTCAGATACGGTGAATTTTATATTCGGCTTCCTTCCTGATTGAGGGTTGTTAGACTGCAAGTTTTTATATCTTATTATTGTCTGGCCTGTTGCAGTCGGCTGAGACTTTTTACCCGAATTCCAATCTGAAAATCGCCCTTTACTGCCACCCAAATTGAGTCTAGATTCAGGTCCCACAGGAGCCGGATTTTTGCCCCTTTTCCTTCTAACCTCCTCCCATCCTTCTTCATCTCGAAGAGATCCCATGTTGTTGAAGAGAAAGAATTGAAGACTGAGAATATAGGACGCGACAAGGTAGAATCGAAATAGAAAAAAAAGAGAAAATGGGCGAAAACCCTAGTCGCCAGATCTGGCTAGATCTGGAAGCCATGATTTTCGAGCGGAAGCCATTGTATCTTTCTAAGGGGTTTCCATATTTTGTCTTAAAAGAAAAAGGGCTTTCGAAGGAGTTTCTTTAATTATAAATCAATGCTTTCGAAAGAAGGGGTTCCGACATAGTCGAAGCCATGTTGCCGATTCTTTTGCCTTTCAAGTATATTGAATTCATCAATGCTA
Source organism: Allium cepa (assembly GCA_030765085.1). Taxonomy (NCBI): domain Eukaryota; kingdom Viridiplantae; phylum Streptophyta; class Magnoliopsida; order Asparagales; family Amaryllidaceae; genus Allium; species Allium cepa. The sequence continues at coordinate 168,496,183 of CM060929.1, forward strand.
TCGAAAGGCAGTGTTGTTTTAAAGATGTATTAAGCCGCTTCCTAAATGCTTTCTAAAGGGTTACAGATTTCAAGGGAAATGGCTTCAGAAGTGGTTTCGAAGTCATCCTTTAGTATTTAGTATATGCTTTCGACTCTATCGAAAGGGATGGTTCCGACACCATCATAAATTCCCTAATATTTTTATTTGGTAATGAATGGTTTCAAAAGAGATACTTTCGTTTATATTTACTTTGACCTAAATGATATTTTTAAAGGCAATTCCAATGGTGTCGAAAGGGGAACTTTCAATACTTTAGGAAGAGATACTTCAAATGGTTTCAAAGCTATGATTCTAATAATAAATAAATAACACTTTATTATATTAGAAAGGTTTTGAAAGAAGGATTTTAAATTATTTTAAAAGGCAAGAGTCTAACGTTTTAAAAAGAGACATATGCTTTCGAAGGAGTCTATCAATTGATGTCGAAAGCAAAGTTTCGAAGAATTAAAAAGTATCGTTTTCAAAACAAATTACCCAATCTTATTTAAATTAAATTCCATGGCATATTAACAGACAATGTATTTTGAAATGAATCTTTTGAAGACGTATTAATGGGTTAAATGAATTAACCAAGTTATACTGTTTGCTTCTCCATATATGTATATATTCATTTTTCAATGAACCCAAAACAGTACTTTAGGAAAAGGAAGAATAGCCAGTTAGATTGACCCAGTAGTGAATATAAATTAAAGAATTGGAAAGGGCCAATAGTTTCACAATAATCCCATGAAAACTATTAAGGTAAAGGGTATTGGCAAGGGCCAACAGGTTTATAGTTGGCCCATGAAAACTATGTATAATTAAAGATGTCGGTTAAATAGGTTTATAGTTAGCCCATGAAAAACTACATCTAGATAAGAAAACTAAATACTGATAGATAGTCAATAGGTTCCTAGATTGTCCTTGAAATCTAGGGTAAATGAAAGATATTGACAGTTAGTCAATAGGTTCATAGTTAGCCCATGAAAACTAGGATAAAAGAAATGATATCGTAGTTACCATTTGGTTCATAGTGATCCCATGAAAACTATGTAAGTGGATAGAGAGTCCATAAATATTTAACCGGTTATTGGTCAGCCCATGAAAATTATTAGATTAATGGTAATCCTAGAAATTATAAATATGATAGATAGTTAAAATGAATGGGGATGGGTAATCTAGAATTGATTAATTTTTTTTGCATATCATTACATAATAATGTTTTGAATTGATTTAATGATTGTGGATGTAGGAGCATAGAAAATGGTTTATAAAGGTTTTTAAGATACTAATGATGGGAAACCCATTTCGCTAAGCGGTATGGTCTCACTAGATATCTAAATGATTTGACAGGGTAGATTATTATTAATACTAGGCTTTATGTCTGACACAAAGTTTATGTTTTACCCTTAAACTCTCGAGTACTCAATTGTTTTAGAGTAGCTTTAGATTTGAGATTTTTAGGTACCTTCTAAGACAAATTAGCTTTCGAAGTCATGCAGGAGGCATGTAGTTATTTGAATTCTCTCTCATATGATTCCGCTGTGTTGTTTTGTTAAGGCAACATTGTTTATTCCCAATTATATATTCTGATCACCAAGGGGACATCTTCATATGTCATTCCTGAAGTATATTGTGATAATTATATTTTTCTGAACATGGTTAACGTTGTGGGATTATGTAAAGAAAGTTGAAATGGGTTTTTGGAATTGAATATGATAGTTGCTTTGAAAATTTTAAATTTTTTCCATATCCATGTGTTTCTGGTATATTAATTTATCTAATGTTACCTATTTGGCCACTCGGGATTGATAATTATGGGTGACTGTAGCATCCATAGCCGTTAATTTTGGGCCTCTAAGTGGGGGTTGTTAAAAGTTGGTACCAGAGCATAGGTTTATTAAAATTTAAGTGATTTAAACCTAAAAGGATTTTTACAACATAGTTCAATGAATCAGAAATATGATCGAGGTTTGGGTTAACGCGGTTGTAACACACTTGTAATTGATATACAAATATATACACACATAAGTACGTATTCCCTTTTTCTCTTAGACCATTCTTTTATATCTTACTAAGGCTCGTATACAAATTTACGAGAAAGAAGATCTGGAAGCAGGAAATGAAAGAAAAAATCTAGGTGGAGGAAGCACCACAACTAATGGAAATGCTCGGCCTACAACTCGAAAGAATCAAGGTCGACAGGCCAATGCTAACCAGAATGTGCAAGCTAATGTAGGTGCTGCAAATCCACCAGTAGATGTGGGGATGATGTATTAGTTCCTTGATAATTCGATGGAAGCAGGAGCTGGTAATATTCGGAATAATTATTCTATGTTGAGCAGTGAGTACACCAGTGTTGGCGTCAAAATTGGCCACCGACACCCAATTATAAGTGGAAGCACCAATATCCAGTCATAGATCATAGATAAGATATATGTAGAGAATATAATATGAAGAACAACCAAAATCAAAATAAACCAAGTAAAAGAGACATGATTTATAGTGATTCGGCTAACTCTGGCCTACATTCACTCCAGAACAATCCATTTTATTATACTGAAATTTGATTATAATTACAATCCGAAATTCTAGAATAAAAATGGAAAAGTATAGAAGATGAAGAGAAACAAAATGAAGATCCCTTTTTTGAGCTAAGCCTACTGTATTTATAGGTGAAATCTCGGCTACTGGGCCTTCTCACCTACATAGGCCCACCATAATGATGGTCGAGCCCAACTCGTCCATCCTATGTCGACACAGAGTAAGATCATGCCGACCTAAAGCAACACCATACCGACCTAAAGTAGAACCCAAAGCGAACCCTATGCTGAACCGAAGTAGAACCCAAAGCAACTCTATGCCGAGAAGGCGTAACAATGCCGACCCGAAGCAACACCATGCTAACCCGAAGTAGAACCCGAAGTGAACCCTATGTCGACCCGAAGTAGAACCCGAAGCAACTCTATGCCGACCTGGAGTAACAATGCTAACCCAGAGCAACACCATGCCAACCCAAAGTAGAACCTGAAGCGAACCCTAACTACACCCTACAGCAGACCCGAAGTATAGTCTGCAGCCGATCCGAAGTAATCCCTATAGCCGATATGAAGTAAATCCTCCCTATAACCGACCCGAAGTAATCCCTATAGCCGACCCGAAGTGATACATCCACTAGCATATGCCGACCTGACCAATCCTTGTGCTGACCTGGTATTTTCCCTATGCCAACCCAAAGCCGATCAAATGCCAACCCGACCTGAAATCCCTCCTATTATGACCCCAAGTAAACTCTTTGCAGACCTGAGCTGCGCCTTTCTCCAAATTCCGCATCATTCATCCATCGACTATGCTTAACCCTAGTTTCATAATATTATCTATAATTGATTATCCATCAATCCATTTGAACCAAGCACATGATATTCTAGCCTCGATAATCGTGAATTCTATTAGGTTAAATCTGCCTGTATACTGTCTTGCCAAAAGGCGGATTAACACTCGCCCCATAAAACATGCCTTGCTATTGGAAGGTGTGTTTTAAATTTCCATAAGTCAAAAATTCGAAATCTGTAATCCATTGAACTTTACATTATCCAACCTAGAATCCAATCCATTTCCAATCCAATTTATTGATCTCTTCGGATAATTAGCGAAATCCATGGCAGTTCCGAGTTGGTATGCAATTTCGAATCCATCCTAAATCCATTAACTGAATCTACGATCTCTCCGAATCATTTTATCCAAGTTTGGGACCTCTCCGGATCCATCTCCAAGTCCATAAACCTCTCCGGGTCATTTAATCCAAATCCGGGACCTCTCCGGGTCCATATCCAAATTCGATACCTCTATGGATCCGTATCCAAGTCTAGGACCTCTCCAGATCCATATCCAAATTCAGGACCTTCGGAGTCCATATCCAAATCTAGGACCTCTCCAAGTCCATATCCAAATCAAGGACCTCTCCGGGTCATTTTATTCTACTTCGGCCTCGACTCTCCGGGTCGAGGGTTATCCAAGGTTTTCCTTCTCCGGCCTCGACTCTCCGGTTAAGGACTTAATCCATGGGGTATCATACTTCGGCCTCGATCCCCAACCGAGAACTTACCCATGGGCTATCCTACTCCAGCCTCGATCCATAGTTAAGGACTTATCCATGGGGTATCCAACTCCGGCCTCGATCTCCAGTCGAGGACTTATCCGTGTTCGAGTCCATCCTATCGCTCTTTGGTGAAGGGACTCGTATCTTGCAGTTATTGCTCTGTCTCTTCGGTCGGGTATGTAACCGTGACCTGTTTTATTTATTACATTAATCTAGATTTAATCATTCTAGAGCTCAATTGGTAAAATATTAAACAAAAGCCCGTATAACCAAGAAAACTAAACATTCATAGTATTAGAAAAACCAAAGTTCGTAGGAAACAGAAAAAACAAAATTTCATAAAACCAGGCTCCATAGTTCGTCTTCATCTCAAAGCATGCCTAAGGATCTTCCTCAATCCCATACATATGTAAGTGACTTAGCTATTTTACAACAGGGTTTATTATTAGTTATTTAGTTCATGCCATTAAGAGATGATAACCTATGCCATTAAGCTAGGCTAGCTCCGATTGTAGTGGATCATGGCTCCTCCTGTCCCATCATCGCTATCCATTTCCAAAAAAGCCATCTAAATCCATCCCCATTGTTCCATTGGGAGTTGTGCTGATCCATTCTCCTTGGTCGGGTTTTACCTCCGAGACTGCGAGGGAATTCAAGATTATCCTCCTGAGTTTTCAGCATCCTTTCCTGCATAACATCCATCATCATCTCCATCTCGTCTTTGATAATGAAGATTGTGGTCCAATTATCTCCTGAGAAGCCTCCAAACTTCCTGCAAGATGATTCCTTTCTATTCTTTGTCTCCTTGTTGATTTCCTAGCCATTACTTCCTAGATCCAAATTCCCAAGCTTACAAATCCATGATCCTAACTCTCAAATCCATGAGTTCAATTCTCAATGAAAGCACCAAAATGTTGGCGTCAACAATGGCCACCAACACCCAATTATAAGTGAAAGCACCAATATCCAATCACAGATCATAGATAGAATATATGTAGAGAATAGAACATGAAGAACAATCAAAATGAAGGCAAGTAAAAGAAACAAGATTTCTAGTGGTTTGGCAAACTCTAGCCTACGTCCACTCCAGAACAATCCTTTTATCATACTAAAATTTGATAATAGTTACAATTTGAAATTTTAGAATAAAAATGGAAGAGTAGTCTCTAGGTAGAAGATAAAGAGAAACATAATGGGGATCCCTTTTTCCAAAACTAATCCTATTGTATTTATAGGTGAAATCTCGGCTATAAGTCCTTCTCACCTACATTGGCCCACCATAACGATCGTCGAGCCTAACTCATCCATCATGTACCGACCCGGAGTAACACCATGCTGACCCGAACAAGAACCCAAAGCGAGCCCTATGTTGTCCCAAAGTAGAACTCGAAGTACTCTATGCCGACCCGGAGTAACAACCCGACCCAAAGCAACACCATGCTAACCCGAAGCGAATCCTATGCCGACCCAAAGTAGAACCCGAAGCAGCTCTAAGCCATCTTAGAGTAACAATGCCAACCCAAAGCAACACATGCCAACCCGAAATAGAACTCGATGCAAACCATAAGTGTACCCTACAGCCGACCTGAACTATAGTCTGCAGCATACCTGAAGTAATCCCTGTAGCCGACCCAAAGTAAACCCTCTAGTCGACCCAAAGTGATACATCCTCTGGCCTACGTCGACCTCAACAATCCCTATGCCACCCCAAAGTTTTCCCTATGCCGACCCGAAGCTGATCAAATGCCGACCTGTACCTAAGTGCATCCTATTATGACTCGAAGTAAAATTCTTTACAGACCCGAGATGCATGTTTTTACAAATTCTGCATCGTTCATCCATCGACTATGCTTAACCTTGGCTTCATATTATTGTCCATAATTGATTATTCATCTATTCATTTGAACCAAGCCCATGATATTCTAGCCTCGATAATCATAAAGTTTGTTAGATTGAATCCGCCTGTATACTTCCTTGTCAAAAGGTGGGTTAACAACCATCTTGGGTGGAAAGCTGTTTATGGGAATAGAGGGTGCTATCGTAGTGGAGAATTGGCTGTTGCATTGCGAAAGAATATTTACTGATCTGGGTTTAGAAGATGAGCAGAAGAGAAGATTAGCCTCTAGATAGTTGCAAGGGTCAGTACTTCACTAGTGGAATAGTGTGACTGCCGAAGTTCCAAAGGTAGATTTGACATGGGCTGATTTTTGAAGGCGGTTTGATAGAGGTTTATTTTTGAGGTTGTTAAGTCAGCATTGATGTGGAGGTTTATGGATATAGTTCAGGGAGATAAGTCAGTTAATGAATATGCCAATAAATTTGATGAGCTATCTCGATATGGATACACTATTTTAGACATTGACATTAAAAGGAATGAGAAGTTCATTGGGGGACCAAGGCCCGAGCTTGCTAGGGTAACCCTGATACATATCTGTGATCCTAGTAACATATTGGTGGATATGGCCATTCGCTATGAGTAGATGCTTTCTTTATGTGCTAGAGAAAAGCCAGTTGAATCCCAAGGTCCTTAGGGAAAGAAGAGGAAGTTCTTTAAAATAAAGGTGCCTAGAAGGGAGATTCATCCAAGAAGTCAAAAGTTAGTATTGTCTACTACAAATGTGATAAGAAGGGTCATTTTGCAATTGATTTCCGACCAGGCAAAGGACAGAAGAAGGCTGCAGATAAGAAGCATGTTAAGTCCTACAACTGCGATCAAGTTAACCATTACAAGAACTAGTACCCAGAGCCAGTTAGGGTAGAAAATGAAAAGGTTTTTGCTATTGGACCACCATCTTCTTCAAGACAAATACAACAGATAAGGGAAATACTATGATGGAAAGTATACTTTTGGTCCAAAGTATTCTAGTTTGGATGCTATTTGATACTGATGCAACATATTCATTTATATCTCAAAATTTTCTCAATACATTATGCTTAAAACCTACTTATGCTAGTTCTTCCTTAAGGGTTACGAATCCAATAGGAGGGTATGCAACTCTAGGGACGAGATGTGACCAGTTTGAACTTAATTTTTTAGGCCCCATGCAAACATGCAGTCTGTATGTTTACGATTTCATTGATTTTGGGATCATTTTCGGTATGGATTGATTGGGTTGATATGAGGCTTGGATATTTTGTAAGGATAGGAAATATCATTTAGGCATCAAAATAGTCATAACCGAACCATCTTCTCAAATTTCGACCGAAGTACTAGTGTTATGTTAAGTGCCTTGGAGGCAGCAGAAGAGCAATGTCGGGTTCGAGTTGCAAGAGAGTTCGTAGATGTATCTGAGCCGATTACAGGACTATTATTGAAATGAGCTATTAAGTTTCGAATAGATCTTGTGCTAGGAGATGAACCTATCAGTAGACCACCTAGCAGGATGGCACCAACTGGGATGAAAGAATTGAAGGTGCAACTAGTGGATCTAGAAGGAAGGAACTTTATTAAACCAAGCAGTTTTCCTTTGGGAGCAGATGCGGTCCTTGTAAAGAAGCGAGATGGGTCATTAGAGATGTGCATCGACTATCACAAGCTAAATGAAAGGATGATCAAGAATAGGTATTCTTTGCCAAAAATTGATGATCTATTTGATCAACTGAGTGGAGCTAGGATGTTTTCCTAATTGAATTTGGCGATCGAATTCCATCAATTGAGAGTGGCGGAGGATAATATTTCTTTGATAGAAATTCGAACTAGGTATAGTTCGTATGAATGGTTAGTGATGCCATTTGGATTGATAAATGCACTTGTTTCTTCGTGTATTTAATGAACTAGGTTCCAAGAGTAGGTAGATAGGTTCCTATTGGTATTCATTGATAACATTTTGGTATAATCAAAAGATGAGAAAAAAATGAAAATCATCTAAGAGTAACGCTAGAGACGCCGAGGCAGCATCAGCGAAAGGCGAACTTTTCCAAATGTCATTTTTGGAAGAAATGGGTCAAGTTTTATGGTCTTGCAGTTTCAGAGGAAGGTTTGACAGTAGATCCAGTTAAGATCAAATCTGTTAATATCTGAAAGAGACCAGAGACAGTAATCGAGATCGAAAGTTTTCTCGGACTTGCTGGTTGTTACCGAAGATTCATTATGGATTTTTCATGGATAGCAGCACCTTTGGCTAATTACACCAAGAAGGATGTGAAGTTCATTTTATCTAGCAAATGTGAAGAAGAGTACCTTAAGTTAAAGCATTTGTTGACCAATGACCAGTGGTAGTAGTACCAGATTGAAGCCAAGGGTTGGTGGTGTACGTTGATGCATGTGGATAGGGATTGGGTGCTGTATTGATGTAGAATGGTAAAGTCATTGCCTACGCTTCTGGACAGCTTAGACCGCATGAGGTGAGATACCTACTTATGGTATGAAGTTAGTTGTGGTAATCTTCATATTGAATATTTGGGGATGTTATCTCTTAAGGGAGAGATTTAATCTAAAAGACGACCATAAATCCTTAAGATATATATTCTCCCAGAAGGAGTTGAATACGCGATAGTAGAGATGGCTAGAGTTTTTGGCAGCTTATGATTTTGGTAAAGAATATACACCCGGGAAAGGAAATAAGTTAGTTGATGCTCTTGGCAGAAAACATAAGAATATTGTATTGACTATGTTGGCAATATGGAAAGATTTAGAAGATTTCACAACGTGTAGTATAAAGTCAAGATCGACTACTAGTTCTAGCAAGAGTACTGCTATGTTGACCTGTTTAAAAATGCGATCAGTTCTCATCGAGGGGGTAGCTTTTAAACGAGGACCCAAAATTAGCCAAGAAGATTAGAAGGTTCGAGGTGGGATCCCAGATCGATGATCTTAAAGATTTTGGCATCGATCAGAGAGGACGGTTGAGGGACAATGGACACTTATATATTTCGAATGTAGAGAACTTAAGAAGAGAAGTTCTAGAAGAATGATATCGATCCATGTTTACGATTCATCCTGGGGGAATCAAGATGTTTTAAGATATAAAGAGGAGCTCTTATTGGGAAGGCATGAAGAAAGGTGCTGGCTTGGGGGTTAGGCATTGTGCCAACTATCAACAAGTGAAAGTCGAACACCAGAAGCCGAGCGGATTACTTCTGCCTTTAGAGATTCCAGTTTGGAAATGAGTTTCTATAAACATGGATATTATAGATGGGTTTCCAAGGTCGAACAAGGGAAATGTAAGCATATGGGTCATAGTCGATAGATCGACCAAGAGCGCTCATTTCACTCCAGTCAAGTCAACAAGGACAATACCTGTTTTGGCAAAGTTGTTTGTGAAGAACATAGTTAGACTTAATGGAATTCCTAGGGGCATAGTCAATGACAGAGATGCATTATTTACTAGAGAATTCTGGAGAAGCCTATAGAGGGTATTAGGTACCAAGCTCAAGATGAATACAACATATCACCCCTTGACGGATGGGTGAACTGAGAGGGTCAATAAAGTACTTGAAGATTTATTGAGAACTTATGTATTAGACTTTGGTGGATCTTGGAAAAATCACGTACATTTGATTGTATTTTCCTATAATAACAGTTATCAGACTACTATAAGAGTGGCGCCTTTTGAAGCTTTATGTGGAAGATGATGCAAATTGCCAACATGTTGGTTAGAGATTGGAGATAGATTAGTTTTAGGTCCAGATTTGTTTAAAGAGGCATCATAGAAGATTGACTTAATACGAGAACGAATGAAAGAAGATCAATCCAAACAAAAGAGTTACATAGATAAAAGGCATAAAGACCATAGTTCTCAGCTAGAGATAGGGTTTGTATTAAGGTGTCACTAATGAAGGATGTGGTACGATTCGAAAGGTTAGGGAAGCTGGCACCGAGATATATTGGTCCATTCCAAATTATGGCGAGGATTGGAAAGCTCTCACATAGAATAAGTTACCAAGCTATATGGCAGGTGTTCATAATATATTCCATTTGGCTCAACTTCACACGTATGTGCATGATCCAAAGACTACTATTCTTTCGAAAAAATTGGAAGACTTGGTAATCGAGCCTAATTTGACAGTTGTTGGATAACTAGTTCAGGTTATGGCGAGAGGCGAGAAAAGATTGAGATCCAAGACAGTCAAGTTGGTGAAAGTTCAGTGGAGCGACAATGAAAAGAACTGTATTTGGGAGACAAAGGTCAGGATTCAAGATACTTATTCTAATCATATTTCAGGGTATGTCTTAGAATTATATAGATGACCACTAGTCTTACAGACTAGTATGGTAGTTAATAGTTGTTATAGATGATTGGTATGATTAGTATTTAGTCCTTATTGAATTTCGAGGACGACATTCTTTAAGGAGGGGAGCCTATAACATCCCTAATTTTTAAATAACATTATTCATGATATTTAATTAGATAAATTACATAGAATAATGTAAAAGTTAAGTGATAAGGAGAGGAGATTTGAATAAATTTAAGTGGCCGTGCTTAATAAAAAAATAGGCTTAAATAATGGTTTATAGACTAAATAAATTATATAAGAGCATAATAGATATTGGCCTCCCATGACTCTTACCCTTATATATGTGTGTCGCTTAAGCCATTCACATTCATTATCACTTTTTCACAAATAATAAACGTAAGCAAAAAAAGAAGGCCGACCATTAATTGGAAGAAAAGAAGAAGATATTCAAGGAAAAAGTTAAAAAATTAAAGAAGGGAATCAAACTCATCTCAATCCACTTTCCTTACCAAAAATTAAGGTGAATAATAATTTTGATCTCTATTTGCTGAATATATGTTGTTTGATGATGATATCCTTGAGTTATGTTTTTTTTTAAAATTTAAAGCAGTTTGTTTAAATGATGGTTCATACAGTTTTAAACCAAAAACAGTGTGGTATTAATGTTTAAAAGCCATGGAAATAATTTTATGTCATGCAAAAGATAATTATGGAGTTGGTTTTAAGTTTGATAATTTTCCAAGCTTTGAAAAGATTATTATGAATTTTTGAACAAAAATATAGCATGTTGGGTTTATAAATTTATTTCAAAAAATATATTGAGAATTTGGGTTGGAAATTTTGATTATTTATATAACATAATCAAAGTAAATTCTATGATTTTTTGAGAATTTTCTTAAGTGATTTGATATACGAATTAAATTATTTCGAGAAGAGGATCTAAATGATTTAATTGTATTTGCAGTGGAAGGTTTTATCTGTAAAATTTTAAGCTTGATACTTATCCAAAATAATAAGGCGGTTAGCTTTGAAAAGCATGAGAAAAGTTAAGGCAACCAATAAGAGGTTTACATGTGGGCAGGTTATATGATATAAGTTGCTTAATTTGATATTTAACCCTGAAAATCAGGTTTTGCCTCTATGAGAGATAACTTTCGACACATTGCATTCGCCTTCGACTGAATCGAAACCTCATTAAATCAAAACCAATACACAGAGTATTAGCAATGTGGTACATAGTGGATAAGAGGAAGGCGGAAGGTATGGTGTCTAAAGCTTTGCTTCCGACTAAGTCGATACATGTTTTTATTTTAAAATATTTAGAGCTTTCGTTAGTTTTACTAAACCTTTCAACATAGTTGAAACAAATGGTTTTTAAAGGAGTTTTATAATAGTTTTTGAAGGGTTGCCATATTTTATATTAAAAGAAAAATGGCTTTCGAAGGAGTTCCTTTAGTTATAAATCAATGTTGTCGAGGGAATGGGTTCCAACATAGTTGAAGTCCTACCACCGGTTCTTTTTCCTTTTGAGTGTATTGAAGTAACCAATGCCGTTGAAAGGTAATGTTGTTTTAAAGACGTATCAAGCAGCTTCTTAAATGCTTGCGAAAGGGTTATAGGTTTCAAAGGCAATGGCTTCGGAAGGGGTTTTGATGTTATCCTTTAGTATTTTTTATATATGCTTTCGACTTTGTCAAAAGGGATGGCTCTGACACCATCATAAATTCCCTAATATTTTTATATGGAAAATAAAGGTTTCGAAAGAGATACTTTCTTTTATATTTACTTTGACTCAAATGATATTTTTAAAGGCAAACCCAATGATGTCAAAAGGGGGATTTTTAATACTTTAGGAAGAGATATATCTAATGGTTTCGAAGCTATGATTCTAACAATTAATGAGTAACACTTTATTATATTCGAAAGGTTATGAAAGAAGGATTTTAAAGCATTTTAACAGGTAGGAGTCTAATGTTTCGAAAAGAGATATATGATTTTGAAGGAGGCTATCCAATGAGGTTGAAAGCGAAGTTTTGAAGATTTCAAAAGTATAGTTATCAAAACAACTAACCTAATCTCATTAAAAGAAAAATCATGGAGTATTAATGAACAAAGTATTTTGAAATGAAACTTTTGAAGAAGTATTAATGGGTTAAAAGAATTAACCAAGTTATATTGTTTACGTCTCCATATATGTATATATTCACTTTGTAATGAACCCCAAACGGTACTTTGGGAAAAGGCAGAATAACCAATTAGATTGACCCAGTAGTGAAAATAAATTAAAGATATTGGCGGGGCCAATAGGTTCACAGTAAGTCCATGAAAATCGTGTAAGCGAAAGGATATTAGCGAAAGCCAATAGGTTCATAGCTAGCACATGAAAACTATGTGTAATTGACGATGCCACCTAGACAGGTTTATAGATAATCCATGAAAAGCTATATCCAAATAAAAAATAAAATATTGATAGACAATCAATAGGTTCCTGGTTAGCTCATGAAAACTAAGGTAAAGAAAGATATTGACTGTTAGTCAATACTTTCCTTGTCAGCCCATGAAAACTGGTATAAAAGAAATGATATTAGGGTTACCAATTGGTTCATAGCGATTCCATGAAAACTATATAAGTGTTCAGAGAATCCATAAATGTTTAACCGGTTATTAGTCAGCCTATGAAAACTACTAGGTTAATAGTAATCCTAGAAACTATAACTACGTTAGATAGTTTAAATGAATGAGGATGGATAATCCAGAATTGATTTTATTGTTTTGCATATCATCAGACAATAATGTTTAGAACTGATTTAACTATTGTGGATGAAGGAGCATAAAAATGATTTATAGAGGTTTTTAAGATACTAGTGTGGGGAAACCTGTTCCGTTAAGCGGCATGGTCCCAGTGGATATCTAAATGATTTGAGATGGTAGATTATTATTCATACCAAGCTTTATGTCTGACTCAAAGTTTATGTTTTCCCCTTAAGCTCTCGGGTACTCAATTGATTTTCAGTAACTTGATATTTGAGGTTTTCAGGTACCTCTTAAGAAGAATAATTTTCCCAAGTCGTTCAGGAGGCATGTATTTATTTGAGTTCCCTCCCATGTGATTCTGTTATGTTGTATTGTTAAGGCAAAGTTGTTTATTGCCTATTATATACTCTGATCTCCAAGGGGCATCTTTATATGTCGCTCTTGAAGTATATTGTGATAATTATATTTTTATGAACGTGGTTAACATTGTAGGATTATTTAAAGAACGTTGAGATAGATTTTTGGAATGGAATGTGACAGTTTTTTTTAAAAATTTAAATTTTTTCCATATCCATGTGTTTTTGATATATCAATTCGTCTAACATTACCTTATTTGGTCGTGGGGATTTATAACTATGGATGGCTGCAACATTCATAGCTGTTACTTTTGGGCCTCCAAGTAGGGGATGTTACAATGATGATGATGTGTAAAGTAAAAGAAGTAAGCAAATCACATGAGGAGGGATCTTAATTGTGATAACCCGGATTTTTGGACATCTGTTAATTGGTAATTAATCGATTTTAATTACTAAACATATCCATTAAAAATACAAATTGATTTAAAACTATAATAAATGTTGAATTCTAAAATCATTGTAAATGTTAAATCTTATAGTGAATAAATAAATAATATATTTCACTATTTAATTCAAGATGAATATCCATATATATATATATATATATATATAAACAGATACATATAAGCTTTATAATGTATATGATTGTATATATGCGTATGGAATGAAATATAGTAAAGTCGGTAATAATATGGATATATATAATATTAAAATCCATAAGATATTCTATTTATTCCAAGGTTATATATTTATTTTCAATATCTCAAAAGTAAATTATATTAAAACTCTACATTTTCAAATACTAGAATATATACACATATAGTTATTAATTTATGTATGAGTAGGTTTTATATCATTTTCTTGAGTTATATATATATATATATATATAGCAAGTGTAAAATAAGAATATAAGAACAAAAATAAGTATAAATTCATGCACTTGACATTTTTGGGCCAGGTATGACATGCATAATATGTGTCAAGATAAATTGTATTCTTTCTTCTAAGTAAATTGTATATATAACAAAAGAAGTCTTTCTTTTCTTAATTTTTGGAAAACAAAAGCCAAAAAAAGACTAAAAAAACAAAATGAAACCAAGATTCAAACTAAAAGAAAAATCAAAAAAATCCTTTCAAGTTTTCAAAACTTATACAAAAGCAAAGATTCAAAATTCAATCTTGCTGATTCAGAATAAAAAGCAAATTCCAGTTTTCAAATCTCAAGCTACTTCTCTGTTCAACATTTTAAAGGTGAGTAAACTTCATCTTTTTAAATCAAAATCTTATTTAAATCTGTGAGTAAGTAAAGATTATAAAATAACAAAAGGTTATGTAGTTTTATACCTGTTCAAGTTGATTGACTATGTTCTCTGTCAAAACATTACAGTGAGTAACCTTAAACTTTTAAAGGATAAATCATCTTTATTATCTTGTGCATATAACTGTGACAGCCCGCAAATCCGTACCCGTTGAGTCAACATTATTCTACCTTTATTACCTCAAGTGACACAAAATTACGAACCATTAGGGTTAAAGAAGAAGAGATAGAAGAAGAAGAAACTAAACAATATCAGAATCTCACAGTCGCAGCGGAATAAATATAATAGTAAATATAGAACTTTACACAAAATGAAATCTATAACTTTTTATACATCACATCATCAGAGTATCACATACATCAAATTACCAATCAGACATACCATATAATCACAGCAGTGGAATATACATATGTATAGATAATACGTCTCGGGCTCCAGGTCATCTCCTGCTCCATATCATCATGTCTTGTACAAATAATACCCGGTCTGACCCGAGCATTATAATGAAATAACACCGGTGTAAGTCTGGAATACCAGCTGATAATAATGCATCCAAATTGATTATTAAAGTTTCAAAAATCCTTTGAAAACAAAAGCATCTCGTAAGACCACGCCACAAATAAACATGTCGGGTTTTTATCTTACGATAGCTAAAACACTTTTTATAGAAAATCCTCTGATATTATAATAGGGTCTATTTACAAATACTTATAAAATAGCCGAAATTGTTACATCTATTAAATTCAAGCTACTAGCCACCGAAGTGGGTAATACAAACAAAACTCGTACAAGGCTCGTAGGGAAAAATGGATTTCCAACAATGACTAGGCACTGGGGTACCACCTGCCACAGTACGAGGCCTAGATCACCGTACCGAGGACTACTCCCTTCATCCCCTGCAACACAAGGCCGGAACCATTCCTTACTGAACAGTCCCGAACAAGATAAACCCCGTGGTTAGCGCGACCAACCACCCACTAAGCCGAAATATATATAAGGGACATCTAGACAGGGGAAATATCTTGTCCTGCTTGGGTATGACCCACCTAACCTTGCTGCATATCCCCTGATTTTCAGTCATTCCCGGTTGATGAGGCTTGAGGCTAAGCGTTACCTTAAGAATATTTTCACTTAGAATGCCCATCGTCCACCTGACGATGTTTCGCAAGCATTCGTCCATACAAGACCGTCCCGGGTTCGAACGGAACCGAAGGCACTATTCCTACTACATCCATTTTGGAAATATCCTGAGGATTAGTAGAGACAAGCCCTTGCACTTCACTTCTCCATCTTCGACTCCGAACACGTTTTTTCGCACGAAACGTACAAACCGGATCGAAGTGGGTTTCGAGAAATAAATCTCGATCCCGGTCTCCTCGAAACGATCACGCATTGTCCAATATTGATAGTCGGTGATTTAACTATCAATTTATATTCATAAACATCCATAAGCATCCATCACACAATAAATAATTCCCATATTATTTATTTGCCTCAATTTCATTACAAGATATATTTTCAAATTTTCAAAACTCATTTGAAAACAATTTCCCAAAATTCTTCCTTACAAGGTAAATCCTTTACCATATATTCCCATTGGAAATAACCAAGTTCAAAACAATTTAAATTTAAAACAGTTAAAATATTTTGTACTGAAATATACTTTAAAATATGCAAATTTACTTCTAGTTATTTACTCAAAATATAATTTCGAAATATTTAAAGTAAAACTATTTTATAAGATATAACTTGATTTAAAATAATGTTTTAGTTAAACTAAATTTAAAAATAGAGTTGTAAAAGCTTAACACTAATTTCAAATAATTTAGGGCAAAACTAGCCTTTTTAAAACAATCCATTTATAAAATTAATTACTAATGTAGTCGAAAATAACCACTATTGTTACCTTATTAAGTAGCTTTTAAAACAAAAATTTTCCAAACACTCATTTATAACTAGTTTTAAACTTGAATTCACTTTTAATAAAATCTGTTTAATACTCAAACTTGGTGTTTCCCAGGGAAACTCATTCCTACTCAAATATCCCAAAAATCCTTCTTATAAATTCTGTCAATTTATTTAGATTCAGGTTTAAGTTTAATAACATAAATTTACTTTCACATTTATCAACTGATAACGTTTCTCTTTGTTTATCATTCCAGATTTACCAAATTTCAATTTTCATTCCAAATAGATTTCAAATTTAAATTCCTTTAAATTCATTATTTAACAATATCTTTTATTTCTCAAAAATTCAATTTATCCATTTATAATTAATTATGGATTTATAATTTACCCAGCAATATTCCAATACAATTTATTTCGGTTTTCCATCCAAGCAGATTCTAATTTTTATATTTCTTATTTATTAATTTCTTTTTAAAACCCAATTTAATTTCTTTATAATTAAAACTCCAAATTTCTTTATAATTTAACATTCTGGGCTTATAGTTTATTCCACAATTTCACAATACAATTTAATCCCAAATTTATCAATCACAATATATAACAGGCATCATCATCAATTATAAAAATAATTACTACATTGTGAGGAATCCAGTTGGATCCCTCCAACCTGTTTTCCCTGCATCCACAAATGTTAGCACAACACTATAAATATATATCAATACAGGCTGATATAAATAAACATTTCAACCAATCACACAGATATTTAAATATTAACTATTTAAATCAGCTAACATTCCAGATGTGAGTGAGATTAACTCACCTTGAGTTCGGCGAGCATTTGAAATTTAAATTAAACCGAACGATGTCCGATTTAACCTAAATTTCTAATTGCCCGGAATGGATCCGGAACTGTTCCACTGCGAAGTACTCTTTTCTGTGATTCCGGCGCTATCAAATTCGCACAAATCTTACTACGTATGAATTAGTTAGGATTTTATAAAGTTTTGAATCGAATTTTAAAACAAATTTCTTTTATTTTATTTACCAGAAGAAATCCTGGCCGCTAGATCTATAATCTAACTCAAGGCCGCACAGTACACCTTCCTCACGCAAGCATCAGTACAATTTCGAACGGAACAACCCATCACGCCCTCAATTCGCGACCACCCACGCTCGCTGCAAAGTCGATCCAAGGCCACCCTCTCGAACGTCGAGACAAGCTCTACCCATAGCCGAAACCACCTCGAACTCGGTCGCCTCAGGATCCTTGAAATCGAGCACGAACGAAAGCATATCGTGACCTTCAAAACGCGATTTCCCACAAACCACACAGCAATAGACGATCATACCCGTTGGTATGGAAGAGCTTCTCGAGAGCTTCAACGTCCATGTTGAAGATTTTTGCAAATAATCGCTGGATTTAACAGAAACGGAGGCGAAACATGGAGGAACGTCGGCCATTGAATAACTGCGGCGGCTCGCGTTTGGTTTTGCTAGGGTTTTAAGAAATTCTGATGTATATATATAATATTATTAATTATTATATTAATCTTTCTAATCAATTTACCGCTTACGCAAACAGACTCCAATCCACGCGTTTCGACAGGCGATCTTAGGGTTTTTCCACGTCCCGGACACAATGGAACAAGTTTCGTAAGCTAATTTGATCGTATATGTGAGTTACGGAATTAAACGATAAATTTAAAATTAAATTGGTTAAATCGATTTCTAAGCGTTTCGTGCTGCCACGGTCAAACGACAACTCCGATTGCTACGTAAGTTGAAATCCGATAATAACTAACTATTACGTATCCAATGAAACTGGTTTCATTGAATTCCGAGACTGTGCCCCGGAAGGCTATTTTAACTCGTCTTTTAAATCAAGCGATTTTCAAAATTGTCGAAAACGCTTAAAATTTCACTTTTAAAATTTTAATAACTTAATAATAAATCATATAAAATTTATAAACACAAATTAAATCATTCTGGATCATTCCGGACCAAAATCTGAATAAATTGTATTTTAATAATATTAAATTCATTTTTAAATTAATATAAAATTCCAAATAATTACTTATTGACTTTTAAGTCCGTCTAAAAAAACAACCACCTTATTTATATCCAAATAGACTTAAAATAAATTCGAAAACCATTTGCATAACTATTCACATCCAGATTCACCACTTATTCCAATTTTGAATATTTAATTATTATTCTTCATTATTCAAAATCGAATGGAATCACTATAATTAAAAATTATAGCTTATTTTATTGATTGAACCCGAATCCATTCATCTCAAAATCAATTAAGAACGCACATTAAACATTTAAAACAAATTAAATGTTCAAATTCAACGGCTTAAAAATACGGGATGTTACATTCCTCCCCCCTTATAAAAATTTCGTCCCCGAAATTTGCTAAGGTAGAAAATACTCTCCAACCCATTTACTTACCCAATTAGCTTAGTTAAAAGCTTAGATTTACTTTCCCAAAAAGTTTCAACTCCATTTCAAAATCATTTTCTTTATCCACTCACAAGTTCGTATTTTAACATTTGCTTTCAAAAATAACTTTCCACGTTAGCAAAATTTTCCCAAAATCCCAAAAAATTTCTAACTCCCAAAATCTCCGAAAATTTTTGGCAGAGTCTCCCCTGTACGGAGGAGCTTTCGCGATACACACAAATATATATACATCGACCCATACGGTCGGAAACCAAAATATATCACAAAATATATATCATTTCCCAATTATATTTGCGTAGGTGTACCTTTTTAGCAAATTTTTAAAGCAAGCAGCTAATATAACGCATACACGCGCTCCAACTCTCTCGAACGCCTCCCATACCTGTACTTACTCAACAAACTCATTAGTTTTCAAAGATATGAACTTTTTAAACAACATTTCGAATATAAATGTGAGCCAAACATATCCATTTCATATCCAAACCAAGCAACTTCATAATTATGCATGCAACCTCCTTTTATACACAAATTCACAATTTCGACATCATTTAAAATCCTCTTTACAAACTCAAACTTCATAGTTTAACAATGTTAACCATATTTATTTCAACAATCCAAAGATTTCAATCACTCTAATTTCTTATTCAAATCCAAATTTCATTTTTATTTCAATATGATTAATATATGCTTCACTAACATCAATCTATATCAATTCAATTCCAAATTGATTTACAAACCAATTTTATTTTAAATGTTAAAGCATTTTCATTTCTTTCATAATTCACTTCCATTCTGACGCAAAAATTACTTAATAACATTTCAAACCATCCCAATTTATTCAAAACCAATTCATTTGTTTTTTAGACAACTAAATTCTAAATACATGTAAATATTCAAGTCATTCAAGCCAAAACTAATCATCACTTAAACTCACAACCATTAAAATTAATTCTAGTTTAGATTTATATTAATTTTTTTTTTCAATTCTGCATAGTTCACAATCCAAGTATTCTTATTCCATTTCAATTATTAAATTAATCCTTTTTCTCACTTTTCAAATTTATTAATCATCTTAAGTTTATTTTTATTATTATATTATTATTATTACTACTATTATTATATTTTTTTTATTTTTATTTTTCTTCATAGTTATATAGTTCATTCCATTCTTATTTACAACTCATATATTCTTTCTTCATCACAATAAGTATCTTAAAAGTCATTTGCTTGCATTCAAAATTTTATTGTCCAAACAAATTTCATTTAAAGCTATTTCATAAGCTTACAAAATAATCATCTCATCATCTTTCTTAAATGATTTCAATTCCATAATATCTCAATTTGTTTCAATTTTAATTGATTCTTACCAAATCAAACCATTTACAAATTTTAATCCCACTAGCTTAAACATTCAGCTTAACCACAATTATTTAATTTGTTTAAGCTTTCTTTACAATATCTCCATTATCTTCTTATAAATCAAATTTTTATTTTCATTTGATTCTCATCCAAATCAAATTCCAATTCATTAACAAACTTTAATGCACTTTGCCTATTTATTAAATCCATTTTAGACTTAGTTTATTAGCAAAGAAACCACTTTAAACTAGTTCACTCATTTGAATTTATTTACAATTCAAACCATCATTATTATAATTTAATTCCATTTTCATTCACACTTCATTATTTGTTACCACCAATTTAAATCCCATGCTACAGTTGGATTTCTATTTACTTTCCAAATTTTTATCAATCATCAAAATCCTATCCATTACATACATATCCTATTTAATTGTAATTCACTTAGTCTCTAACCTATTCCATATTAGGTTTTAATACACTTTCCCAATTCATACTGAACTATTTACAATACAACCATTTTCAAATGTTCTAAACAAGAACAAAGTTCCATTTTACCCTTCAATTATTAACAAGTTTCCAAAATTATACTCATTCCAGTACTATTTTCATTTAATTAAGCTTATACTAAATTCATCTTCAAGCTTCTCTTTATTTATTTCAGCTTATGCTATATTCATTCTCAAATAATCCCTTTGAATTTAGTTGAGTCAAACTTTTATTCATACAATATCCCTTCAGCAAATTAGATTCCTTTCAATTCAAGTCTTTCCAAAATTAGATTCAAGTTTTAACTAAATTTATTTAGCCATCTTGAATTCATTTTATTTTTTTCCCTTACCATCTTAAATAAGGATTTAATTCTATTCACTTTTATTCATAACACAATTGAACTTTGTTTTTAATTAATCCAAATTCAACTCAATTCCATTCGATTGAAGTTAAATCCAATTCAATCTAATTTTAATTCATTTAGATTTAATTCAATTTCAAATTCTCAACTTTAATTCTCCATATACAAGTTCAAAACTTGTTTACTAATTTAAGTTCATTCATTTCCTTTATATCTCACTTTACCTTATTTCAATTTAGAGATTAAGTTTGGACTCACCATACCATTCAACTATTTCCCAATTGTGATTATAATTTCATTCTTATTTATATAAGTTCACCAACTTATTTTATTTAATGCTCATATTGCTCATTTGAATCCATTTACAACATATAATCACAATTTCAAATTATATATATGTGTATCACTGAATTCTTAAGGATACAAATTTCTTTCATTTAACTTCTTACACAGTATTAAATCCTCAACCTCAAATTATAAGTATACAACTTAATAACCTATGGGTACAATCCATTTCACAATGACCCACAATTTCAAAGCCAACTTACATTGTAATTTCACCCAAATCAATTTAACTCTAAGTCCAATTTATTTAACTTATCTAAGTTATATTCAAATTTTCTAATTACTTCAGTATATTTTATTCACTTCCAATTTCTCAAGTTAAATTTTTAATTCCAAGATTAAAATTTTCATTTCTTCCTTCTTATTAATATCTACTTCACTTAATAAGTTCAATAGTTAATTCATTTCAACTTTACCCGTTATTTAATTAGAATTTTCCCAGAATTCATTTTACCCGGTTTTTATTTCAAAACCATTTTGAAATATATCAAATATATTCCTATTTGGTATATCAATCAAATCTCTAGATTTTTCCAAAACAATTTGTTTATACCAAAACAAATTTCCCCATTTTTGGAATGTCCAAAACAACTGTTATACCCAACTAGTCCAAACAATACCATAACCAAATATTAGGGAAGCAATCCATCACTTTAGAAACTCGAAAATGAATTCTAATGATGTGGCCAGCATCATTAGGATTATTTTCCAGCGACTGAAGTGAGTTCAATGCTTCTTACTTTCCCAAATTTATTTCAAAACAGTTGCCATTCAGAAATATTTCCCAAAACAATATTCCATCATTACCTTCAAACACTTTAGCTAACATTTCAAACTTTCCCAGGATTTTTCATTTCCAAATCCTTATTCCCATACATTTAAAATTCTTTCCCAAACTTCCGAGATTAAATTCTGGTTTAATTCAAATTTAGTTATTCTTCTTTTGCATAATCCATGCTTATAGAATTTATTTGGTTATAACCATTTCAAAGTTTAGATTAGATTTTAGATTCCTATTTAATTATAGATATCCACATCTAAACAGTCAAATATATATAATAATATCAGGAAATTATACTTTTTATATCAAAATATAATTTTGGGTAAAATTATTTCATTTACCCACTTTTAAAACATTACTATGTCGGTTTATCTTGTTTAAGAGTTTAGAAACCCCTATCGATACGGTTGTACTTCCCGCACCGACCAGAATTCATAAACACTCAACCGATAAGTCAACACAGTATGAAAACAATTTTATATTCACTAACAAGTACGCTCTCATATCTATTAATACGCTCAACTCATTATAGAGTACTATTGACTCTGTTTAACGAGTAATTCCCCTACCAAAGCCTAGGTTGTCGCCAACCTAAGCTCTGATACCAAGTGTGACAGCCCGCAAATCCGTACCCCTTGAATCAACATTATTCTACCTCTATTAACTCAAGTGGCACAGAATTACGAACCATTAGGGTTAAAGAAGAAGAGATAGAAGAAGAAGAAACTAAACAATATCAAAATCTCACAGTCGCAGCGGGATAAATATAATAGTAAATATAGAACTTTACACAAAATGAAATCTATGACTTTTTATACATCACACCATCAGAGTATCACATACATCAAATTACCAATCAGACATACCATATAATCACAGCAACGGAATATACATATGTATAGATAATACGTCTCGGGCTCCAGCTCCTCTCCTGCTCCATATCATCCTATCCTATAAAAATAATACTCGGTCTGACCCGAGCATTATAATGAAATAACACCCGTGTCAGTCTGGAATACCAGCTGATAATAATGCATCCAAATTGATTATTAAAGTTTCAAAAATCCTTTGAAAATAAAAGCATCTCGTAAGACCATGCCACAAATAAACATGTCGGGCTTTTATCTTACGATAGCTAAAACACTTTTTATAGAAAATCCTCTGATATTATAATAGTGTCTATTTACAAATACTTATAAAATAGCCGAAATTGTTACATCTATTAAATTCCAGCTACTAGCCACCGAAGTGGGTAATACAAACAAAACTCGTACAAGGCTCGTAGGGAAAAATGGATTTCCAACAATGACTAGGCACTGGGGTACCACCTGCCACAGTACGGGGCCTAGATCACCGTACCGAGGACTACTCCCTTCATCCCCTGCAACACAAGGCCGGAACCATTCCTTACTGAACAGTCCCGAACAAGATAAACCCCGTGGTTAGCGTGACCAACCACCCACTAAGCCGAAATATATATAAGGGACATCTAGACAGGGGAAATATCTTGTCCTGCTTGGGTATGACCCACCTAGCCTTGCTGCATATCCCCTAATTTTTAGTCATTCCCGGTTGATGAGGCTTGAGGCTAAGCGTTACCTTTAGAACGTTTTCACTTAGAATGCCCATCGTCCACCTGACGATGTTTCGCAAGCATTCGTCCATACAAGTCCGTCCTGGGTTCGAACGGAACCGAAGGCACTATTCCTACTACATCCATTTTGGAAATATCCTCAGGATTAGTAGCGACTAGCCCTTGCACTTCACTGCTCCATCTTCGACTCCGAACACGTTTTTTCGCACGAAACGTACAAACCGGATCGAAGTGGCTTTCGAGAAATAAATCTCGATCCCGGTCTCCTCGAAACGATCACGCATTGTCCAATATTGATAGTCGGTGATTTAACTATCAATTTATATTCATAAACATCCATAAGCATCCATCACACAATAAATAATTCCCATATTATTTATTTGCCTCAATTTCATTACAAGATATATTTTCAAATTTTCAAAACTCATTTGAAAACAATTTCCCAAAATTCTTCCTTACAAGGTAAATCCTTTACCATATATTCCCATTGGAAATAACCAAGTTCAAAACAATTTAAATTTAAAACAGTTAAAATATTTTGTACTGAAATACTTTAAAATATGCAAATTTACTTCTAGTTATTTACTCAAAATGTAATTTTGAAATATTTAAAGTAAAACTATTTTATAAGATATAACTTGATTTAAAATAAGGTTTTAGTTAAACTAAATTTAAAAATAGAGTTGTAAAAGCTTAATACTAATTTCAAATAATTTAGGTCAAAACTAGCCTTTTTAAAACAATCCATTTGTAAAATTAGTTACTAATGTAATCGAAAATAACCACTATTGTTACCTTATTAAGTAGCTTTTAAAACAAAAATTTTCCAAACACTCATTTATAACTAGTTTTAAACTTGAATTCACTTTTAATAAAATCTGTTTAATACTCAAACTTGGTGTTTCCCATGGAAACTCATTCCTACTCAAATATCCCAAAAATCCTTCTTATAAATTCTGTCAATTTATTTAGATTCAGGTTTAAGTTTAATAACATAAATTTACTTTCACATTTATCAACTGATAACGTTTCTCTTTGTTTATCATTCCAGATTTACCAAATTTCAATTTTCATTCCAAATAGATTTCAAATTTAAATTCCTTTAAATTCATTATTTAACAATATCTTTTATTTCTCAAAAATTCAATTTATCCCTTTATAATTAAATATGGATTTATAATTTACCCAACAATATTCCAATACAATTTATTTCGGTTTTCCATCCAAGCAAATTCTAATTTTTATATTCCTTATTTATTAATTTATTAATTTCTTTTTAAAACCCAATTTAATTTCTTTATAATTAAAATTCCAAATTTCTTTATAATTTAACATTCTGGGCTTATAGTTTATTCCACAATTTCACAATACAATTTAATCCCAAATTTATCAATCACAATATATGACAGGCATCATCATCAATTATAAAAATAATTACTACATTGTGAGGAATCCAGTTGGATCCCTCCAACCTGTTTTCCCTGCATCCACAAATATTAGCACAACACTATAAATATATATCAATACAGGCTGATATAAATAAACATTTCAACCAATCACACAGATATTTAAATATTAACTATTTAAATTAGCTAACATTCCAGATGTGAGTGAGATTAACTCACCTTGAGTTCTGCGAGCGTTCGAAATTTAAATTAAACCGAACGATGTCCGATTTAACTTAAATTTCTACTTGCCCGGAATGGATCCGGAACTGTTCCACTGCGAAGTACTCTTTTCTGCGATTCCGGCGCTATCAAATTCGTACAAATCTGACTATGTATGAATTAGTTAGGATTTTATAAAGTTTTGAATCGAATTTTAAAACAAATTTCTTTTATTTTATTTACCATAAGAAATCCTGGCCGCTAGATCTATAATCTATCTCAAGGCCGCATAGTACACCTTCCGCATGCAAGCATCAGGACAATTTCGAACGGAACAACCCATCACGCCCTCAATTCGCGACCACCCACGCTCGCTGCAAAGTCAATCCAAGGCCACCCTCTCGAACGTCGAGACAAGCTCTACCCATAGCCGAAACCACCTCGAACTCGGTCGCCTCAGGCTCCTTGAAATCGATCATGAACGAAAGCATATCGCGACCTTCAAAACGCGATTTCCCATAAACCACACAGCAATAGACGATCATACCCGTTGGTATGGAAGAGCTTCTCGAGAGCTTCAACTTCCATGTTGAAGATTTTTGCAAATAATCGCTGGATTTAACAGAAACAGAGGCGAAACATGGAGGAACGCCGGCCATTGAATAACTGCGGTGGCTCGCGTTTGTTTTTGCTAGGGTTTTAAGAAATTCTGATGTATATATAATATTATTAATTATTATATTAATCTTTCTAATCAATTTACCGCTTACGCAAACGGACTCCAATCCACGCGTTTCGACAGGCGATCTTAAGGTTTTTCCACGTCCCGGACACATTGGAACAAGTTTCGTAAGCTAATTTGATCGTATATGCGAGTTACGGAATTAAACGATAAATTTAGAATTAAATCGGTTAAATCGATTTCTAAGTGTTTCGTGTTGCCACGGTCAAACCATAACTCCGATTGCTATGAAAATTGAAATCCGATAATAACTAACTATTACGGATCCAATGAAACTGGTTTCATCGAATTCCGAGACTGTGCCCCAGAAGGCTATTTTAACTCGTCTATTAAATCAAGCGATTTTCAAAATTGTCGAAAACGCTTAAAATTTCACTTTTAAAATTTTAATAACTTAATAATAAATCATAAAAAATTTATAAACACAAATAAAATCATTCTGGCTCATTCCGGACCAAAATCTGATTAAATTTTATTTTAATAATATTAAATTCATTTTTAAATTAATATAAAATTCCAAATAATTACTTATTGACTTTTAAGTCCGTCTAAAAAAACCAACCACCTTATTTATATCAAAATAGACTTAAAAATAAATTTGAAAACCATTTGCATAACTATTCACATTCAGATTCACCACTTATTCCAATTTTGAATATTTAATTATTATTCTTCATTATTCAAAATCGAATGGAATCACCATAATTAAAAATTATAGCTTGTTTTATTGATTGAAAATCCATTCATCTCAAAATCAATTAAGAACGCACATTAAACATTTAAAACAAATTAAATGTTCAAATTCAAAGGCTTAAAAATACGGGATGTTACAATAACCATGAATGGTAATAATAACCCGAACATGTCTTGCATGGGTGACAAAGTTGTGTTCTTTGGTATAAAAATAGGGAATTGCTGTGTGTACAGATGCATATCTGTGTATATAAATTTAGGTCTCTGCTCTTGTTTAACAGGTTAAAAAACTTTCAAAAATTCTTTTCCCTTCCTTTAAACAATTTTAGGCTACAATTTCTAAAGGAAATTTGTTCGTAATGATAAAATCTTACTTTTGAAAATATGATTCAAGTGGAGTTATTAAGTATTTCTCTGGAAAAGAGAAATTTACAGTGATAATGAAATAAACCCGAAAAATAAACTGTTTAAATCCCATGATTCGTTTATATAATCCGACTCGTCGTTAAAAATAATGATTTTTAGTGATATTTCTTCGATTTTATGTGCGTGGATGATGGGGTGTCACGAGTTGATTTGGATGGGGACATATAATGATTCCCGGTGATCGCAAGGCCTATTGGCGTCAAAATTAAGGCTGCAGGTAGGTCGTTGGTCAGGGGATGGGAAAAAAAGGTGGGGGATTTTTCAAAACGGCATGGTAGCAAGGCGGCGATGGAGTAGGGTTTTAGATCTAGTTCGAGACGAGGTTGATTTTGTGGCCAAGGCAATGTCGAGGTGACGTTGAGTGGGGCCGGAGGAAGGGGAAAGAAAGGTGAATGTGTGGCGAAGGTTCAGGCTAGAGGTGGTGGTCACTGTTGGTCGGAGGTAGGTGTTGCGAGGTGAGAAGGTCGATCAGTTTTTTTTTCTCTGGTGTTATTTTCGTTCAATTTTGATTTGGAAGGTCAACGTGAGATTTGGGTGGTCAGAACGGGTGAGCAGACAATGACGACTTAGGGGCGGTGGCGGTGGAGGTCGGAGCACCTCCGATCATGTACGCATGTGCACGGTGCTCTGAATATCTACGTTGGGTTGTTGCTGTGTATGTTGGAGAATGGGTAATCGAATTAGAGAGAAGATAGGGAGATTGGGGGGAAAGGACTCAGGTTAGCTCGGGGAGAACACAGATTTTCGTGGAGTAAAGATCGGGTCGATTATGGGTTGCTTAGGGGAATTAACAAGTTTATTGATAATAAATAAAGAGGAAGGGTTCGTGGGCTGGGCTTGGGCCTGCATGGTTTTAAACGGAAATAATATGTAAAATGAAATGTACAAAGTTTCAAAGGGAATGTTTTTAACAAGTTTTAATAGTAAAATCATAAAAAAATGGAAATGCGTTAACAATGTAATTAGTAAAAGGTCTTATAAGTAAATTATTTTAACTTAAATTTATTTAACTTAGAATAATTATATTATAGGACCATTATTTGATTTAAATTCCTAAGAATTTTCAAATAAAACTAAATAATGTAATTAAATAGCTGGTTAAGGAAATAAATATTTTTAAACTATTAATTAATTTAAAGATCTTAGTTATTTTTACATGATTAGTTCCGAATGTTAATTTAAATAAAATATAAATGGTTTATAAATAAGTTCATGATAATCAAGCAGGATTTATAAGTAATTAATCTATTTGTGTTAAATAAATAAATTAGAAATGATGTAGGCATCTAATCCAGCTTAAAAGTTTAATCTAAATTGAAGGCTTAGGATTTCTTAATATCTCTAGTATGTTAAATTGTGATGTTCTGTGGTTTGAATTTCCTTGGATTGAACGGTGATAAATTGAGTTATTTAACTGTGATGAATTTCTATTGTATACGATATTTTGAAATTATATTGTATTGTTTAAACTTAAACAACTTGTCTTGAAGGATGGCACTGAATTCGAAGAGACCGGGGTCGGATATCAGCATGTTCGGAACCACTTCGATTAGTATTATTATAATTCTTGTGGGATTGATTTGTGAAATCAAATAGGCTTGAATGGAATAAATTAAGTAAACTGGACTAAGTAACGATACTTAGATGTTACTTTATGAAATAAGTGATTGACTATAACAAGTTAAGAACTCATAGTAAGGTACGAGTTACCCCGGGATTTCAAAGATGCTTTATAACCTTAATATTTCATATTAGATGGGTTTACTCATGTTGGTTTCTAGCCTGACCCGGGTGTTACTTTAATGTAATACTCGGGTCAGACCGAGTATTACAGCTTTTCAAGTGGACGTTCTGGAGCTCAAAAGGCGAGCTGGATGGCAGAGACATGTGGAGTATATTCCGCTGTGTGTTTGAGATTGTATTGATTATAGTCAGGGACAAGTTATTACAACTATCCAGTTTATTTGTCAATGATTGTACTCTGATATATTGAATGTAACTGACAATTACAGTTTTTTTTGTATAAATGCTATTATTTGATATTATATTTTATCTTCTGCGAATGTGAGATTCTATGTTGTTTTTTGTTTCTTCTTCTACCTCTTTTCTTCTTTACCCTAACAATCTGGGATTTCCGGCGTTCGATTGCTTGGCACTTCTACAGTGAATGTATTAGTGTTGAATTTTCGGAGTAAAAAATTTAGATCGTTACATTAATCATTTAAAGCAGGGGCTAGGGCACGGGTAAACACTTCATAATCTCAAAAGCTTCAAAAGTAATAAAAATTAAAAAAATGGTAAAATTAATTAGCATTAATCCACTTCTATCTTCACCCATCTCTCTAATTAGCTTAAATCTTCTCCAAACTCCATCGAAACATTCATAAACACCTTGGGACATCTTAGGAAGCATAGCTCTAAAGTTAAAGAAAAGTGAAGAAGAGGGTGATCTTGTTTGTCTGTGAGCATTAGATGATAAAGGGTGGAGATGCATTGTAATTTTGATGCTTACGCATTTAGTGATGGTAGGAAGTAGTTTTTTGATTCTTCCATGTTTGAGTTTGTTGTAGGCCTAGGTCTAGATGAGTTTTCTCACTATCTTGTATGTGTATATATTTTATGTGCGTGTGTGCAAATAAAAAGTTAAACTGACATTAACTAATTAAAGTTATAAATTTTGGAAACCTCTTGTTTTCGAAAGCGGATGACAACTTTATATAATTATGTAACATCACTTCCAATGCCTTCTATAACATGTGGCATTTCCTGGACTTTGTGTTTACATGTTTGATTGGCTTATTGTTGAATTGAAGTATATTTATTTGAAAGTGTTTTTAAGAAAGAATAGTCCCTTTAAGTGAAATTCGATATCTTTTAATTTTAACTTGTGTAGATGAAAAATTTATGATCTTAGCTTAGGATAATTTGATTTAGTTATTCTATTTACATATTTTTGTGTATTGGATAACAAAGAATTGGTTTGGAAAGTTACTGAAATTGTGAAACCATGCTGTGAAAGTTAGAAGTGAAATGGCCTCCATGGACGCAATTTAAAAATGTCTTGTATTCGACGATTTTCAAAGTTAACTTTGAGAGACATCGTGGGGGTTTCTTTGCATTTTTCAAAAGTACTATAATTGTAATTTTTACTGGAAAAATATGGAAATTTAAAACATTCATTAACTTGTGAAACAAAGTTGCAAAATGTCATAACGAGAAGAAGGTCGCAATATGTGCACTTTAAAATACTTTTTTTTTAGGAATTTTTGCAAATAAATTGGAAGACATCCTAGGGGTTTCTTTGAATATATATTAAATACTTTAATTGCAATTTTTACTGGAAAACATATGAAAGTTCAAATCATTTATTAACTTGTGAAATAAAGTTGCAAAATATGCACTTTAAAATATCTTGTTTTTGAGAATTTTTGTAATTAAATTGAAAGACATCCATAGAGGTTTCTTTGCATTTTTAGTAAGTACTATATGTTTACTTATTATTGCAAAAAAATTGTATTTTGAAAGATTTTGGAACTGGTAAAACAAAATGCTTAAATTGGAGTAAAAATGCCACTAAGCTTAACTATGCTTAATATAAAAAACTAGGCATTTAGTCATATGCCTAAATTGGAGTAAAATTGTAAAGTGACATGTGTGTGTGTTTTGAAAAATGTAATTAACTATGCTTAACACCAAAAATCGACGAAGTAGGCTTAACTATTCGTGGATGCTAAGATTGATGTTCGAGTAGGGATAGAAGCAATTAGGCTCTAATCTACTGGCTTCCCTGTTGACCAAGGAATAGTTAATCCGAGAATCTCAAAAACATGTTAATCATATTGTTTATTTACTCATTTTTAAAAGTCAATAATACCATACTTAACACTAAAAGCCGACGAGTTAGAGTTTCCTATATATGAGAGTAAAGAATGTAGCATCTAGGCAAGGCTTTGATATGCAAACAATGATCAAGCTTACATGGCTTCACTCTTGAACGAGGGACATTACAAGTTAGAATGTTGGAAACTTGTTAGGTATACGAACCTTAATTTCCATAAAAGATCATCTTCAGAAATGGATAGTTGGCTTGTAAAATACCGAAATTAATCAAATATTAACTTAGATCTATAAAGAATGTTTTTAAAGAAAATATAAGGACGGAATGGATTGGTTTCATTGTAACAATGTGTTAATAACGTTCAACTCTAACTTTATTGATTATACTTATGAATTTAAATAGATATTTAAAGGAATGTTTTAAAGAAAAGTAGAAGTGAAATGGTTTTGGGTTTGTAGTGACAATATTTAAGTAGTCTTAAACCTATTGCATGGATCTGTGAAAGTACTTAGATCCTTAAAATGGATATTTTGAAGGAAATTATAAGTACCGAATCTTTTGGAAAAGGATTGAAAAAGTAAATGTTTAAAATAAGAAATCTTGTTAAAGATTTGTGAATATACTTATACCATTTGTGATAGGTATATGAATACTTTTTAAATTATTGAAAAAGTACAAATGAATTAGTATTGATTGATAAATGAAGTTTTGGTAGATAAAGAAAGTATTACCAATAAAAGAAGTTTTAATTTATAAGAAGTATTAATTAAATAAAAGGGGATTAGAATTCGCTTATGTGACCTAATCATTCTTTGTGTAACTTGATCGTGCTTTGTTTGTTCTTTCATTTGTGGAAAGTATTTAGTCATATACTTAGCACTAAAAGCCGATAAAATGGACTTGTTTATCTGTAAGAGTTTAGACTGATGTTTGTTAACGTAAAAATCAGACGCTAACACCCCGATGTAGATTGAAGTTGAGCGAAAGCACCACCCGTGAACACGGGAACTAAAAAACAAGTAGAGAAATAACAGAGAAAGTAGAAAAAACAACAGTTTTTATAGTGGTTCGGCTTAGGGTAAGCCTACGTCCACTTTAATTCTCTTTATTGCTGAATCGATTTCAACTTTACAACAATCTTCAATTACAATTCTGATGAGGCAAACAACTAGAACTTTGATGCAGAAGAATTCTTTGAATCCATGTAGATTGCGTTAGATTTTTCTTCCGAAGTTAGTTGAAATGCCTTTCGTACTTGAAGTGTCGAGTGAGTTGAGAATTCAGCAGAGTATCGGCGCTTAAAATGATTGGCCCTAAGTCCTTTTCATGCTTGAGGTAGGTTGGTATTTATAGGAAAATCTCCCTCCTTCGGTCGTAAGCCGTGACCGGTTTAAGGTGGGTTGTGGCCGGTCTAAGGTAGGTCGTGGCCGATTCATCTGGCCCCTCCATGGCTTCACAAGAGTTCATTTGTACAAGTCCTAAGTCGCCTCCGAGTTAACACCCCCTCTTCTCAGTAATATGGCATCGGGCTTATATTCAGTGTCTTTAGGTCGCGGACGAGTTAACTTGGTGAGTCACAAGTCACGGCCCAACTGGTAAGACCTGGATCGTGTGCGAGTTAAGAGACCACTGTGCCAAGTAGCTGCATTGAACTTACCTTCCTTTGCTTAGGTCGTGACCGACTTAACATTGGTCATAGGTCGGCTGCGACTTAGGTCGGTAGCTATCTTGGGTCGGCATTCTGTTAAGCATTAGGTCGGCAACCATGTTGAAGCATTAGGTCGACATCTCTCTTAGCCTGTTAGGTCGGTATCCTTTTTGAAGTGTTAGGTCGGCATACCCCTTAGGTCTTAGGTCGGCACCCCTGTTAAGCCTTAGGTCGGTAACTTTTTCAAAGCATTGAGTCGGCACCTCTCTTAAGTCGGTATCCCTTTGGTCCTTAGGTCGGCATCCTTTTAAGGCTTAGGTCGGCTATCTTTAGGTCGTCCGAAAAGAGGAAATAACACTTGCCCCTCGAAGTGCGCGCCTAGGTCGTAGGTCGTGTACTTCGACCAAACTTTGTTAAGTTGCGGGCGACCTAAGAGATGGCTTAATCTGCACATTTACTTGCTTTTGCCCTATATAAGCGTTAGCTCGTTTTTTCCCTCCTCATCAACTGCTCCCACATCCTTTTCTGCCATTAACAATTTTCCTAAGCTCCAAAAGGCGATTTCACTCCAATCGATTACCGACAACCTTTGTTTCTCATTGCGTAAGTGATTTCGTTTTCTTCTCCTGACCCTAACTCACTTTTCCATGCAATGCGTCGTCGTGAACTTTCCATAGTTGGCGAACTCTGGTTGGCTGAATTTAGGTTTAAGCGTTTGATTGATGGGCTTCGATGCTTCAAGCTAATCGATTTTCGAATTGCGTTGGAGTGACAGGCATTGAATTTGCGGTGATTTAGTTTATGGATGATTCGTCATCGGGTGAAAATTAGGGATTGTGCTGGTGGAGAGGCTAACGGGTTAGCAGGCTAAGAAGGTGAAGGGTTTCCGATTAGATGGGGGGTTTGTCGATGAAGTGGAATGCTGACTTGGACACGACTCAGTAGTTTTGGGTGACCTATAACCCTTCACGACTTAACTAGATACGACATAAGCTATGAGTCGCGGTCGAGCTAAGATCTATCTCTTTAATATGCTTTACGGCCTATAGGACCAACGATTTAAGGGGCCAACCACTTAACGGAGTCAACCACTTAACCCTCAAGAGATCTTTTAAGCCGTGCACGACTTAATTTCTAGGTCTTAGACGACTCAACCTTTAGATCGCGGACGG
Source organism: Allium cepa (assembly GCA_030765085.1). NCBI lineage: Eukaryota > Viridiplantae > Streptophyta > Magnoliopsida > Asparagales > Amaryllidaceae > Allium > Allium cepa. The sequence continues at coordinate 168,530,341 of CM060929.1, forward strand.
CTCATTACTTGGAACAATATTCTACTTGCCGAATTGTTTCCTCTAGCCTAAGCCAGTTGCATCCCACCCTGCTAGGTCGTGAACGGCTCATGACTTTGAGAGCTTTTGGATTGTGACTCAATGGCCTGAGCAGAATTTGAAAATTTAGAGATGTTGATAGAACTTGATTGTACTTCCAATTTGAATTGCTAGGATAAACTGCTTGAACTCTGTTGCATTACACCAGTTTTATTGCCATCGACCTGTTAAACACAACACTTTGCAGAATAATGGGACAAATATACTTGTCACTGATCGCCCACATCAATTGACATATTAGTCGACATAAAACATAGTCAACTTAAATATACTGTATGAAATGCTGTGAACCAATCAACTAAAGTGAAGTATTAATGCAAAGCATCGCTAACTTGAACCGATTTGTTTGCATCAACATTACACTTGCATGTTAAGACAATGAACCCTGGACTTTATAACTGACAAATATCTTTCTAGTTTTTATTCCAGTTGCATTTTCTTATTGTTTGATTGATTTTACACAACACTCCACACACTTTAGGAAACGTGCACCTTCATGTTTGAATATCCAGTTGTTTGTGTAGAATGACTTCCCATCAAGAAGAAGAAGAGGTAGCTCAAGCTGAAGAGACCTTTCCGATAGCTATTCCCGTAGAGAACCCTCTAGAGAGAACTTCGACTATCTTAACTCCGAGAGCGTTTATTCAGCTACACACTCAGTTTGGCTTTGCTGAAAGTGATGTTCTACTACCCGGACCAAATGATACTGCCGATAGTCCTCCTCATGGTTTTGTTGCAGTCAATCGTCAAATGTGCTTAAGCAGGGAGATCCCTCCTTTCAACGACTTCCTTCGAACCCTTCTCCTTCGGTTGACAATCTCTCCATTCCAACTTCATCCTAATGGCTATGCCATTTTGATGGGGTTGTGTGTTTTGTTTAGGAGAACTCTAGATCGCTTGCCGAGTTTTGAAGAAATTCGCTATTTATGCTCGTTTTTAAAGAGTAAAGACCACCCTTCCCTCATTATTGTGAGAAGTGCTAGAAATCGCAAGCTTATTTCCGATCTTACAGAAAGCGTCCATGGATTTTTGGACCAGTTTTTCTTTGCTCGCTGCCCCCCAGAGTTTTATGCCATCTGGAGAGTAGGAAGTAAGATTACCTGTTTCTATTTTCTCCATTTCCAAACTTTTCCGAGATCCGAATTATCAATTGCTAATCTTATTCTTTGCTCTTTTCAGCACTTCCTCTCCCTTCTAGAGACCCAATCCATAAGCAAGTTTTTTGAAAGACTGAGTGCCGTGGCCGCGGAAGAGAGAAGTGTAAAATTTTTGTTGAGGGATGAACTTTACATCGGTACGGGCTTTTACATATCTCTCGCTCTACACATCCTCATGAGATCCCAGACTCCGCGGCTAGAGCATCAGATGCCCCGGTTTCCTCCGACACACCCGTACCAAAAGATCCCGCTTCCGAAGCTTCTCTAGTAAAATGCTCTACTACTGTCGATGTTGCGGGGTCATCTGGCAAATTCACACTTGCCCCAGTTATTGGGGAAGAAGAGCCTCAGGGATCTCCCCAACGTTCGCAGAAGTCCGGCGGAGAAGCCAAGAAAACAAGCCCTGTTAGGCAGAGCGGGGACGACACTTTCGAAGGGTTGAGCGGTCTCTTCGTTACCTCACAAGAGCTTTTTAAAGACGACCCCGCGACTACCAGAGTTTCTTCTTCAGTAGTGGAAGCGACTTCTTATTTACAACAAGCTCCGTCGACTCACGAGTTGACGTTGATTACTACCTCCGTGATTACTCCGCAATCAAAGAGTGGTTCGTAGCTTGATGCGCGTAGTTTGCACATCACACACACTTAGAATCCTTCGGCACTTTTATACTCCTGACTCTTTGTACTTTGAAGATTCTAAAGTTTTGCTTCTTTTCTCTGAAGACTTTTAAGACTTGTTTCTCTTTTTTATTTCAGATTCTCCGATGGGACGCAGCGGCTCTTACTATGACGACTTCCAGCGCTACGGGAGGCGTAGCCAATATGATTATATGCACTACCTTCCCGTTCACAGAGAAACCGATGAAGAGAGAGCCACCCGAAAGGCTCAAGAGAGGAGGGCTCAAGAGGAGCGTTATGAGAGAAAAGAAAGGGAGGAGCGCCACGATTCTTCTCAGAGAGGTGACGATTCTCACAAGAGAAAATCGCATGATGATCGGGGAAAAAGCCACATAGTTGAGGACCCAAGCAAGCATGCCCGACACGGTGAAAAGCATGCTTCTACAACTCCTGAAAAGGTCACTGCCCCCATCTCACTTGACATTCCTTCTGGCTCTCCTGCTCTCGGGAAGATAGACATTCAAACAATAATCAGTAGGCCTTAGTTCCAAGTTGGATCAGGCCCGTCTACTCTGCAAAGCCGGTTCCCGCACTGGTGCCTGAAGGGAGTGCGGTTCGATCATGACTTGGTCCCTATCGACAAGCCTGCCATGCTGCGAAATCTCGATGCCGTTAGGCTTGATATTGAAAGGATGTCGAACTGGCAAAAGCTTGTTGATGAGCTTCAAAGGGTCAACCGTGTGAATATAGAGGCCATGCTTACTATGGAGAATGATAAGGCCGAATGGAAGAAGGTTCTTGAGCAGCATGATGCCGAAATGAGGAGCATTACTACTTACAATGAAGAGCTTGAAGCAAAAGTTGAGGAACTTAAACAAGAGCTTGCTACTTCTTCTACCCCATATACTCAAAAAGAAGAAGTATTTCAAAAGCAAGTTCGCGATGCTCACGCCGCTCAGCGACATGCCGAGGCACAATTTGAAGCTGAGCAGAAAACAACGGGAAGGTATCATGCCGAGGCTACAGAGTTACGGGAGAAAGTCAACTCTCGGGAGGCGTAAATTCAAATGCTAAAGCTTCAACTTTCCAAAGCTGAAAGAGAGCGTGATGAGGCCGTTGCCGGTAAAATTGCAGCTGAAGAATCCCATGAGGCAACGAAGACCAACATCAGCTCGACACTATTTGACTTCTACCTGCACAGCGTCTTAGGGCGCGGTAGTCTCGCCTTTCTAGGCCCCAAGTATGAAATTACTCTGGCTGAAGTGTGGGAGGCCGCACTTGACATGCTTGGCGGTAAAGGCGCTGACTATGCTGAATCAGCTCTTGAGGAACATTATTAGATGATGACACTCGCGCTGGTCTCGCCAAGGGAAAAGAACAACTTGCAAAATTAAGAGCCGAGATGGCCGAAGTGGAACGTTTAGGAAAAACTACTTCGACTATTCCAGTCCAGCCTTCTCTTTCTGCCGAAATCGACATCGTCGGCTCCAGTTCTCATTCTCCATCCCTGGTCAAAGTTACAAATGAGATTACAAGTACACAGGGTGAAGATGAAGGCGAAGAAAGCGCCAAAGCACAGGATTATGAGGTTGATATCAGGAATCCGACTCCTCCAGGTAACTCTACTGTTAATTTTGCCCAAGTAGACTGCTCATTTGCTTCTTATGAGTTTGATGAGCTTCTCGACTATTTCCTGAACCTCAATGAGCCTTTATCTCCTCTCTTTGCTGACTTTAACTTCTTTTCTTCTGTAGAGAAAGCATTGAGCATTGTTCAAACTTTCCCTCCTCCAACTATTCCTCCTTCGGTTCTCCAGGTCACTCCTCCGTCCGCCTCTCAACCCGGGTCGCAAGAGGAGCAAATAGAAGCTCTTCATGGCTTAGATGATCCTATTGCTTCTCAAGAACATGGGGGAGAAGAGCTTGGAGAAGGCAATGAGTCTCCGGAGCGAACCACTTCTGATAACATTAAATTATCTGCTCTTGTTACACCGGGAAGTGAGTCTTCTTCAAGGAGGAGGAAGCGTGCCACTTCCAAGAAGAGAAGGAAAGGCATTCTTGTTTCTGAAGAGGAAACGAAAGTTGATCTGGCAGTAACCCTTTCTCCTTCATCCCCGACTCTCCCAAGCCATCCTGAAAAGCTGCCTATTAGGTCAGGTGAAGGCTCTAAGGGTGGTGGCAAGAAGAAGTAAGGGGTCCTGCTTCGATTTATCTTTACTTTTTGCTTTTTGCATGTACTGGCCGGAGATTGTGCGGGTACCGGCCTCCGCTTTTCTTTTTCTTTTTTATTTTGAAACCTGTACCTGTACATAATTTTGACAGTATTGAATAAGATGATTCTTTTTGTTTGTACAAACTTCTTTCTGTATTTGAGAATGCATTTACTATTCATTTTTGTACAAGCTTCTTTATATGATATTGTAGTGAGCTTGTGGTATGTTGTTTGAGCGTAATTTTTACCAATGTAATTATACCATGTTGCCCCTATACCATAAGTTCATTGCAATATTTTATACTTTGAGGGGACTTGTACTCTTATTTTCTAGGGAATAATTATTCCATACTTGGAGGAATATTATTTCGTTAAAAATAGAGTACAGTTCCCTCCATATGAGTTTTTACGTTTCATCCTTCGAAGATATCACTTTTTTCTTTTGTGCCTTCACACATTTTAACCAAGTGAATTCCTCTATGTGGTAAAGCGGGCCTCTGAAGGACACTTTAACTTCCTTTTGAGGAAGAACATTTCCAAGAATAGAAGAACAAATCTTCCTTTGAAAGCTAAAGTGTGCCTTTGAAGAGGGCTTCCTTTTTTTTATATTGCGCCTCGGTGGAGGGCTTTGATCTTTGCTTTGCATTTCTAACGAAATGCTTCTTTGGAAAGTTGTACCTCTGAGGAGGGCTGTTTCACGTTTCAACACTTGGAAGTTTTATTTCAATCTCGATGAAATGCGTGCCTTCGAAGAGTTGTGCCTCCGAGGAGGGCTTTCCACGTTTCAACACTTGGAAGTTTTATTTCAATCTCGGTGAAACGTGTGCCTCCGAAGAGGTCTTTCTATTCGATTGTGCCTCTGGGAGGAGGTCTTTTTATTTCTGCCTCTGGGAAGAGGTCTTTTTTTGTTTCTGCCTCTGGGAAGAGGTCTTTTTTGTTTGGTTGTGCCTCTGGGAAGAGGTCTTTTTGTTTCTGCCCCTTGGGAGAGGCTTTTATTTTTTCCTGTTTGCTGGGAAGCGGGCCTCCGAGGAGGGATTTTCACATTTCATCTCACGGGAGTGTATCGACCGATCACGGTGAAATGTTTGCCTCTGAGTAGGGTTACTGTCTGGAAGTTTGGAGTTTCTTTCTCTCGGTTGGACGGATTCACGGGAGTGTATCGACCTCGACCGATCATTCCGCAACTTTGTATCGAGAAAGATCTGTCTTTTTCTGGTTTGGCCCGCTCGAGGTCTTTTAGCATTTCAACTGTGGCGAAATGGGCCTCCGAAGAGGCTTTTCACGTTTCAACACTTGGAAGTATTATTTCAATCTCGGTGAAACGTGTGCCTCTGAGTAGGGCTTTTGCCTGGAAGTTTGGAGTTTTTTTCTATCGGTTGGACGGATTCACTGGAGTGTATCGACCGATCATTCCGCAACTTTGTATCGAGAAAGATCTCTCCTTTTCTGGCTAGGCCCGCTCGAGATCTTTATCCTCCGAAGAGTTGTGCCTCCGAAGAGGGCTTGTGCCTCCGAAGAGGTCTTTTGCTGTTTGATGCTTGCTCGCCCTTGTCTCTTTGTCATCTATTCATGTTGGCGATCCCCATTGTCTTTTGCAAGTGTCATCCCTTTTTAGTTGCCAATAATTTCCCTTATCCAAAGGAATATACTTCATAGTTAAGCGAGTTGGTGGTGGTAGACACAGGCTATTTAACTGGTTGTTTGTTTGTTCAAACATTTGCAGTTAGTTAGAAATGGTCCACTTCCATCCACATTGCTAACTTTTGTTCGAAGCACTTCTTTTGTAGGATTTGAGTGTGGAAATTTTGAATGGCTTAGTGTTTACTTGCTGTGTGATGTCGGAGATCGCTTGGTCTTGCGATGGGTAAGCTTTTCTTTTATGTCCTGCATTATTAAATCGACATTTCAGTGACACACTTAACGTATTTTACATGTCGAAATAAAACAAAGCAGTTTATAATAGTAGAGAACACAAGATTTATAGTGGTTCGGCCAAAAGTTAGGCCTACATCCACTTTATAGCTTTTAATTATTCACTTGCTTTACAATTGCTTTCAAAACAAGAATCATATATTCATAATTCTTTTACAACATTTTAGCAAAGCTTTCAAGTAAAATAGGGACGCAAATGATTGCTGTTCCAAGCTCTTGGGATTGGTTCTCCTTCGCCAGTTGTGAGTTTGAATGTGCCATCAAGGAGTTTCGCGCCTATAACATATGGCCCTTCCCAGTTTGGTCCAAACACACCTATGGCTGTCATAATTCTCTTCAGGACTAAGTCCCCAACTTCAAAGATGCGCTGACGAACTTTGGAATTGAAGTGTCTGGCTATTTTTTGCTGGCGAGCTGCAATTCTAAGTCTAGCCTCTTCCCTTCTTTCATCGAGGAGGTCAAGTGCTTCCAATTGCAATTTCTCATTCTCATTTTGATCAAAATGGATCCTTCTGTGTGAGGGGACTTCAGTTTCCACTGGAATCGTCGCTTCTGATCCGTATGCCAATGAAAATGGAGTATGCCCAGTCGCGGTTTTGTGGGTGGTTTTGTATGCCCATAGTGCAAGTGGTAACTTATCGATCCAACCACCTTTTGCTTTTTCCAGCTGTTTTTGATGGTTGATTTGATGATTTTGTTTACTGCTTCCACTTGCCCGTTTGCCTGCGGATGAGCCACTGCTGAGAAGCTTTTTCAGATCTTGAACCGTTTGCAGAAATCTTGGAACTCCTCACTTTCAAACTGAGTACCATTGTCTGTGATTATCTTCTGAGGCACACCATACCTGCAAATGATATTTTTAGTCACAAAACTTATCATTTTCTTAGAGGTAATAGTAGCTAATGGTTCGGCTTCAGCCCATTTAGTGAAGTAATCCACAGCAACGATAGCATATTTAATCCCCGATTTGGCAGTTGGTAAAGGCCCAATGAGATCTATTCCCCAGATAGCAAACGGCCATGGACTGACCATTTGTGTTAGCTCAGTGGAAGGTGCTCTAGGAATTTTAGCGAATCTCTGACATTTATCACACTTTCGGGAATAGTCAGCGGCATCTTGATTAATTTCCGGCCAAAATTATCCATAACGAAGGATTTTCTTTGCTAAAGTTTGACCACCTGTATGATCCCCACATTCCCCTCCGTGTACTTCAATTAGAATTGTCTTAGCTTCTTCCTTTGTCACACATCGGAGTAATGGCATCAAAAATCCTCGTCTGTACAAACGACCATCCTGAACTATATATCTGGAGGCTTTCCTTATCAGCTTATGTCATTCTTTTGAACTTTATGGCAAAGAACCATTGAGTAGATATTCAAGTATCGGAGTCATCCATGATTTTTGTTCTTGGGATACATTCATAATCCAATCAACATCCATTACATCTGTGCTTGGAGCTGACAAGACTTCGACGGGAACTAATCCCAATAGTTGAGCTTCACCAGTACTCGAATACTTTGCGAGATAATCCGCCTTCATGTTCTCTTCACGGGGTATATGGTTTATTGAATAACGGTCAAAATCTTGAAGGAGCTTCCAGGCTTTTGATAAATAGACGGGTAGATTCCCTCCTTTAGCTTGAAATTCCTTCCTAACTTGGCAAACAATAAGTTGAGAATCACTAAAGATCTGGAATGCCTTGATGTTTAGTTCTTTAGCGATCCTTAAACCAGCGATGAGAGCTTCGTATTCAGCTTCATTGTTCGTCGAAGGGAATTCTAGCCTCAGCGCATAACATAGCGATCGCCCTTCTGGGGTTTCAAGGACAACCCCTGCTCCGGAACTGTAATCATTCCTCGAACCATCGACATACAATTTCCATTGGATTGGGATGCTATCAGTGACTTCTTCCTCACTATCACCCTTATCTGTACATTCTGCGATGAAATCTGCCAAAGCTTGTCCATCGATTGCTCTTTGGGGATGGTAAGTGATGTCATATTGGCTGAGTTCAATATTCCATTTCAAAAGACGGCCCGAAGTCTCAGGACGGAATAGGACTTGCTTTAGAGGTTGATCAGTGAGGACTTTGATAGGATGAGCTTGGAAATACGGCCTCAATTTTCTTGATGCGATCAACAAATAATAGGCGACCTTTCCCAATCTTGAATAGTTCATCTTTGCTCCAGTGAATCTTTTGCTAATATGATAGACTGGGCGTTGAATCCTTGCGTCTTCCCGTACCAACACTGTACTGAGAGCATGAGACGAAATTGCCAAATATACGAAGAGATCTTCGCCACTGTCAGGCTTTGAAAGTATCGGAGGCACTTCCATATGACGAACCAACTCATCAAAGGCTTTCTGACATTCAGGAGTCCACTCAAAGTTTTTCCTTTCTTTCTTCAGAGCATCAAAGAATGGAATGCATTTGTCAGTAGCTTTGGAAATGAACTGACTCAAAGCAGCAACCTTTCCATTGATACTTTGCAATTCCTTCTTCGTTCTAGGAGCCTTGACCTCTCTCAGGGCAGTGATTTGAGCTGGATTGGCTTCAATGCTCCTAGCGCTCACAATGAAACCCAAAAAATTTCCGGACTCCACTCCAAATGAACATTTCAGGGGATTAAGCTTCATTCTGTACTTGCGGAGTACTGCAAACATCTCTGCCAAGTGATCCATATGGTCCACTGCTTTCGTAGACTTTACTAGCATATCATCAACGTAAACTTCCATTGTCTTGCCAATCTGTGGTTTAAACATGGCATTAACGAGCCTTTGGTAAGTTGCCTCTGCATTCTTGAGTCCGAAAGGCATGACCTTGTAGCAGTAGAGTCCAACATCTGTGATGAAACTAGTATCCTCTTGATCTGGCTCATGCATCATAATCTGGTTATATCCGGAGTATGCATCCATAAAAGATAACAATTCGTGTCCTGCCGTCCCATCCACCAACTGATCGATCCTGGGCAGCGGGAAACAGTCTTTGGGGCAGGCTTTTTTTATCTGAAAAATCAATGCATACTCTCCACTTTCCATTAGCCTTTTTCACCAGCACTGGATTTGATACCCAATTTGGATAAGTAGATTCTCTGATGAAACCGTTCTCCATGAGCCGATCCAGTTCTTCTTTTAACGCTGCTGTTCTCTCAGGACCCTGAGTCCTTCTTTTCTGTTTCACAGGTGTAAACTTTGGATCAATGTTCAGAGTATGTACTGCAATCTCTGGGGATATTCCGCATATGTCAGCATGAGTCCAAGCGAATACATCCAAATTAGCCTTCAAAAATGAAATCAGAACATTCTGAACTGTTGTGTTGAGCTGTGAACCCAAATTAAGTACTTTGTTTGGGTCCTTTGGGTCAACGGGCACCGGCACTGTTACCTCTACCGGTACTACCCTATTCTCCCCTGCACTGGGTTTCCTTGGATCCATCTCTCTCCGTGCGCGACTATATTCGCCAGTGCAGCGTCCACCCTGTAATTGCTGCAAGGTTGGTTCCTTGGTGCGGACTGGAGCCGCCGCACCTTTTCCCATTTCTCTTTTCCTTGATTCTCGCAACTCTGCAAAGTAACATTCTCGCCCCGCATCTTGGTCTCCCTTAATCACACCAACTCCGTTATCTGTGGGGAATTTTAGAGTCAGACACCATGGGGCAAGAACAGCTTTAAACGCAGCAAGAGTTGGTCGGCCTAAAAAGGCATTGTAGGCAGAGAATTCTTCAACAATTATAAATGTTTGCTTTCGAGCCACCTTCCTCGGTCCCTTTCTAAGTTCTACAAACAAATCTATGGTCCCAATCGGCTGTTTGGGTTCTCCAGCAAATCCAGCAAACTTAGGTGATGAAGCTTGAACGTCAGCCATTGGAATTTTCATTTGATCGAAGGTCTTCTTGAAGAGGATGTCACATGAAGCTCCATAATCAACTAGAACTCTTCTTACAATTGCCGGCCCAATACCAGCGGATATGACCAAAGGATCTATGGTCGGAGCCTCGATACCCAAAGAATCCCTGGCACTGAACACAATATCATCTGTGGAAGTCTTTTGTTGCTTTAAAGGCACATCATTCTCTAAAACAAAAACATTTTCTTCAGCTGGTACATGCCTCAAGGCCCGTGCGTACCTTTCCATCTCGCCCTAGCTTTTTCCTGCTGGGTGAGGTCCTCCAGTTATTATATTGATAACAGGTCTTTCCGATTCATGCTCTACGGGCTTCTCACTTGAGGCAGGACAGTGAGCGGGAACTTGTTGTCCTTGAGTTGATGAAGCTAGGGCATTTCTGTTCCTTTTCACATACTGCTGGAGCTTGTTCTCTTTCAAGAGTTGTTCAATTACCTCTTTCAACTGACGGCATTCGTTGGTGTCATGGCCGGGCTGGTTGTGGAACCGACGGAACCTTCCACTTTTTTCCATCTTAATCGCAACTCTCATTTTAGGTGGTGCCGGATAATTGACATCATCTTTGGTCGCAAAGAAGACGTTTTCAGGGGTATCGGTCAAGGGTGTGAAATTGAAAGAACGGCCTCTCTTAGCGTCTCCCTGTTTCTTCACACCATCGTTTCCCCTTTTCTGAGTGCTAGGTTCTTTCTTATTCAAAGCAGCGCCATTGTTCTCGGCTTCCGCTGATACCACCTTAGCCGGTGTTTGGAGGCTCTCCAAGCGCATGAATTCGTCCGCTTTCTTGTAGAATTTGTCGAGCGAGTTTGGTTCTTTCATTTTCAACCATTTTCCAAATTCGCTCGACTTGTCAATCGCCCTCATCAAGTATGTTAGGACCATGCGTGGCTCGACATTATCTACCTCGGCCAATGCTATGTTAAAACGATTCAAAAATGACCTGATGGATTCTACCGGATTTTGCTCTAGACTTAATAGCGACATTATATCCTTTTCTTTAGAAGCATACAATCGAAATTGCTCCTTGAATTTCCTGGTCAAATCGGAAAATTGATCGATGGGCCTGACCGGCAGCTTTGTAAACCACAATAGAGCTACACCTTCTAGATAAACTGGGAAGTATCGACATTTAATTTCATCAGATGCCCTGGCACTAGTCATATGCCAGTCGTACTTATACAGAAACTCGTTTGGATCACTCGTCCCCTTATAGGCCAGAATAGTAGGGGGAACGAATTTCCTTGGGAACTCCGCCTTCAAGATTTTTTCAGTAAATGGAGTTTTGCTTGGAGCAAATCCCCACTCTTTCTCGTCTTCATCTCTTCGCATACTTTCTTTCATGATTTGACAAACCATACGCGAAAAATACTCTTCATCATTTAGAGGCTCTGGAGGGTACACATCAGCCACTCTCTCTGAATTCTGCCTTGACAATCGTTCACGGAAGGTCGGTTGCGGCCCTGATCCTCCAGCTTGAGGAGGAGTCCTTTCTAAAGGGTTTGCGGCTCTTTGAGAAATGTTCCCTTCAACATCTTGTACTCCCGCAGTAGGGTTCCCATCATTATTAACCGGTTGATGATTTGCCCCTAGTAGATATTCAACTTACTCAAGATCAGGGCATTCTGGGCATTCTGGGCTTCCAACTGCGCATTCTGAGCATTCAATTGCTGATTCAATCCCAAAACTACGGCGTCCAATTCCGCTCGAGTAACTCCAACAGTTGGAGCTGCTTGACTTGAAGGAGGAGAGGTAGCGGTATTCTCTTGAATATTGTCGGATCTTACAGAACTTCGTTTTCTCGCAGGAGCCATTATTTCCAATAAACTTCTGGTTTTAAAAGAAATCCTTTCAACAATCCTTCATGGAGCAATAGTGGAAATTTCCTGAGTTCAATTCTCAGTGAAAGCACCAAAAATGTTAACGTAAAAATCAGATGCTAACACCCCGATGTAGATTGAAGTTGAGCGAAAGCACCACCCGTGAACACGGGAACTAAAAAACAAGTAGAAAAATCACAGAGAAAGCAGAAAAAACAACAGTTTTTATAGTGGTTCGGCTTAGGGTAAGCCTACGTCCACTTTAATTCTCTTTATTACTGAATCGATTACAACTTTACAAAAATCTTCAATTACAATTCTGATGAGACAAACAACTAGAACTTTGATGCAGAAGAATTCTTTGAATCCATGTAGATTGCGTTAGATTTTCTTTCGAAGTTAGTTGAAATGCCTTTCGTACTTGAAGTGTCGAGTGAGTCGAGAATTCAGCAGAGTATCGGCGCTTCCAAAGTCCTTTTCATGCTTGAGGTAGGTTGGTATTTATAGGAAAATCTCCCTCCTTAGGTTGTAAGCCGTGACCGGTTTAAAGTGGGCTGTGGCCGGTCTAAGGTAGGTCGTGGCCGATTCATCTGGCTCCTCCATGGCTTCACAAGAGTTCATTTGTACAAGTCCTAAGTCGCCTCCGAGTTAACACCCCCTCTTCTTAGTAATATGGCATCAGACTTATATTCAGTGTCTTTATCGCGGACGAGTTAACTTGGTGAGTCGCAAGTCACGGCCCAACTGGTAAGACCTCGATCGTGTACGAGTTGAGAGACCACTGTGCCAAGTAGCTGCATTGAACTTACCTTCCTTTGCTTAGGTCGTGACCGACTTAACATTGGTCATAGGTCGGCTGCGACTTAGGTCGGTAGCTATCTTGGGTCGGCATTCTGTTAAGCATTAGGTCGGCAACCATGTTGAAGCATTAGGTCGACATCTCTCTTAGCCTGTTAGGTCGGTATCCTTTTTGAAGTGTTAGGTCGGCATACCCCTTAGGTCTTAGGTCGGCACCCCTGTTAAGCCTTAGGTCGGTAACTTTGTCAAAGCATTGAGTCAGCACCTCTCTTAAGTCGGTATCCCTTTGGTCCTTAGGTCGACATCCTTTTAAGGCTTAGGTCGGCTATCTTTAGGTCGCCAGAAAAGAGGAAATAATAATGTTCAAGTAGGGATAGAAGCAAAAATGCTCTGACATATCGGCTTCACTCTTGAACTGTGTTTAACCCCTGGACCACACCATATGCACAAAAATATGAATTTCACAAGGAAATCGATTAAGTCATTGATTTTTGAAATGATTTCTAAATAGAAATTTGAATTCGAATAATTTTGGAAATGGAATTTCAAAGATAAAATTTATTTTTGAATAACATGATAATGTTTTGAAATTTAAATAATTTGATTTAAATTTGAATTCAGTATTTGAAACTGAATTGTATGATTTGAATCTGGCGACAAAAGGTTGTATACAAGTTTATATGGGTTAAACCATTTTAAAGGTATTAATTTGGGAATTTGAATTCAAAGGCTCTAACTCGTGCAAATAAAGTTAAATTCTTCTGAACGAAAACTATTTGTTTTCAAATATTAAAAGCTTTCACATAAGAAATGGATTTCCATCTTGTGTAAAAGGAATTTCTAGTTTGAAATGGAAATGATTTCCAAGTTATGGAAACGATTTGCAAGCTATAAATTTAATATTTAATTTAAAGGTTGAATAAGTTAATCCAATCAAAATGGGAATTGTTTGAAACTCGTAAATGGATCTTTGTGAAACTGTATGAACATGGTGAAATAAATCTTTTTTTTAAAGATTTGAAATGGTAATTTGTTTAACCATTCAAAAAGAAATGTTTTGGATTTTATAAGTTGTGACTTAACTGAAATCCCATATCCATATGTTTTAATTATCGTGCTCATTATTCGGTTTAGCCGGAGAGGACCTTATGTCATATAACCCATTCCGAATAATGATACGACGTTATGGATAGCATTTGAAGACTGGTGGTGAAGACCGGGTATTTTCGAGAATTATAGGATAACCTATCGATTGACTCTGCACTGAGTTGCTCCGGTATAGAGTTTCCCTAAGTGATGGGAAGTCCGATCGGGATTGTGAATACTCGGAATTGCAAGGGTTTCTTCGGAAGTGCCTTTGGTTCTGTTCGAACCCGCAACAGACATGTATGGTTGTATGTCTGACACTACACTTTGAGATATAAAACAAATTTCTTTCAAATACATATCTGTTGGTGGCGGAGAATTTATTCTCTTAGCTTAACACCCTTCTCCGAGACGTACGAGCTCAGAGGTTATGTAGTTGAAGGTTATCAGCGATACATTCCTCATTTGGTAGTGTGACATGCTTAGTGCTACTGTGTGTTGATGATCATCTGTTAATCATTTGTGATCAAAGCATGGCTTTTTTTAAAGCGTTGCTTTGTGGATGAGACTGCATCAGAACCTCACAACCCGAAAATGATCGAAACAGGAAAGATGCGGCAAGGTTATGAGGGTCGCGCCCTTTAGGGTGTGTCATTCCCTTCTGGTAAAATGTGGTATCATTGTATGGAGCCCAGATGTTTACCTATGTGGTGGGCTTCAATCTCATTTCTGCGTGGTTGTTGCTTTGTGGTTTAGAGGTGCCTCGGATAAAGGTTCCAAAGGACCGGGGGGTGGCATGCTCGAGAAGTAGCTACCTAGTTACAGAGGTAACCCAGCCTTGTGTTGGCAGAGAGATGGTTAGGTTCTCAGGACGTCCCGCCAGAGGCATACCCGTGGATAGTGGGAAGTTCTTTAGCCCGACCATTTGTTGAAAAATCCAAACGAAACAATACGCGCCTTGTACGGCTTTAGTTGTATAACCTGCCATGGAATGTGGCGGTAACCTGCTATTGAACATGGTTGCTACAGTAGGCATAAGTGCGAAATGCCTATGCTGGCTAAGATTTATATTATACTTTCGAAATGTTTTCCACTATGCACCTATAATAATAATATCAAATGAATTTTCACGTATCTAGCATGTTTGACTATCATAAGGAGAAATCTCCTCCAATTCTGCGTTCGCATGGTGTGTGCGGTGGGAGGCCTTATGGTAGTTTCATTTTCCAAAAAGCATTGGAATTTATTTTAAATTCTCTTGCTATTTGTTTTTAAAGACCAACTGTTTTTGTTACTCGCACCAGCCCCATGACTGACTAGGAGTTTATTGTTCCTTTCGTAAACTCTGGGTGCCCACAATTTTCACATAGGCAATCTAGGGTTGGGTTTTTCAGATAGTCAGGTTTAGTAGATTATCTGGAGTTAGTCCAGTCTTTGGAACAGGACGAGACTTGCTTGTCTAGGTGACACGAGATGTTGGTTCGAGCTATTTCTGGATTGGTGCCTTGGAGATGGTGTTTATCTGCTACTGGTGTTATCATTATTCTTTCCGCTGTGTGTTGTATTTTATCTCTGATAGTATTGATATCTATTGTATTATTCTGTTGTATCATAGTATATCAGATGTTTTACCTATCATTGTACCAATGTTATATATTGATATTCTTTTCTTCTGCTGTATTGTTTACTTAATGGTGTTACAAACTCCGGCGCACCAGATTTGACGTTTAGATCTACGGCATTTGAATATGAGTGTGGTATTCGATGCCAATTTTCGAAGGTTGAGTCAGGATCGCTACATCAAATTAGTTCTAAACTATATTATAAAACCTTATATATATGTGAGTGTGTGTGTTTCTTTGTTTGTGCAATTTGTTTGCAATAACTCAAACTTTGAAAATAAATCCATTCACCTTGAATTACGATTTGATTGAAATCTTCAAACTTCCACCTCTAATCTGATTTGAATTTTTAATTCAATTTTCTAATTTGAGCTAATTTTGATTACGTTAGGTTGCCCTGCCTTTCTTTTTGTTATGATATTTCAATCGAGGCATTTTGAGTAGATCTAAGGTAGAAAAGTGAAATTTAAAATTTAGGGATCAATAGTGGCAAATCAATGTTGAAGGAGGAGAATATAATGAGGTATTTGTTTTCCTCCTTTTTTAAATCCTAATTCCAAAGTTACAGCTTAGCACTATTTGAGCTTCCAACTGATTTTGCCTAAAAAGTGTGTTACAGTAAACAGTTCATTTCTCCTTCATTCATATCCATTTTTGATGTTTCATATATAAATTTAGGGTAAATGATCTACTTTGCACATTTGAGAAGTCAAATTTTCCAAATTTCTTAATTTGTAAAAAGTATATTTTTATGTTTATAAATTTGCTAAAATGCCCTTTTTAAACTAACTAATTATTTTCATTAAAAATCTTGGGTATTACAGTCTTCTCAAAACTTAACAGTATGATCAAAAAGTTGTTACTTTATTCCAACTATTAATAAAACTATTGCAGATAAATTTTAAAATCTCTTATCCTCACTTATAGATTAACTGAAGATGTTTATTAGTTTATATGGTACAAGTGATAAAATTCAAAATCTATTTTATTTGCGATTCACACAAACATAATTCATGCAACTGACCAACTTTTCTACTCAATTTTATGGTTTTTTATAAAATAATTATACTAAATTCACATACCACAGAAACTGCTACGACTTTAAATCCTATGTCAGAAAACAAAAGATAAGCCTCAAATATTCATTCCATCTTAATTATTAAACAAATATTTAATAAATATAGCTATATTATTAAAAACTTTTGGTTAGTATAATTAAATTATAACAGATAACTAATAAGCATAAGATGGTTAAAAAACAATGACTAAGAATAAAATTAAAGTTAAGATAAAATCAGTGATTATTAACTAATACACCAAGATGGTTTCACCATTAAAAATACATTTCAAAAACAAATATTTGGATATAGAAAGTATTTAAGTTTAGATGTTGCTTTAGAAAATTTGGCCAGTAATAAGAATTTCAATTAATAAGATTACCAATGCTAGTAATAATATATATACATGAAAAAGGATTAGATAATAAATATTGTTAGCATCATTTTAGGATTAGATAATAAATCTTATTAATTTCCTTTTTCCTTTGACGTGAGAAATTAATTAGTATACTTTTCTATATAAATGTTTACATTCATACTTGGATGTCTTTATAAAATCATCGCTAGTACATATCAATAACACATTGACAATTAAACAACTTTTGTTATCATTAATGGCAACTACAAAAATGATTATGGCCCTCATGATGATGATTATGCTATTGATCTTGTCACCATCATCAACATCACTGTAACGACCCGTAAATTTTGTGGAATTAATTTGGTTAAATTAATGAGTTTTGTAATTTAATTTAGTAGAAATAAAAACTTTATAAACAAATATTGAAATGAACGCTAAATGAAATTATATAAATGGTGACTTAAAACTTATTTATTAGAAATTTGAATAAATTTCAATAAATGAAATGGGGTACGTATTATGCCTGGATATAATATTTATTTAATGGGAATAAACTAATATGTTAATGTAAATTAAGAAAATATTGGAATAATGATAATTCCATTCATACCTGTAAGTAGTTATTACAAGTTGCATGTTGAAATGGTTGACTGAATTGGAATTTTAAATTTAATTTAATATATATATATATATACGTTTATAATAACGGAAATTTAGGAAATAAGGTTAGAACAAGTTGATAAGTAATAACCAAAACAAGGAATAGTATCAACGTAAATAAAGTTGAAATAGATTGGATATAGAGAAATAAATGTAAGCATTTAATATACTAATTAATGTTGGTTTGATGATAACGTTACTTGGTGATTAATTATAGAGTAACGGAAGTGTGAACGTAAGGTAATAAAAGGGTAGATTTATGTTAAGTAAAAATTTGTGGATTTGGGGAATAAATTGAAATTTTGATAATTAAGAAATTAATACGAAAAAGTATGTAAAGTAAGTTATAGAATGTAGAGTAAGTTATAGAATGTAAAGTATTTGAAGAACGTAATTTATGTGTTCAATATATAGAAATACACATTTAGAAAAAACATAATATTCCTTCAAATTAAAAAGTAAATAGGTGTATATTTAGGTAATGAAATAAAATTTGCATGGAAGATGAAATTGAGTATATCAATGGAATGAAATGTGAGACAAGTGTTAACTGTGGTATAGAGTTATAATAGAATCAGTTTAACGGTTGGAATTAAATCTAATCCATTTAATTGGAAACTTATTAAAATAAATTGGATTCCCTGTATAATAATGGTGTTATTTTAAGAAATTAAAATAAATTTTATAATGGATGAATTAAGTTACTTTAAATTGAGAATGGAAATTGGTTTAAAGAATTATGAATTAATAAGTTAATCAAGATGATGAAGTTTATGAATTATAGAATTTGAATTTTAATAGTGAGTTAATTTATTTAATTTATGTGATAATTTTAAATCCAATGGTAAACCCTTCTATTTGAAATTATGAATGGAATAATTATGGGTAAACTCAATTTAATGGAAATTTTGGAAATTTGTCTATAATTTTGAATTTTATGAAATTGAAGATTTCTATTGATTAATCTTTAATAAATTGACTTTTAAAATAGTTAAATCGTTGTAAATGTTTGAAAATTAGAAAGTGGTAACGATTGCAAAGTTCAGAATTTTAAACGCGAAATTTGATTTAATTAATTTATTTTAAATTTATTTAATTAATATAAAAATAGCCATTTTGGTCACGGACTCGGATTTCGATGAAACCAGTTTCATCGGATCCGTAACAATGAATTATTGTAGGGTTTCAAGTTTCTAAACGCGCGATTTTTTTTGTTAGGATCGTATTGAAATTATGGACTTGATGACGCTAGTTTGGACGAATTATGAGACAGTAAAATTTTTGAGTTTAAATTGTATTTAAATTCAATTTAAATTCAAAAGTTAAGTGTTTTAACCCACCTACAACTTCTAAGTTTTCTTATGTTTGTTAAATTGATTTAAGATTTGAGTAGAAATTTATTTATGACTGTTTGGCATGTTTTATTCATAATCTCAGTTAAATAGCATTTATTTAATTTAACTGTTAATTTATTTCCATTATTGCATATAAATTGACAGTTAAAATTTATTTATTTGCGTATAAACTGCTAGTTAAACAGTTATTAAATTTATTATTGAATATAAACTGTAGTTAATACCTGTTATTTATTACCTGTTATATTTTATATGCGCTATATTGATGTTTGTTTAAATTGGATGATGATTGTAATAAATGGTTGATGATTGATGTTTGGATGAATGGATGCTATATTTCATATTGTATAAACTGCAAGTTATTATGCATTTCATTTCATTCGGGATTGAGGTTTGAAATGATATATAACCGCATTTTTTTATTTTTAAATTGCGGACTGAAATGATAAATATCCGTATCACTTGACCATAGGATAGAAAATTATATGCAGGCACCGCGGTATATATATATAGAATTATTTTTGAAATGTTTTATGGTTTGGATATGATACAGTTTAATATTTATTAAATTTGGATATTATATAAATATATTTTACATGTACATATATAGTTAAATTTTTGAATTTAAGCTGTGTATAAATTTGTTAAATAAATTAAATAAGATGAAAAAATGGAGTTTGATTATTTTATATTATATGGTTAAGTACATGTTAAGGTATATATAAAGTTTTAAATGATTTAAATCAATTAATATTGGGAGTCAAATTAAAAATTTATTTGGAATCAAGCTTAATTAAGAATTTAACTTCATAAGATGATGTAGAATTTAGTAACTTGAAATTTTAAAAAGGGTATGATATTTATAACTGAAATTTTATTCAGGATGTATTAAATGAATATTTCTAGTATAAATAAATTGGAGGAAATTTTGTTAGTTAAAAGTAATTTGAGTTTTATTTAAATAATTTCGGAATTAGTATGCAAATATTTCAAACTAAATAATAGGACTTCAAATTTTTGAATAGAAATTTCCAACCTTAGTTCCAATTGTTTAATATTAAAAGTTTGAAATATATTGAAACTGATGTGGTTTATTCAAACTGAAAGCGATTTTAAAATTTATGGATTTTGACTTAATCTTAAATGAAATAAATTGTAAGTCGCGGAAATTATTTTATTTTATAAAGAAATTTTGAATTCAAACTATTTTATTCTATATACTGTTTGAATATCCAAACCATTCAAGTCCTAGAAGTTATGGTTTTAAAGCTATGAATTTCGAAGTATTATGTTTCGAAAGTTATAATTCAAATGTTTGGTTTCCAGGTATTATAATTGAAAGCAGTATGATTTTGGAAAAGAATTAGGTGAAATAAAAATGATATTATTGATTTGGTTTTTTATAAAAATAATATAAAAATGAGTTGTTTTGGAAATGGAATTGATATCGTATTTATGGGTTTTGAAATGGATAATTTTATTCTGGTTTTAAAGTGTAAACTATTTTAAAGACCGCGGTGTTATGATAACGTTTGGTTGTTGAAGAGACTGGGATCGCAAGTTGTCATACTCTCTGCCAACTCTGAAAACCACTTTAACAAACGTGTACGCGGTGGGGATTCCAGAATGAAGTAGGTTGATGGCGGCGTTTCCTGTAAGGTAAATACGTGGACCCAACTCCCGTGAGTTGGCATAAGGTGGCTAAAACAGGAGCGATTGAAGGGTTAATAAGGTAGCACATTTGATCGGACACTTCCTTTCGATACTATACTCTGACTTTGGATTGATTCGGTGGCCACCTTCACTTTTGATTTCTTTGATTTGGGGGAGTTTGTCTGAGGTGGGCGGTAGCTGCGCGCTACGCATTACCACCGACCCGGAAGCGTAATTGGTATATCTACCCTGGCATTTCCTAGTTGTGCCGTGTCACCTACCCTATCGCGCCTTGTACGAGTTTCTATTTGTGTCGTACCTATGGAGTGTCTTCTCGTAGTCTCCCGATCAGGAGATATGCAGGCACTGTATAGACTACTGGCACTATTACGTGTTAAGGTGGAAAATGTAAAGCCTTAACGCTATTTTAAAGTAAGTTTATTTAACAATTAGACACTATTATCATAGTGAAATATACTATATAGTAAATAGTTTAACGGATCCTTAGGAGATGTAAATCTTAAGCATCTCTTGAGTTACTGCACTCATATTTATTTCTGTTAATTTAACTTATATAAGATCTTTTAGATCTGACTCGAGTGTTTTGTCTTTTCAATTCACTCGGATCAGTCCGAGCATTTCAGGATTTGAAGATTTTATTCTGGAGGAGAAGACGAAGATTTGTAGTATTACTATCTACTATATTATTCCACTACACTATTTAATTCCGCTGCATTGTTATTTATTGGTATGTGAACTCTGATATTTATTTTATGAAGAAGAATCAAATATTTTGTAAACAGTTTTATGAATTGTATATTTATTATTATATTTTATCCCTCCGCTGTGAGATTCTGTTTAGTTTTTTTTTCTCTTCTCTGTTTTTCTTGTTTACCCCATATCAATCTGCCCTTCCGTATGGTTTGAATTGACACGTGTGTCGATTTAAAGCGTGCGAAAAGGCGGGATGTTATAATCACCAATTACTGCAATTAATTCTCTAATGGTAATTCGTGCCTTGAGAAATGTCAGAAGGAACTGAAGATTTGCCGATCCAAATGTGGTAAACCATTGCTTGATGCTAATTGTGATGAAGTATGCGAGAATGAGTATTCAGGATGCATTGATGTTTGTTAGATGCTTATATGTGTTATGCTTATTCCATGCTTTTGATTTACTGTTTGTTTGAATTGGTAATTAACAGCCTATTCACCAAACTGTTAAATTTAGTTGTTGTTGGCAACTTCTAAAGCATTGTCTCTGTAATTTCAAAAATGATCCAGCATGGATGAGTTCTATAATGAAAAATATCAATCCTTCATCTTCAATAATGTTCATACACTAGTGCCCATTCATGATTTGTACGTATTATATAGTTATTGAGTTGAGCACATGCATAATAATGTAATCACAAATCTTATGTTCCTATGCATTTATGTCCATTTAAGTTGCAAATAATCACTACTTATCATTGTTTTGATGAAGTGAACTATAATGGATCCACTCTTGTAGAATATCTCTACATACATGTGCCTTTTTTATGGATTTTATCTGGAAAATTTGTCCTTATTGCATGCTTAATTCAAATATATGACTGAGTTTTTGAGTTGCAAGGTGATAAATGAGCATTCCCGTATATAAGTGATTGTTTCCATGTTGTAGTACAAGAGGAGATTTTATAAAAAGATGAAAGGAAGATGCGTATTTAGATTTCTATTTATGATGATTATCAGATATATGTTTTCAAATATTTAGGAGTTGATACACTCAAGGTGGTGTACCTACGCTTACGTGATGTTGAATTCAAGGATGCTCCTTTTTAAACATAAAAAATTTACTGTATTTAAAATTATTTACAAAGCTTTATATGTCTTGATTCAACAATGAAATCTTAGCACTGTAAAATATATGAAAAATGTTTCACATCATTTATAGAATATTTTAGAAAGTTATAGTTCAGACAATCTCCTTTTAACATTGTTGAATATACTATATTTAACTCGTTCAATAAACATTTTTAATTCTTAGGCTTTGACAATATTTTCTATCATTATCAAAAATATGTTGTATAACTTTTGTATATTGTTGTTAAGACCTATAATCATAAAAGATAATTTTCAAATAAATATATACATAATAACTATAAATAAAATTAAATATCATAAGTGGTAAGATATTCTGGTTATTCGGTAATCATTTAGAATCTGTTTGATTTCTATGATCTAGGTATGTATATAATAGGTTCAAAGAAATAAGTGGGGATGGTGTGTTTAAATTTGTTATACAATATGAAAGTTTGTTGAATATATTCATTAATATAAATTATAGTAGAATTTTATAAATAAATTAAATTTTTTTCGTTTGTATTACAAGTTAAATCAATGGTTAATGCCTTCTCTTTTATTTTAGTACTTTAGGCAGTTCTGTTGGGAACCCTTCATCTCCGTTTTTCTAGTCCCTCTAATAAATCCCGACCAAAGAGCGGTCTCAACAAAAAATTATTCGCTACATTAAATCCCATTACTTCATGATTCCTACCAATAATATATCTAAGTGTGGACTGCGGTTTTCGGATATTGTAAAATTGCTCTGATTTTTTAATTAGATAACTAGATCAAAGGTGATTCACTTTTCTTTTTAAGAAATTGTTAAAATTCTTAATTTTTTTTATAGCTTTATGTACTAATTGAAGTTAACTATTATGTTCAAATTAAAATTTTGAAAATCTGTTTTTATGAAATGAATTAAGTCCTCGTGCAAATAATGAAACTTTCATTTCCTTAGTTGATATTTAAACAATAATATCTCCATTTCTAATTACAAACTGGGAAATCAATATTTATTTCATTATGCTCTATTTGAGAGATAAAGGAGTAGACTAAAAAGAATAATGAATCTGTTCTTGTTTAAGCCAATAGATCTTATAGTTATTAGATTGCTTCCTTATTATGGTTTGAAAGTTGTTGTAAATGTTAAAGGAATCGGTAAATGGGTAGTTATTATTTAGATGTATTAAAACAAAAATGGTGAAATAAATAATTTTGCTACGAATATTAAGAACTCAACCATAATGACCCTCTCTTTATGTCGCTAGCTTTACATCTTATGTAAGCTTTTGTTCTTGAAGAAACAAAAGTGTAGGTACCTTATATATTTTAGTATCGTTGTATAATTGCTTATTTAGATATAATTTTACAATAAAATTGAAAATATCCTAAAAATAGTACTTTTTTTTAAATTCGACAAACGAGCTAAGCCCAAGAATAAATACAACTAGGTATGGGTAATATAATCCCACTACCCGATAAACAAACATAAACGCAAACCGTACCTAGGATTGCCGACAAACAACACACAGCTCCACAAAGCTACAAAAAAAAAATGGCGGACAGCGATTCAACTTTTACTAAGAATTTCTGCCGCTGTTCTTCACTCCGCGTGTTTCACCATGCTTCCAGTATGTTAAGATTCACTGAAATCACTTCTCATCCCTTTAGAGCTAACATTGTTGTTAAAATTCCTCAGATTATTTAGGAGGAGAGAGGAGTTATTAGATCTGACATCATTGTGACCTAGATCTAATGAAACCCTCTCTGAATCGTTGCTGCCTGCCACTTCAAAGCATAGACTTGCTGTATTGACACAAAATATTTGCTTGTGAAAATTGTTGCTACCAATCACTTTAAAGCTTTTATTAGCTGTATTGGCACGAAAAACTTGTTGGTTGTGGAAGCTAGACTCTCGGGTCATATCATTAACATGCTTGTTGGTCTGGAAGCTTCTCGGACGATTGAAGTAAATTTCTATGTGCTTGCTACCAGCTTCAAAGCTCCAATCATAAGCTAAGGAAGTGAATTTTGGTTAGATCTTTTAAGTTTTTCTTTGATTTATGAAGAAGAATTCTTCTATCAGTATCTATAGGAAGCCATATTTGCTCTTTTCCTTTTAGCCTTATTATTAGTATGCAAGGTTGACGCAGCGGATTAATCAAAACAAACTTCACTCGGTGAAAGTAGCGATCGATGGAATGAAGCTACCAAAATGCCCAAATTCGTTGATCCGAAGATACCGAATTCTAGCTATCTCAAACACGTTGATAGCGCACTATACCGTGTTCAAAGATCTACGATTCTTCGTACGTTGATCTAGCGCACTAGATTCCGTGAATCGGCTTCAATAAACGTGGATTCGAGCGCACTCGAATGACGTAAGTGGAGATAGGAGATTACACTCAACTACCAATTGGAGAAGAAAGCACAAAGCAATCAACAAGAAATTTTATTTCAAAATCCCCCCCAAAAAGTTACAACTCACTCCCTATTTATAGACGTTTACAACACAGCCCATAAGTCGCATATGACTCAAGACCTGACCGACTCATCACAAGACTTACGACTCATATTGACTCGGTAGCGACTCAAACACCATGTGACTCAATATATGTCATCAACGACCTAACACCAATATATACAGACGACTCAAAGAAACAACGACTCATATATACACATAACCGAGACAACTCATAAGTCGGCACCGACTTAACATGAAGCGACTCATCCCCTTTACAACAAACAAAAATGCAAACGACTTAGGCAAGGTCGTTACCGACCTAACTGACTCAAGAAAATACACTACACAGACACATTGCGGCATAACTCCTTAACGACTCAATTAGGGCGACTCATCATGAGTCGTAACTCGTTGACTCGGCGCAGTCTCCTTCTGATATCCAGTTAGCTCGGAAGCGCCTCATGCTTCCATTGACTCGTGAACGACTCAAGTCCGATACCTCCTCCATTCGACCTATGGTTATCACTTCCCTCTGTAACTCCTTAGGTCGGAAACGACTCAAGCATTCATTGAGTCGTGGACGACTCATCAAACTACACCACAAACTCATGTTTTCAGAAATTAAAGATTGCACAATTTCTTCTCTGGCCTTAGCTGCATCATCCTCCCTCGGTTGAGAAAAATTCGTCCTCGAATTTGTACATTCTTCTTCATCTGATTGTTTACCTCCGTAATATGGAACAAGATGTTTAACATTGAACACGTCAGACGTGTAAACATCTTCAGGCAGCTTCAACTTATAAGCATTTTCATTAATTTTTTTCACAATTTCTATTGGACCAATTTTCCGCGCCTTCAACTTGTTATAAGCACCCACTAGAAATCGATCCTTCGTCAATACAGCATAAACCAAATCACCTTCCTTAAATTCAACACTCCGTCGTTTCAAATCAGCAGCCCGCTTATACTTCTCATTTGACTTTTCTAATCGTTCTTGAACGATCTTATGACATTCCGTCAACCCGTCAACAAAGTCTACAGCTCGTTTAACCGTCCCTTTCAGTTGTGGTACTACTGCCAAATCCAGCGGTCCCCTGGGTAAATTTGAATATACAATCTGGAATGGACTGAATCCTGTGCTATGATTCACTGCATGATTATGAGCAAACTCTGCCTGGCATAACTTCATGTCCCAACTTTTCAGATTATCTTTCACCAAACATCGCAACAAATTCCCCAATGATCTGTTCACAACTTCGGTTTGACCATATGTCTGCGGATGATACGCGCTGCTAAAGTTCAACTTCGTCCCCATCATCTTCCACAAACTTAACCAAAAGTGACTCAGAAAACGAGTATCTCTATCCGACACAATAGACTCTGGCAATCCATGAAGTCGATAGATCTCCTTGAAAAATAACTGAGCAACACGAACAGCATCCGTTGTCTTCTTGCAAGCAATAAAATGTGCCATTTTAGAAAATCTGTCAACCACTACATATATAGAATCATTACCACGCTGCGTTTTCGTCAATCCCAATACAAAGTCCATACTCACATCAACCCATGGTCTAGCCGGTACAGGCAACGGTATATACAACCCAGCATTGGTCGCGGTTCCTTTCGCAACTTGGCAAATATGACATCGCTCCACAAACCTTCCCACTTCTTTCCTCATCGACGGCCAAAAGTAAGACTGTGAAATCAATTGCAAAGTACGATCACGGCCCACATGCCCTTCCTCGTGTAACTCCTTGATAATTTTCAATCTCAAGCTACAATCCGGTATGCATAAACGATTCCCTTTAAACAAAAAACCATCCACCAATATAAACTCATCAGCACTTCCTTCCTTTATCTTTTCCACAAATTTCACAAAATAAGGATCTTCTTCAATCAACTCTGGTAATAGCTCAAAACCTGTCACTTCCACTTTCATTGTTGTCAACAAATGACTTCTCCGACTTAAAGCATCAGCTACACGATTCGTCACCCCTGATTTGTGATTAACAACAAAGGTAAACTGCTGTAAATATGCAATCCACGATGCATGTCTTGCTGAAATCTTATCCTGCCCCTGTAAATGCTTCAAAGCTTCATGATCAGTATAAAGAACAAATTCCTTCTGAAACAGATAATGCCTCCAATGTTTAACAGCTTGCACAATAGCATAAAACTCAACATCGTATGTACTATATCTCATCTTGGCCCCTGACAACTTCTCACTAAAATATGCAATAGGCCTTCCACACTGACTCAACACTCCTCCAATCCCAACCTTTGATGCATCAGTATGTAGCTCAAACAACAACTGAAAATCAGGTAAAACAAGAATCGGTGCTGTCGTCAATAGTTCCTTGATCTTCTCAAAAGCAACTCCCGCTTCCTCTGACCATACAAACTGTTTTCCTTTCATGCAATCAGTAACTGGTGCCATCACGCTACTGAAGTGTGGAATGAACCTTCGGTAGAATGATGCCAATCCATGAAAACTTCTAACTTCAGTGATAGTTCTCGGTTGTGGCCAATTTCTGACTGCCTCAACTTTACTCTGATCAACTTGAATACCTTCCTCCGAAACAACATACCCCAGAAATAAAACACTCCTCGTCATAAACACACACTTCTTTGTAGCAGCATAAAATTGTTCTTCACGAAGAATAATCAACACTTCCCTCAAATGTAGAACATGCTCCTCTATACTCCTGCTATATATCAGAATATCATCAAAATACACTACCACAAATTTCCCAATATACGTCCTGAATATTTGGTTCATCACCCTCATGAATGTACTTGGCGCATTTGATAAACCAAATGGCATAACCAACCATTCGTATAACCCCTCTCTCGTCTTAAACGCTGTCTTCCACTTGTCTCCCGGTCTAATTCGAATCTGATGATAACCACTTTTCAAATCAATCTTCGAAAACATATTAGCTCCACTCAACTGATCTAGCAAGTCATCCAACCTCGGCATAGGAAATCTGTAGCGAACAGTAATCTTGTTCAAAGCTCTACTATCTGTGCACATCCTCCATGTTCCATCCTTTTTCGGCACCAACAAAGCTGGCACTGCACAAGGACTCAAGCTTTCCTGAACACGTCCCTGTTCTAGCAACTCTTCCACCTGCCTTCGTAACTCTTCATGTTCCTTCGGACTCATTCGGTAATGTGGTCGATGTGGTAACACTGCTCCCGGAACAAGATCAATTTGATGTTGAATGTCTCTCAATGGCGGTAACTCCTTAGGCAACTCCTTTGGAAATACATCCTCAAATTCTTTTAAAACTGGTTTTGCTTCCTCAGGAATTTCAACCTCTTCACTGCACTCTCGCCCAATCAACAAATAGACTTCAGGCTCCTCTTCAACCTCCTTAACAAACTCCTTCAAAGTCAATAGAGTTTTCAATTCCTCAATCTCCTCCAGCTTGCTCTCCTTCTGTTGTTGCTTCTTGGGAACCAAAGTGATTTTAGTACCCTCGAACATGAAACTGTAACTATTGGCACGACCATCATGTTGAACTGATCTATCAAACTGCCACGGTCTGCCCAACAACAGATGACATACGTCCATGTCTACAATGTCACACCAAATTTCATCTTTGTACTTCTTCCCAATAGAAAAATTAACACAAGCCCTTCGACACACCTTCACTTCACCACCCTTCCTTAACCATGCTAGCTTGTATGGTTTAGGATGTTTCTCAGTTTTCAAGTTGAACTTCTTCACAGCCTCGGTAGAAATAATATTATCGCAACTTCCAGCATCAATAACGAACTTGCAAACTTTTTCCAGAATAGTGCATGTCGACTGAAAAATATTGCTTCTCAACCAACTACAATCCTCCTCTTGCTTTGGTGTAAGACATGACCTCCTCATCATAAGATTACAACCTTCATCACCAGACAATTCTTCTTCCTCCTCAACATAAGGTGAATTAGAACATTCAACTTCTTCCTCTTCATCCTCAATCTCAGCAACCATTGCTCTCTTCTTCGGCTTCGGACATTCATTGCTTTTATGACCCAACTCCTGACAATTATAACATTTGAAACCACCGTTAACCTTCGCCTTCTCAGCCTCCTTCACCACTGGCTTATTGACAGGTTTTGGAACATTAGAACTTCCACTAACACCCCTCGCTTGATTATTGGAATTAGTAAACACACCACCTCTACGCCTTCCTTGCTTTTCCCAAGCTAACGCCTTTTGATGTGCCTCCGCTACAGATCTGGGATCGAACATATTAACCATATCCTGGATCTGCATTCTCAATCCTCCAACAAACCTAGCAGTCAGCTGTTCTTCTGTCTCCATTATATCGTTCCTGGCAATGAGTTGGTAAAATTCGTCTGCATAGTCATTTACTGATTTCGTCCCCTGCCTTAGATTCTGCAATCTCTGGTACATAAGCGATTGATAGTTGTATGGCAAAAATGTAGCCCTCATCAATTTCTTCATCTTCTTCCAAGATTCTATCTTTGACTCCCCCATTCGTTCATGAGTAAGTTTAGTTTGCTGCCACCATGCCAAAGCTCTTCCCCTCAGCCTTGTAGCAACTAACTTCACCCTTCGATTCTCCGGAACCTCCTTGAAATCAAAGATTTCCTCCACATTAGATAACCAATCTAAGAATTCTTCAGCTACCATCCCTCCTTTAAACTCCGGAATCTCCATCTTCATTCCCGATTCCCAACGTCGATCATCATCAATAATCCGATACTGACGTTGTCCCTGATCTCGGTCTCTGAAATGAATACTTCCCCTCTCACCATCAAACTCCTCATCAAAGTCTGATGCATATCGTTGTCTTTCACGCCCTCCAGCATCTCTACCACCACTCCTACTACCAACATCCCGTCTATCATGATCATCGACATTCCTCCTACTTCGTTTATCAACACTCCTAGGCTCTTGACTTTCTCTCCTCTCCCGTTCTGAATGTGATGACACTCTACTACCCCCACGGATGGATTCAGTTGAATTTCTTCTTCTACTTTGATTTATATCAATCATAAGCTTCTCCAACCTACCAATGCCTTCATCAATCTTCTCATGCATACGTTGTTCCATTTGATCGGCCTCTTCTCTCCGATATAAAGCTTCAACGTTTTGATGTCGGTTAGATCTTCTAGGCGGCATGATTCAAACAATATAGAACTTCAAGTCACGGCTTCAAGCTTCAAGACCCTTCACTAGGCTCGGCTACTTCACAAGTATTCACGGCCTAACTTCAACTTCAAACACCTTCCAACACTTTGATCCAAAATGGAATAGATCGAAAGTTCTCCTCTCGTTGCAACTTCAAGATGAACATGATGAACAACTTCAAACTTCAACACTTGGCTCCAAGACCCGATTTAGCTATGATTGGCTAAAACAAGCTCTGATACCAAAACTGACGCAGCGGATTAATCAAAACAAACTTCACTCGGTGAAATTAGCGATCGATGGAATGAAGCTACCGAAATGCCCAAATTCGTTGAACCAAAGACACCGAATTCTAGCTATCTCAAACACGTTGATAGCGCACTATACCGTGTTCAAAGATCTACGATTCTTCGTACGTTGATCTAGCGCACTAGATTCCGTGAATCGGCTTCAACAAACGTGGATTCGAGCGCACTCGAATGACGTAAGTGGAGATAGGAGATTACACTCAACTACCAATTGGAGAAGAAAGCACAAAGCAATCAACAAGAAATTTTATTTCAAAATCCCCCCCAAAAAGTTACAACTCACTCCCTATTTATAGACGTTTACAACACAGCCCATAAGTCGCATACGACTCAAGACCTGACCGACTCATCACAAGACTTACGACTCATATTAACTCGGTAGCGACTCAAACACCATGTGACTCAATATATGTCATCAACGACCTAACACCAATATATACAGACGACTCAAAGAAACAACGACTCATATATACACATAACAGAGACAACTCTTAAGTCGGCACCGACTTAACATGAAGCGACTCATCCCCTTTACAGCAAACAAAAATGCAAACGACTTAGGCAAGGTCGTTACCGACCTAACTGACTCAAGAAAATACACTACACAGACACATTGCGGCATAACTCCTTAACGACTCAATTAGGGCGACTCATCATGAGTCGTAACTCGTTGACTCGGCACAGTCTCCTTCTGATATCCAGTTAGCTCGGAAGCGCCTCATGCTTCCATTGACTCGTGAACGACTCAAGTCCGATACCTCCTCCATTCGACCTATGGTTATCACTTCCCCCTGTAACTCCTTAGGTCGGAAACGACTCAAGCTTTCATTGAGTCGTGGACGACTCATCAAACTACACCACAAACTCATGTTTTCAGGAATTAAAGATTGCACAATTTCTTCTCTGGCCTTAGCTGCATCAAAGGTCCTTTCTTTCCAAATATTAAAAACAATAGTAGTTATGAGGATATGCGCATAGTCGTTTTCCTTAGATTTCAACTTAAATTTACTGTTGATGATTTGGATAGCATTCGTAAGATCCATCTGACTATTGTTTTGAATATCCAGTATAGCTTTAATTTGACTCCATATAAAATATGAATAACTGCATTCAAAAAATAAGTGATTAATATTTTCATTAACTAAATTGCAAAAGGAATAGAGTGAATTAGAATTATTGCCCCATTTGTTTCTTTTGTCCAAAGTTAGCAATCTGTTATTCATGGAAAAATATGTACAAAAAGCCATCTTAGGACCGTTCACTCTATTCCATATGCAATGATACTAATCTTTCTTTGGGAATTTATTTTGAATAACCTCCCATGTAGTTTTAGGAAAACTTCCCTTTTGCTGCCTGCTTTCCATTCCCAGTAGTCATTATCTGCATTAGGATCAAGATGAATTTTACAAATTTCATACTTATGTGGGCTGATAATTGGATGTAATGTGATTGCCACTGATTATTTTTAATAATTTCAAACACTTTAGCACTGCTACCTCCATAATTAACCAAACTATTCCACCCAACCTTATTTATAAAAGAGTCACTATCAAACCAAGAGTCAAAATACAAGCTAATTTCTTCACCTAGCTTAATTTTTTTAATAATGTTTTTCCAATATCTCTACATTTTAGAATTTGTTTCAAGGCATTAGGATGGTTACTTGATGCAGCAGGGCATATGGAAATTCAAAAGTTAAACCATATTAAGTCGTACACGAGTCTATGGTGTAACTTGATGAGTCGTCCACGACTCAAAGGGATGAGTCGTTTCCGACTTAAGGGGTTACAAGGGGGAGATAACATAAGTCGCATAAAGAAGGTATCGGATTTGAGTCGGTCTCGAGTCAATGATGGCATGAGTCGGTTACGAGCTAAGGAAAGATGGCAGCAACCTAAGGAGATGAGTCATTTCCGAGATAACCAACTATCAGAAGGAGACTGTGCCGAGTCAACGAGTCACGACTTAATTGAGTCGGCAGGAGTTAACTCGCTTGAAGAAGATATGCCGAAGGGAGGCTATGAGTCGGTGAAGTCTTGAGTCGTTTTCTCTCTAAGTCGTCATGTGTTAAATCGGTATGTAATGAGTAGTATGAGCAGATGTAGTTGTTGGCCTTGAGTCGTGTACCTTGTGTGTTTGTTAAGTTGTTTGTACCGCGCTGTGTGAAAGGAGTTGAGTCGCTGTTGTAATGAGTCGGCAACGACTTATGATGAGTCGGAGCCTATGAGTCGGCAACGACTTAAGGTGCTAGGTCAGAAAACTCTATAAATAGCGTGTGTGTTGTAATTTTTGGGTAGTTGATTTTGAAATAAAATTTCTTGTTGATTGCTTTGTGCTTTCTTCTCCAATTGGTAGTTGAGTGTAATCTCCTATCTCCACTTACGTCATTCGAGTGCGCTCGAATCCACGTTAATTGAAGCCGATTCACGGAATCTAGTGCGCTAGATCAACGTGCGAAGAATCGTAGATCTTTGAACACGGTATAGTGCGCTATCAACGTGTTTGAGATAGCTAGAGTTCGGTATCTTTTGATCAACGAACTTGGGCATTTTGGTATCTTCAACTCACCGATTGCTACATTTCATTGATTGAAGTTTGTTTCGAATTATCCGCTGCGTCATTTAATTGGTATCAGAGCCATACTTAGCCAATCATAGCTAAGTTGATTCTTGGAGCCAAGTATTTGAAGTTTGAAGTGAGTTCATATTGAAATTGCAACAAGAGGGAGAACTTTCGATCTATTCCATTTTGGATCAAAGTGTTGGAAGGTGTTTGAAGTTAAATTAGGCCGTGTATACTATTGAGGTAGCCGAGCCTAGGGAGGATCATTGGAAGCTTGTTCGAGCTAAAGAAGTGTTGAACCGTGCCTTGTGCTTGAATTGGAGACGACCTCACTTGCACCGTTTCATATTGCCGAGACAAGTGGAGGCCGAGACAAATTGTAATCGAGTCATTGTTGAGCCGTGATTTGTTGAAGTCTTGTGATTGAATTGTTGAAGTTTTGTGAAGTTTTCAATCATGCCACCAAGGAGAGCTAATCGTCATCAAAACGTTGAAGCTTTGTATCGTAGAGAAGAAGCCGAGCTTATGGAACAACGTATTAATGAGAAGTTTGATGAAGGCATTGGTAAATTGGAGAAATTGATGAATGATTTGAATCAAAGGAGGAGATCACCAAACTCGAACCATGGAGGAAACCGAGTTTCGCCGTCGGTTACGGAAGCAAGGAGGGTATCGCCACATTCTTGTAGAAATAGAAGAGAAACATCAATTTCATCACGAAGAGATCATCATGACTATGCACATGAAGAGAGAAGAAGTCAACGTGAATTTGACAATGAAGCATATAGAGAAGAAGAGAGACATAGTCAAAGAAGCATGCATGAACGAAGGGATGATAATGGTCGAGATCGATGTAGTCGTACTTTTAATTTTGTTGAAGAGGGTGATAGAGCTAGTATTCATTATCGAGATCGAGACCAAGTTCGGAATTCTTATCGGGATGTTGAAGATGATCGTCGATGGGAATCGGGTATGAAGATGGAGATTCCGGAGTTTAAAGGCGGGATGGTTGCTGAAGAGTTCTTAGATTGGTTGTCTAATGTGGAGGAAATCTTTGATTTCAAGGAGATCCCGGAGAATAGAAGGGTGAAGTTGGTTGCTACTAGGTTGAGGGGGAGAGCATTGGCGTGGTGGCAGCAAACTAAACTTACTCGTGAACGGATGGGGAAGTCAAAGATAGAATCATGGGATAAGATGAAGAAGCTAATGAGATCTACTTTCTTACCTTACAACTACCAATCACTTATGTATCAAAGGTTGCAGAATCTGAGGCAAGGGACAAAGTCTGTTAGTGATTATGCTGATGAATTTTACCAACTCATTGCCAGGAATGATATTATGGAGACGGAAGAACAGCTGACTGCTAGATTCGTTGGGGGTTTGAGAATGCAGATCCAGGATATGGTTAATATGTTTGATCCTAGATCCGTTGCAGAGGCACATCAGAAAGCGTTGGCTTGGGAGAAACAAGGGAGACGTGGGGGTGGTGTGTTTACTAATTCCAATAATCAAGCAAGGGGTGTTGGTGGAAGTTCTAATGTTCCTAAACCTGTTTCAAAGCCAGTGGTGAAGGAGGTTGAGAAGGCAAAGGCTAGCAGTGTTTTCAAATGTTATAATTGTCAGGAGTTGGGTCACAAGAGCAATGAATGTCCGAAGCCGAGGAAGAGAACCATGGTTGCAGAAGTTGGGGAGGATAATGGTGAGGAGGCAGAATGTTCTAATACACCTTATGTTGAGGAGGAAGAAGAATTGTTTGGAGATGAAGGTTGTAATCTTATGATGAGGAGAAGTTGTTTGACACCAAAGCAAGAGGAGGATTGTAGTTGGTTGAGAAGCAATATTTTTCAGTCGACATGCACTATTCTGGGAAAAGTTTGCAAGTTCGTTATTGATGCGGGAAGTTATGATAATATTATTTCTACAGAGGCTGTGAGGAAATTGAACTTGAAGACTGAGAAGCATCCTAAACCATACAAGCTAGCATGGTTAAGGAAGGGTGGTGAAGTGAAGGTGTGTCGAAGAGCTTGTGTTAATTTTTCTATTGGGAAGATGTACAAAGATGAAATTTGGTGTGATGTCGTAGATATGGATGTTTGTCACTTATTGTTGGGCAGACCATGGCAGTTTGATAGAGCAGTTCAGCATGACGGTCGTGCCAACAGTTACAGTTTCATGTTCGAGGGTACTAAAATCACTTTGGTTCCTAAGAAGCAACAGCAGAAGGAGAGCAAGCTAGAAGAGATTGAGGAATTGAAAACTCTGTTGACTTTGAAGGAGTTTGTTAAAGAAGTGGAGGAAGAACGGGACGTGTTTTTGTTGATTGGGAGAGAGAGTAGTGAAAAAGTCGAAATTCCAGAAGCAGCAAAGCCAATTTTGAAAGAATTCGAAGATGTCTTTCCAGAGGAGTTGCCTAAGGAATTACCGCCACTTAGAGACATTCAACATCAAATTGATCTTGTTCCAGGAGCAGTGTTACCACATCGACCACATTACCGAATGAGTCCAAAAGAACATGAGGAGTTACGAAGGCAGGTGGAAGAGTTACTTGAGCAGGGACGTGTGCAGGAAAGTTTGAGCCCATGTGCTGTACCAGCTTTATTGGTGCCCAAGAAGGATGGAACATGGAGGATGTGCACAGATAGTAGAGCTTTGAATAAGATCACTGTCCGATATAGATTTCCTATACTGAGGTTGGATGATTTGTTAGATCAATTGAGTGGGGCAACTATATTTTCAAAGATTGATTTGAAGAGTGGTTATCATCAAATTCGAATCAGACCTGGAGACGAATGGAAGACAGCTTTCAAGACAAGAGAGGGATTATACGAATGGTTGGTTATGCCATTTGGTTTGTCAAATGCACCTAGTACATTCATGCGGGTGATGAATCAAATCTTTAGACCATTCATTGGGAAGTTCGTCGTGGTTTACTTCGATGATATTCTGATTTACAGCAGGAGTATGGAGGAGCATATTCTACATCTGAGAGAAGTATTGATTATTCTTCGTGAGGAACAATTTTATGCTGCTACGAAGAAATGTGTGTTTATGACGCATACTGTTTTATTTCTGGGCTATGTTGTTTCAGGAAAAGGAATTCAAGTTGATCAAAGTAAAGTTGAAGCTATTAGAAATTGGCCACAGCCGAGAACTATCACTGAAGTTAGAAGTTTTCATGGATTAGCATCATTCTACCAAGGTTCATTCCACACTTCAGTAGCGTGATGACTCCAGTGACTGATTGCATGAAAGGGAAACAGTTTGTATGGTCAGAAGAAGCGGGGGTTGCCTTTGAGAAGATCAAAGAATTGTTGACGTCTGCACCAATTCTTGTTTTACCGAATTTTCAGTTATTGTTTGAATTGCATACTGATGCTTCGAAGGTTGGTATTGGAGGAGTTCTGAGTCAGAATGGGAAGCCAGTTGCATATTTCAGTGAAAAGTTGTCAGGGGCAAAGATGAGATACAGTACATATGACATTGAATTTTATGCTGTTGTCCAGGCTGTTAAGCATTGGAAACATTATCTATTTCAGAAGGAATTTGTTCTTTACACTGATCATGAAGCTTTGAAACATTTACAGGGGCAAGATAAGATTTCTGCGAGACATGCATCATGGATTGCTTATCTGCAGCAGTTTACTTTTGTCCTTAAACACAAATCAGGGGTGACGAATCGAGTAGCTGATGCTTTAAGTAGGAGGAGTCATTTACTTACGACAATGAAGATTGAAGTGACAGGGTTTGAATTACTGCCAGAAATGATTGAAGGAGATCCTTACTTTGTGAAATATGTTGAGAAAGTGAAGGATGGAAGTACCGATGAATTTATGATGGTTGATGGTTTTCTGTTTAAAGGAAATCGTTTATGTATACCGGACTGTAGCTTGAGATTGAAAATTATCAAGGAGTTACATGAGGAAGGACATGTGGGCCGTGATCGTACTTTACAGTTGATTTCACAATCTTACTTTTGGCCATCGATGAGAAAAGAGGTTGAAAGATTTGTGGAGCGATGTCATATTTGCCAAGTTTCAAAAGGAACAGCAACGAATGCAGGGTTGTATATGCCATTACCAGTACCATCTAAGCCATGGGTTGATATTAGCATGGATTTCGTCTTGGGTTTGCCGAGAACTCAAAGGGGAAATGATTCGATATTTGTTGTGGTGGACAGGTTTTCAAAGATGGCACATTTTGTTGCTTGCAAGAAGACAGCAGATGCAGTTCGAGTGGCACAGTTATTTTTCAAGGAAATTTATCGACTTCATGGTTTACCAGAATCTATTGTTTCTGATCGAGATACTCGTTTTCTGAGTCACTTTTGGTTGAGTTTGTGGAAGATGGTGGGAACGAAACTGAAATTTAGTAGTGCTTATCATCCGCAAACTGATGGGCAGACAGAAGTTGTTAACAGGTCATTGGGAAATTTGTTGCGTTGTCTTGTACAAGATAATTTGAGAAGTTGGGACATGAAGCTATGCCAGGCAGAATTTGCTCATAATCATGCAGTAAATCGAAGCACAGGATTCAGTCCGTTTCAGATTGTTTATTCAAATTTACCCAGGGGGCCGTTGGATTTGGCAGTAGTACCACAATCAAAGGGAACAGTTAAACGAGCTGTTGATTTTGTTGATGAGCTGACTGAATGTCATAAAATCGTTCAGGAACGATTGGAGAAATCGAATGAGAAGTATAAGAAGTCGGCAGATTTGAAACGTCGAAATGTTGAATTTAAAGAAGGTGATTTGGTTTATGCCGTGTTAACCAAAGATCGTTTTCCAGTGGGTGCTTACAATAAGTTGAAAGCCAGAAAAGTTGGTCCTGTCGAAATTGTGAAGCGAATTAATGACAATGCTTATAAGTTGAAGCTGCCGGAGGATATTTACACTTCTGACGTATTCAATATTAAGCATCTGGTGCCATATTATGAGGATGAACATTTTGATGAGAAAGAATTTGCAAATTCGAGGTCGAATTTTTCTCAACCAGGGGAGGATGATGCAGCAGGGCATATGGAAATTCAAAAGTTAAACCATATTAAGTCGTACACGAGTCTATGGTGTAACTTGATGAGTCGTCCACGACTCAAAGGGATGAGTCGTTTCCGACTTAAGGGGTTACAAGGGGGAGATAACATAAGTCGCATAAAGAAGGTATCGGATTTGAGTCGGTCTCGAGTCAATGATGGCATGAGTCGGTTACGAGCTAAGGAAAGATGGCAGCAACCTAAGGAGATGAGTCGTTTTCGAGATAACCAACTATCAGAAGGAGACTGTGCCGAGTCAACGAGTCACGACTTAATTGAGTCGGCAGGAGTTAACTCGCTTGAAGAAGATATGCCGAAGGGAGGCTATGAGTCGGTGAAGTCTTGAGTCGTTTTCTCTCTAAGTCGTCATGTGTTAAATCGGTATGTAATGAGTAGTATGAGCAGATGTAGTTGTTGGCCTTGAGTCGTGTACCTTGTGTGTTTGTTAAGTCGTTTGTACTGCGCTGTGTGAAAGGAGTTGAGTCGCTGTTGTAATGAGTCGGCAACGACTTATGATGAGTCGGAGCCTATGAGTCGGCAACGACTTAAGGTGCTGGGTCAGAAAACTCTATAAATAGCGTGTGTGTTGTAATTTTTGGGTAGTTGATTTTGAAATAAAATTTCTTGTTGATTGCTTTGTGCTTTCTTCTCCAATTGGTAGTTGAGTGTAATCTCCTATCTCCACTTACGTCGTTCGAGTGCGCTCGAATCCACGTTTGTTGAAGCCGATTCACGGAATCTAGTGCGCTAGATCAACGTGCGAAGAATCGTAGATCTTTGAACACGGTATAGTGCGCTATCAACGTGTTTGAGATAGCTAGAGTTCGGTATCTTTGGATCAACGAACTTGGGCATTTTGGTATCTTCAACTCACCGATTGCTACATTTCATTGATTGAAGTTTGTTTCGAATTATCCGCTGCGTCATTACTTTTAGGCAGGGTAGTCCAAAAATTGTCATTCATAAAATATTTAGCTCTCATCCACCTAGCCTACGGTAAGTCTGCATTGAGAAATCTCTAAAATAATTTTAAATGGATAGTTAAACTGAGATCTTTCATGTTTCTAATGCCAAACCCCCTTCATTTTTCGGCCCACAAACTTTATCCTAACTAATCTTATGATATTTGCCCCTTCATAAAAAATGAGCACATCTACTTTCTATTTTCTTAATGGATGCAGCGGGAATATGAAAT
This sequence comes from Allium cepa, assembly GCA_030765085.1. Taxonomy (NCBI): domain Eukaryota; kingdom Viridiplantae; phylum Streptophyta; class Magnoliopsida; order Asparagales; family Amaryllidaceae; genus Allium; species Allium cepa. Next base: position 168,569,186 of record CM060929.1, read on the forward strand.
GTCTGCAGCCAGTATAAAAGAATTGCATACACAACAGTTATAATAAGTTCAAGTCTACCAATAATAGAAAGTAATTTGCAAGACCATGTTTCCATTCTTTCTTGAAATTTTTTAATAAGTATAGAACAATCTGAATCTTTAATTTGATTTATAGAAAGTGGCAATCCCAGAAATTTAATACGAAGTTTTCCCTCTGTAATTTTTAAAACATCTTAAAAATCTTTTTTATATTTACTATGTCTACTAAAATATGTTTTACTTTTATTTGTATTAAGCTGCAGGCTGCATAAGAATTCAAATTCTCAAATATTCTCACAATTGTGTCTGCATTCACCTTATTAGCTTTAACAAACACTATAAGATCAACATCATATATGAGATGGTTTATACAAGGCTGGATTCTATTAATGGGATTAATATTCCCTTTAATAACTTCAGTTTCCATTAATATTCAAAAATACTCCCTGACCATAGTAAAAAGATAAGGTGGTAATGGATCACCTTGTCGATTACCCCTATTGCTTTTAATAAAACCTTCTACTTTGCCTTGAATATGTATAGAAAAAGTAGGGGTATCAATACATTCTAGAATCATATCACAAAACTTTATCGGGAAACCTATACAGTTCAAAATATGACAAATGAATTATCTATTTACTTTATCATATACTTTTTGCAAATTAATTTTAATACAAACATTGTCACCTTGTTTTGTATTAAATTTTCTGCCCATCTCATGAGCTAACAAAGAATTCTCATATATGAGTCTGCCTGGTACAAAAGCACTCTGATTTTTAAAATTTTGAAAAGGCAAAAGTACTTTGATTCTATTACTTAGAACATTACTTATGATGTAAATAAAGTTGTAGCAAGAAATAGGTCTGTAAGCACCAATACAAGTGGGATTTTTATTCTTTGGAATTAAAGTAATAAAAGTGTGATTTATACTTTTGAGAATTTTACCCTTTTCCATAAATTCTTTAAAAACCTCAAAAACCTGTCCCTTGATATTTTCCCAATGGTTTTCATAGAAATTTGCATTAAACCCATCGGGGCCAGGGTTTTTATTGTCATTAGCATTAAAAAATATATGTTTAATCTCTTCTATAGTTACTGGAGCAAGTAAAATCTCAGAAGCATTATCTTTCAAAATTTTGTTACAGATAATTTGAGGAAAATTCTTTACATTATTATTAGAAAAATAAAGCTCTCTATAAAATTTAACTGCTTCTTTAGCAACTTTTTCATAAGCATTAGACGAATTACCTTCATTATCAATAATATTACCAGCGTTGTTTAAATGCTTTCTATTACTCGGTTTATAATAAAAAAAGTTGGTATAGTCATCTCCTAGAGTAAGCCGATCTACTTTAGCTTTTTATCTAGCATTAACTGTATCTTTATAAAGCTTAATAGAAAGACTTTTGCGATTATTGAAAAAAATTATTGGCAACGTTAATATCTTCTGGATTATTATCTGTCAGATCTTGTAAATTTTTTCCTTCTTTTCTTAAAATAACGAGATTATTTTTATCCACATAATTATTTTTATTCCAAGTTTAAGATTGTTTTTTGCATTTTTCAAATGTGTACTAAACTGAAATTGTTTAGTACCAATACAAGAGAAACTCAAGCAGTTTTCCATCAAAACTTTATAATCCTCTTCTAAAATCCAACTATTTTTAAATCTGAAAGGAGTAATTTTATTACTTAAATCCGCTTTTACAAAAAGATTGACAAGTAAAGGAATATGGTCACTGGAATTTTGCTCAAGAGTGGAACAAACAAAATTAGAAAAATGTTTGAAAATTCTTTAATAATTCTGTCCAGTTTAAAGTGGATATTTTTAACCAAACCAGATTTCCAAGTATATTTATTCCCACTAATAATAGGTTCTACAAGACCTGTATCAAATAAAAATTTATTAAACCTATCTAGCTTACTTTAAGGAATTTTGCTATCTCCATATTTTTCAAAGACATGAAAAGAAGTATTAAAATCACCCAAAATAATCCAGGGAAAATTATAGATTAAATTCAAAGCTTTTATTTTACACCAAAAACCATTTCTTTCTCTTTCAAGGTTACTTCCATAAATACTTTTAATTTGTAGAGAAAAAACCCTAGTATTTTTGAATTGACAATCTATAAACTACTTATCTTTACTGATATTTAAGATTATCCAGATATTAGAATCCCATATAATAATGATTCTTCCTTTACAGCCACAATCGTTATTACTTATATATTTCCAATTGCTAGACAATTTGAGACAAAAATTTTCATAATTCACATCATTTGGTTTATTTTCTATCAGACTGTTTAATAGGGGTGTTCATTCCCTTGACATTCCAAGAAAATATAGCCATATATTTAATATATAAAACTGAAAAATAAATGGTACCTAACGCTGTAGTACCCTTACCCCTCCTTTTATTATCAACACTCTTAGCTTTTAGTCTTGTAGACATTTCATCCCATTCTAGATTAATAGAGATGTATTTTTTGTTTGAAAGCTTTCTTCTTTTTGTTTACCTTAATCTTACCAGTTGCTTTTGGTTTGGAAATATGCAGTTCTGATGTCACGACCCGTCTTTCAATATCGAGAAAGACGTATCATGAGTAAGAATGAAAGGGATAGAGAAGAGAAACATAGAGAAGAAAAAAGGAAAAACAACATCAGAATCTCAACAGTGGAACGAATAAATTATATTAATAACATAAGTATTACATAGTATACAACCATTATCAGAGTTATACAGATTATAGACAGTTATAAACACCTGTCTAGTTATTACAACTCAATACAATATAGAGATACCAATCACAACGGAACACTATAAATATCTACAACGTTGAAGCCTCCTGCTCGATTGCTCCTCCATAATTCGTCAAAGCTAACCTGAATCCCTTAGCTACTTGTAAAAATTTGAGTACCCAAGAATTTAAGAAAACAGAAGATAAACTTTGGGTCAGACATGTATCTGGTGTGAGTAACAAGTTAAGGTTGCTTAACTTTGAAAAACCTTTAAAAACAAAAGGTATCACGTAAGAATTCCCACACATAAACATGGGTAAGTTTTTACCTTACGCTAACAAAACATTTGATAGGAAATCCATTGATATTATAATAGTGTCTAGGGTTTTCAAGTAAATAAGAAATAGCCGAAATTGTTATGTTATTAAATTCCAGCTACATAGGTGTACAATCAAATCCGAGGGCGCTTATTGGAGTTTGGATTTCCATATAATGGCAGGGCTACTGGGGTACCGCCCGTCACAGTACGTGGCCTAGGTCACCGTACCGAGGATCCACCCTAAATCCCCTACAACACAAGGCCAAAACCATTCCTTACTGAATAGTTCCGAACAAGACAACCCCTGCAGTTGTCGCGAATCAACTGCCCCAACACAGCCTAATATAAAGGGAATTCTAGGCAGCGGAAAATCTCATCCTACTTAGGCATGACCCACTTAGTCTTCCCGCACCTCCCTTGTTTTAGCCATTCCCGGTTGATGAGGCTTGAGGCTACGATTACCTTTAGAGAACACATCTCTTAGAATGCTCATCGTCCACCTGACGATGTTCTGAAAGCATTCAATCCATACAAGCTCATTTCGGGTTCGAACGAAACCGAAGGCATTATCTCATTACCCTCATTTTGGAATCACCCTTAGAGTTAACGACGATAACCGTTGCGTTCTGAATCTTCATCTTCACTTGAGATTCACGACCTATCGTTAATTTGGATCGGTGCGGTTTTTGGATATCCAAATCTGGAAACCCGATCCCGGTCTCATCGAAATCCAAAACGCCATCTTTTAAGTCCAAGTCGTTTTAAAATTTATAACAATTCAATTCTATTATCCATATACACACAGATAGATAATTCACATATCACAATAGATAATTTACATTATCATGACAAATAGATAATTCACATTATCATCACAAATGGGTAATCCATATTATCATTACATATAGATAATTCATGTTATCATTACATTTCAACCAATGCATCCATATCACACAACATTACTTATCTCATATCTGAAATTTCAAACCATTCAAGGCAATTAATATCATCAATCCATACATAAGCAAGGATTAATCACGCTATAATTAATTTAAAATGAATTGAATTAATTACTTTATCTCTAATTAGTTTAAAATAAATTAAATTAATTACTTTCATCATTTTAAATCTTGCTTACATATCCATTAATTAATTAAAAATCAATCAATTAATTATCCTCTTATTTTCCACCTCAATTAATCATCCCTGATTAGTTATCCTTCAATTAAATTCAAGTATTTATCCTTTAATTAATTTCACAAATTAATTATTCTTAACCAAATACAGTAATTAACCTTAATTACTTCATTAACTAATTAACTATAATTAATTACATTCATTCTTAATTAATTACATTAATTAATTACTCCTTAATCACTTATTATTGATTAATTAATCTTAATTAATCAAACCTTAATTACATCATTAATTTTATTAATTAATGATCCCTAATTACCTTAATTAGTTATCCTGTTAAGTTAATTACATTTAGTAATTAATCTTTAATTACCACATCTATTAATCACCCTTGATTAATCTCATTCACTAATTAACTACCCTTAATTACTTCATCAAATAAATAAATTACTCCTTAATTAATTGTCTTAATTAATCCCTTGATTAATCTCATTCAATAATTAACTACGCTTAATTACTTCATTAAATAAATTAATTACTCTTTAATTAATTGTCTTAATTAATCCCTTGATTAATTGCACAAAGTAATTGAACTCAAAAATTACTTTCACTGACAAATCACCATTCAATTAATTACATCCAGTAATTATCCATTAATTACTTCACTAAGTAATTATACTTTACTAATTACATTAAGTAATTACTTATCAAACCATCCAATGATTATTCTAAATTTATTAAACCTAATTAATTAACTTAAACTAATCAAATTTATTAATTAATTACCTTGAGTAATTAATACTTTAATTACTTTCATAAATAATTATGCTTAACCAAATTCCATAAATGATTATCTAAATGAATTAATCCAATTAATTATCAAAATTAATCACATTAATTAATTATTTAATAATCCAAGTTAATGACCTTCATTAACTATTAACAATTCTTTGATCACTTTTTCTTAAGTAATTAACTTAGATTAATCATTATTAATGACAAATTTAATAATTTTTAATAACCAATTAATTAATCTCTAATTATTTAATTAATTAAGTTTTAACTATAACTTAATTAATTCTTAATTACTTCATTAATTAATTCTTAATCGGTAATTAAAAAATCTAATCTTATCTAATTAATGATCTTAATTACAAACTAATCATTCCTTAATTAATTAATCTTAAATCTTATTTAATTAATACAAAACCTTAATTACTAATTAATTAACCCAAATCATTAATTAATTGAATTAATTAATTATCCATTTAAATTACCTAACTAATTTAGTGTATCACAAATCATTAAGGCTTTATAAAAACGTTTCCTTATTAATGATAATTATCATTCAAAAACACATTTGAAAACATTTGACTTCAAATTTACTTTTAAATTCCAATTTAAATTTAAGATTTAAAATGAAAACGTTAAAACTGTTTAAAAACCATGTACAAACATTTAAAATCAAATGTTATAGAAATACTCATCTTATAAAAAGAACTTAAATAATTTAAACTAAATTTGCTTTTAAATTCCAACCATTTAAAATACATTTAAAAAAATTAAAGTTGTTAAAACAATTTGATTCATAAAACTTAATTTAAATTTTAAACTAAGATACAAACTCAGTTTGAATCCATAATTTAAATTTGGGTTTTAAACTCTGTTTAAACCTGCTTTCAAATTTTAAAATCAAATTTAAAATTTAAAGGCAGACAGGTTTTAAAAACCTGTAATCAAGCAAATAACCCGAGCCACTAAAAAAATGCTTCGAGCTAAACCATTCATTACTTCGAGTAAATACTCGAATTTATTCGAGAGTTTCTCAAGTCGAAAAACACTTCAACACCCCAACCTTCAATAGACACAACCACTACACCGTGCATATGCATGGTGGCTCCGACACTCTCCGATCACCACCACTGCCTTGAGCAAGTCATCGATCATTCTCAGATCAAACATTGACAATCAGAACCTCACAAACATCTCGAAATCAAAATCGCACTTGCTAACCAAAACTTGGAACCCACAGGTACTCCCACCGATGATCATCAGAGCGCCAGCGACTCAGGCCATGACTTCGTCCATGCCCTAACTACCCTATCACAGAGCTCCATTGAACTCGATCAACTAGAGGAACCACGATGATCAAAAACTCCTGAACTACTCAAAACTAGGTTTAGAAACTTTAATCGGTCGCCGCCGCCGCCACCGTTCCTTGATCGCCACCCAGACAATTTTCCCATGATCACCGTTCATTCTACTATCATCTCCGAAAACTACAACCTCCCAGATCCTCGAGATCATCAGAAGCATCCAAATTTACATTTTGAGTTCAACCCAGAACTGCTCCCTCAAAACTTAACTAAAAATTAAGATTCTAGTTTTAAAAGTCATGTTTAAGTTTAGGTATTCGATTTATAATCCTGAATTTACAAATTATTATGTTCGAGTTTTTACTTTTATTGATTATGCACTGATGTTTTAAATTTACAGAGACAATACACAATTTTTTTTGCTTAAACAAATTTTTAAATTAAAAACACATTTGAAATATCAAACATATTTTGTTCAAGACATAAATACTGACACAGATTGGATCAAGGGCAAGTGGATTTTGATTTGATCTTGGGCCTGGAACTAGAACTAGAGAAGAAGAATACAGATATACAGCATGCACACCAATATATTCATATATAAACACAGAGCTATACTTATAAATATATTCACAAATACATTTGTTTCAGAGATGAACATGCAACATAATTATATACTTAACCATTTAATTTGTGATGTTACTCACCAGTTTTATGACGATGAACAGAGCACCAAATTTGAAGTTGTTGGAAATGTCATTTGCCTTTGAGAACTTTAAACTGAAATGCCCCTAGTTTCTTGTTTGCTTTAAAACTTAATGTTGCTTGCTGTTTAGATTTGCATGCAGGCTATTGATTCATCTCGATTTTTAAAAAGATCTTAAGTCTTTTGAAAATTTGCAAAATGATCACATGTTTTTAATTTGATCTTCATTTTGAATGTGCTTTACAAATTGCATTGTGAAGATGTTTCAGGCTTTTGATTGAAGAAGGGTTTGCATGCTTGAATCGAAATTTCTGGTTTTGCGAGCAGTTTGAGTATTGAAAATTAGATTTGAACATATACAAATTTTGTTTGAGAAATGGTTTAAGTTTAAAGTTAGTGTTGAATAAATTTTCAGCTGAAGTTTTAATCTATCTTAGCTTTTAAAAATGAGATTAAAAAAGGAATGAGGAGGAGGAATTTTTTTTTATAAGTATAAATGATTTATTTAAAAGAAATAAAGAAAAATTAAAAACAAAATGAAACTTGTATTAAATCTTTACATTTGCCATATACATTTCTTCATTTTATTACACATGTTATTATGAGACCTTAATATAACAACACTTGTCCTTTTAGAAAGTAGTATTAATTTTAGATGTTTAATATAAGTATATACTTAATTAAATAGTTAATAAGTACTTTATTATTTATATATATAGGTAATTATACGCATAAATAAAAGTTTATACAAATATTCTAAAATCCAAAACATTTTAAAATATTTACCTTTTAAATTTCAAAGTTAATTCAAATTCAAATTAAATTTTAATATCCAATTTAAAGCCAATCTATAACAACATATTCAATTTAAAAATTGTAATATATATAATTCCATATCTAATTGTAAAACCAATACATTTATTAATATTATTTAAAAATAACAATTTATCAATTTGAAATAATTTATAAAAGAAATTACCTCTTTATTATAAATTACCTATCTCCTTATATGAATCAATGTTTAATATGTAAATTGTATTTTAAACTTCCATATATTTCAAATCATATTTATCAAGTAATATTAAAATGAAAATAACATATTTAAATTTAAACTTAAGCTAAGATATAATTTGAGCAATTAATATTTACCTTAAACATTTTAAACTATATAATTACTTATTTAAATAGCTTTGAAAAGTTATATATTAAATTAAATCATAATTTTCCAAATTATCAAAATGAATATTAGCATTTAGAAACAAGATTTTATTTATTTATTAAATAGCTATGAAAAGCTTAATATTAAATAAATCAATTTCCGAATTACCAAAAATATTAGAATTTGAAAACATACTTTATTTATTAAATTTAAAACAAAGCTTATCTATTTACAATATATGTAAATATATATATGTATATACATTATGGATAGAAAATAATTTATTAACTTTTAAAAGATAAATTCACCAATTAAATATTTATTCAATTAGATTATTAAATTAAATTCAAATTTTATTACATAATTCAGATTATTAAATTGATTTTGCCCAAAATTCCGGGTCGTCACTATCCTCCCCCCGTAAAAGAATTTCGTCCTCGAAATTTAAAAGCGAAGGTAATTTAATAATCCATCTAATATTTAATTTTGAATCATAAGCTTATATTATCAATCATATGCTAATAACCATAGCAACCAATCATCCAAACAAACAAATCTATCTATCTAGAAAAAATTCTGGATAGAACATCCTAGAGTTACCAGGTATAAATACCGGAATACTCGCCCTACAGAATCCAAACAATCTATACTACTAAGCTACTGAGCTCCTACTCATCTTGATCTACAAAACTAAACGGGAAATAAAACCACACTCAAATCTGACTCAACAACCAAATCTTCCTGAACTGTTGGTTCTACAACCAGAGATAGATCATACACGTACTCCCACAGAGATATGTAAAACACATTGAATCCCAGCTATCCAATCTGGCAATTCAAGTACTGAAAACCAAAGCACCTATCCTTGTAAGAATACATAAGAGATCCAATACACCTTGAAGCTAGCTTCCCAGTCTTACCAAGTCTTATAGCTCCCTTGGTCAGAGAAAACTTACTCAAAATCAAAACTTCGACTTTTATCCACAATATTCTCCTGACAATCCTGGACTGCCTTCAACCTTCCTGATCAGCTCAACCTTCGCCGATGCATCTAGATACAAATGAGAGCAAAAACAAACCTTCAAAATGATACCCTCAAAATCAACCAAGATCAAGAACACAAACTCTACTCCACAAACAATAGAAGACCGATCCTACTTCTCATATCTGAAAAAGACAAAACAGATGCACTCCCAAACTGCTTCCGCTGCACAACTCTGATCTGGAGTAGACGAGAATGCTGATGATGAACACGAGCACAGACTAGATTACACATTCCAGAAATATGGTTCGACGGATCCATAAAAAAAACTCAGAAGTTTCATCAAATCCTGAGCTGCTTACCCAAACTTTATCTTTAGGAACCATTTTCTACTAAGCTGAACTATCGATACCACTCCTGGAATCCTATACGATTGGAAAACTCCATCTCTAGATGTGGATGAACCTCTGACTTCCCTGAAGACATCCAAAAAATCTTTGATAACTAAATAGAACACCCAAACTATCGCAAGTCACTTTTGCGATCAACCCAGCCTAATTCCAAAGAAAACTGTTATCTCTATACCGATCAGAACAACTTACGCTTATCCAACTAATCCATCAAAGAAATGGATCCACTCTGCTGCTTCTGAACTCCACCTCTAGAAAACTATGAACTAGAAGACCTTCTTGCTGGCACACAGAATACTCCAAGCTGCACTGCTGACACAGATGCCCAAAGACTTCCTAAACCATAAGCTCTTCAAGAAACTCAGGCCTCAAAGCAAAACACAAACAACTAGCTGAACTCAGCCACATTACCAAAGTAAACATGCTTCCTTAAAGTTGTTCCAAAGAAACATATTTGGAAACAATCCATAGTCACTGCGTCTCATCACACAGCTACTACTTCCTAAGGTATCAAGATACCATCACTCGCTTCTGCCCACCCGATGGATCAAAACTCTACTTATCCAAACTGCACTTCAAAAATGGACTCCGAACCTTTAAAAGGTTTCCTTTAGAGATCGATGCAATCCCTACACCAAGCTACAAAGCTCACTCGAGACGGTATTAGGTCTACAGTCTCGACAAATACACTTCCAACCTCAACATTCGGACTCCTTCCATTCGTAGTCATGCTACACACCACTACCCTATCTGCCTCTATAACTTATATTGGAAAACCCGACAAGTAACCCAATAAATAGGTAGAAATAATTATATATATACGTATATATGTATCAAAACTAAAAATACGCTCTCTCAAGAAAGAAAATACTCCAAAGCCTAGGTATTCACTCAACCTGGCGCTCTGATACCAACTGTCATGACCCTTCTTTCACTATCCAAAAAGACGTATCCTGAGTAAGAATGAAAGGGTTAGAGAAGAGAAAGACAGAGTAGAAAGAAGGAAAAACAACATAAGAATCTCAACAGCGGAACGAATAAATTATATTAATAACATAAGTATTGCATAGTACACAACCATTATCAGAGTTACACAGATTATACATCACATACTAGAGAGTTATAAACACCTTTCTAGTTATCACAACTCAATACAATACAATGATACCAATCACAGCGGAACACTATAAATATCTACAACGCCTCCTGCTCCATTACTCCTCCACAATTCGTCAAAGCTAACCTGAACCCCTTGGCTACTAATAAAAATTTGAGCACCCAAGAGTTTAAGAAAACATAAGATAAACTCCGGGTTAGGCATAGGTCTGGTGTGAGTAACAAGTTAAGGTTGCTTAACTTGGAAAAACCTTTGAAAACAAAAGGTATCACGTAAAACTTCCCACACATAAACATGGGTAAGTTTTTACCTTAGCCTAACCAAAACATTTGATAGGAAATCCATTGATATTATAATAGGGTCTTGGGTTTTCAAGTAAATAAGAAATAGCCGAAATTGTTACATTTATTAAATTCCAGCTACATAGGTATACAATCAAATCTGAGGGCGCTTATTGGAGTTTTGGTTTCCATACAATGGCAGGGCTACTGAGGTACTGCCCGTCACAGTACGTGGCCTAGGTCACCGTACCGAGGATCCACCCTAAATCCCTTGCAACACAAGGCCGGAACCATTCCTTACTGAACAGTTTCGAACAAGACAGCCCCGGCAGTTGTCACGATTCAACTGCCCCACACATCCGAATATAAAGGGACTTCTAGACAAGGGAAAATCTCGTCCTACTTAGGCATGACCCACTTAGCCTTGCTGCACCTCCCATGTTTTAGCCATTCCCGGTTGATGGGGCATGAAGCTACGATTACCTTTAGAGAACACATCTCTTAGAATGCTCATTGTCCACCTGACGATGTTCTGAAAGCATTCAATTCATACAAGTTCGTTCCGGGTTCGAACGAAACTGAAGGCATTATCTGTTACCCTCATTTTGGAATCACCCTCAAAGTTAACGACGATAACCCTTGCACTCTGAATCTCCACCTTCACTTGAGATTCACGACCTATCATTAATTTGGATCGATGTGGTTTTTGGATATCCAAATCTGGAAACCCGATCCCGGTCTCATCGAAATCCAAAATGCCATATTTTAGGTCAAAGTTGTTTTAAATTTTAAAACAATTCAATTCTATTATCCATATACACACAGATAGATAATTCACATACCACAATAGATAATCTACATTATCATCACAAATAGATATTTCACATTATCATCACAAATGGATCATCCATATTATCATCACATATAGGTAATTCATATTATCATCACACTTCAACCAATGCATCCATATCACACAGCATTACTTATCTCATATCTGAGATTTCAAACAATTCAAGGCAATCAATATCATCCATCCATACATAAGCAAGGATTAATCACACTATAGTTAATTCAAATGAATTAAATTAATTACTTTATCTCTAATTAATTTAAAATCAATTAAATTAATTACTTTCATCATTTTAAATCTTGCTTACTTATCCATTAATTAAATAAAAATCAATTAATTAATTATCCTCTAATTATCCACCTTAATTAATCATCCCTGATTAATTATCCTTTAATTACATTCTAGTATTTATCCTTTAATTAATTTCAAAAATTAATTATTCTTAACCAAATGCAGTAATTAACCTTAATTGCTTCATTAATTAATTATAATTATTACATTCATCCTTTATTAATTACATTAATTAATTACTCTTTAATCACTTATTATTGTTTAATTAATCTTAATTCATCAACCCTTAATTACATCATTAATTTTATTAATTAATGATCCCTAATTACCTTAATTAATTATCCTATTAAATTAATTACATTTAGTAATTAATCTTTAATTACCACATCTATTAATCACCCTTGATTAATCTCATTTAGTAATTAACTACTAATAATTACTTTATCAAATAAATTAATTACTCTATAATTAACCGTCTTAATTAATCCCTTGATTAATCACATCTAGTAATTAACTACCCTTAATTACTTCATTAAATAAATTAATTACTCCTTAATTAATTGTCTTAATTAATCCCTTGATTTATTACACAAAGTAATTAAACTCAAATTACTTTCATTGACAAATCACCATTCAATTAATTACATCCAACAATTATCCATTAATTACTTCACTAAGTAATTATACTTTATTAATTACATTAAGTAATTACTTATCAAACCATCCAATGATTATTCTAAATTAACTAAAACTAATTAATTAACTTAAACTAATCAAATTTGTTAATTAATTACCTTGAGTAATTAATACCTTTAACTACTTTCATAAAGTAATTATACTTAACCAAATTCCATAAATGATTATCTAAATTAATTAATCCAATTAAGTATCAAAATTAATCACATTAATTAATTATTTAATAATCTCAGGTTAATGACCTTCATTAACTATTAACAATTCTTTATTTACTTTTTCTTATGTAATTAACTTAGATGAATCATTACTAATTACAAATTTATTAATCTTTAATAACCAATTAATTAATCTCTAATTATTTAATTAATTAAGTTTTAACTATAACTTAATTAATGGTTAATTACTTCATTATTTAATTCTTGATCATTAATTAAAAATCTAATTTTATCTAATTAATGATCTTAATTACAAACTAATTATTCCTTAATTAATTAATCTTAAATCTTATTTAATTAATCCAAACCCTTAATTGCTAAATTAATTAATCCAAATCATTAATTAATTGAATTAATTTATTATCCATTTAAATTACCTTACTAATTTAATGTATCACAAATCATTAAGTCTTTATAAAAAAATTTCTTATTAATGATAATTATTATTCAAAAACACATTTGAAAACATTTAACTTCAAATTTACTTTTAAATTCTAATTTAAATTTAAGATTTAAAATCAAAACTTTAACAATGTTTAAAAACCATTTACAAACATTTAAAATCAAACGCTAAAGAAATACTCATCTTATAAAAAGAACTTAAAGAATTTAAACCAAATTTACTTTTAAACTCCAACCATTTAAAATACATTTTAAACAATTAATGTTGTTGGAACAATTTGATTTATAAAACTTAATTTAAATTTTAAACTAAGACACAAACTCAGTTTGAATCCATACTTTAAATTTGGGTTTTAAACGCTGTTTAAACCTGCTTTCAAATTTTAAAATCAAATTTAAAATTTAAAGGCAGACGTGTTTTAAAAACCTATAATCAAGCAAATAACCCGAGCCACTGAAAAAGCTTCGAGCTAAACCATTCATTACTTAAAGTAAATACTCGAATTTACTCGAGAGTTTCTCAAGTCCAAAAACACTACAACACCCCAACCTTTACCAGACACAACCAATGCACCGTACATATGCACGGTGGCTCCGACCCCCTCCGATAACCACCACAGCCTTGAGCAAGTGATCGATCACTCTCAGATCAAACATCGACCATCAGAACCTCACAAACATCTCGAAATCAAAATCGTACATGCTAACCAAAACCTAGAAACCACAGAGCCATACATGAAAACTTCTCATACTCCCACCGCTGATCATCAGAACACCAGCGACTCCCGTCATGACTTCGTCGATGCCCTAACTGCCCTATCCCAGAGTTCAATTGAACTCGATCAACCAGAGGAACCAAGATGATCAAAAACTCCTAAACTACTCAAAACTAGGTTTAAAAACTTTAATAGGTCGCTTCCGCCACCACCCTTCCTTGATCTCCACCCTGACAATTTTCCCATCATCACTGTTCATTCTACTATCATATCTTGAAAGTACAACCTCCCAGATCATTGAGATCATCAGAAACATACAAATTTACATTTTCAGTTCAGCCCAGAACTGCTCCCTCAAAACTTAACTAAAAATTATGATTCTAGTTTTAAAAATTATGTTTAAGTTTAGGTATTCGATTTATAATCCTGAATTTATAAATTATTATATTTGAGTTTTTACTTTATTAAGCATGCACTGATGTTTTAAATTTACAAAGACAATACACAATTGTTTTTACTTAAACAAATTTTTATACTAAAATCTATGATATAACAAACATATTTTGTTCAAGACTTAAGTACTAACACAGATTGGATTAAGAGCAAGGATTTTGATTTGACCTTGAACCTGGAACTAGAATCAGAGAAGAAGAATACGGATACACAACATGCACACCAATATATTCATATATAAACACAGAGCTATACTTATAAATATATTCACAAACATATTTGTTTCAGAGATGAACATGCAACATAATTATATACTTAGGCCATTTAAATTGTGATGTTGCTCGCCAGTTTTATGATGATGAACAGAGCACCAAATTTGAAATTGCTAGTAATGTCATTTAACTTTGAGAACTTTAAACTGAAATGCCCCTAGTTTCTTGTTTGCTTTAAAACTTAATTTTGCTTTCTGTTTAGATTTGCATGCAGGCTTTTGATTCATCTCAATTTTGAAAAGGATATTCAGTCTTTTGAAAATTGGCAAAATGATCACAGGTTTTTGATCCGATCTTCATTTTGAATGTGAATTACAGATCGCATTATGAAGATGTTTCAGGCTTTTGATTGAAGAAGGGTTTGCATGCTTGAATTGAAATTTCTGGTTTTGTGAGGAGTTTGAGTATTGAAAATCAGATTTGAACATGTACAAATTTTGTTTGAGGAATGGTTTAAGTTCAGATTTGGTTTTGAATAAATTTTCAGCTGAAGTTTGAGTTTATTTTAGCTTTTAAATTAAAGATTAGAAAAGGAACGAGGAGGAGGAAAAACATGTTTTATAAGTATAAATGATTTATTTAAAAGAAATAAAAGAAAATTAAAAACAAAATGGCACTTGTATTAAATCTTTACATTTGTCATATACATTTATTCATTTTATTACAGATGTTATTGTAAGACCTTAATATAACAACACTTGTCTTTTTAGTAATTAGTATTAATTTTAAATGTTTAATATAAGTATATACTTAATTAATTAGTTAATAGGTACTATATTATTTATACATATAGGTAATTAAAACCAATTATATACATAAATAAAAGTTTATACAAATATTCTAATCCAAAACATTTTAAAATATTTACCTTTTGAATTTCAAAATTAATTCAAATTCAAATTAAATTTTAAAATCCAATTTAAAGTCAATCTATAGCAACATATTCAATTTAAAAAATAGCAATTCTATTATAATTTCAAATCTATTTGTAAAAATAATACATTTATTAATATTATTTAAAAATAACAATTTATCAATTTGAAATAATTTATAAAAGAAATTACCTCTTTATTATAAATTACTTATCTCCTTATATGAATCAATGTTTAATATGTAAATTGTATTTTAAACTTACATATATTTCAAATCATATTTATCAAGTAATATTAAAAAGAAAATAACATAATTTTTTTATTTAAATTTAAACTTAAGCTAAGATTTAAATTAAAAATTAATATTTACCTTAAATATTTTAAACTATATAATTATTTATTTAAATAGCTTTGAAAAGTTATATATTAAATTAAATCATAATTTTCCAAATTATCAAAATGAATATTAGCATTTAAAAACAAGATTTTATTTATTTATTAAATAGATTTGAAAAGCTTAGTATTAAATAAATCAATTTCCAAGTTACCAAAAATATTACAATTTGAAAACATACTTTATTTATTAAATTTAAATTAAAGCTTATCTATTTACAATATATACAAATACACACACACACATTATAAGTAGAAAACTAGTTATTAACTTTTAAAATATAAAATTCACCAATTAAATATTTATTCAATTAGATTATTAAATTAAATTCAAATTTTATTACAAAGATTATCAAATCAATTAAATTTTTAATTCAGATTGTTAAATTGATATTGCCCAAAATTTTGGATCGTCACATCTGAGATATTGAACTAGTCAGTAGCATCTACCATCTCTGATTTAGTTCCTTCCTTTTGTGTTTCTCGAACCTTAATTAGAGAGATATCAAAAATATTAGTTATGCGAGTCATGGCTAAGTTGCAATGCTCAGCTATTGCAGCTTGCTTTGGAGGAGGCGCTTCATCGAAGGCAAGGTTGAGTAGATGCAGTCCCTGTCCTCAACTTCTACATCATGTTTCAATGGAGATTCCCTCTCCATATGACTTTCACGATTTTGGCTATTTCTTTGATGTGGGATTTTGTTTATTGTTGTACCATTATTCTCTGTAACTAAACATGACTCTGAAACAGAAGGGGTTTCAGAGTGAAAGACCATTTTAATAAGATTACCTCCTCTATACTGTGCGGGTTTGTATGATTCGAACTTTTTTCGCAATCATTTGAATGATGAACATCCATGGCAAGGATCTGATCATGTTGATCAGTGAGTATCTTTGAATTTGTTTCTTGATCGAAGATAATACTATCTTGGTTGATTTGATCATTGCTCCTTTGAGTTCTTGACTAATTTTCAGTCCCTTTATTGAAATTTGGTTCTTGAAATGCCTCAGCGAATCTATTTTCTTAAACAACATCTCTATTTTGATTACTAGTTTGGGGCATCCACATTTGTTTTGGATTACATTCCTCTCTAATGTGATCGAAACACTTACAGATACTACACTTCGGTGGAACCATTCATATTTAACTTTTTGTGTAATATTTTCGCCATTGTAAAGTGTGAGATTGACCTCTTCAGGAAGTTCATTATTTGCAGACACTTCCACAAGAAGGCAAGCATAATTCAATCTCATCTTCACAGTTGTGGCTGCATCCATTTTGATGGCTTTTTTGATAATACTACTCATCATGCTAAATGCCTCGTGGTCCCACAATTTAAGATTAACATTGCCCATATCGACATTGTTGTCAGTAGATCTTTGTCCATTTTCAAGGATTTAGACCATCTTCTCATTAATAGTAAAAGTATGGGCCACTTTGAATTACTAAATTGCATTCTTGAGACTTTTTGAACTTTACAAGGAAGAATCCATTTTCTTTGGTAAAGAATTTGAATTCTCCTACTGGTTTCCAAACGCGTTGTATGTACGCTTTAAAATACATGTAGTAAGATTTGGTATCTATAGAAAAAACCGTGACTGAACTATTACAGTTTTCAATGGCTCTTTTGCAAACGGCCTTCGTTACCAAACCGTTCTTCTTATTGCTAATCTTGATTGGTGAGATAGTCTCAAGATTGCATTCAACTTCTTTTGGTTCCTCTGATTTCTCGAAACCGCGTCAGCCCAAGTTCTATGGCCTTGTTCTTTATTCAGTGAGAAGGTAGCCGATTTTCTGGGTTGCAATAGTTGTTTACCATTATTCGTATGGGGGTTGGTCAGTTTCTAGACCTCCTTTCTCTTCACATTGCATTTATTAACCAGTGACAACTCCTGATCCTTCCTGGGCCGATGCTTTCTTTGCAATCTTGTCTAAACCAATTGAAAACCTTCATTGTCGATGATGACACCATTAACTGGCTTTCTGATGTAAGATTCAGGTGGTCTGTCCTAATGTCTCGAAAATGGAAGATTAGATTGATTTTGGTGAGGAGAACGAATTTCGCCCATGGCTGAAGAAAGCCCTAAATTTTTTGTGTGCTCTATCCCAACATTTATTATCCGCACTCTTAAGTACAATAATACAACCAATCAGATTACCTTGGAAATAGTACATGCTGTCAATGTTCGAAGGCAAAGGTTAATTCATGGTATGTTATGGAAAATATTTTAACCACTCATAAACATGTTCATAGGACACAATTTTCATAAATGGTAACTATACCCAGATAAGGCTACTTTTTTGAAACCTGTCTCCTTGAAGACTCTACACTGACTTTCATATGATATTTAGTTAAAAATAATTGCATTTTCAATCAGATATTGTTTTAATTGTTATATGAATATAACTAGAACTGATTGGATCCTGTGGATTTGTAAATAGAAGAATGGTTTCAATCTACAAACGACGAAAAAAAAATCTTCCATTTAAACTAATTTTTTCCATTATTTATTTTAAATAGAAGTCCTAAAGCTTGTAATTGAGCTTTTAAAATGTAATATTCTTTGGTTACCATTGTTTATAAATATTGTTTGTTGTATGTGCTCATCAATATTGTCTAATATTATCCAAAATTATCAAGCATATAAATATTTGTCAAACATAAGCAAGTTGATGCAACTAAAGATCTTGAGGTAATATACTTTCTTTATAATTTAAGATTGCCACACATGTTGCAAGGATGAATGACGGTTTGAAATTGGAATAGTCCCATATTGCTAAATAATTTGGATAAGTGGTGTACAAATATGGATCGGTAGGCTCATATTTTGTTATAATTATTTATGTGCGAGTACATAGGCATAAGCCACATGCTGGATAAAGGGAATTTGGTTCGACCATTGTTACACAACAATTAGTATCGGAGCCAGAGGTTGCGAACTACGCAATATAGACAAACAGTACTCTTAAAGTTACTCCAAGAGGATGTGAGTCAAAGGGGAGACTTTTAGGGTTATCTCGCATGTTGAAAGAAGTGGTGTATAAATATGGGTTGGTAGGCACATAATATTTAGAATTCCTTTCGCTACGATTAAATGTCTGCCAACTCATAGGCACATGACACGTAATGGAGATAGAGAGCTTGGTCCAATCAGCATTACACAACATAGAATACTTCTTATAATGATTATACAAACAATTTTATTAATTTCGACATGTAATAAACTAAAAAGAGATAAGAAGCCATTAGAAAATAGGAGAAAGAAGAAAATCTTATTCACATATATATCAGTTACATAGAGATTGATTGATATAATTACATTACATATGTTCCTTTATATATAGGCCTTAAAGCATGACATTGAACTATCTCATGATGTAGGACTAAATAGGAAAACACAAAAGCCTATTCACTTTTATATTTACATATATTATAATACTCCCCTTGAATATGCGTCTTCAAAATCTTGGATGCGCATATAGTTGCTTGAAATTGTTCCTTTTTGAAACTTCCATGACAATAGCCCCCCCTCCTTATTATCTTGCTTTCAAACATCCGTTCAGTCGTTTTGAATATTGTCTGTTGCCTCATTAAAAACCTCTGTTAGGAAAAGCTAATAGAGAAACCTTGAACGAGGAAAAAAGTGCAACTTCAAATTATAGATATCATACAATGATATTCCTTTTGAAGAGTTTGATACTTCGAGATCAAAATAATGCCTCATCAAAACCTTACTAAGAAAAATCACATGGGAAAAATCAAAGTGAAGGAAAAAGAGTACAATGACATATTTTATTTTCTTATTTCTTCAAATGAAGCTTGATACTTCTAGATAAAACTAATGCCTCGTTAAAAGCTTACTAAGTAAAACCCTATGGGGAAAATCATAGTCAAGGATAAAAATACAATTTCACTTAAATAACATATTTAAGATGTTATTTCTTGAAAAGATGTTTGATTCTTCTAGATCAAGATAATGCCTCGTTAGAACTTTAGTAAGAAAAACCCAAACGGAAAAATCTTAAATAAGGAAAAAGAATACATTATAATTTATTTCAAATGTTGCTGGGGAGTTGATATTTCTGGATCAAGGTTATGCCTCATTGAAACCTTACTAATAAAAAACCAGTGGGAAAAATATTAGTTAAGGAAAAAGAGTGCATTATGAAATACTTATGGATGCTCCCCTTGATTTAAAATTTCCCTCTTAATTCATATTCGTCTTTCTATAACTCAAATTGGTTATAGATATTTTTGGATCCATAAGTATGAATCTCCTTAATAATACAATTTATTAATAGTTTCCTTCGATACAATCAAATTTTGTAAGATTGTTTCTTCCAAATAATTTGCATTTTATGCATTTTGTATGCTGCTTTTATGAAAAGCAGTTCATATGCTTTCATTTTTGTGTTTCAAATCAGTTTTGCGTATTGCAACTATACATTTTTCATGAATATAAAAAAATTCATTACAACATTACTAAAAAGCAGGAAGTAATCTACTCATCTTGAAGTATATCAAGATTTCATTACAACAATTCTTAAAAGAAGGTTGTAATCAACACTTCATGTCTTTTGCATTATTTATAACTACAAAAGTTGTATATATATTCTTCAGGGATTTGTATATTTTAATAAGCATTTGCATATCGCAACTACAACTTCAATGGATACTAATTTTCATTACAAGAATACTTAAAAATATGAAGTAATCTATTCATCATGAATTATATCAAGATTTTCATTACAATAACACTTAAAAGTAGGTTGTAATCTATGTTCCTTGTTCTTTGCATTCTTTGTAACCACGAAAGTTATTTATATTCTTCAAGAATTTGTATACATTCAAATCATATTTATACCTTCGAGGTATATTAACATTTCAAGTACTTACGCCACTTTGCGGACTACATGTCCATATTTCTCTATTAATAAAGGATTCATGATGGCTAGTCATGTTTTCCCTAAATCAAGATCCTTAATCTATTTATAAACATAAGAGCTTTATCATTTACAAATGTATCATCGATGATTATTTCTTGTCAATTCTAGACATGATTTGTTGAGATCTCTTTAATCATCATGTTTTAGGTACCTAAACCACTTCTAGGGTAATTTGACAATCATGTCATTTGTCTCTTCAAGAGCACCCTTACGTGTTTCTTCAAGAACACCCACCTTCTTTATTTGGCATCTTTATTACTTACTCCAAAAGTATTTCAAATAGAATTTCGTACCATATTTCAGATGTGGTTTACACATTTTAATCCTTCGAGGATTCAAATCTATATTGGAGAAAGTTTACTGGGGATATCATTAATAATTTATTCAAGTAACTTAATATTTTGCATCGTTATACATGTTAACAAATATTTAACACTAATGATCAAAATGAACTTGTTTCCTTTTATCCTCCCCCTCGATGTTGACAAACATTGTCACATTAAATAATAATCACCTTTAGATTCTCATTTTGATCCATTATCATATTGCTGCCAGCAAATACACCATACATATTAATAATAGGAGGATAATTCTTTTTCAATTGATCAGATGTATTCAAGTGATATTTGTGAGCTTTTGGCTCATGTCTAAATATGGAATTCAATTATGACAAATTTCATGAAATATAATTCAGATGAAATTGTACCAAATTTTTTCTTCTAAAATAAGCTTCTGGCTTTCAATTTTAGGAATAACGCAGAGATATTCTTTATTGTTTTCGTTATAGTTCCAATATGGTAGCCATTCACTTATATATCCTCAAAACTCAACAAATTTATTTTAAATTTGCTCGAGTATAATGTATTTTGAATTAAGATATATGTACCATTTGGTAATACTATATGGGCTCTTCTAGACCCTTCAATTATATTAGCAGATTTGTTATGGCTGAAATTTTTAGCTAAATTTTTAGATAGCTCAGGAAAAAACTTCTGGTTTTTCAAAATCATATGAGTAGTTGCACTATATAGTAGGTATATATTTTCACTTAAGTATTGATGGCCCCTTCTTAAGAATTAAAGGCACTATAGTTATTCAACTATTAAAATTTGTAAGCATTAAATAAATGCTAATATCCAAAAAATATTAGAATGGACTACTAATTAAAACATAACATTCGTCGGTACGTTATTTCAATTAGTTCTGAAAGGAAAAACATGCAAGCACCAACTTCCAACTGGTTGAAACTTCAAGTTCAACCACTCTTGTCTAGTGTTTGGAACCATCTTCTAGTGGTCATAACGCTCCTTCAAGGAGTTCCATAAGTAAAGATGATCTTTTTTAGTTAAATGCCTTATTTTAAGATTGTCGTAGATATGACACCTTAAAAATATAAGAGTCTTTGTTTTATCCTACCAGGACATATTATTATCATTTTTAATGCCATTTTCTAAGCATTGAAATTGTAATTGAATGTCAGCATCCAATATCTACGAAAAAAAGTTATCTCCAAATAATTACAAAGTTTTAAATTCACGCTTGGCTATGTTTGTCATATTAGAAACTTCATATCTGAATATTTACATATATGGATGTTTACATGTGTCCATGTATTACACATATATTATAAATTTTCATGTTCTTTCTCATTTGAATTAGTAATATTTTACAACAAACTATTACAAGGATCCAAGCTATTAAATTCTATTTATAAACCAATGTCAACATGAATCCGTCAAAACCGCATGAAAATGTTCAAAATATTTGGTTTGGAACCATATCGAGCTTCTGGTTCGAAAAGAATATACACATAACTTCCAGTTTTTAACTTTATTCCTCAATTACATCTCAAATATCAGTTTTGAACATTAATTATGGTTACTTATCAAAGGGTAATTTA
Organism: Allium cepa; assembly: GCA_030765085.1. Lineage (NCBI taxonomy): Eukaryota > Viridiplantae > Streptophyta > Magnoliopsida > Asparagales > Amaryllidaceae > Allium > Allium cepa. The sequence goes on from CM060929.1 coordinate 168,592,158, forward strand.
TAATTGCATATAGATACCTCTACACATCTCTTTTAAGAGTTCTGTAAAAAAATTACAGCAAAACTAATAATTAGAGTGTCTTCTGGATATTTTGAATGTTATAGATACAGATCTTCTCAAGATTGTATATATAGCTTGCATGAAAATTATGGTATGAAATATAGACTATCTCTTTAGGAGAATATTTAAAGATACATCTTTAAGCAATGATTATGCGTGTAATATTCTTATGAAATAATAACTAGGAATATGACCTTTATGATATAATTAGACATATGAACATAGAACAATATGTTCTAGAAATAATTTAATTTGTTACCTATTTGGGAGGTTTAATATAATTATAATGAAATATATGATACGCGTTGCATAGCTCTCAAACTTTTATGATCTAATCTAAATTAAATTAGGATCCTACATAATCAAATTTCCATGCATTTATTTGGTTTAATAAAATTACCAAATATATAAACAAATCTCTTCTAGAGATATGTTATCATTTTCTAATTTATTAGTCTCTTTTAGGGTTATTTTATTATCATTACTTCTAGAGTATCTCTTCTAGAGGTATATATGCACTATTGGAATGCCATATCAATGTATAATTTTTCTTTTGTAGAAATTACATAATTACTGCATTTACAATGACATAAAAAATCCCTACTGAAGATTTTTGTCGTAAGTATCCTCGAAATGAGATATCAAACTTTAAAGACAGTAGATAATTAGATGCACCAAATGAAAGTAGGGTGCGAAGATAAAACCACTACTTCTGAAGTGTAATATTAGTACACAATTCCCCTTTTTTAAGGGAACAATTATTGTTATTACTTCGAAACTTTTATATGATATTCCTTTAGGGAATATAATGTTTAATTTTAAGGAATTGCAATGTAACAAAAATAAAATTCCAATAACATCTCTTCTAAGATGTTGGATTTTGTAATATAAATACAAATCGTTTTATAAAACATCTCTTTAAGAGATTAATATGCACACATGTCCATGTATATAAATAGTATGGCATATAAATTATCTATTATAGAGAATATTAAAATGTATTTCTATAACTAATAGCTAGCCATATGTTTCAAAACATCGGGATTTTTTTATTAGAAAAAAAACGGATATACTAATTATTTTATAGCACTTATGAAACTTCAAGTTTGAGCTATCATAGATTTATCAATGAGAAAGAAATAAAGATAATAATTAAACTACAGTTACTCATTAAAAAGAAATTAGACTTTGCATTACGCAAAACCTGTTACTTGATCATGCATATTTTTCCATAATTGGAAGTAAATAATTGGAAAAAATAACTTAAACTGACTACAACATATAAATTGGAATGTTATTCAAATTCATACTAAATAATAAGCATCACTTTCCAAGAGTGAATTAATAGTTACTTTTTCAATCCGGTGATGTTTGAAATATCATATAACATAATATCTTCAGGATATTTGGTTTATATAATGTGAAGACATAAGGTAAGGTATAACTCATTTGGAGATTTTTATTATCTCTTGAATGCAACATCATTATCTAATATGATGATTTATTAATTTCCTTTAACTTCTTCAAGAAGTACAACCTTATCATTTTGCAAAATTTCAATAGAGTTCGGGCTTCTAATTCATGAACTTCGAGTTCATTAATTTATTATGAACTTCAGGTTCTCAAATTTTGTGTAAACTTCTCCCTTTTTTGGAAGCTTGTACATTTTTACAAATTAAAAAAAATACCGATAAAAATTTGAACTTGTAAACTTTATCAGTAAGTCTTATCATAATTCAAGACTTCAAGTCCTGAACTTTGAGTTATACAACTTCTATTAAAATAATTTCTTCTCACAACTTCAGGTTGTTTTCAAAACCTATTTCTGTTTGACGATTAAATTTTCTGATCCTCCTTTTTTTTAGTTGGAATTTCTAGTTCTTCATTTTGAGGAAACTTGTAATTCACTAATTTATGGAAACTCAACCTTTTATCATTATAGAACTGCAGGTTCTCGGTTCTTATTTCCTTTTCCTTTTTTTGAAGGAAACATTGGAAGATATTAAGCTTAGCATGTAAGCTTTTATTATTGTTTCCATTCACTTCAGATGTGCTAAATCAAACTCAATATTAGATCTAAACTTAATACGATATTCTAGATACATATTATTTTTATATTTGTTTATCCAAGAAACAATAAAATATTTCTTCTGCTAAATCATATATCAAAATAATTTTCAAAGCCTTCACTCAAATTTAAATAAAATCAAAAGGTTTTTAAAATGAAAACTACATTTACAACCATATTTGATTTCTTAGATCCATGTTCAAACTAAATACAATTAAATTCAATAAATTTTCTTAAATCAACAATATCAAATTTTGTCAAGTTCAAACTTTCTTTACAAAATAAATAAACTCAAAGACATAAGCATGATATTAAAATCTTGAATATAATGAGATACGAAAAATAGAAACAAAAAAATTAGATCTGAAATATAATAACTAAAAAATAAGAATGAGATCTCAAAGTTTAGATCTATATAAGATCTAAAATTATAAAACTAATATAATAAAATCTAAAAGATTAGACAATAGATTCAGACCTTAAGAATTAGATCTTAAATGGAATGAGATCTAAAAAAATAATATGATTTGGAAGATTAGATCAATCATATCAGAAAAACGACTTACCGTTTTGAGATGTATAATTGGATCAGGAAAAGAACTGATCTGAGTTCATAGATTATGAAATTGTAGATCTGTAATTTTTTGTAGAGATCGTGCTGATAACGTGTTATAAACTAAAAAGAGATAAAGAAGCCATTAGAAAATAAGAAAGAGGAGAAAATGTTATTCACACTATTATTAGTTACATAGAGATTGATTGGTACAATTACATTACATATGCTCCTTTATATATAGGCTTTGGAGCATGAGATTGAACATATCCCATGATGTTGGACTAAATAGAAAAACACAAAAGCATATTCACTTTTATATTTACATATATTATAACATGACGAATAAAAATGTTTCATAACAAGTACTTTGGAAAAAAATGAAAATCTTCACCCATTAAAAATTCAAGAGCTAAGAAGAATGATGCTTAAAATTCAACTTTAGATGACTCTCTTTATATAAGTCTTAATATTTTTAAATATCAAATAACTATCAATTTGCACGATAAATTATGGTTTGTTAGATAATGTAGAATTTAAGTCAGGGCCAGCAATATGCATATTTTCTAACAGGGTGCTTTTCATATCAACATCATTGTTTCCTTTTAGTTAAATATAAATTAATGCTTTAGCTTCATGTTTTTCCCAAAGATTTCTGATTTTAAATCTCCACTCAGGCTTAATTTTACATCCGGTCATGCGACTCTGTCCAAGTAAAAAATTAAAGGCTGAAATTGCAACTAGATTTGGTTTATAATTTTCCTATTAGTTAATTTTATTAATATTTCATTATAATACGCTTTAACTTTCATATGCGAATTAAAATCGAAGTATCTACTGTTTAATAAAAGATGTTATACTTCTTAAAAAGAAATCATAATTGAGAAGTCGATATGCCCACATTCATATTTCCAAATATTCATGAATCTTCATTTATTCACTACAAAGTTTAAAGAGATCAACATCATCCTTGTATTTGTTAGGTCTCTTTTCAATTTTATGTATTGGGTACCAAAACTCCCTTCTTTGTGACTTAAACCTTTAATGACTCCATCATTTGGGATATGCAACTATGCATGTATCTATCCACTCATATTAAATGCATTTTCATAGTTTCTCATAGCCGCACCCACACCTTATTGCTATAGTAGAAGCCGAATAGTTCTCTTATTTGAGAGGAACAAATAATGGTTTTTCTACTTCTGTCTAAGCAAGTTCAGGTCTTGAGCCATGATTTGATGGATTGAGGGGACAAAATCTATGTAGAAACAAGCACTTGGTGGTTAAGGCTTTTGAACTCGCCATTGCATAAAGGGTAATTTTATCATTTTGAAAAGACATCGTGGAATGTAATCCAGTTTGTTAAATAGTAGAGATGAAAAATTTAATGGCAGAATTTGACTTTTATCATCAAGAATACTTTTTAACCCAAATATAATGTACATTGAGTTCTGAAAATATTAATGTAATTGTTTATTTTTCACTCAAAAAATATAATATGAATAAGCTCTTTTGGATTTGAGTCAAACTAATTATATTTCTCTTACAGTCTTCATCTACAGCTAGCAACATGATTCCTTTATTATTCAGCATTTGCAAATTAATTTAGCATCAACCAATGTAAGGTGAAGTTCAGTATTTTGTAAATGGGTAATTTTATTCACATCCATAAGTTAATCCACATTTTGTTTAATATTTGAATCCAGTGATTAGTCTTGTGGGTTAATTACTCAACAATTCAATATTATATTCCTTCTCTTCCACTTCCTGAAAATATACATCGCTAACTTTTTCAATAAAGGAAACTGACGCATCATAATCTAGGAAAAGAGAGCCTACTTTCAAACAAACTTTAAAGAAAACTTTTCCTGCACTAAAATCAGCAGCAAAAATATATCCCTTGTATATAAGTATTAGAGCAAAATGAGCCTTGATTAACATGAATCTTTGAAATTTATTTGTTCAAGGTCTATTCTTTTGTTAAATTGTTAGCCATGATTATAATTTATATTTCCAACTCATTTTGAGCCTTTCTTTAATGGAAGGAGGAATCTGATTCCGTGAAATTATAACTGAGCTAAAATTGCAACATATGTAAATAGAAGAATGGTTTCAATCTACAAACGGCGAAGAAAAAAATCTTCCACTCAAACTAATTTTTTCCGTTATTTATTTTAAACAGAAGTCCTAAAGCTTATGGTTGAGCTTTTTAAATGTAATATTCTTTGGTTACTATTGTTTATAAATATTGTCTATTGTATATGCTCATCAATATTGTCCAATATTATCCAAAATTATCAAGCATATAAATATTTGTCAAACAGAATCAAGTTGATGCAACTATAGACCTTGAGGTTGATATACTTTCTTTATAATTTAAGGTTGCCTCACATGTCACAAGGACGAATGACGGTTTGAAATTGGAATAGTCCCATATTGCTAAATAACTTGGAGAAGTGGTGTACAAATATGGATCGGTAGGCACATCTTTTATTATAATTAATTATGTGCCAGTACATAGGCATAAGCCACATGCTGGATAAAGTGAAATTGGTCCGACCATTGTTACACAATAATTAGTATCGGAGCCGGAGGTTGCGAACTGCGCAATACACACAAACAGTACTCTCAAAGTTACTCCAAGAGGTTGTGAGTCAAAGGGGAGACTTTTAGGGTTATCTCGCATGTTGAAAGAATTGGTGTATAAATATGGGTTGGTAGGCACATAATATTTAGAATTTCTTTTGCTACGATTAAAGTCTGCCAACTCGTAGGCACATGCCATATAATGGAGATGGAGAGCTTGGTCCGATCGCCATTACACAATATAGAATACTTCATATAATGATTATACAAACAATTTGATTAATTTCGATGTGTTATAAACTAAAAAGAGATAAGAAGCCATTAGAAAATAAGATAAAGAAGAAAATGTTATTCACACTTATATCAGTTACAGAAAGATGGATTGATATAATACATTACATAGGTTCCTTTATATATAGGCCTAGGAGCATGAGATTGAACTATCTCATGATGTTGGACTTAATAGAAAAACACAAAAACATATTCACTTTTATATTTACATATATTATAACACTCCCCCTTGAATATGCATCTTCAAAATCTTGGATGTGCATATGGTTGCTTGAAATTGTTTCATTTTGAAACGTCCATGACAATTGCTCCCCCTCATTATTATCTTGCTTTCAAACATCCATTCAGTAGTTATGAATATTGCCTGTTGCCTCATTAAAAACCTCTGTGTTACAACCCGCATTTTTTACGATTTGTCTATTTAATTATTTTATTTAAATATAGCATCGTTAGTTGGATTATAGTCCGAAAAGCTGCTTTTGTGAATGCTCGAATTAGGACTCGAGACCACCCCCATTGAGCTCAAAATGACGTTTGTGACCTTTTTGAGTATAAACTTCGATATGTTCGCAGTTAGAGGAATTTTGCTACTTTTTCACTTATGGCTTTGGTTTGGTTTCATCCTATTAGGCCCAAGCTTCACCCCCTCTTCTCTTCATTCCTTCATAATTTCCTAATACTCAAGCTTTAGATAAAAATGGGTGAAGAGAGAAAGGACTAGAATTCCTAAACCCTAGTCTCCATTTGCAAATTCAAGTTCTAGCTCCAAATTCATAGAGGAAGCTTTGGTAAGCCTTCTCTTCTTCTACTCCAACTCATTCTCCTTTCAATTTTAGAAATTTCTAAACCTAACTTAGGAAATGTTCTTCTTTTAAGCTTTGATTGAAACTTCTTGAGTTGTTATGGAAGAGGAATTGATCTTAGCTTTTTCTAAAAGCTTCTCCTTCATTTGTTTTGGGTTTAAAGGTAAGATTTTTATCTCACATCTATGTCTATATCTATCCTTGTGTTAGGTATGAATTCCTAGCACTTATTCATGTGCATTTGCTTTTGATTTGGATTGCTTTGGTGAATATTCCAATTTTTGGTGTTTTGAAAACAAAATTTATGAAAATCCTTTTATGGATATTTGGACATTGATATTCGAGGCGTGTCGAAGAGCCTTTAAGGCTGCGTTGTTGCTTGGCATAAATTCTTAGTCATTGTTGCTCGTCCGATCGCTTCCCATAATCGTTTTGGCCATCACTGGCCTAGGTTCAGGAAATGCCTGAGCATAAGGTTTCAGATGTCTAAATCTTTATTTTAGACGTCTGAATATTATACTGGGAAAATTTATATTCCCAGATTCAAACGTCTGAATAAATATTTCCAGATGTCTGAATTGGTTCGAATTGAACCAGAGTGGAAATAGGTTAAAAATTAGCATTTCCAGACATCTGAATTTATTACTTCAGACGTCTAAATACTGTTCTGGAAAATATTTTATTTTCCAGATTCAGACGTCCGAATCACACACTTCAGACGTCTGAACCTGCTTCTTTTTTCCTGTTATGCCAATTTAGTCTAAGTTTTCAAATTTAATCGATTCGTGTGGTTTCCCATTTGTTGTTATCATTTATTATCGAATTTGATGATATTCTCTGGGATTTTTGGAACATCCACCTTGATGGATTCGGTATCGATTTCTTTGGATTCTATTCACGTCTTCGAATGTGAATTTTGGATGGATTGTTTCTACAATTATTTTGTGATTTGTCACTTTAAAAAAATATAAAGGTTTCCAAACTAGTAGAAAATATCAAAACCCCTACATCTAAACGATTTCAACACAATTTTATTATAAATCTCATTTCTTAAATCGTTTTCCAATCTACTAGCATATACAAACCTTTACCTCACTCGTATGAGAAATCTAATTAAACGACTTAGCAAAACAAGTGGTATGAAACGCTTGCGTTTGCTTCGTCGGTTAATCCTTGGACTTGTTCGATTGAATCTCTTATGACAATTTTCAAGTGGAAATCTACAGTTTGTTCGTGAATATTTAAGTTAAGCTAGTGGTTATGGGAGATGAAGCTAAACTCATATTTTTACTAGCTTAGTGTAATTGACACTTCTTGATGATCGATGATGATCATTTTGTCATTTATACTAGCAATGAGTGATGCCTCTACGTCTATGAGGGAGACTAAACCCCTTTTTTGTGGAGCTTCAGCTCAAAATTAATGGTTAGCAACCACGGAATAGCGTTCCGTTTTGTGATACACGTGTTGGTGAGTTTTCATGCTCCCGTTTTGTGATAGGCCTCCCCCGTTTTGTGATTTCTAGATTTCTACTGATGATTTCTAGAATTTGTGTTTCACTAGTTTTTGTGATTTCATTGATAAGTTCTACCAATATTTGTGCACTGGTGAATTTATGTTTCACTAACTTTTGTGAATTTGTGTTTCAACAGCTTTTACAATTGGCATTGTGATGGTTGCCAATATTTGTGACTCGGTGAATAAAAATAAAGAGTATGGCATTCTTTTTTATCTTTGAGAAGATTCTTGTGATATTGATTCATCTCTAGTTGATTTTCAATTACATACTTATCACAGTATGGCTTTATAGTTATAATACGTTTTTTTCATATCTCTTATTATATATCATTTTATCTGATATTTATAGCTAGACTGATCCGTTTATTATGTTCTTATTAAATAATACTTCGGTCAGACCGAAATATTACATGTGCTTCTGCTTGATTCCTCACCTGGGATTGTTATTCTGACTTTTGGCTAACTACTTAGATTAGTACTTTATTTTGTTGTATACACTTGAGTTATAGACTCCTTGATGTACACTTATTCTTTTTTCTAGCACTTGTATCTATTCTTCTGTGATATTGTGGATCTTGAATGATCACTACTCTGATGAACACTTTTAACTGTTATATATTTATATCTATTTCCGCCTTTGTGATATGGATATCTGTGACTGATTTGTGTTATGCTTATTCCTATGTTTGGTTTTCGAAGAACATATAGCCACTGTGTTGAAGCTTTGAGTTTGTATCGGCATGTCATATTTCCTCTTCAAATAAAATGCATTTTGTACTATCTGACATACATGTGCTCGCACAAAGCAATTACCTAGATGGTCGCTCCTCAACAGTCTTATTAATCGTGCTAGCTGACGGCATTACACCGTAGTGTCCTTGGCTGGCATGGTTATAGAGGTGGGGCGTCACAAATTGGTGTTAGAGCCAAACTTTGAAACAATGTAGAATAATTTAACAAGGATCATCGTCCTAAGTCCATCTTTGGAGTCGTGCCTTAGGATTTTGCTCGAGTCAATTGACCCGTTCTATTTCTTTGTTTTGCCTTGTCTTATTAATCATTGTTGTTTGATATTCATTTTGAGAATAACTTTTTCTTCTTCTTTCTTTCTTTCTTAAAGAAGAGAAATGGTTAGACCAAGCCGTCCCAGCGCCGGTCAATCTAGTGCTACTCCCCAAGATGGAGTATTTATGTCTGCACAACAGCTTATTGATCTTGTAAAGAATGCTCAAGCAACCGGACCCATTCTAGAGCCTACTCACCCCAAATCTGGGTTTGCACGCCTGTGCAGTGATTATACAAATTTGGGTGGAAAGCCATTCAAGGTAACGAAAACATCATTGAAGTCCAAGCTTGGCTTAGAACATGCGATCGCATCTTTACTCGCATGAATCTTATTGATCTTCATCGAGTTCAAGTGGCTACTAGTATGCTCCAAGAGAGAGCATTAGATTGGTACGAGCTTCTGATTTCTAAAATTATTAAGGCGAAAATTACTTGGGAGCAATTTCGGGAAAGATTTCAATCAAAGTTTGTGCCAAAAGCTGAAAAAGTGACTTTAGCCCGTCGTTTTATAGACCTTGTTCAAGGTGAATCTTCTGTGGCAGAATATGTTGCATCTTTTGAATCTCTCTCTAATTTTGGGTCGAGTATATAAATACACCATTGAAGAAAAATCAGAGATTTGTCTATGGCTTAAATAAGAATCTTAAGAAGCCATTACTTTTGAAATTGGAAGTTGCTTTTGATCAACTCATTGATATCGCTCTTTGTCTTGAAGAGGCAGATAGGGAGAGTGATGTTGAAGTGGGAGTGCCCAACCGAACTTCAACAACAATAATAAAAGGCCTAATAAATTCAAAGGTTCTTATCCCAATAAAAAGGGGAAACAAGCATCTCCGGCAGCGAAGTCTTCTGCCTCTAGTGGTGGGCAATGCCACAACTGTGGTTCTAAGGACCATTATGCGGATAGGTGTTCAAAGCCCACGCTTGTCGCTATTGCAAAAGCCTGGATCATTATTTATCCGCATGCCCCAAACTCCAAAACAAGAAGGAGGGAAAGCTTAATGTGGCGCAAGCCCCTTGCAACACTTCTTGTGGTCAAGGTATTTCTCATTCCATCCTTGATGGCATTATTGTGTTTCGTGATCATCCTATTCGAGTTCTTTTTGATACGGGTGCGTCTCATTCTTTTATATCAAAGGAACTTGTTGATACTTTTTCTTTAAGTGTTATTGCTTTAGTGACTTCTTTGAGAATCGCGAATCCGGTTGATGGATTCGCAACATTCAGTTTACTTCGTAAAGATGTCGAGATTACTTTGTGTGATTTTTCTTTCCGAGCCGATTTTCATGTCATGTGCAACTTAGGCTTCGGAATGATTTTGCGAATGGATTGGCTTAACCATTATGAAGCTCATATCCTATGTCCTGAGCGGGCTATCCATCTTCGGCACCCTCAATCTGTTAAGCAGATTTCTATTGTTCTTAAAGACTCGGATTCCAATTTGGCAGCATCTTTATATTCCTTAAATCCTCATGAACGATGATGAGGAAGATGTCATTTCTCTTATTCACATTGTTCGTCAATTTTCTGACATATTTGAGCCCGTTTTAGGATTACCACCTAAGCGAGCAATTGAGTCAGAATTAATCTAATTCCTGGAGCTCTACCTATCAATCATCCTCCTTATCGTATGTCCGATAAAGAAAATGAGGAGATGCGTAGGCAATTATCCGAATTGGAGATTGTTTTCCCATTTTTAGTCAAAACTAGAATATCAGTGTTGTGTGCATTTCCACCATGACCAAACCAAGAAGAAGCAACCAACAAGCGTATATACGTCTGGGATTTCACTCATGATTCAAATATAAAAGTCCATTCGGTATCAAAGGTTTAAAGTTTCATTCGGCAATGTAGAGCGAAATCTCATTCGGTATTCAAGATGCCTTGGTTCATCCGGGATTCCCAATACAGTACACCCCTTCAATACCGAACCAACTCCACTTCCAAGCAATGCCGAACCAGAGTGCCTGCCGTACCAGCTCTTCTCCGAGGAACGCCGAACCAACTCCACCGGTCCAAGGCCTCACCGGACCGGCCTCCACCGAACCAACTCCTGCCGAACCAGGTGACAACCGGACCGGCTCTCCAAGCATCCATCACCGGACCAACCTCTACCGGTCCAACACCTCTCCCTGCAGAGCCGAACAAACTCTTCACCCAAGCCATGCCGAACCAACTCACTCCAACCACTACCGGACCAAGTGGATACCGAACCAACATCGCCAGACCAGATTGCTTCAGCCCAAGCCCACCAGCAGCTATAAACATCCAAGACCTCTATCCCCAGCCTCACTCTATAAATAGAGGGGCAGGGGTACAACAATGGCAGACAAGTTTGAGAGCTCAAGCACGGGTTGAACTTTCAAACAACTTTCAGTTACTTGTAATCAAAGCTTTGTACTTGTAATCTGAAGAGAAAAGGAGAATAGCATATAAAGTGGATGTAGGCACGTTCTGGCCGAACCACTATAAATCTGTGTGTCTTTTACAGTTTAGTCCCTGCTTTTTATATATTTGCATAAATCACCCAAATCACTAAAAACAACTTAAAATCAACGGAATCATACGACTTGGAGGTGTTTGCCCATTTTTTGCGCAAACATTTTTGGTGCTTTCACTGAGAATTGAACTCAAGGATTCTACCGCTTGGAATTCGAACTTGAGAGTTTAGAGATCAGATTGGAAGAGTCATGGCAAGACAATCAAGCAGAAGGCCAAGGCCAGAGCAGAGTCAACAGGAAGGGAGTCAAGAGGCTTCCTCAGGAGCAAACCAAGCTTCAGCCTTCATCACCAGGGATGAGATGGAGGCTATGATGAGAAGACAAGAAGAGATGATCCAGAACTTGCTTCAGCAAATTGGGCAACTTGGAGCACAAAACCAAGGAGCAACTGGAGTTCATAACGGAGCAGGACCATCTGGTGTAGCACCAGAGCTAGGGGGCACACACGCAGAGCATGTTGATCCGACCCCGGGAAGAGAGATGGGGGCATCCGAGCCATCTGGTAGCAATAGAGGAATGAACGTTCAGCCAGGGAGGCGTACACATGAAAACTCCTGCGGACTCGAGGGGCAGGTCGAAGGCAGTGAGGGAGGACTACAGCAATGACAGATTAGCAGAGATGGATAGAAGAGCTATAAGAGGCGGTTTAGTAAACAAAGACTTGGAAGATTTAAACAGGAGTCCCTTTTCCCCTGCGATTAGGATGGCTAGGAACCCACCAGAGTTCAAGTTACCGTCAGTAGAGATGTACGATGGGAGGATAGACCCTGCGGTCCATCTTACAAAGTATATGAGGCACATGGAAGTGCTGGGGGCATCAAAGGAGGTCATGGCCCGGTGCTTTCCATTGTATTTAACTGACATTGCAACGTTATGGTTTAGGCAGCTGGAGAGCGGCTCCATAGGAACATTGGAAGATTTAACTGAGAGATTCATGAGGCAATTCAGGGTTCATATTGCGAGACCCAAGAATGTGATGACTTTGGCAACCTTGAAGCAGAAAACTGGAGAGACTTTGAGGAGTTTTCTAACGGATTTAATGCGGCAGCAGCATCAGTGGATCGACCAGATCCATCCATGGTCATGATGGCCGCTGTATCTGGAATAGCTGATAGTACAGAGTTCAAGAATTCGTTAACTAAGGATCCGCCTATGAATCTAGGGGAGTTCTATCATGAGGCTGAAAAGTTTCTGCGTTTGGAAGATGCTAGTGCAGAAAGAGAGGAAGAAGTTGACGTTTACGCAATCAAGAGCGGAAACCCACTTGGAAAGGGTGCGGAGACTGGCAAAGGAAAGAGAAAGGATGTGGATAATGATGACAGGTCAAAGCGGCCACGGAGAGAGTCGCGATTCACCACTCACACTGAGCTGAATGAGAGTCTGGAACGAATTTACCAGGATACCAAGGAGTAGGTTCCGTATCGTAGACCAAAGCGAAGGGATCCAACTTCTGACGAAAGAAAATCAGATAAGTTTTGTGAATTCCATGAATTAAACGGTCATAACACTAATGATTGTAGACATTTGAAGGACGAGGTGGAAGGGCATATCAGGAACGGTATGCTCCTTTAGTATGTGAGGAAGAGAACTCCAGCGGTGGAGCCAGAGCGACCACCGTCTACATCGACTAGAGGTGACCCTGGATCGGGGCACCGTTTGATTATCCATTGATTGCTTGATTAAAATAACGATGAACAAGTTGTAAACCTCTCACTAATGCGGTTAAATCATTTACACATGTAAGCGATCGCGCACAATCCATAGGCATGCTCTGAATGACTACCAACCGCGTTATAGTAAGAGTTTGCGCTTTGACATCTTCGTTCTGCTTTTTGCTTTGATTTTGATTTGAACATTTAAATTCTTCCTGTTTGGACATTTCTGCCGTAAGGTTTATATGATTATTGCTTTAACATTTACAATTCCATGGAAAAATTTACCTGTATGCCCGTTGGATCGCGAACGGTCCACGAGCACCTCTTGCATGGCAGCGAACTGCCGAAGTCTTTGATTCGGAGACTCCCCTAAACAATAACTCCGACGCTGATAATATTAAGTCCCCCCCGGGCACACACAATTCGCCTCGAACGGCACCCGACTTCGAACAGTCACAATTCGCCTCGAACGACACCCGACTTCGAATAGTCACAATTCGCCTCGAACGGCACCCGATTGCGAACGATCACAACTCGCCTCGAAAGGCACCCGACCTCGAACGGTCACAATTCGCCTCGAACGGCACCCGACTTCGAACAGTCATAAACTCGCCTCGAACGGCACAACTCATCTCGCCACAAATGGATCGATCGCGAAAGATCGCCATTTGAGGTCCATCCCCTGACCGCCAACAGTCGCACTTTACTACGAATGGCTCGATCTCGAATGATCGTCATCCGAAGTAGGGCGCTTGACCGCGAACGGTCCCATTTCATCTTTTGCCGCGAATGGCACCGGCCGTGAACGGTCACATTTCACCCCAAATGGCTTGATCGCGAACGGTCGCCATTTGAGGTCTACCCTCTGACCGGGCTCGGTCGCACTTTACCTCGAATGGCTCGATCCCGAACGGTCGTCATTTGAAGTAAAGCGCTTGACCTTGAACGATCACATTCCACCGCAAATGACTCTGTCTCGAACGATCGTCGCATGGATTTAGATGCTTGACCGCGAACGATCGCACTTCACCTCAAATGACTCGATCGCGAACGGTCGTCATTTGAAGTTAGGCGCTTGACCATGAACGGCCACGCTTCATCCCAAATAGCTCGATCCCGAACGGTCGTCATTTGGGGCCATATAAAATATCAAGCTCTTTACAGGTTGTCAACAGGATATGAACATCCAGCTCATGGCATTACAAAACGCGCCTTCCTACCGCAAGGACATCAACAGGATATGAACATCCAGCTCATGGCATTACAAAACACGCCTTCGTATCGCAAGGCAAGTTTTGGGGGGCAGAGTGTTATCCCATTTTTGGTCAAAACTGGAATAACAGTGTTGTGTGCATTTCCACCACGACCGAACCAAGAAGAAGCAACCAGCAAGCGTATATAAGTCTGGGATTTCACTCATGATTCAAGTATAAAAGTCCATTCAGTATCAAAGGTTTAAAGTTTCATTCAGCAATGTAGAGCGAAATCTCATTCGGTATTCAATATGCCTTGGTTCATCCGTCATTCCCGATATAGTACACCCCTTCAATACCGAACCAACTCCACTTCCAAGCAATGCCGAACCAGAGTGCCTGCCGAACCAGCTCTTCTCCGAGGAACGCCGAACCAACTCCACCGGTCCAAGGCCTCACCGGACCGGCCTCCACCGAACCAACTCTTGCCGAACCAGGTGACAACCGGACCGGCTCTCCAAGCATCCATCACCGGACCAACCTCCACCGATCCAACACCTCTCTCTGCAGAGCCGAACCAACTCTTCACCCAAGCCATGCCGAACCAACTCACTCCAACCACTACCGGACCAAGTGGATACCGAACAAACATCGCCAGACCAGATTGCTTCAGCCCAAGCCCACCAGCAGCTATAAACATCCAAGACCTCTACCCCCTGCCTCACTCTATAAATAGAGGGGCAGGGGTACAACAATGGCAGACAAGTTTGAGAGCTCAAGCACGGATAGAACTTTCAAACAACTTTCAGTTACTTGTAATCAAAGCTTTGTACTTGTAATCTGAAGAGAAAAGGAGAATAACATATAAAGTGGGCGTAGGCACGTTCTGGCCGAACCACTATAAATCTGTGTGTCTTTTACAGTTTAGTCCCTGCTTTTTATATATTTGCATAAATCACCCAAATCACTAAAAACAACTTAAAATCAACGGAATCATACGACTTGGAGGTGTTTGCCCATTTTTTGCGCAAACAGAGATGAAGCAGTTATCCGTTCTAGTTCCTCTCCTTGGAGATGAAGTAATTATTTTTTCAAAATAAACTTAATTTGCTTCAACAGCGTTGACTCGAGTTCCTTGCAACTTATGATCTTGATATTCTTTGTACTCTCGAATAGGGAAATCGTGTTGCCGACGCACTTAGTCGTAAGCAGCAAGTGGTTGTTTCTATGATGATATCCGAGTGGAATGATCTCGAGACTTTATCCACTAGTGAGATTCGAGTCGTGAATCCAACTTATGTGCATCTCTTGTTTTATGTAGCCTTGAGGCTCATCCTTCTTTTTTAGAACGCATTCTTGAAGCTCAAAAGGTAGATCCCGAATTGGCTCTTCTTGGCCAAAGATTTAGGGATAAAATTGATGTTGAAGGTATGAAAATTTTGATATTGGTTCTCGTGGCGGTATTGGAAAATTTGGTAAACTTATCGTGCCGAATATTAACGTTCTTCGTAAAGATATTTTAGAAGATTCTCACCGTTCTAAATTTACCATTCATCTCGGTAGTAGCAAAATGTACGCCGATATGAAGCGATTTTATTATTGGGATGGAATGAAATCTGATATTGCTAAATTTTTTATGCTTTGCATGACTTGCCAACTTGTCAAGGCCGAGCATCAGGCCCGGTGGGTTATTGCAACCTTTAAAAATTCCAATATGGAAGTGAGATCAGATTTCCATGGATTTTATTGATGCCCTTCCCAGTTCTCGTTCGGGTCATGACAGTCTATGGGTGATAGTTGATAGACTTACTAAGTCCGACCATTTTATCCCCGTTTGGTTTAATCAGACCGTACCTCTTTTTGCCAAACTTTTGATCAAAGAAATTATTAAATTACATGGAGTTCCTACTTTTATTGTTAGTGATCATGATCCATTGTTTACTAGTGGATTTTGGAAGAGTCTTCAAAAAGCTTTGGGAATGAGGCTTAATTTTAGCACCGCTTATCATCCTCAATCTGATGGACAAAATGAGCGTGTGAATCAAACTCTTGAAGATCTTCTTCGTGCATGTGTTCTTGATTTTGGTGGAAGTTGGGAGATCATATTTCTCTCGTCGAATTTTCCAATAATAATAGCTTCCAATCTATTATTGGTATGGCTCCTTTTCAGATACTCTATGGAAGACCATGCCGATCACCTTCTTGTTGGCTTGAGGCCGGTGAGAAGCTGATTTTAGGTCCAGATTTTATTCGTGATTCCACAGAAAAGATTGACCTTATTGGTCATAGGATGAAAGAAACTCAAAGTAGACAAAAATCCCATGCCGACAAACGAAGAAGGAAATTAGAATTTTCCGTGGGAGACTTTTTGTTTATTCTTGTTTCACCTATGAAGGGTGTTGTGCGTTTCAGTCGATCGGGAAAATTAGCACCTCGATATATTGGTCCATTTCCTATCACCGAACGTATTGGTCATGTGGCTTATCGCCTTTTATTACCGGCTCAGTTTTCTGCTATTCATGACATGTTTCACGTTTCTCAACTACGGAAATACCTTCGAGATTCCGATTATATTCTTGAGCCCGGTATTGTTGAAGAAATTGAGGTTTCACCTAATTTGACTTATGAGCAACATCCTATTTGAATCATTGCTTCGAAGGTTAAACGCTTTCGAAATAAAGATGTTGCTCTTGTGAAGGTTCAATGGTCTTCAAATCCTAAGGATTATTCTTGGTAATCAAGAAATTCATCGAACGAACACATCCGGACTTACTTTCATGTACTCTTTGAGGTGAACATTTTATTTCAAATTTCTTTTGTGTTGATATTCTTTTATGGTTGTTACTTGTAATTTTTTTCTTAAATATTGCGAGGACGCAATTCTTTTAAGGAGGGGAGTCTGTAACAATCCGCATATTTTATGATTTGTGTATTTAAATATTTTATTTAAATATAACATCGTCAGTCAGATTATAGTCCGAAAAGCTACTTTTCACGAACGGTCAAATTAAAACTCGAGACCACCCCCATTGAGTTAAAAATGACGTTTGCGACCTTTTTGTGTATAAACTTCGATATGTTTGGAGTTAGGGGAATTTTACTACTTTTTCACTTAGGGCTTTGGTTTGGCTTCAACCTATTAGACCCAATCTTCACCCCCTCTTCTCGTAATTCCTTCATAATTTCCTAATACTCAAGCTTTAGATAAAAATGGAGGAAGAGATAAAGAATTAGAATTCCTAAGCCCTAGTTTCCATTTGCAAATTCAAGTTCTAGCTCCAAATTCATAGAGGAAGCATTGGTAAGCCTTCTCTTCTTCTTCTCCAACTCTTTCTCCTTTCAATTTCAGAAATTCCTAAACCTAACTTAGGAAATGTTCTTCTTTTAAGCTTTGATCGAAGCTTCTTGAGTTGTTATTGAAGAGGAATTGATCTTAGCTTGTTTTAAAAGTTTCTCCTTCATTTTTTTGGGTTTAAAGGTGAGATTTTTATCTCACATCTATGTCTATATCTATCCTTGTGTTGGGTATGAATTCCTAACACTTATTCCTGTGCATTTGCTTTTGATTTGGATTGCTTTGGTGGATATTCCAATTTTTGGTGTTTTGAAAGCAAAATTTATGAAAATCCCTTTATGGATGTTTGGACATTGATATTCAAGGCGTATCAAAGAGCCTTTAATGCTGGGTTGTCGCTTGGCATAAATCCTTAGTCGTTTTTGCTCGTCTGATCGCTTTCGATAATCTTTTTGGCCATCATTGTCCTAGGTTCAGGAAATGCCTGAGCATGACGTTTCAGACCACTGAATCCTTATTTTAGACATCTGAATAATATACTGGTAAAATTTCTATTCCCAGATTCAGACGTTTGAATAAATATTTCCAAACGTCTGAATTGGTTCGAATTGAACCAGAGAGGAAATAGGCTAAAAATTAGCATTTCCAGACGTCTGAATTTATTGCTTCAGACGCCTGAATTCTGTTCTGGAAAATATTTTATTTTCCAGATTCAGACGTCCGAATCATACACTTCAGACGTCTGAATTTGCTTGTTTTTTCCTGTTATGCCTATTTAATCTAAGTTTCCAAACTTAATCAATTCGTGTTGTCTCCCATTTGTTGTTATCATTTATTATCGACTTTGATGACATTCTTTGGGATTTTTTGGAACATCCACCTGGATGGATTCGACATCGATTTCTTTGGATTCTATTCACGTCTTCGAATGCGAATTTTGGTGATTGATTGTCTCTACAATCATTTTTGTGATTTGTCACTTTAAAAAAAATATAAAGGTTTCAATGCTAGTAGAAAATATCAAAACTCTTTCATCAAAACGATTTCAACACTATTTCATTACAAATCTCGTTTCTAAAACCATTTTCCAATCTACTAGAATATACAAACCTTTACCTCACTCGTATGAGAAATCTAATTAAACGACTTAGCAAAACAAGTGGTATGAAACGCTTGCGTTTGCTTCGTCGGTTAATTCTTGGAGTTGTTCCATTGAATCTCTTGTGACAATTTTCTAGTGGAGATATATAGTTTGTTGGTGAATATTTAAGTTAAGCTAGTGGTTATGGGACATGAAGCTAAACTCATATATTTACTAACTTAGTGTAATTGACACTTCTTGATGATCGATGATGATGATTTTTTTATTTAGACTAGCAATGAGCAATGTCTCTGTGTCTGCGAGGGAGACTAAACCCCGTTTTTGTGGAGTTTCGACTCAAAAATTGGTGGGGTAGCGACCCATGGTCTTCGAGCCGTCTAGTGGAGCTTCGGCTCAGAATTAATGGTTAGCAACCATGGAATAGCATTCTGTTTTGTGATACACGTGTTGGTGAGTTTTCATGCTCCCGTTTTGTGATAGGCCTCCCCCTTTTTTTGATTTCTAGATTTCTATTGATGATTTCTAGAATTTGTGTTTCACTAATTTTTGTGATTTCAATGATAAGTTCTATCAATATTTGTGCATTGGTGAATTTATGTTTCACTAACTTTTATGAATTTTTGTTTCAACAAATTTTACGATTGGCAATGTGATGGTTGCCAATATTTGTGACTTGGTGAATAAAAATAAAGAGTATGACATTCTTTTTGAACTTTGAGCAGATTCTTGTGATATTGATTAATCTCTAGTTGATTTTCAATTACATACTTATCATAGCATGGCTTTATAGTTACTATACGTTTTTGTCATTCTCTTATCCTATATCATTTTATTTGATATTTATAGCTAGACCGTTTATCATTTTCTTATTAAATAATACTCGGGTCAGACGGAGATATAACAGGTGCTTCTGCTTGATTCCTCATCTGGGATTATTATTCTGACTTTTGGCTA
Source organism: Allium cepa (assembly GCA_030765085.1). Taxonomy (NCBI): domain Eukaryota; kingdom Viridiplantae; phylum Streptophyta; class Magnoliopsida; order Asparagales; family Amaryllidaceae; genus Allium; species Allium cepa. Next base: position 168,611,802 of record CM060929.1, read on the forward strand.
ACTACTTAAATTAGTAGTTTATTTTGTTGTATAAACTTGAGATATAGACTCCTTGATGTACACTTATTCTTTTTTCTAGCACTTGTATCTATTCTTTTGTGATATTGTGGATCTTGAATGACCACTACTTTGGTGAACACTATTAAGTGTTATATATTCATATCTATTTCCCCCTTTGTGATATGGATATCTGTGACTGATTTGTGTTATGCTTATTCCTATATTTGTTTTTCGAAGATCATATAGCCACTGTGTAGAAGCTTTGAGTTTGTATCGGCATGTCGGATTTCCTCTTGAAATGAAACGCATGTTGTTTTATATGACATACCGGTTCTCGCACAAAGCAATTACATAGATGGTCGCTCCTTAACAGTCTTATTCTTCGTGCTAGTTGACGGCATTACCCCGTAGTGTCCTTGGCTAGCATGGGTATAGAGGAGGGGCGTCACAGTCCGTTAGGAAAACCCAATGGAAAAGCCTTGAATGAGGAAAAGAGTGCAACTTCAAATCATAGATATCATACAATGATATTCCTTTTGAAGAGTTTGATTCTTCGGGATCAAAATAATGCCTCACTAAAACCTTACTAAGAAAAACCCAATGGGAAAATCATAGTGAAGGAAAAAGAGTACAATGACATATTTTATTTTCTTATTTCTTCAAATGAAGCTTGATACTTCTAGATCAAACTATTGCCTCATTAAAACCTTACTAAGTAAAACCCTATGGGAAAAATCGTAGTCAAGGATCAAAATACAATTCAACTTAAATAACATATTTAAGATGTTATTTCTTTAAAAGACGTTTGATTCTTCTAGATTAAGATAATGTCTCGTTAGAAACTTAGTAAGAAAAACCCAAACGGAAAAATCTTAAATAAGTAAACATTTTAATTTATTTCAAATGTTGCCGGGGAGTTGATATTTCTAGATCAAGATAATGCCTTATTGAAATCTTACTAATAAAAACCCAGTGGGAAAAATCTTAGTTATGAAAAAAGAGTGCAGTATAAAATACTTATGGATCCTCCGCTAAATTTAAAATTTCCCCCTGAATTCATGTTCGTCTTTCTATAACTCAAATTGGTTATAGATAATTCTGGATCCATAAATATGAATCTCCTTAATAATACAATTCATTAATAGTTTCCTTCGATACAATCAAATTTTCTAAGATTGTTTCTTCCAAATATGATTTGCATTTTATGCATTTTGTATGCTGCTATTTTGAAAAGCAGTTCATATGCCTCCATTTTTTATGTTTCAAATCAGTTTTGCATATTGCAACTTTACATTTTTCATGAATATAAAAAATTCATTACAACATTAATAAAAAGAGGAAGTAATATACTCATCTTGAAGTATATCAAGATTTTCATTACAACAATGCTTAGAAGAAGGTTGTAATCTACACTCCATGTCTTTTGCATTCTTTATAACTACAAAAGTTATATATATTCTTCAGGGATTTGTATATTTTAATAAGTATTTGCATACCGCAACTACCACTTCAATGGATATTAAAAATTTTGTTACAAGAATATATAAAAATATGAAGTAATCTATTCATCATGAATTATATCAAGATTTTCATTAAAATAACACTTAAAAGTAGGTTGTAATCAGCGTTCCTTGTTCTTTGCATTCTTTGTAACCACGAAAGTTATTTATATTCTTAAAGAATTTGTATACTTTCAAATCATATTTATACCTTCGGGGTATATTAAGCATTACAAGTACTTTCGCTACTTTGTGGACTACATGTCCATATTTCTCTATTAGTAAAGGATTCATGGTGGCCAGTCATGTTTTCCCCTAAATCAAGATCCTTAATCTATTTATAAACATAGGAGCTTTATCATTTACAAATGTATCATCGATGATTATTTCTTATCAATTCTAGACATGATTTGTTGAGATCTCTTTAATCATCATGTTTTGGCTACCTAAACCACTTCTAGGGTAATTTGACAATCATGTCATTAGTCTCTTCAGGAGCATCCTTACTTGTTTCTTCAAGAACACTCACATTCTTTATTTGGCGTCTTTATTACTTACTCCAAATGTATTTCAAACTGACTTTTCTACCATATTTCAGATGTGGTTTACACGTTTTAATCCTTTAAGAATTCAAATCTATATTGGAGAAAGTCTACCAGGGATATCATTAATAATTTATTCAAGTAACTTAATATATTGCATCCTTATGCACGTTAACAAATATTTTGCATCGTTACGCACGTTAACAAATATTTGACACTGATGATCAAAATGAACTTGTTTCCTTTTATCCTCCCCCTCCATGTTGACAAACATTGTTACTTCAAATAATAATCATCTTTGGATTCTCATTTTGATCCATTATCATATTGCTACTAGTAAATACACCATACATATTAATAATAGGAGGATAATTCTTTTATCAACTGATCAGATGTATTCAAGTGAAATTTGTGAGCTTTAGGCTCATGTTTAAATATGGAATTCAGTTATGCCAAATTTCATGAAAATATAATCCAGATGAAATTGTACCTAATTTTTTTTCTAAAATAAGCTTCTGGCTTTCAATTTTAGAAATAATGCAGAGATATTGTTTAATGTTTTCATTATAGTTTCAATATTGTAGCCATTCACTTATATACCCTCGAAACTCAACAAATTTCTATTAAATTTTCTTGTGTGTAATGTATTTTGAATTAAGATATATGTACCATTTAGTATGTGATGAGTGCGATTTTTCGACCACGATGCTCGACATTAATACGTCCACTGTATCAACTGCCGAGCAATCGAAGGCTGGAAAACCGTCCCGTTAGGGTTAAAGAAGAGGAAGAAGATAGAAGAAGAAAGAAAGAAAAATAAAACAACAGAAAAAACATCATAATCTCACAATCGCAGCGGAACAACATATAATAGATAAATGAATATCTTTAAAACAAAGAACTATATCAGTTATTACATTATATCACATTACATTACATTATCAGAGTTTACAACAACAAACAGCGGAAAAGAAATACTATATACTAATTGATATGCCAAGCCATCCAACTCGCCTCCGGATCTCTACAGCAACTCCTGAATTCCAGAATATCCTGATAAACTAACTCCAAACTGCCCGTGTGAAAATTGGTGGGCACCCAGAGTTTAGGAAGGAAACAATAAACTCCATGGCAGTCATGGGACTGGTGTGAGAACTTAAAACAGTTCATCTTTTAAAACAAACATAGAAATATTTTTAAATTTGATTCGCAATGCTTTTTAGAAAATGAGACTACCATAAGGTCTCCCACACACACACAATGCAAATGCAGAATCGAATGAGATTTCTCCTTCTAATAGTCAAACATGCTTGATACGTAGAAATTTTTCTTTGATATTATTATTATAAGTGCAAAATGTAGGAAAACATTTCGAAAGTAAAGATATAAATCTTAGCCAACATAGACATTACGAACTATGCCTACTATAGCTACAATCTAAACAGTGGTGACCACCATAGTTAAATGGCAGGTTCTACAACTAAAACCGTACAGGGTTTCGTATTGGAATTTGGATTTCCAACAAATGGTCAGGCCAAGGAACTTCCCATTGCCACATGAGTACACCTCTGGAAAGACGCCCCGAGAACCTAACCTGACATTACGGTTAGATCTCTGCCAACACAAGGCCGGGTTACCCCTAGCTGGGTAATTACTGACACGAATATGCCATCCCCTGGTCGCAACCGACCTAAATCCCTGGATTCACCAACAACCACAAAGTAATAAGTTTGTAGCAACAACATAGGTTAAGTATCAGGGCTCCATACCATAATACCACCTCTATCTAGAAGGAAATGACATAAACTAAGGGGGCGCTGTCCCCTAATAACCTTGCTGCATCTTTTCCTATTTTGACCATTCCGGGGTTTGAGGTCCGACGAAGTCTCGCCCACAAAGCTACGCTTTTTACAGAAGCCACGCTTTGATCAACAAATGCTCAGCAGCACTTTGTATGCCACATTACCAAATTGGGAATATATCACTAGTGACCCTCAACTACATAACCTCTGAGCTCGTACGTCTCAGAGAAGGGTGTTAAGCTAAGAGAATAAATTCTCCGCCACCAAAAGAAATTTGTTTGGTAGAAACCGGCTTTACATCTCAAATTGTAATGTCAGACACACATCCATACAAGTCCGTTCCGGGTTCGAATAGAACCGAAGGCACTTCCAAAGAAGCCCTTGCAATCTGGATATTCACTAATCATGACCGGATTTCCCATCACCAAGGGTGATAAAACTCTATATCGGAGATCAGCCGATGCAGAGTAATTCGACAGTAATCCTTCCGTTTTCAAAAATACCTGGTCTTCAACACCGATCTTCAAATGCTATCCATTACGACATATCACTTATTCGGAATGGGATTTATGACACAAAGGTTCTCTCTCGGCTAAACCGAATAACGAGCGCTTATTTTAAAAATAAGTGTAGCATTCAAATTCAAGAAAATCACAACAAATACCCATATAAAGGTAAATATTGATATTCGGTTATTTATCCATCAAGGCCAACAACCAAATATCCAGCACCATAACAATCACTAGGCCCTTTTTATTAATCTTCCATAAATTAATAACTTGCCAAATATTCACTTCAATTTATCTTTAAAAAGATATATTCTCTAAACCATTTCAATTCTCACATTGGAAAACATTCCAAATACTTATTCATTTTCAATTTATCTTTTAAAAGATAAAAACTCAAAACATTTCACCTCATATTGGAAAACATTTCCACACTTATTTAACAATAAGTAATTCACAAATCCATTTATTTTCAATACTTCGAAAATATTCAATATACTTAAAACACGATTTAGTATATATTTTATTTTTTAAGGAAAACATTCTCTTAAACACATTCATTGAGCCAAAACGAATGTTGCGTAAAACATCGTTACGACAACCCAAAATCACTAGTATAGGGATTCGAAATTAAGATAGATATATAAATTCCAATACTATACAAAACCTTCCCTTTCGGAAATCATTTACTATAACAACAGTGTTATAGTCCATCTTTTCCTTATTTCTCGAAAACGTCTATTTCAATAATGAATGTTGAAATCTATGGTTTCGACACTTAATACATTTTAAAACAACTTCAAATCGTTTTAATTCTATTTAAAATATCACTTTCCCTAAAACACTTTAATATATTATTCACTGTCCCAAAATCGTGGACATATCTCCTTTAAAAATCTAAAATAATTGACTTATCAAAATAAGTCGATTTCGGATTTATAAAACAACGTTTATAAATTCCATTGATATTTCATAACAACTTCAACTTATAAAAATCACTTTATTAACAAATTCTAGTTACATCTCATTTAAACGCCAAAAACCAAATTATAAGCAAATTACTTATAATTCTTTTTATTTTACAAAAACTATTCATTTTATAACTTCTCAATTTATAAATTTATAAATTTCATTTACTTACTAAATCCATCCATTTATTATTTCATTTTAACACAAAAAAACTCGTGTTATAATTCCAATATTTTTAATTTATAAATATCAATTTTATAAATCTTTTATATAAACCGTTTGTAATAATTCAAAAAACCCAATTTAAACTACTTAATAAAATTCATTAACTCCATATTTCAAAAATCACATTTTTACTATATTTCTCGAAAATCATAAATTTTATAACATTAAAATTATAACGTTTATTTACTTAAAATGAATCAATCCCAAAAATTTAAATAAAACGTATACTTTCAAAAATCACTTTAGAATCCTTTTAAATTTGGAAATCGTCACTTAAAAATTTTTAATTTTCCAAAATAGGCCCAATGCTGCAACAGCACTAAATATAACAATCACGGCATCCAAACATCGTATATCAATATGGTAACAGAATATATCACAATATCTGTAAATAAATCAACATGGTTGAGGAATCCAGTTTGATCCCTTCAGCCTGTTTCCCTACATCCACAGATGTTAGCACAATGCCAATTCCGTTCCAATACGGAATATCGCGGTATATTGGATTTATAAAATATTATCCACTATTATGCGGCGCAATAGGGTCTCATCCGCTACATAATGCGGGAAAATCAACTCGAAGTACATATATAATGCCAATTCCAATCAAGATGGAATTATCGCGGTACATGTTTTTAATAAATAACATCCGCTTAATATACGGCGTATAGGGTCTATTTAAAACAACAGATAATAATTTATCATTCAATCATACAATCAAGCAATTTTAAATCTAACTATTCAAAATTTAAATCGAAACAATTTCGATTGAGTGAGATGTTCTCACCTTGGTTCCAGTAACAGTTGTAGCGTTTTATTTCGAATGAAATTAAACGTGCGTTTAGTTTTACTCAAAATTTTCACTAGCTCAACACGATTCCATACAGCTCCATTGCATAGTGCTCGAGAATACGAACCCGATGCAATTCGTTTCGTGCGAAGCGGACCTCGTATGAAAAAGTTATGATATTTTAAACATCGAACGAATTAATATATATATAAATTCACAATTTCTATTTTAATTTTAACCTAATTCAATATCGGCCATTCGTTTGCTTCTACAGATCCTAACCGTGAATCACCTTCTTCCCCAAACGTGATAATTACGTACACGAAACCCAAACTAGCCGCCACCTTGCCCTAATTCACGCGGTCAATACGAACACTTTCGCATCGATCAACCACCACCATTTCCTCGCCCTCCACGCAAGCTACCTTCGGCCTGAATTTTGTTGAACTCGGTCGTTCTCCTCACCATAAAAAATGAGCCGAATGCGTGTGTTTTGAACCAAAATCGTAACCTCGTCGATTCACTAAACACGATCATGACCGTATAGAATCAAAGCTCTCATTTAGATCTTCAACTTTGTAGTTGATAGTATTCGAGGATTGTTGATAGATTACGAGAGATTGAGGGAAGAAGCTCAGCCATTTTCGGCCATTGAATATGTTTATGGCGGCTGAAGGTTTAACATAGGGTTTTGTGAAAAAATGAAATGTTAGAGGGCTTTTATAGAAAATTTGCAAACACTATTCACTCAAAATTTTTCTGAACTCCAAACGAAGCGTGCCGCCTAGCGTTTATAATGTTTTACCTCCATTCCGAACACAATGGAATATATGTCGGGAGCTAATTCGATCAAATTTGGAAGATAAGTTTTTGAATCCATTATTTAAATTCAAAATTCACTCGAATCATTTCTGTGCGTTTTAGCTTGCCCCGGACAAACCGTAAATCCGATTGAAATTTGAAACCATACAATAATATAACATTACGGATCCGATGAAACTGGTTTGGTCGAAACCCGAGACTGTTTGAAAAATGGCTATTTTAACTCGTCAATTAAATATTAAAATATTCAATTTCTACAATTTAACTTTTAATTCAATTTTAAAAGTCCTACAACATTATTCTAACTCCAATATGATTTAATATAATTTTATAAATCATTTTTAATCATATTAAACCCAATTTCCAGTTATTTCTGTAATTTTCAATATTAAATTATCGATTTAATTGTCCAATTAAATCCAGATATTCAAAAATATATTTATTCAACTTACAAATTTTTACTTGTTAATATTTAAAATCAATTAAATATACAAATTTCAATTGACAGAAATTCTGGGTCGTTACAAACTTCCCCCTTAAAAGAATTTCGTCCTCAAAATTACCAAGTAAGAAAAAGTTACAAAATCCATTAACTTTTCAAAACCATTCAAATTAGATTTCAAATTCACTTAAGTGTTTAACTTTCCCAAAATCCAATAGTTAAACTTTTTACAATAACTTTACTAAGTTTTCAAGTCATACTTAGTTATCTTTTCAAAATTTTCCAATTTCCTCAAAAAAATTCCAACGCCTTAAATTTTCAAAAAATTTCGCCATAGCCTTCTTTGCGTGGCTCGATCCGTAAAAAAAAATGATAGTATATATATCACAAATATACATCTCATCAAGTAATGAGGCATCCCGCAGGGAAAAAAGTGTAAAAGTACGACATGTAATCCAAGATATGTACCTTATACATTATTAGCGAGCATATACGGCTAATATAGCATGAAAGCGAGCTCCAAATGCGAAGCAATGCACAATCCGCACCTACTAAACACTCAACAAATAATGAGAAACATGTATATAGAAAATAATATCGATATACAGCATATACCAGTAGCAACAACAGGATGTGTCAATATAACAAATGCAATAAACGGTAACAAATGCAATCATCAACCAACTATCATCCACTAACATCCAACAAATCAATGTCTATCCAAATCAATTCATAACCAAATCAATATAGATTTACTTCTCATTAATATTCATTGAATTGGTTTTCAATTTAAATCATATTTGATTCATTAACATTGGACTTTACAAATATTCATTTATTCATTTTTCAATCAATTTACATTCACTAATTTACATTCAAGTTAGTTTACTTTCCATTAAATCAAATTCAATTCTATTAAAACTTACATCACTTTCAATTTGAATTCAGTTACATAGCTTTCAATTTCATTAATTCAACTTCATTAACACTTAATGAATTATATACAATCAACTAACAATCATATAACAACCAAATCATAACCAAACTATTTATTTTTTCTTTACTCTACATTCAATTTGGTTCTTCACTTTTAATTAGCCTTAATAGATTAACACTTACATCCATTATTTCATATCAATTCGTTTACGTTCAATTGATTTACATTCAATTCATTCATTAATTCAATTGCTAATTCATTTAATAAATAAGGTTGAATTTCATTTATATAACTCAAGTTCACATCCATTTAATTCACTTTATTAATTTACTTCGATACCAAAATCAACTTCATTCAACATTACTTAAGTTATATTCCACCTCAAAGATCATTTGTTTAACTTAATTTAAATTTCCACTTATAAATCCAATTCAGATTCCAATTCCAGTCTATTTACTTACAAATTCGAAATGGATTTCAATTTCACTTTCTTGCACTTGCAAATTTTATCTATTCATTCACAGTTTATTTTCCAACTTATTAATTGTATTCCAATCATTTTATATAACATTCTAGAGTCTTTTCAATCTTTTAAAACCATTTTTTTTTGAAACCAATTAAATTATCCTTTGAATTTCAAAGCCCAAACCCAAATTTTCCAAACAACTTCCATTTAAAACAACTTGGCAGCAATCCATCTTCTGGAAACCCAAAAAAGGACACCGATAATGTTGCAATCATCATCAGAAATATTTTCGAGCGACCGAAAAGAGTTTAGAGTTTTTATCCCTCCAAAAACATTTTTTTCAAACCTTTGAAAATCATTTTCAAACTCAAAAGGAACTTAATCTTTTCCAAATTGCAAATCCTTTCAAAACATTTCCAAATATTCCTTTGGAATTTTACATCAAATTACAAATCATATTTATAAATATATTCATATGGTTTCACTTCATATACATAAGATTATTTCACAATTATAAATCACATTAATTATAATTCCATACCTAATAATTAATTTTCTTATACAATTTATTCTTTTAATTAAATTATTCAAACATCTTTTAGTTAACTTATATATATTCTTACATTTCAACAGCAAAACAATCAATTTTATATACACCTTTATAATTCTGAAAATTTATTCCTTCATATATAAAATATATTCGAGGAAAAATTATTTCGTTACCCTATTTTTAAAACAATATCGTGTCGAATTTGTTCTGTACAAATGTTTATAGATCCCTATCGATAGAGTTGTACGGACCATACCGACCAGAATCTATATACCACTCAACAAACCAATCATCACAATATAAAACAATTTTTATATTCACTAACAAATACGCGCTCATAACTATTATTACACTCAAACTCATTCTAGATTACTGTTGATTCAATCTCTAATGAGTACACCCAATAAAGCCAAGGTTGCCACTTAACCATATGCTCTGATACCAAATGTGACGAGTGCGATTTTTCGACCACGATGCTCGACATTAATACGTCCACTGTATCAACTACCGAGCAATCAAAGGCCGGAAAACCGTACCGTTAGGGTTAATGAAGAGGAAGAAGATAGAAGAAGAAAGAAAGAAAAAGAAAACAACAGAAACAACATCGGAATCTCACAATCCCAGCCGAACAACATATAATAGATAAATGAATATCTTTAAAACAAAGTACCATATCATTTATTACATTATACCACATTACATTACATTATCAGAGTTTACAACAACAAGCAGCGGAAAAGAAATACTATATACTAATTGATATGCCAAGCCATCCAACTCGCCTCCAGATCTCTACAGCAACTCCTGAATTCCAGAATATGCTGATAACCTAACTCTAGACTCCCCGTGTGAAAATTGGTGGGCACCCAGAGTTTAGGATGGAAACAATAAACTCCAGATCAGTCATGGGACTGGTGTGAGAACTTAAAACAGTTTATCTTTTAAAAACAAATAAAGAAATATTTTTAAATTTGATTCGCAATGATTTTTTGAAAATGAGACTACCATAAGGTCTCCCGCACACACACACAATGCAAATGCAGAATCAGAGGAGATTTCCCCTTCTGATAGTCAAACATGCTTGATACGTAGAAATTTTTCTTTGATATTATTATTATAAGTGAAAAGTGTAGGAAAACATTTCTAAAGTAAAGATATAAATCTTAGCCAACATAGACATTATGAACTATGCCTACTATAGCTACCATCTAAACAGTGGTGACCACCATAAGTAAATGGCAGGTTCTACAACTAAAATCGTACAGGGTTTCGTATTGGAGTTTGGATTTCCAACAAATGGTCAGGCCAAGGAACTTCCCATTGCCACATGAGTACACCTCTGGAAAGACGCCCTGAGAACCTAACCTAACATTACGGTTAGATCTCTATCAGCACAAGGCCGGGTTACCCCTAGCTGGGTAACTACTGACACGAATATGCCATCTCCCGATCGCAACCGATCTAAATCCCAGGATTCACCAACAACCACAAAGTAATAAGTTTGCAGCAACAACATAGGTTAAGTATCAGGGCACCATACCATAATACCACCTCTATCCAGAAGGAAATGACATACACTAAGGGGGCGCTGTCCCCTAATAACCTTGCTACATCTTTTCCTGTTTTGACCATTTCCGGGTTGTGAGGTCCGACGAAGTCTCTCCCACAAAGCTACGCTTTTTACAAAAGCCACACTTTGATCAACAAATGCTCAACAACACTTCGTATGCCACATTACCAAATTGGGAATGTATCACTAGTAACCATCAACTACATAACCTCTGAGCTCGTACATCTCAGCGAAGGGTGTTAAGCTAAGAGAATAAATTCTCCACCACCAACAGTAATGTATTTGACAGAAACCTTCTTTACATCGCAAATTGTAATGTCAGTCACACATCCATACAAGTCCATTCCGGGTTCGAACAGAACCGAAGGCACTTCCAAAGAAGCCCTTGCAATCCGGATATTCACTAATCACGACCGGATTTCCCATCACAAAGGGTGGTAAAATCTCTATATCGGAGATCAGCCGATGCAGAGTCATTCGACGGTAATACTTCCGTTTGCAAAAATACGCAGTCTTCAATACCGGTCTTTAAATGCTATCCATTACGACATATCACTTATTCCGAATGGGGTTTATGACCCAAAGCTCCTCTCCCAGCTAAACCGAATAACGAGCGCTTATTTTAAAAATAAGTGTAGCATTCAAATCCAAGCAAATCAAAACTAATACCCATTTATAGGTAAATATTGATAGTCGGTTATTTAATTATCAAGGCCAATAACCAAATATCCAGCACCTAACAATCACTAGGCCCTTTTTATAAATCTTCCATAAATTAATAACTTGCCAAATATTCACTTCAATTAATCTTTAAAAAGATATGTTCTCTAAACCATTACAATTTTCACATTGGAAAACATTTCCAAATACTTGTTAATTTTCAATTTATCTTTTAAAAGATAAAAGCCAAAAACATTTTCACTTCATATTGGAAAACATTTCCACACTTATTTAACAATAAGTAATTCACAAATCCATTTATTTTCAATACTTAGAAAATATTCAATATACTTAAAACACGATTTGGTATATATTTTATTCTTTTAAGGAAAACATTCTCCTAAACACATTCATTTGAGCCAAAACGAATGTTGCGTAAAACATCGTTATGACAACGCAAAATTATTAGTATAGGGATTCGAAGTTAAGATAGATATATAAATCCCAATACTATACAAAACCTTCCCTTTCGGGAATCATTTACTATAACAACAGTGTTATAGTCAATCTTTTCCTTATTTCTCGAAAACGTCCATTTCAACGATGAATGTTGTAATCTATAGTTTCGACACTTAATACATTTTAAAACAACTTCAAATCGTTTTAATTCTATTTAAAATATCACTTTCCCTAAAACACGTTAATATATTATTCACTGTCCCAAAATCGTGGATATATCTCCTTTAAAAATCAAAAATAATCGACTTATCAAAATAATTCGATTTCAGATTTGCAAAACAACGTTTATAAATACCATTGGTATTTCATAACAACTTCAACTTATAAAAATCATTTTATTAACAAATTCTAGTTACATCTCATTTAAACGCCAAAATCCAAATTACAAGCAAATTACTTATAATTCTTTTTATTTTACAAAAACTATTCATTTCATAACTTCTCAATTTATAAATTTATAAATTTCATTTACTTACTAAATCCGTCCATTTATTATTTCATTTTAACACAAAAAAACTCGTATTATAATTCCAATATTTTTAATTTATAAATATCAATTTTATAAATCTTTTATATAAACTGTTTATAATAATTCAAAAATCCCAATTTAAACTATTTAATAAAATTCATTAACTCCATATTTCAAAAATCACATTTTAGCTGTATTTCTCAAAAATCATAAATTTTATAACATCAAAATTATAACATTTATTTATTTAAAATGAATCAATCCCAAAAATTTAAATAAAACGTATACTTTCAAAGATCACTTTAAAATCCTTTTAAATTTGGCAATCATCACTTAAATATTTAATTTTTCAAAATAGGCCCAATGCTGCAACAACAGTAAATATAACAATCACGGCATCCAAACATCATATTTCAATATGATAACAGAATATATCACAATATGTGTAAATAAATGGTTGAGGAATCCAGTTGGATCCCTCCAACCTGTTTCCCTGCATCCACAGATGTTAGCACAATACCAATTCCGTTCCAATACGAAATATCGCAGTATATGGGATTTATAAAATATTATCCGCTATTATGCGGCGCAGTAGGGTCTCATCCGCTATATAATGCGGGAAAATCAACTCCAAGTACATATATACTACCAATTCCAATCAAGATGGAATTATCACTGTATATGTTTTTAATAAATAACATCCGCTTAATATACGGCGTATAGGGTCTATTTAAAACAACAGATAATAATTTATCATTCAATCATACAATCAAGCAATATTAAATCTAACAATTCAAAATTTAAATCGAAACAATTTCGATTGAGAGAGAAGTTCTCACCTTGGTTCCAATAATAGTTGTAGCGTTTTATTTCGAATAAAATTAAATGTGCATTTAATTTTACTCAAAATTTTCACTTGCTCTAAAGGATTCCAATCCAGCTCCATAGTGTAGTGCTCGACAATACGAACCCGATGCAATTCGTTTCGTGCGAAACGGACCTCGTATGAAAAAGTTATGATATTTTAAACATCGAACGAATTAATATATATATAAATTCACAATTTCTATTTTAATTTTAACCTAATTCAATATCGACCGTTTGTTTGCATCTACAGATCCTAACCGTGAATCACCTTCTTCCCCAAACGGGATAATCACGTACGCGAAACCGAAACTAGCCGCCACCTTGCCCCAATTCACGCGGCCAATGCGAACACTTTCGCATCAATCAACCACCACCATTTCGTCTCCCTCCACGCAAGCTACCTTCGGCCTGAATTTTGTTGAAATCGGTCGTGCTCATCACCATAAAAAACGAGCCAAACGCGTGTGTTTTGAACCAAAATCGCAACCTCGTCGATTCACTAAACACGATCATGACCGTATAGAATCGAAGCTCTCATTTAGATCTTCAACTTTGTAGTTGATAGTATTCGAGGATTGTTGATAGATTAAGAGAGACTAAGGGAAGAAGCTCAGCCATTTTCGGCCATCGAATATGTTAATGGCGGCTGAAGGTTTAACCTAGGGTTTTGTGAAAAAGTGAAATGTTAGAGGGCTTTTATAGAAAATTTGCAAACACTACTCACTTGAAATTTTTCCGAACTCCAAACGAAGCGTGCCTCCTAGCGTTTATAATGTTTTACCCCCATTTTGAACGCAATGGAATATATATCGGGAGCCAATTCGATCTAATTTGGAAGATAAGTTTTCGAACCGACAATTTAAATTCAAAATTCACTCGAATCGATTTATGTGCGTTTTAGCTTGCCCCAGACAAACCATAAATCCGATGACACGAAATTTGAAACCATACAATAATATAACATTACGGATCCGATGAAACCAGTTTCATCGAAATCCAAGACTGTTTGAAAAATGGCTATTTTAACTCGTCAATTAAATATTAAAATATTCAATTTCCATAATTTAACTTTTAATTCAATTTTCAAAGTCCTACAACATTGTTCTAACTCCAATATGACTTAATATAACATTATAAATCTTTCTTAATCATATTAAACCCAATTTCCAGTTATTTCTGTGACGACCCGCCCTTCTACTACCAGAAAGACGTATCATCATTAAGAAAGAAAGGGATGAGAAAATAGAAAAGATAGAGAAGAAAGAATAACAACTTCAGAATCTCACAGCGGGAAGGAACAAATATAATATATCACTTAAATATTTAAATACGTATATCAGAGTTATACAGATAATACATAAATACTAGACAGTTATAACACCTGTCTAGTTAATACAACTCAATACAATACAACTCAAACGATATGACTTAGAGATACCAACACAGCGGAACTATATATATATATCTACAACGCTGAAGCCTCCTGCTCCATTGCTCCTCCAGAATTCGTCAAAGCTAACCTGAATCCCTTGGCTACCCGTAAAAATTTGGGTACCCGAGAGTTTATGAAAAACAAAAATAAACTCCGGGTCAGACATGGGTCTGGTATGAGTAAACGGTTTAAAGTTGTTTAACTTTTGAAAAACATTTGAAAATAAAGGTATCACGTAAGACTTCCCACAAATAAATACGGGTAAGTTTTTACCTTACGCTAACCAAAACATTTCATAAGAAATCCAGTGATATTATAATAGTGTCTAGGGTTTTCAAGTAAATAGAAAATAGCCGAAATTGTTACATCTATTAAATTCCAGCTACTAGCCACAAAAGTGGGTAATACAAATCAAAACCGTAGGGTCTCGTAGGGAAAATGGATTTCCAACAATGGCAGGGCTACTAGGGTACCGCCCGTCACAGTACGGGGCCTAGATCACCGTACCGAGGATTACTCCCTTCATCCCCTGCAACACAAGGCCGGAACCATTCCTTACTGAATAGTCCCGAACAAGATAAACCCCGCGGTTGTAGCTAGCAACCGCCCACTAACCGAAATATAAAAAGGGACATCTAGACAGGGGAAATATCTTGTCCTGCTTGGGCATGACCCACCTAACCTTGCTGCATCTCCCCTGTTTTAGCCATTCCCGGTTGATGAGGCTTGAGGTTACGATTACCTTTATTGAACATTATTCTTAGAATGCTCATCGTCCGCCTGACGATGTGTTGAAAGCATTCAATCCATACAAGTTCGTTCCGGGTTCGAACGAAACCGAAGGCATTATCTCGTTGCACTCATTTTGGAATCACCCTCAGAGTCAACGACGATAACCCTTGCATTCTGAAAACACCATCACGATGTTCATTTCAGGATTCACGACCTAACGTTTTAAATTGGATCGATGTGGTTTTCGGAGAACCAAAATTGATTCTTCCGATCCCGGTCTCATCGAATCCAAACGCCATTTTAAGGGCCAAGTTGTCTAATTAACTTAACAGTTTTAAATAATTTCAATTCAACAATTAAATTAACATAGCATTTATCACGGTTAAAACGTATACAAGCATCACAGATATAACACAGCATATCACAGACTAATATCATCACATAAATATTACAATCAGATATTCAATCATAACAGTCCATAAGCAGTCACCTTTAAGCTTATTTGAAGATAATAATTACCTAAGAATTAACCACTAAACTCTGTTTAATTAATCATTAATTATAAATCAGTTACTTATTTCAAATTGTCTTAATGATTTCTTAATCAGCTATTAAATCCTAATCACATTCTATTTCACACTATTAATTACTTCCTTACTCAAGTGATTTAACTTTTATTACTTATTTAACTGCTTCCTGACCATTAATTAATAACTTTATTTTATTTATAAAACTTAATTATTCAGTTATTATCTGCTAACGACTTAATTAATCAATAATTAATTCTTAATCAAGTTTCTTAATTAATTAACTATTAATTCATAATTAAGTCACTTGTTTAATTAATTTCATATTTACCCCTTTCCATAATTATCGATCTCTGATTAAATTTTAAAGTAATTACTCTCGGTCACCTTTCAAAATTAATTATTCAATCTTAATTAACGTATTAAAAAAAAACAATTTTCCTTAACTTGAAAAATCAATTTATTTTAACTACACATCTCAAATGTTAATTTACTTGTACTTAACTTAGACTAATTGCCTAATTTAAAAGATAATTAAGTGTTTTTAAAAAAAAACTAGTTACGAAATAAATAAAGTAATAAATCTAAAATCTTCTCAATATTTCAAATTTATGAAACAGCTTAATTAACCAATACACTATTGAAAAACTGCATTTGTAAAAAGAACCCGAGTCGCCCCCTTTCTTAAACTCGAGTATTACTTCGAGTAACCCCCCATATTACCGAGACCTTCCCGTTACTCCTTCTTCTCCCTTCTCTTATCCATTTCTACAGGTAGTTCAGTTTTAAACTTAAGTAAAAAAACAAACTTCAGCGAAACTAACCACACACGAACGAGACGAACTCGGAGGGAAGCCCATAATCGTACGAGCATAACCCGAAGAAAGAACACAGCTATACTCTGACACGCAAACCCAACTTCAACGCCACCGTGCACGTGCACGGTGGTTCGCCAATGTCCTGGCGATGCACGACCACTCCGGCAAGTTGCATAGGGAACATAGATACGAAAACAAAACCCAAAACCCTTCGAAGGTTTCTAGGTCAGAAAATGACCTGCTGCCTGAACACGAGCCAAGAACACCTCACCGTAAATCCCCTCGCGCGGCTACTCTCCATCACCGGAGGTGATGAACCTCCACCAAAACGTCACACGCACCCCTACCAAACTCCATTTAATCTCGCGTTCCACTCGGTTCACTCATGATGCCGAAATCAAGTTTTTACAGAGCATACAAAACATTTACACTAAAACCCTACTCTTGATTCAATCCCAAAATCTCTACATTCGAGAATTTTTTTGACATTTTTCTTGGATCATATGGTTTAAAATCTTGCTTCCTGTAAATTTACAGAAGTTAAAATTGACTCAAACTTCCAGAATTGACACAAACCCCACTTAGTTTCATTTTAAAACTGCACCTTTGATCTTTGCCTAAAAATCAAGATTTTTATGTTAAAAATCATAGTTATGTATATGAACTCTAAATATGTTATTCAATTTACAAATTCAAATATTCAAAATTTGGCCTTTGGTTTCTTTTACCTGAGATTTGAAGAAAACAGTGTTGCATCTTACTGTTGTGGTTCAAACATAATCTCAAACTTTGTTTTATATCAAACAATTGGAATTACTTACATCTTTTAGGTTAAAACTTAATTCAAGTGGGAGAGTATTAATATCTTTTACTTCTTCTATTCAGAAGTTCAGAAGCTAGAACAGAATAGGCATAGAAGCTTCTATATATACAGCAATCGCACAAATCAGAAACTAATTATCATGTTTAAAATTTAAGAAAGCATGTTTACTCATAAGCCAATTTTTGTTGAAACTGAAATGTTAAAGCTGCAAACTTGAATCAGCTCTTACAAAATTAAATTTATTAGTTTTCTTGCTTGACTTCCTGAAAACTTAACCTTCAGTAAATAGTTTTCTTAACTTGTTTTAAATTTGTTTCCAAAGTCTGGTTTAATGTTCTCAACATCCTGTTTGTTGGGAAAAACAAGCTAACAAAGGTTTAAATAAAAATAACATGAGTGTTAAAATCAACTATATGATCTGCATCCATCACAGAGAAACAACAGAGCATAACCCAGATATTCACAAACTCCTACTCACCCATCACTGATTACATTCCATAAATAAATGAAATCAACTTATTAGAATTTAAATAAACTAAAAATTTAAATCTTGATGTTTACTCACCAGGAAAATTCCAGAATCAAAGAATCAAACAGAGGTGATGAAACTGCAGATGAATCTGCTCCTAACCTCTGATGATTTAAAAATGTTTTGAATCTGCCTGTTTCTTGTTTTGAATTAAAATGTTGATTTTACTGCCTATTTCCTTCTTTTGTTTCCTCTGATTTAGTATGGCTTACAGAACAATCTAAAAAGAATAGAGGTAAACATATATATAAAGAAGATATAGATGTTTAAAAGAAGGTGGTTTCTAGTGTAGTTATTATTTGTTCTAATATGACAGATTTTATCTACTGCAAAGGAAAGATTTGCTAAATATCCCTGAACTGGCAAAGATGTAGGCTAGAGCAGATAGTATTAAATGCTTGTTGTAAAATGTGCTTACATAATTATCATTATTTCGGCTGGAAAGTTTTCTTTTGTACTAAAATGTTTACATATAAGCTTACACTTACAATGGCCTGCTGACCAATTTTGTACAAAAGTTTTGTTATTATATTTCTTGTTTTTATTAACCTTCCAGTTTACATTGCCTAGCTTAAATAATTATATACATACTTGCTGTAGATAGATATTAGTATGCAGATTGTACTTATGGCAGGTAAGCAATTATGGCTTGTGTATGAAGCTTTGAATAAAGATCTTTGTTTTGTTGTTAAAATCTTGTCTTGTATTATGTTATACTTGTTTTTATTTCATTTGATACTTTGAGTTTGAATTACATGTGAAGATATTGTATATAAAAGAACAGTTTTTATTATTATTTGCTTACTTACTTATTTATATTTGTATTTTATAATTTGATTATCAATATTTACATTATGTTCTTAAGTTTTACCTATATATAATACTTATTTTTATATTTATTTCCAATTAAAATTTATTCAAATTATACACATAAGTTTGACTCGTATTTTACATTTATATTTTATATTACTAGAGTTTGGTTTTAAATTTCAAACATTATCAAGCATACGGATTTATTTAACCAGTGTTAACAATGTATAGCATTCTAATTTAATTATATGAGTTCAATTTTATTAAGAATATTGTTAAGAAACTTATTTTAGAATTTCAACATTATCATCAATACGTATTATTTTATACTAAATAAAAACAATGTAAAGTATTTTAAGTAATTATATAAAAATAGATTTTTATCGGGAATATTATTGAAATACTTATTTCAATTTTCAAATCAATTTCCCTTTTAAAAAAAAACAGTTTATATAAATAGATGGCAATACTTTCAAAATCATATTCATTTAAATATGAACAATTCATATTTTATATTTAATTAGATTAAACATTTATTAAAAAAAATACAAGGCCGAAATCCAGGGTCGTTACATTCCTTCCCCCTTAAAAGAATTTCGTCCCCGAAATTTAAACAATAGTTAATTCAAAAGTTTTTATATTTACCATCCCAACAAACATATCCTTCATACAATAGCAAACAAACAAACAGCCTATCCTTACAAACAATACTAGCTATCCGAACACAAGTTCGGATAAGTTTCCCTAAAACTATCGAGAGTTTATCTCTCAATGATCAATAATCCTAACTGGATTCCTGACCACAATTAAATTCGACTCAATTTCAAATTTCCTGAATTACTGGTTTAACAACTAATGATAAATCATGAACAAATTTCCAGAGATATATGGAATATGTTAACGCTTAAATTTGAACGCTAACACCCCGGTGTGTGAAGTGTATTTATGAAAGCACCACCCGATAGATCGGGAAAGAATTATAAGTAAGGAGATTGCAGAAAAGCAGTAAAAACACAAGTTTTATAGTGGTTCGGCCCAAACTCAGGCCTACGTCCACTTAGATTCTCTTTATTGCTGATATGAGTACAATTTATATCACTTTCTTCAATTACAATTAACTTCAGACAAATAGTTCAAACTCCCATGAAGAATAATCTTTCGAATTCATCTTGAATGATTGTGATTCTTCTTTGAAGTGTGTAATAGCGTCCTTGGAGTTTGGAGTGCTTGGAGTGCTGCTTGAGTTGAGAAAATGGCAGAGTAACGGTGCTTCCAGAATTAGCCAAAAAAAAGGTCCCCTCCACATTGAATGTGGCCATGTATTTATAGGCAAATTTTTAGGCTGGAACTTTCAAGTCATGAGTCGTGACCGACTCATCATGAGTCGTGAGTCGTGGCCGACTCATCGTGAGTCGTCTGCGAGTTAAAAGTTGCCGTCTAAGATGAGGCGACCCTGGTCTTCTACACAGCAGCTTCAGGTTGAGTCATCAATGAGTCATCATGTACGACTCATCTTAAGTCGTAAGTCATCAACGAGTCATCCCCTTGCAGCATGATTCTGAGCTTGTCTCTGAGTCGTGTGTCGTGAATTGACCTATCTTTTGAGTCGTAGCTGCCTTAGGTCATAGACTCCTTAAGTCGTAAGTCTTTTGAGCCATAAGGTTTTATGACTCGGATCTCTCCTTGGGTCGTTGAGTCGTTAATGAACTTGAGTCGTAAACCCAATGGAATACTTAAGGGCCTCGAATGGATGAGTCGCGACCAAATGAGTCGGTCTTTGATGAGTCGGAGCCAGGTCAGATGAGTCGGTGATAGAATGAATCGTGAGGTTTCTTGAGTCGGCAGCTTAATGAGTCGGCCTGTATCATTGAGTCGCTACTAGTTGAGTCGGGGATTCTTTGAGTCGGTCCTTTCCTTAAGTCGTGAGGTCTCCTAAGTCGTTAGGCACCTTAAGTTGTAGGTTCGTTAGGCACCTAAGTTGTAGGTCGTTTCAAGTCTTAACCCGTTGACGCCTCTAACTCGTAGGCCTTTTAGCTCGTATGCTGGAACGGGGTTACATTTGCCCCTCGAAGCACACGCTTAAGGCGTAAGTCGTGTGCTTCGACTCATCATGACCCGATCGAGTCGTCCAACATTTCTCAGGTATAAAATGCTTGAGTCGCTTCTCTCTTTCTTACTTCTTATTACTTATCCCAGAGCCGCATCTGCCATTAGAGACCTTTCAACCTTCGAAGGCGAATCCAAGTTAGCTGATCATCAATCCATCCTTTCCACTACATTGCGTAAGTGATTTCGAACTTCAATCCAACAACGTCCATTGCTAGGGCACAAATTTTCGCTTCCTGTTCCCAAATCAGCCGCCGCATGTCTCACTTGGGCTTTGATTTGAGTTGTGAACGATTCTGATCATTGTTGGCTACGTTGTTGTTGTGATCCTCTAGATTATAGCATCGCGTTTGATTCGCCGTACACTTGAAGCGATTCGAATTGGTTTTTGGGTGCTTTCTGATTGATGAGAGGAGAAGATGATGAATTACAATGTCTTGATTGTGACTGCCCGTGGGTTTCGGAGGAGATGAGGAAGTTCTTAGCGTTAACGGGTTAGAAAGGGTGACTGTTGAATCGGTCTGAGGATCTCACGACTTAGTTGCGTTTCTGCTTTCGCGTGCCACTGTTGCCAGTTTGAAATACCTTGCAATCACAACCGTACACGACTTCACTTAATGTTTTAGCAAACACTTAAGCGCTTAAGAATAGCCTAGAATGATTGCAAACCATGAGCTGTCAACGGACTCAGTACTTGCTACTTTCCCGTGACTTATCTTTTAAACCGTGCACGACTTAAACCATAAGTGTCCGTACAGACAGTGGCTTCCATGCGACCGCAGTAGCCTTTACTATCGACTTTAATCCGACTTAGCAAATTTTACGACAAAATCCATGAGTCGTGACCGGGTTAGAACTTAGAAGGTTTCTTATTGCTTTGATCTGGAGCCATCCTCCTGTTCTTTGACTTACGACTCATAGTGCTGCCGACTTATAACATCAGCGGTTTAGAGTTGGAGTAACCTAACTTAACTCGCCTCACTTTCCTTAGGTCGTAGTCGAGCCACCTAAATAGCCAACGACTTAGCTTAACCCGTACAAAGAATCCTTGAGTCGTTTACGACTTAGTACTTGTAAATTTTGTTTGAACTCCGAATTATTGCATGGACTCTGAACTGCTATACTGCTGCATTCTTTTACAGATTACTTCAACTTGTAAGCTAATAATCTGTTAATACAACATTCACAGAAAACTGGGACGAATATACTGTCATTGATTGTCCACATCGAACGACAGATTAGTTAATGATATATAATTAACTTAAATAAATCGTGTGAACGAAGTGCTACCAATTTCAAGTGGAATATTAAAGCAGCACTGGATTAGTCAATTGAAACTGACCAGCCTGCATTAATATTATGCTTGAGCTTTAAATAACAAGTTCCGAAATTACCATAGTCAATCAATCGTCAACCAGTTTAATTCCAGTTATCTTTACTTGTTATTATTATTATTTTATTAGCTTTGCACGACACTTCACACTTTTTAGGAAACGTGCACCTTCGCATTTGAACATCCAGTTGCTTGTGTAGAATGACCTCTCATCAAGAAGAGCCGATGGGTCAGGCTGAAGATGTCTTTCCAGTAGCCATCCCTATAGACAACCCTCCGGAGAGGACATCCACAACTTTGAATCAGCGGGCATTTAACCAACTGCGCGTCCAGTTTGGCATTGATGATGCCGACATCTTATTTCCGGGGCCAAATGACACTGCTGACAATCCTCCCTACGGCTTTGTTGCAGTCAATCGCCAAATGTGCTTAAGTGGGGCGATTCCTCCTTTTAACGACTTTCTCCAACAGCTTCTGCTTCGGTTGTCTATCTCTCCATTCCAATTACACCCCAATGGCTACGCCATTTTGATGGGGCTATGTGTTCTATTCAGGAGAGTTTTGGATCGGTTACCAAGCTTCGAGGAGATCTGCTATTTTTGCTCATTCACGAAAACTAAAGACCATCCCTCCATCGTGGTTGTAAGAAGCGCTCGAAATCGCAAACTTATTACTGATCTCTCCGAAAGCGCTCACGGATTTTTGAATCAGTTTTTCTTCGTTCGCTGCCCTCCAGGGTTTTATGCCATCTGGAGAGTGGGAAGTAAGATTTCCTGTCTCTACTTTTTCCGTTTTGAAACTTTCTCGAGATCTGAACTCTCAGCTGCTAATTTCATTCTTTTTCTGTTTTTAGCACTACCACCCCCTGCTAGGGACCCAAGTCTCAAGCAAATTTTTGAAAGATTAAATGCCGTGCCGGTAGAAGAGAGGAGCATAAAGTTTCTGCTAAACGATGAACTTTTACATCAATACGGACTCCTCCATCTCTCTCGCTTTACTCGGCCTCGTGAAGCTCCAACGGAGGTTCCTGACTCTCCGGTGAAAACTCCTGATCTTCCGATCTCCACTAAAGAGCACATACGAGGAGAAATTTCTGCAGAAACCTTATTAGTAAAGTGCTCTACTCCCAGAGATGATACGGGACCCTCCGAAAAGCCCGCACTTGCTCCCATTATTGAAGAAGAAGAGGAGCCCCTTTCCCAAACCAGGGAGAGTGCTGACAAAGGAGATGATGGAGGGAATCAGGTTGGGCATGCCGGTGATGACGTCTTTGGGGATTTAAGTGACATAATTATTACTTCCCAAGAGCTCTTTAAAGAAGACCCTGCTCATGGTAAAGCTATACCTCCGACGATTGAAGCAACATCTGCCCTCCAACAGACTCTTACTCCTTCATCTCGAGAATTGTCATCAACAGTGAAATCTATCACTTCCCCCCAACAGAGGAGTGGTTCGTTAGTCCAACGCGAGTAGCTTGCACTTCACACACAACTAAGGATTTTCCAGCACATTTATGCACTTATCTTCTTATACTTTAGAGATTTCTAAAGCTTATCTTTTCTTATTTCAGATTCTTCAATGACACGCGGCGGATCGTATTATCAGGATTTCCAACGCTACGGGGGGCGTGGTCAATATGATTATCGGCGTTACTTTCCCTCTTATAGAGAGTCTGACGAAGAGAGGGCTGCTCGAAAGGCTCGTGAAAGGAGGGATGCAGAAGAGCGTTATGACAGAAGGGATAGGGATGATTACCATGATTCTCTGCAAAGGAGTGACGACTCTCACAAAAGGAAATCTTACGACGACCGGGGAAAAGGTCATGTAACTGAAGATTCAGGCAAACGAGCCCGACATGGTGAGAGACATACTTCCACTATTCCCGAAAAGCCTACTGCCCCTGCCCCTCTTGACATTACTTCTGACTCTCCTGCTCTTGGGAAGGAGGACATCCAGACAATAATAAGTAGGCCTAAATTTCAAGTGGGACCGGGCCCAGCCACTTTACAAAGTCGTTTTCCGCAGTGGTGTTTAAAGGGTGTGAGGTTCGATCTCGACCTAGTCCCTATTGACAAGCCTGCTATGCTACGAAATCTTGACGCCGTTAAACTTGATATCGAGAGGATGTCAAACTGGCAGAAGCTTGTTGATGAGCTTCAACGAGTTAACCGTGCCAACTTAGAGGCTATGCTCACCATGGAAAACGATAAGGCTGAGTGGCAAAAGGTCCTTGAGCAGCATGATACCGAGATGAGAAGTATTACTTCCTACAACGAGGAGCTCGAAGCAAAGGTTGAGAAGTTGAAAGATGAGCTTGCTGCTTCCTCTACTTCATACTCTCAAAAAGAAGAAGTGCTTCTCAGACAAGTTAGAGATGCTCATGCCAGTCAGAGAGACGCTGAGGACAGGCTTGAAGTACAAAAAAGAATCAGTGACGGCTATGTCTCTGATATTGCCGAGCTTCGAAAGAAAAACAACTCCCAGGAGGCGGAGATACAAATGCTCAAGCTTCAGCTTGCCAGAACTGAAAGGGAGCGCGATGAGGCTGTCGCCGGCAAAATCGCAGCCGAAGAATCTCATGAGGCGACCAAAAACAGCTTCGGCTCAACATTATTCGACTTCTACTTGCATAGCGTCTTGGGGCGTGGAAGCCTCGCCTTTCTTGGTCCCAAGTACGAGATCACTTTAGCTGAAGTGTGGGAGGCCGCCCTCGATATGCTTGGTGCTGAAGGTGCTGGTTATGATGAGTCAGCCCTGGAAAGGCATTATTTTGATGAAGACGCTCGCGCTGCTCTCGCCAGGGGAAAGGAACAACTTGCCAAACTAAGAACCGAAGTGACGGAAGGGGATCAGCTGGGGAAAACCACTTCAACTACTCTAGTCCAGCCACCTTCTTCGTCTGAAGTCGACATTATTGGTTCCAGTTCCCATCTCGCTTCTCCCACCAAAGTTACCGCTGATATTACAAGCACACAAGGTGGAGACGAGGGTGAAGAGAGCGCTGATACGCAAGCTTATGAAGTCGATATCAGGAAACCAGCTTCTTCAGGTAACTTCACTGTTAATTTCGCTACTGTCAATTCTGCTCAAGCTGGTTACTCGCTTATTTCACATGAGTTTCACGAGCTCCTTGGCTATTTTCTCAACCTTGACGAGCCTTCATCTCCTCTCTTTACTGACTTCATTGGTGAACCCTCATCTCCTCTTTTTACTGACTTTAACCTTTTTTCTTCTGTAGAGAGAGTACCAAGCGCTGCTCAAACTTCTACTCCTCCGGTCATCCTTCCTTCGTCTCTTCCGGCGGTGCCTCCTTCTGCCTCGCAACCTGGATCACAGGAGGAACAAATAGAGGCTCTTCACGGCTTGGATGATCCCATCACTTCGCAAGAGCAGAAAGATGAGAGACCTGAGGGAGGTGACATTTCCCCGGAACGGACTCCTTCTGACGACATTGTTCTATCAAAACTTGTCACTCCGGGGAGTGAGTCTTCCTCACAGAGGAGAGAGAAGCGTGGGACATCAAAGAGGAGGGGGAAGAAAATCACCGCCACTGAAGAGGAGCCGGAAGTTGGGCCAGCTGCGCCTACCTCTCCTTCCTCCCTTATACCCACTGGTCGACCTGAAAAGCTGATCATTCGGCCGGGTAAAGGGTCTAAAGGCAGCAAAAAGAAGTGAAGATCTTCAGTTTCTAGTTTTTTGTGTTTTGCATGTACTGGCCGAGAATTGTGCGGGTACCGGCCCCCGCTTTTCTTTATTTTGAAACCTGTACCTGCGTTGTAATTGAATAAAATGATTCCTCGTTTGTACAAACTTTTGTTTGAATTAAAGAATACATTTGTTATTCGTTTTGGCATGAGTTTATTTGATATTGCAGCGAGCTTATGGTATGTTACTTGAGTGTTACCTTTTGCTGGTTTAGTTATACCATATTGTGTGTAATTATACTATATTGCCCCCATTCCATAAGTATGCTGCAATATTCTATACCTCGAGGGGACTTACACTCTTATTTGCTAAAGAATAATTATTTTATTCTTTAAAGAAAATTTTATAGAGTACAACTCCCTTCGTATAAGTTTTTACGCTTGGTCGTTCGAAGAAATCACTTTTTTCTTTTGCTTATGTGCATATCTCATCAAGTGAATTCCTCTATGTGGTAAAGCGGACCTCTGAAGGGTACTTTAACTTCTTTTCTTTTTACGATCATTTCCCACAGTAGGCAAATTATTTTTCCTTTGAAAGTTAAAGTACGCTTTTGATGAGGATTTTTTTTTTTTTTTTTTTTTTTTTTTTTTTTTATAGAAAGTTGTACCTCTGAGGAGGGATTTTTTCACGTTTCAACACTTGGAAGTTTTATTTCAATCTCGGTGAAACGTGTACCTCCAAAGAGTTATGCTTTAGAAATCCTTTTCACGTTTCAACACTTGGAAGTTTTATTTCAATCTCGGTGAAACGTGGGTTTCCAAAGAGGTCTTTTTTCTTAATTGTGTTCCCGGGGGTTGTACCTCTGAGGAGGGATTTCTCACGTTCCAACACTTGGAAGTTTTATTTCAATCTTGGTGAAACGTGTACCCCCAAAGAGTTGTGCCTTTGAAGAAAGCCTTTTCACGTTTCAACACTTGGAAGTTTTATTTCAATCTCGGTGAAACGTGTGCTTTCAAGAAGGTCTTTGTTTTTACATTTCAACTTTGGTGAAGTGAAATTCCGAAGAGCGGTTGCTACACTTCAACTCCTGGCGAAATGTGCCTCCGAAGAGGGCTTTTATTTTGTTTACATTTCAACTCTGGTGAAGTGAAATCCCGAAGAGCGGTTATAACACTTCAACTCCTGGTGAAATGGGCCTCCGAAGAGGGCTTTTATTTTGTTTACATTTCAACTCTGGTGAAGTGAAATCCCGAAGAGCGGTTATAACACTTCAACTCCTGGTGAAATGGGCCTCCGAAGAGGGCTTTTATTTTGTTTACATTTCAACTCTGGTGAAGTGAAATCCCGAAGAGCGGTTATAACACTTCAACTCCTGGTGAAATGTGCCTCAGAGAGGGTTTTCATCGCCTGGAAGTTACTCTCTCATGGTTGGAGGGTCATGACTCCTCCAATCTTTTTTGTTGAGTAGAGAACTTTCTTTTTTGTGGCGTATGACCCATTAGAGGTCTTTTATCCTCCGAAGAGTTGCGCCTCCGAAGAGGACTTGTGCCGCTGATGGTAGCTTTGGTTGTTCCTCTGTTCACTTGCTTATGCCTTTTCAGCGATCCTCTTTTTTTTTTTTTTTTTTTTTTTTTCTTTTCAAGTTTTCATTCCCCTTTCTCTCACAAGTGGCTTGTTTAATCCAAGGAAGTGTACTTCATCGCCAGGCAAGTTCGTGAGAACGGGCACTAGCTTCCTAATTGGATGTTTGTTTGTTCAAACGATCTCAATTTATCAGCAAGGGCTCGTTTCTATCGAAATCATTAGCCGTTCAATTGAAGTATTTCCTATCTAGGATTTGAATTCGGGGTCTTTGTGACTTGAAATTTGTTTGTTGAATGATGGTGAGAATCGTTCAGTCTTATTATGCGCAAGTTTTATTTCCATGGTCTGCAAAAATTTAAATTGACATTTTAGCAATACATCTCATATATTTTTATATCGAAAACAAAGCAAACATATAATGATAATAAGGAACACAAGATTTATAGTGGTTCGGCCATGAAATTAGGCCTACATCCACTTTATATTTTTTTTCATTATTTACTTGCATCAGTTTCACAATTGCTTTCAATTACAAGAATCATACATCCATAATTCTTTTTACAATTTTTCAACAAAATTTTCAAGTAAAGTATGGACGCAAGTGGTTGCTGTTCCATGCCCTTGGAATTTGCTCTCCATCAACAGTGGTGAGCTTGAATGTGCCGTCAAGAAGCTTCTGACCTACTACATACGGTCCTTCCCAATTTGGCCCAAACACACCTGTCGCGGTCATAATTCTTTTCAGGACTAGATCTCCAATTTCAAAGCTGCGTTGACGAACTTTGGAATTGAAATATCTGGCTATCCTTTGCTGATGAGCTGCAACTCTGAGGTTAGCTTCATCTCTTTTTTCATCAAGGAGGTCCAGCGCTTCAAGTTGCAGCTTTTCATTTTCCGCTTGATTGAAATGGATTCTTCTGTGTGAAGGGACCTCTGTTTCAACCGGGATCATTGCTTCCGATCCGTATGCTAACGAAAAAGGAGTATGCCCAGTTGCAGTTTTGTGAGTAGTTCTGTATGCCCATAGTGCAAGTGGTAGTTTATCGACCCAACCACCTTTTGCTTTTTCGAGTTGCTTTTTGATGGTTGATTTGATGATCTTGTTCACTGCTTCCACTTGCCCGTTTGCCTGCGGATGAGCTACTGCCGAAAAGCTTTTCTGGATTTTGAATCGTTTACAAAAATCCTGGAATTCCTCGCTTTCAAACTGAGTACCATTGTCTGTGATTATTTTCTGAGGCACACCGTATCTGCAAATGATATTCTTGGTCACAAAGCTTATCATTTTCTTAGAAGTGATAGTAGCCAATGGTTCAGCTTCAGCCCACTTAGTAAAATAATCAACTGCAACAACAGCATATTTAATCCCTGATTTAGCAGTTGGTAGCGGCCCGATGAGATCCATTCCCCAAATTGCAAATGGCCATGGACTGACCATCTGTGTGAGTTCGGTAGAAGGTGCTCTAGGAATTTTGGCATATCTTTGGCACCTGTCACATTTTTGGGAGTAATCTGTGGCATCCCGATTAATTTCTGGCCAAAAATATCCGTATCGGAGAATTTTCTTTGCTAGTGTTTGACCACCTGAATGATCACCGCATTCTCCTCCATGCACTTCAGCTAGGATTGTTTTGGATTCTTCCCGGGATACACATCGAAGCAATGGCATTGAGAATCCCCGTCTGTATAATCGGCCATCCTGAATTACATAGCGAGAGGCCTTTCTTAGAAGCTTTCGTCTTTCTATCGAGTTTTCTGGCAGAGAACCCCTGAGTAGGTAATCCAGTATTGGAGTCATCCATGACCCTTGTTCTTGAGATACATTCACAATCCAGTCTATATCCATCTCGTCTATACTTGGCGCTGAAAGGACTTCTACAGGGACCAATCCCAATAGTTGAGCTTCACCAGAACTTGAATACTTTGCGAGGGAATCTGCCTTCATATTCTCTTCCCGAGGAATGTGGCTTATTGAATAGTGACCGAGTTCACATAGGAGTTCCCAAGCCTTTGACAAGTAGGAAGGCAAATTTCCACCTTTTGCTTGAAATTCTTTCTTGACTTGGCATACAATGAGCTGAGAATCACTGAAAATTTGTAATGCTTGAATGTTCAGCTCTTTAGCGATTCTCAGACCTGCAATAAGAGCTTCATATTCTGCTTCATTGTTTGTTGAAGGAAATTCCAGTCTTAGTGCATAACATAATGATCGACCTTCAGGAGTTTCAAGTACCACTCCGGCTCCAGAACAGTTGTCATTTCTTGCGCCATCAACATACATCTTCCACCGGGTTGGAGAATCATTGACTGCTTTTTCCTCACCATTATCTTTCTCTGTGAATTCTGCAATGAAATCAGCTAAAGCTTGTCCGTTGATTGCTTTTCGGGGGTGATAGGTGATGTCATATTGACTAA
The DNA here is from genome assembly GCA_030765085.1 of Allium cepa. Classification (NCBI taxonomy): domain Eukaryota; kingdom Viridiplantae; phylum Streptophyta; class Magnoliopsida; order Asparagales; family Amaryllidaceae; genus Allium; species Allium cepa. Next base: position 168,642,191 of record CM060929.1, read on the forward strand.
GTTCAATGTTCCATTTTAGAAGACGACCCGAAGTTTCAGGGCGAAATAGGACTTGCTTTAGAGGCTGATCAGTGAGTACTTTGATAGGATGAGCTTGGAAATATTGCCTCAGTTTCCTCGATGCAACTAGTAGGCAATAGGCGAGTTTTTCCAACTTGGAGTAATTCAGCTCTGCCCCAGTGAGTCTTTTGCTGATATAGTAAACTGGATGTTGAATCCTTTTGTCTTCCCGTATCAGCGCTGCACTTAGAGCATGAGATGATACTGCCAAGTATATAAGAAGATCCTCACCATTGCCTGGCCTAGAAAGTATCGGAGGCGTTTCCATATGACGGATCAACTCTTCAAAAGCTTTTTGGCATTCGGGAGTCCATTCAAAGTTCTTCTTTCCTTTTTTCAGGGCATCGAAGAACGGGATGCATTTATCAGTAGCTTTGGAAATGAACCGATTCAAAGCGGCGACCTTTCCGTTGAGACTTTGCAATTCCTTCTTCGTTCTAGGAGCTTTAACTTCTTTTAAGGCGGTAATTTGAGCTGGGCTAGCCTCTATGCCCCTAGCACTGACAATAAAACCTAAGAACTTTCCGGATTCGACCCCAAATGTACATTTCAGAGGGTTAAGTTTCATTCTGTATTTCCGGAGGACTGCGAACATTTCTGCTAAGTGTTCAATGTGATCCACTGCTTTCCTGGACTTCACTAACATGTCGTCGACGTAGACTTCCATAGTTTTGCCCAATTGCGGTTTGAACATAGCATTAACAAGTCTTTGGTAGGTTGCCCCTGCGTTTTTCAATCCGAAGGGCATAACTCTGTAGCAATAAAGTCCAACATCCGTGATAAAGCTTGTATCCTCTTGATCTGGCTCATGCATCATGATTTGGTTATAACCGGAGTAGGCATCCATGAAGGATAACAATTCATGTCCCGCAGTTCCGTCTACCAGTTGATCGATCCTGGGTAATGGGAAGCAATCTTTGGGGCAAGCCTTGTTTAGATCAGAAAAGTCGATGCATACTCTCCATTTTCCATTAGCTTTCTTGACCAGCACAGGATTTGAAACCCAATTCGGATACGTAGATTCTTTGATGAAGTTATTTTCCATGAGTCGATCAACTTCTTCTTTTAATGCTGCTGACCTTTCTGGACCTTGGGTTCTTCTTTTCTGTTTAACTGGCGTAAACTTTGGGTTAATATTCAGAGCGTGTACTGCAACTTCTGGGGATATCCCACACATATCGGCATGAGTCCAAGCAAAGACATCCAGATTTGCTTTCAGGAAAGATATCAAGACATTCTGAATTGACACATTAAGCTGCGAACCCACATTCAACACCTTATTTGGGTCCTTCGGGTCAACAGGTACCGGAATTGTCGTTTCCACCGGTACTACTCTATTCTCCCCTGTACTGGCTTTTCTGGGATCCATTTCTTTCCGTGCCCCGCTGTGCTCGCCAGTGCAGGGTCCGCTCTGTAATTGCTACAAAGCTGGTTCCTTGATGCGGACTGGAGTTGCCGCATCCTTTCCCATTTCTCTTTTTCTTGACTCTCGCAGCTCTGTCCAATAACATTCTCGCGCAGCATTTTGATCCCCTTTTATAACTCCTACTCCATTGTCAGTAGGGAATTTAATAGTGAGGCACCACGGGGCTAGGATAGCTTTGAATGCTGCGAGTGTTGGACGGCCAAGAAAAGCATTATAGGCAGAAAACTCATCGACAATCACAAATGTTTGCTTTCGGGCCACTTTCCTTTCTCCTTCCCCAAGTTCTACAAACAAATCGATGGTTCCTACTGGTTGCTTTGGCTCCCCTGTGAAGCCCATGATTTTCTGTGATGAGGCTTGCACATCGATCATAGGGATTTTCATCTGGTCAAATGTCTTCTTGAAGAGAATATTGCATGATGCTCCGCAGTCAATGAGGACTCTTCTGACAATGGCTGGTCCAATACCAGCCGAGATGACCAAGGGATCTAAAGTAGGAGCTTCAATACCTGTAGAATCTCTGGCTCTGAAAATAATATCGTCACTGAAAGTTTTCTGTTGTTTAAGGGGCGTAGTGTCTTCTAGAACAAAGACGTTTTCTTCGGCTGGAGCATATTTCAAAGCCCTGGAATATCTTTCCATCTCACCCCAACTTTTACCAGCTGGGTGAGGTCCTCCTGAAATGACATTGATAACGGGCCTTCCAGATTCGTGCCCCGTAGCTTTCTCTCCTGCCCCAGGCTGATGAACAGGGGCCCGCTGCCCCTGACTCGACGATGCAGGATTGTTGCTATTCTTTTTTACGAATTGCTGCAACTTGTTTTCTCTTAGCAACTCTTCAATCAGATTTTTCAGCTGGCGGCATTCATCAGTTTCATGACCTGGTTGATTGTGGAAGCGGCAGAATTTCCCACTTTGTATGGCTTTTCTCCCAGTTCTCAACGGGATAGGTTTAGGGAAATCGACGGAATCTTTAGTGGCGAGGTAGATGTGCTCCGGTGTATGTGATAATGGAGTATATTCTGATGGCTTGAAGGATCGGGGCTTCTTCAGGTTACCCTGTTTCTTCCCGTTACTATTCTCCCTTTTTTCCCCCACCGATTCATTCTTGCGTGGAGCGACAGTGTTGTCTTCTGCTTTTTCTAACACTGTCTTTACTGGTAAAGGACGGCTTTCCAAGCGAATGAACTCGTCTGCTTTTTTGTAGAACTTTTCGAGAGAGGTTGGCTCCTTCATATTTAACCATTTCCCAAATTCGCTTGACTTATCGATAGCCCTCATCAGATAAGTCAATATCATTCGTGGTTCAGCATTGTCCACCTCAGCCAGTGCTATATTGAAGCGGTTCAAGAAGGATCTGATAGATTCACCAGGATTCTGCTCTAAACTCGATAGTGACATAATATCCTTGGCCTTCGAAGCATATAGTCTAAACTGCTCCTTGAATTTTCTGGTCAAGTCTGAAAACTGATCGATAGATCGGACTGGTAACTTGGTGAACCACAATAAAGCCACGCCTTCCAGGTATACGGGGAAATATCGGCACTTTATTTCGTCGGAGGCCCTGGCACCTGTCATGTGCCAGTCATATTTATACAGGAACTCATTCGGATCACTCGTCCCTTTGTAAGCTGGAATAGTCGGAGGGACAAACTTCCTTGGAAATTCCGCCTTCAAGATTTTTTCAGTAAACGGAGTTTTACTTGGAGCGAAACCCCATTCCTTCTCATCTTCAATCCTTTGCATACTTTCTTTCATGATCTGCCGGACCATTCCAGAAAGATATTCCTCATCATGTCGAGTTCTAGATCCACCGGCGTCAGGTACTGCCTGCTCAAAGGGACTAGTAGGCCTTTCAGGAGCATTCCTTTCATTAACATCATGAATGTTGCCAGCATAGTTCCTTTCATTACCAGCCGGTTCATTGTTTGCCCCAAGTAAGTCGTTCAACTTATTCAGAATCAGAGCATTCTGGGCACTTTGAGCCTCTAGTTGTGCATTTTGGGCGTTTATCTGCTGGTTTAGCCCTAGAATCACAGCATCCAATTCCGCTTTTGTAACTCCAACAGACGGAGTGGGTAGATTAGGCACAGGGGAAGCGGAGGTTCCCTCTTGAATGTTCCCAGATCTGATAGATCTGCTTTTCCTTCCAGGAGCCATAATCTCAGATATACTTCTGGTTTTTAAGGAAATTCTTTCTTCAAATCTCTGCGAAGCAATGATGACAGCTGTCCTGAGTTCGATTCTCAGTGAAAGCACCAAAAATGTTAACGCTTAAATTTGAACGCTAACACCCCGGTGTGTGAAGTGTATTTATGAAAGCACCACCCGATAGATCGGGAAAGAATTATAAGTAAGGAGATTGCAGAAAAGCAGTAAAAACACAAGTTTTATAGTGGTTCGGCCCAAACTCAGGCCTACGTCCACTTAGATTCTCTTTATTGCTGATATGAGTACAATTTATATCACTTTCTTCAATTACAATTAACTTCAGACAAATAGTTCAAACTCCCATGAAGAATAATCTTTCGAATTCATCTTGAATGATTGTGATTCTTCTTTGAAGTGTGTAATAGCGTCCTTGGAGTTTGGAGTGCTTGGAGTGCTGCTTGAGTTGAGAAAATGGCAGAGTAACGGTGCTTCCAGAATTAGCCAAAAAAAAGGTCCCCTCCACATTGAATGTGGCCATGTATTTATAGGCAAATTTTTAGGCTGGAACTTTCAAGTCATGAGTCGTGACCGACTCATCATGAGTCGTGAGTCGTGGCCGACTCATCGTGAGTCGTCTGCGAGTTAAAAGTTGCCGTCTAAGATGAGGCGACCCTGGTCTTCTACACAGCAGCTTCAGGTTGAGTCATCAATGAGTCATCATGTACGACTCATCTTAAGTCGTAAGTCATCAACGAGTCATCCCCTTGCAGCATGATTCTGAGCTTGTCTCTGAGTCGTGTGTCGTGAATTGACCTATCTTTTGAGTCGTAGCTGCCTTAGGTCATAGACTCCTTAAGTCGTAAGTCTTTTGAGCCATAAGGTTTTATGACTCGGATCTCTCCTTGGGTCGTTGAGTCGTTAATGAACTTGAGTCGTAAACCCAATGGAATACTTAAGGGCCTCGAATGGATGAGTCGCGACCAAATGAGTCGGTCTTTGATGAGTCGGAGCCAGGTCAGATGAGTCGGTGATAGAATGAATCGTGAGGTTTCTTGAGTCGGCGGCTTAATGAGTCGGCCTGTATCATTGAGTCGCTACTAGTTGAGTCGGGGATTCTTTGAGTCGGTCCTTTCCTTAAGTCGTGAGGTCTCCTAAGTCGTTAGGCACCTTAAGTTGTAGGTCGTTTCAAGTCTTAACCCGTTGACGCCTCTAACTCGTAGGCCTTTTAGCTCGTATGCTGGAACGGGGTTAACAGAATACACAATAAATTCCAGACATCCATTCTAGCAATTCAATTCTAAAAGTTACAGCATTAACTCTTTCCAAATTTAATTGACTCTTTTACAGAATTTCAATATCTATTCAATCAAGCCCGTACGATGTACATATACCATTCGTGCGCAATATCAAATCCGATCGCTCGATCACACAATTTCATTTCCGAACTAGTATTGTCCACCCGACTTCCTAGTACGGACTCAGGACTGGTTTCTAGATTAGAGTCTGTCATTTTCCTTACATAGTCACAACTATGATAAAGAATTCCCCAGAATCAATCAAAATCCAAATCCATGGTTCGTCGTCGAAAATCGAGTGAAAAATCCTAACTCGGATCGATATAACTATCTCGAAATTCTGTGCTCGAATCTGGATCAAACTGTTATGTGAACAAAATAATATACGTACATCCTACGTATTATATCCATTGATTATCAACTATATCAAATTTCTTTTTATTCACATTATTTTGATTATATCCACTTGGAATAATTTTCTCAATATCAAATTTTACTTAAGAATTTCACCATTCATTTATTAAGCTTAATATAAGCATTATATATATACCCTTACATTATTATTTGTCACTTAAGCCTTAATCTTCTTATTTAAACATGAATTACCAATTCCATATGAATTCAACTGTCTTAATCTCTGAATATTGAACCTTTATTGATCATCTCCATTTATAACTGATTCCTATTATTATTTTTAAATTAGTTTCATTTATTAGTTTACTTTAAATTTTCAATTTGAAATTGTTTTGTTGCTAGAAATTTGGTTTTTTTATAGTTTTCAAATTCTGAAAAGCTTTGACATATTCTCCATTACATATTTTCATAAGCACATATGTAAGGTTCCAATCCTCAACACAATTAATCCCAATCAATTCTCAAACCATTCCCTTTTAATTAAAAGGAATTTACAACTTACTTGCTTATATAATCCATTTAAGCAACACAAACTCATATTCAAAATCATCCTATTTTGCTTCCAATAATTCATAAAATTTTATTCAATCTTATTTACTTCAAACAACCCATTTCCTTAGGCAATTTAACAATATCATTGTGAATACATAATCACTTAAGCTCAATAACAAATCTTAAATTGATTTCAATTCAATTTACACTTGAGTCCATCTCAGTTAATTTACCCACAATCCTTTCGTTGCATTTTCTTTTATTTCAAAAGTTTGATTCCAAACCATTATATTAAATTTGACAACCCATATTTTAAATTAATCATCTCATAATTTATTTAAGTCATTAACTGTTTCACTTAATAACTTAAGTTCATTCTATTCCACCAATTCCCATTCAAATCTTTGATTTGATTTTCTTTTAATCAAATCCCAACTACTTAGTGATTAGTTTATTCTTTTATCCATCCTTAAATTTTAATTTACATTAACAGTTCATTATTGGCTTTATTCATAATAAGGTTATTCAATTTATGCTTGAATTAGATTTGTTTACAACTCACACCATAACCATTTAAATCCAATTCAAGACTTACTTGGTTTACATTTACTTATTTACATAAGAATTTTATTTTATTCAATATTATTTATGACTCGATTGAATTCATCTAAATACTATCTTATTTCAACTCAACTTCAGTTAAATTTAGCTACTTACAAATCTTTAAATTTATTTCTCAATATATGAGTTCAAAACTTATTTATTTCCCTTAAAGTTTATATTACTCATTTGGGTCATTTCATCTTATAACCACAATTTCAGATTATATATATAACACTTAGCATCTTAAGATATAAATTTCCATCTCGCATTTACAATCATTTTACCTTCAAATTTTATAGCCAACTAAGTTCATTTTGCATTTCAATTCCATTTAACGTGTCTCAGGTTAACCTCTAATATGTTTCTTTATTTTCATTTACTTAAGTTAAATTTTAATCTCCTGGATTAAAATTCCCAATTTCATCTTATAATTATCAACTTTACTTTATAAATTCAACAGTTGATCCATTTAAACCTTCCACATTATCTAAATAGAATTTTTTTCTTAAAATTCAATTGCCCGGTCTCCATTTCCAAACCAATTTGAAATGATAACTACACATACCTACTTGGTATATCAACTCAAATTTTCAACTTTCAAACACTTATTTTCACTAAAACAAATTTTCTCCTTTTGAAAATTTTGGAACAACTTGCATACCCAACAACCCCAAACAATATCATAACCAAAAATAATTTTGCAAAACAAAATTCCATTATTTTTCTTTCCTTCAAATCTTTGGAAAAACAATTCAAACATTCCCAAGATTTTAAATTTCCAAATCCTTTGATTAAATTCATTTAAACACTTTCAAATTCTCGGGACTTAAATTCTGGTTTAATCAAATGTTAATTATATTCCTTTTTATTTAAAATCATTCTTAAATAATTTTTTATTTGGTTATAAACCACTCACATTTAAATCTTTATTCGATTGTACTATTAACAATCAAACATCCAAGTATATATAGTTATTTTAGAAAAATATTCCTTTATATCAAAATATAATTTTGGGTAAAATTATTTCATTTACCCTATCTTTAAAAACAATACTGTGTCGAATTGCTCTATTTGAGTGTTTAGAAACCCCTTCGATACAGTTCTCGAGGCTGTGCCGACGATGGTTCATATACCACTCAATAAATCAATCAACGCAATATAAAACCATTTTATATTCACTAACAAATACGCGCTCATATCTATTAATACACTCAAACTCATTTTAGAGTTCTATAAACTCTATTTTATGAGTAATTCCTACCAGAGCCAAGGTTATCACCAACCTATGCTCTGATACCAACTGTGACGACCCGCCCTTCTACTACCAGAAAGACGTATCATCATTAAGAAAGAAAGGGATGAGAAAATAGAAAAGATAGAGAAGAAAGAATAACAACATCAGAATCTCACAGCGGGAAGGAACAAATATAATATATCACTTAAATATTTAAAAGTTTTACATATATCAGAGTTATACAGATAATACATCAATACTAGACAGTTATAACACCTGTCTAGTTAATACAACTCAATACAATACAACTCAAACGATATGACTCAGAGATACCAACACAGCGGAACTATATATATATATCTACAACGCTGAAGCCTCCTGCTCCATTGCTCCTACAGAATTCGTCAAAGCTAACCTGAATCCCTTGGCTACCCGTAAAAATTTGGGTACCCGAGAGTTTATGAAAAACAAAAATAAACTCCAGGTCAGACATGGGTCTGGTATGAGTAAACGGTTTAAAGTTGTTTAACTTTAGAAAAACATTTGAAAATAAAGGTATCACATAAGACTTCCCACAAATAAATACGGGTAAGTTTTTACCTTACGCTAACCAAAACATTTCATGAGAAATCCAGTGATATTATAATAGTGTCTAGGGTTTTCAAGCAAATAGAAAATAGCCGAAATTGTTACATCTATTAAATTCCAGCTACTAGCCACAAAAGTGGGTAATACAAATCAAAACCGTAGGGTCTCGTAGGGAAAATGGATTTCCAACAATGGCAGGGCTACTGGCGTACCGCCCTCACAGTACGGGGCCTAGCTCACCGTACCGAGGATTACTCCCTTCATCCCCTGCAACACAAGGCCGGAACCATTCCTTACTGAACAGTCCCGAACAAGATAAACCCCGCGGTTGTAGCTAGCAACCGCCCACTAAGCCGAAATATAAAAAGGGACATCTAGACAGGGGAAATATCTTGTCCTGCTTGCGCATGACCCACCTAACCTTGCTACATCTCCCCTGTTTTAGCCATTCCCGGTTGATGAGGCTTGAGGTTACGATTACCTTTATTGAACATTATTCTTAGAATGCTCATCGTCCGCCTGACGATGTGTTGAAAGCATTCAATCCATACAAGTTCGTTCCGGGTTCGAACGAAACCGAAGGCATTATCTCATTGCACTCATTTTGGAATCACCCTCAGAGTCAACGACGATAACCCTTGCATTCTGAAAACACCATCTCGATCTTCATTTCAGGATTAACGACCTAACGTTTTAAATTGGATCGATGTGGTTTTCGAAGAATCAAAATTGATTCTTCCGATCCCGGTCTCATCGAATCCAAACGCCATTTTAAGGGCCAAGTTGTCTAATTAGCTTAACAGTTTTAAATAATTTCAATTCAACAATTAAGTTAACATAGCATTTATCACAGTTAAAACATATACAAGCATCACAGATATAACACAGCATATCACAGACTAATATCATCACATAAATATTACAATCAGATATTCAATCATAACAGTCCATAAGCAGTCACCTTTAAGCTTATTTGAAGATAATAATTACCTAAGAATTAACCACTAAACTCTGTTTAATTAATCATTAATTATAAATCAGTTACTTATTTCAAATTGTCTTAATGATTTCTTAATCAGCTATTAAATCCTAATCACATTCTATTTCACACTATTAATTACTTCCTTACTCAAGTGATTTAACTTTTATTACTTATTTAACTGCTTCCTGACCATTAATTAATAACTTTATTTTATTTATAAAACTTAATTATTCAGTTATTATCTGCTAACCACTTAATTAATCAATAATTAATTCTTAATCAAGTTTCTTAATTAATTAACTATTAATTCATAATTAAGTCACTTGTTTAATTAATTTCATATTTACCCATTTCCATAATTATCGATCTCTGATTAAATTTTAAAGTAATTACTCTCGGTCACCTTTCAAAATTAATTATTCAATCTTAATTAACGTATTAAAAAAAAAACAATTTTCCTTAACTTGAAAAATCAATTTATTTTAACTACACATCTCAAATGTTAATTTACTTGTACTTAACTTAGACTAATTGCCTAATTTAAAAGATAATTAAGTGTTTTTTAAAAAAAACTAGTTACGAAATAAATAAAGTAATAAATCTAAAATCTTCTCAATATTTCAAATTTATGAAACAGCTTAATTAACTAATACACTATTGAAAAACTGCATTTGTAAAAAGGACCCGAGTCGCCCCCTTTCTTAAACTCGAGTATTACTTCGAGTAACCCCCCATATTACCGAGACCTTCCCGTTACTCCTTCTTCTCCCTTCTCTTATCCATTTCTACAGGTAGTTCAGTTTTAAACTTAAGTAAAAAAAACAAACTTCAGCGAAACTAACCACACACGAACGAGACGAACTCGGAGGGAAGCCCATAATCGTACGAGCATAACCCGAAGAAAGAAAACAGCTATACTCTGACACGCAAACCCAACTTCAACGCCACCGTGCACGTGCACGGTGGTTCGCCAATGTCCTGGCGATGCACGACCACTCCGGCAAGTTGCATAGGGAACATAGATACGAAAACAAAACCCAAAACCCTTCGAAGATTTCTAGGTCAGAAAATGACCTGCTGCCCGAACACGAGCCAAGAACGCCTCACCGTAAATCCCCTCGCGCGGCTACTCTCCATCACCGGAGGTGATGAACCTCCACCAAAACGTCACTCACACCCCTACCTAACTCCATTTAATCTCGCGTTCCACTCGGTTCACTCATGATGCCGAAATCAAGTTTTTACAGAGCATACAAAACATTTACACTAAAACCCTACTCTCGATTCAATCCCAAAATCCCTACATTCAAGAATTTTTTTGACATTTTTCTTGGATCATATGGTTTAAAATCTTGCTTCCTGTAAATTTACAGAAGTTAAAATTGACTCAAACTTCCAGAATTGACACAAACCCCACTTAGTTTCATTTTAAAACTGCACCTTTGATCTTTGCCTAAAAATCAAGATTTTTATGTTAAAAATCATAGTTATGTATATGAACTCTAAATATGTTATTCAATTTACAAATTCAAATATTCAAAATTTGGCCTTTGGTTTCTTTTACCTGAGATTTGAAGAAAACAGTGTTACATCTTACTGTTATGGTTCAAACATAATCTCAAACTTTGTTTTATATCAAACAATTGGAATTACTTACATCTTTTAGGTTAAAACTTAATTCAAGTGGGAGAGTATTAATATCTTTTACTTCTTCTATTCAGAAGTTCAGAAGCTAGAATAGAATAGGCATAGAAGCTTCTATATATACAGCAATCATACAAATCAGAAACTAATTATCATGTTTAAAATTTAAGAAAGCAAGTTTACTCACAAGCCAATTTTTGTTGAAACTGAAATGTTAAAGCTGCAAACTTGAATCAGCTCTTACAAAATTAAATTTATTAGTTTTCTTGCTTGACTTCCTGAAAACTTAACCTTCAGTAAATAGTTTTCTTAACTTGTTTTAAATTTGTTTCCAAAGTCTGGTTTAATGTTCTCAACATCCTTTTTGTTGGGAAAAACAAGCTAACAAAGGTTTAAATAAAAATAACATGAGTGTTAAAATCAACTATATGATCTGCATCCATCACAGAGAAACAACAGAGCATAACCCAGATATTCACAAACTCCTACTCACCCATCACTGATTACATTCCATAAATAAATGAAATCAACTTATTTGAATTTAAATAAACTAAAAATTTAAATCTTGATGTTTACTCACCAGGAAAATTCCAGAATCAAAGAATCAAACAGAGGTGATGAAACTGCAGATGAATCTGCTCCTAACCTCTGATGATTTAAAACTGTTTTGAATCTGCCTGTTTCTTGTTTTGAATTAAAATGTTGATTTTACTGCCTATTTCCTTCTTTTGTTTCCTCTGATTTAGTATGGCTTACAGAACAATCTAAAAAGAATAGAGGTAAACATATATATAAAGAAGATATAGATGTTTAAAAGAAGGTGGTTTCTAGTGTAGTTATTATTTGTTCTAATATGACAGATTTTATCTACTGCAAAGGAAAGATTTGCTAAATATCCCTGAACTGGCAAAGATGTAGGCTAGAGCAGATAGTATTAAATGCTTGTTGTAAAATGTGTTTACATAATTATCATTATTTCGGCTGGAAAGTTTTCTTTTGTACTAAAATGTTTACATATAAGCTTACACTTACAATGGCCTGCTGACCAATTTTGTACAAAAGTTTTGTTATTATATTTCTTGTTTTTATTAACCTTCAAGTTTACATTGCCTAGCTTAAATAATTATATACATACTTGCTGTAGATAGATATTAGTATGCAGATTGTACTTATGGCAGGTAAGCAATTATGGCTTGTGTATGAAGCTTTGAATAAAGATCTTTGTTTTGTTGTTAAAATCTTGTCTTGTATTATGTTATACTTGTTTTTATTTCATTTTATACTTTGAGTTTGAATTACATGTGAAGATATTGTATATAAAAGAACAGTTTTTATTATTATTTGCTTGCTTACTTATTTATATTTGTATTTTATAATTTGATTATCAATATTTACATTATATTCTTAAGTTTTACCTATATATAATACTTATTTTTATATTTATTTCCAATTAAAATTTATTCAAATTATACACATAAGTTTGACTCGTATTTTACATTTATATTTTATATTACTAGAGTTTAGTTTTAAATTTCAAACATTATCAAGCATACGGATTTATTTAACCAATGTTAACAATGTATAGCATTCTAATTTAATTATATGAGTTCAATTTTATTAAGAATATTGTTAAGAAACTTATTTTAGAATTTCAACATTATCATCAATACGTATTATTTTATACTAAATAAAAACAATGTAAAGTATTTTAAGTAATTATATAAAAATAGATTTTTATCGGGAATATTATTGAAATACTTATTTCAATTTTCAAATCAATTTCCCTTCAAAAAAAAACAGTTTATATAAATAGATGGCAATACTTTCAACATCATATTCATTTAAATATGAACAATTCATATTTTATATTTAATTAGATTAAACATTTATTAAAAAAAAATACAAGGCCGAAATCCAGGGTCGTTACATTTTCTGTAATTTCCAGTATTAAATTATCGATTTAGTTGTCCAATTAAATCCAGATATTCAAAAATAAATTTATTCGACCTACAAATTTTTACTTGTTAATATTTATAATCAATTAAATATACAAATTTCAATTGACGGAAATTCTGGGTCGTTACATGGTAGTACTATGTGGGCTCTTCCAGACCCTTCAATTATATTAGCAGATTTGCTATGATTGAAATTTTTAGCTAATTTTAAGATATTTCAGGGAAAAACTTTTGGTTTTTCAAAATCATACGAGTAGTTGCACTATCTAGTAGGTATATATTATCACTCAAATGTTGATGGACCATTATTAAGAATTAAAGACACTATAGTTATTCAACTATTCAAAATTGTAAGCATTAAATAAATGCTAATACATTCTATTAAAATTTAAAATGGACTGCTAATTAAAACATAACATTCATTGGTACGTTATTTCAATTAGTTCTGAAAGGAAAAACATACAAGCACCAACTTCCAACTAGTTGAAACTTCAAGTTCAACCACTCTTGTCTAGTGTTTGGAACCATCTTCTAGTGGTCATACGCTCCTTAGAAGTTCCATATGTAAAGATGATCTATTTCAGTTAAATGCCTTATTTTAAGATTGTCGTAAGTATGACATCTTAAAAATATAAGAGTCTTTGTTTTATCCTATTGGGACATATTATTATCATTTTTAATGGCATTTTCTAAGCATTGAAATTGTAATTGAATGTCAGCATCCAATATCAATGACAAAAAGTTATCTCCTAATAATTCCAAAGTTCTAAATTCACGCTTGGCTATGTTTGTCATATTACAAACTTCATATCTGAATATTTACATATATGGATGTATACATGTGTCTATGTATTACACATATATTATAAATTTTCATGTTCTTTCTCATTTGAATTAGTGGTATTTTTATAACAAACTATTATAAGGATCCATGCTTTTAATTTCTATTTATAAACCAATGTCAATATGAATTCGTCAAAACCGCATGAAAATGTTCAAAATATTTGGTTCAGAACCATATCGAACTTCTGGTTCGAAAAGAATATATACATAACTTCTAGTTTTTAAGTTTTATTCCTCCATTATATCTCAAATATCATTTTGAGCATTAATTATGATTACTTATCAAAGGATAATTTATAATTGCATATAGATATTGCTACACATCTCTTTTAAGAGTTCTGTAAAAAATTACAATTAAACTAATAATGATAGCATCTTTTGGATACTTGCAATGTTATGGATACAGATCTTCTCAAGACCGTATGTATAGCTTGCATGAAAATTATGATATGAAATATAGACTATCTCTTCAGGAGAATATTTAAAGACGTATCTTTAAGCAATGATTATGCGTGTAATATTCTTATGAAATAATAACTAGGAACATAACCTTTATGATATAATTAGATATATGAATATAGAACAATATATTCTAGAAATAATTTAATTTGTTACCTATTTGGGAGGTTTAATATAACTATAATGAAATATATGATACCAGTTGCATAGCTCTCAAACTTTTAGGATCTAATCTAAACTAAATTAGGATCCTTCATAATCAAATTTCCATGCATTTATTTGGTTCAATAAAATTACCAAATATATAAACAAATCTCTTCTAGAGATATGTTATCATTTTCTAATTTATTATTCTCTTTTAGGGTTATTTTATTATCACTACTTCTAGAGTGAATTTATCTCTTCTAGAGATGTAACGACCCATAAATTTTTAATAATTAAATTTGTTAAATTGATAAAATTTTGGTAATTTAATATGAAGAAAAATAAACTTTGTAATAAAATAAGGAAGAATGTTAAAGTGGAATTGCATATTTTATTCATAAGGTAATATAAAAGAATGAAACTTATCTGAATGAAATTATTTGAGGATTCAATCATAATAAATATACACATTTAACAAATTCAATATAATTAAGAACAACTGTTAATAAAAAGGAAAGAAATTAATTAAATCCATCAGGTCTTTGCTTGATTTCTTGCCTTTTTCTACATGGCCTCTTTATTTCTTGCTTTAGCCATACAAACTCTTTCCCTAGCCGTGTATTTCTCATTTGAAAATCATGTACAAGAAGATTTATTTATCATTTCAAAAATCCTCATTTTCATTTTCTTTTGAGAATAAAACATATATAAGTTTCTTTCTCCATAACTTATGCCTTTTCTTTTTCTTAGCATTTACTCTCACTTTGCTTGCCATCCAAACCATCTATGTATCAACCCAAAAATTTTAATATATGTTTTATTTATTTAATTTAGATAATTTTGTTATTTCAAATATAAATTTTGGTGTGGATTAGAATTCCATATATGAATTAATAGAATATTTTCCAGAAATGTGAATTTTGTGAATATTGTCAAACTTTGACTTTTAAATTTAAAAATTTAAAAGTTTGAAAATTTGGATTTATCTTTTATTTTGAAAGTAAATAAAACTTTGAGAATACTGCTTTCGCTTCGCCGAAATCTGATTTATAATGTGAATGTTATGCCTTTTTAACTATTGTGCGTAATTTGCTGCATTTAACAAAATTGTTTACTTTAAATTATATAGATAATATTTTATTTGGTAATGAAATGTTCAAATTTATGTTTTCAGGGGTAAACTAACTTCTTTTGTATATATTTTGGTTTTAAAACATTTTTAAAAGTGTAATTGACATCTTCCAGTGTCAGCTGTATTTTGTTTACAATATCTAATTTCCAATTTCAATTAATTTAAGAAATTCTTTATTTATATATATATTTTTTCTTAAGAACTTATTTTATTCTCATTCTCACTTTATTTTGTTTCTCAAAGATTTATTTTAAACTTTTTTAAGAAGAGTTGTAATTTCCCAAAGTTAAGTGAATTGTGTTTGCAATTTTCTTAAGCTACTTTCAATAAATTAAGCCATTTTCTTTATTTATCTCTCTATTTTCCTAAAATATAATTATTTATTTTCTTTTTCACTTTATTTCAGTTTGTTTTATTTTATTCAATGATTTTTATTTGTTTTAAAGTGTGGCAGAAATTTTTCCAAATCTTTTAATTTAACTGAATATATTCATACAACATTTTTATTCCACTTTTGTTTCTTTTAAAAAAATTGGTTATATAACTTTTAAATTAAGTAATAAATATTAGGCAAAAAGAAATAAAATGTTACGTTTCTTTATAGGTATACAGATGAGTTCTTAGTTAAATGATAAATAAATCAACGTATGTACATCAGTTCTTAGTAAATGGTAAATGAATCAAAAGGATGGAAACAATGCATATTTTATTTTAGTAATAAATTTTAAAATTAATAGTGTACAAATAATCTATTTAATTACACCTTTAATTTGTACGTTTATATCCGTTGGATAAATTTAGTTAGCATAAATGGTACGTATTTAATGAAATATTCTTTAAACGTATATTTACTAAATATAGGTAGCGAGTAAATAAGAAAACGTATAAATTAAGATACATACTTGTTTATAAATTGGGCGTATGTTTGATTTAAATTATTGAGTCTTTAATACACATTCCTAAATTTCTTACCTTAGCTATAATTAAATCAATCAATCAATTAATAGCTGGGCATTTCAAAGGAGGGAAGAAATTACCTATAGCTATTCAAATTTATTACTTGCACAGTCATTCGCGTTTAAACTTTACACACTTTCCTTTTGCTTAAATTGTTTTAATTGGTATAAACTATTTACTTCCCTACCGTTCGAATTCATTTGTTGCATTGTCATTCATGTGAAACTTTCTACACTTGACTCTCTTATATAATAGGAATAAATTCCTCCAAATTCACGTAGCCATTTTCAAGCAAAATTAATATCTTACCATTTTTGTTCCCAAATCAATGCAAGTTTTCTTTGAATACTCGGTCATGCTAATACCACTGCAATAATTTTTGGTTTGAATATTTCTTAACACTTTCTCCTCTTGGAATTACGCAACTCAGCTTATAAAAAAAACCCATGTTTCAATTCCATTTACCTCTAATATATAATTGGAACAAAATCTTCCAATTCCTGTAGACATTTCAAATCAACTAATTCTTGCCACTTTCCCCTCCTTGTTTAGGCAAAACATTTTTTTTATTAAAACTCACATTACATTTCCATTTACCTCTTGTATATGTGGAATAAATGCTTCCTATTGCTTCTAAAATTTCAAAAATTATTCCTTGCTATTTTATTTCATCTAAATTCACGCAACCCATATGCGAACTTTCCTATATAAATTCATAACTCGTGTTCATAAAATTAAATCGCCACCTCACTGATTTAAGTATAAACCCACGTATAAAGTTCTGTTCCATCTTATTAGGGTTCAATCTCTTCTCTCCAGTGCGAGCTACATCAGGTAAATAGTTGCTTTCCTTCTCCTTTCTTATTTTACTTCTTTAGTTTTCCTTTTATTTCCATCCTTGTTCCACGTTTGTCAAAATTCTTTTTTTCCCAATCTTAGTTCCTGTTGTTATTTAAAATTTGCTATGATCATTTGAATTCGCATAAATTGTTTATTTTTTTTAAGATCGGAATTGGGTTGCGCATCCTTTGAAAATTGATCGTGCTTTCTGTACGCTTTCTGGTGTAGATATTCGTTACTTTGTATCTAACTCCAGCACCGTAAAAGTGAGTATTCTCACCAGGCAAACGTACTTATAGATCTATAAATTAATAACAAGTGTAATTGTAGAATATTTATATTTTACTTTTCTTGCCTGTGATATAAATTTATGATGTTAGAAACCCTGTTATTAATTTGACACATCATCAGTCATAATATATATTGTTATATTTAAGTTGTTATACTATTTATTTATTTACTGTTTATCACCGCAAGTTCCCTGTAGAATAGAATCGTTATGGGCTGAAATGATAGGCCTGAACGATATTGTTTATTTATTTATTTATTTAACTTGGGATTGCGGGTTTGAAATGATAGAACACGGTTTTCTTTGTAAATTATGGATTGAAATGATATATTATCCATACCATTTGACCTAGGGTAGAAAATATCATACAGACCCGTGGTTATATGTATATATGTTTCTGAAAATTTAAGTAATTTAAATTTGTATATTAATTATTATGATTTGAATTGAATAAAAATGATTTTAGTGATTTTATACAAGTTAAAAATATATAAATAAATAGGTAAGTTAGAATGTGGAATATAAATTTATTTTTGGAAATTGATTTTGTAAAGGAATGAAATTCAAGTTAAGTAAATAAAGTATAATAAATTTTATGTAATTGAATTTAAATGGATAAATAAGGTGTTATTTAAATTTTCTATAAATTAAATGGCTAATAAAATAAATACATAAAATAAAATTTTGAATATTACTAAACTTAGGAGAAGTGGAGTTTAGTTTAAGAAAATGGCTAAGTTAAGGCATAAATTGAAAAATAGTTATATTTTGGAATAATAAATCAAATTAATTATTAAGTAAATTTTAAATGCAAGAATAAAAAATTTTGATTTGACTTTAATAAGTGAAGCCTTATGAAGTTAATATTTATTTGTGACATTTACCTTATATAAATTATTAATTTTGAGAAACTTAAATGACCATTTTAAAAGTGGAAATATGATTTTTGAGTTAAATTGATTAAATTATAGTTTAATTATTGATAAATTTATATTAGAGTCAGAAATTTAATGTATGTAAAAAATTTTTGTAAGGGATATTACCGCACTTTGTAAGTTTCGTAGTTGATGCAAATGAACAAAAGGCTTAAATTAATTAGGCTGTTTCAGTACTTGGTAAGTGCTGTGCGAAATTTAATACTAAACCTGAATAAATAAAAGGGCTATAGTAGCACTTGTTAAGTGTTGCCGTTGGCTGAAATGAGATTTTTGAATATTTGATTTGAAAATATAAAATTTTCACTTTTGAAAGTTAAAATGAAGTATTTTGATTTAAATATAAACTATTTTTGAAATTTATAACCACGGGTTATAATAACGTTTGGTTGTTAACGAGACCGGGATCAGATATGGGCATACTCTCTGTCGATACCGAAAACCACTTTAATAACCGTGTACCTGGTGGAGGTCCTAGAATGAAGTAGGATGGTGGCGGCATTCTATTGAGGTATGTACGTGGACCCGACTCCCGTGAGTTGGCATAAGGTGGCTAAAACATGAGCGATTGACGGATTAAGAAGGTAGCACATTTTATCGGACGCATTTCTTCGTATGCCATTCTATTACTTTGTGATTGTTTGGTGCGTACCTTTGACTTGGGAGTGTTGTTCGAGGTGGGCGGTAGTAGCAGCCACGTGTTCCCACTGGTCCGGATGCGTAATTGTATATCTACCTTGGCATTGCCTAGTTGTGTCGTGTCGCCTACCCTAGCATGCCTTGTACGAGTTTGGTTTTTCCCGTAGCCCGTGTGGTATCCTCAGGTGGCTTCCTGATCAGGAGGGACTATGATATTGGATGGACTACAAGGGCTATTATTGTGTTAAGGGGGAGATTGGGTAACTCCTTAACGCTATTTAAAAGTAAGTTTATTTTAATATAAACAGTAATATAATAGCGAAATTATTACTACATAGTAAATAGTTTAACGGATCCTTAGAGGATGGGCGGTCCAAAACATCCTTTAAGTTACTTGCTGTATATCACAGTTCACATGAATTAGCTTACACTGTATAAGTACATATGTCCTGACTCGATTGTTTATGTTTTATTTTGCGCTCGGGTCAGCCTGAGTATCCATTCAGACTTCGTTCCTTGGAGCTAGGACTGCTGAAGACCATCTTTACCAAGCTGTTGCCTAATTTCTGTTCAGTTCTTATCTTAGCTTATGAAATAAAGGCGATTGAATATTGAGATTTTATGTGGTCGTTCCATACTATATTTGGTTTTAAAACTATGTAACTTATACTTATTTTCAGACTATGTGATAGTGGCTTCGTGAACCACTAAGTTATTTTTATTCCACTGTGAGTATTCTGATTTCTGTGGCTGTGATTATTTATTTACTGTATATTCTCAGATTTGCCAAATTTTATTTACAATGCGGTATTTGGAACAATTCAAGTCCGACATGTGCGGATGCGAATGGTTGAAAATAACCAGGTCGTTACAAGAGATATATATGCATTATTGGAATGCCATATCAATGTATAATATTTCTTTTGTAGAAATTACATAATTACTACATTTATAATGACATAAAACATCCCTATTGAAGGTTTTTGTTGTAAGTATCTTCGAAATGAGATATCAAGCTTTAATGACAGTAACATAATTAGATGCACCAAATGAAAGTAAGATGTGAAAATAAAACCACTACTTCTGAAGTGTAATATTAGTATACAATTCCCATATTTTAAGGGATAAATTATTGTTATTACTTCGAAACTTTTATATGATATTCCTTTATGGAATATAATGTTTACTTTTAAAGAATTGCAATGTAACAAAAATAAAATTCCTATAACATCTCTTCTAAGATGTTGGATTTTGTAATATAAATACAAATCGTTCTCTAAAACATCTCTTTAAGAGATTAATATGCACACATGTCCGTGTATATAAATAATATGGCGTATAAATTATCTATTATAGAGAATATTAAAATGTATTTCTATAACTAATAGCTAGCCATATGTATATAGAAGTAATTTGTCAAAACATCGGGATTTTTTTTGATTAGAAAAAAAACAGATCAACTAATTATTTTGTAGTGCTTATCAAACTTCAAGTTTGAGCTATCATAGATTTATCAATGAGAAAGTAACAAAGAGAATAATTACACTACAGCCACTCGTTGAAGCGAAATTAGACTTTGCATTACGCAAAACCTGTTACTTGATCATGCATATTTTTCCATAATTGGGAATAAATAATTGGAAAAAATAACTTAAACCGACTACAACATATAAATTGAAATGTTATTCAAATTCATACTAAATAATAAGCATCACTTTCCAAGAGTAAATCAATAGTTACTTTTTCAATCCGGTGATGTTTGAAATATCATATAACATAATATCTTCAGGATATTTGGTTAATATAATGTAAATGTGAAGGCATAAGGTAAGGTATAACTCATTTGGACATTTTTTATATCTCTTGCATGTAGCATCATTATCTCATATGATGATTTATTAATCTCCTTTAACTTCTTCAAGAAGTACAACCTTATCATTTTGCACAATTTCAATAGAGCTTTAAGCTTCTAATTCATGAACTTCGAGTTCATTAATTTATTATGAACTTCAAGTTCTCAAATTTGGTGTAAACTTCTCCCTTTTTTGGAAGCTTGTACATTTTGAATTTTTTTAAAATATACTGATAAAAATTCAAACTTGTAAACTTTATCAGTAAGTTTTTTTCATAATTCAAGACTTCTAGTCTTGAACTTTGAGTTATACAACTTCTATTAAAGTAATTTCTTTTCACAACTTCAGGTTGTTGTCAAAACCTATTTCGGTTTGACGTTTAAATTTCCTGATCCTCCATTTTTTAGTTAGAATTTCAAGTTCTTTATTTTGAAGAAACTTGTAATTCACTAATTTATGGAAACTCAACCTTTTATCATTATAGAACTGCAGGTTCTCAGTTCTTATTTCCTTTTCCTTTTTTTTGAAGGAAACATTGGAAGATATTTAGCTTATCATGTAAGCTTTTATTATTGTTTCCATTTACTTCAGATGTGCTAAATTAAAGTCAATGTTAGATCTAAACTTAATATAATCTTCTAGATACATATTATTTTTATATTTTTTTCACCAAGAAACAATAAAATATTTCTTCTGCAAATATAAATCATATATCAAAATAATTTTCAAAGCCTTTACTCAAATTTAAATAAAAAAGGTTTTTAAAATTAAAACTCCATTTACCAACCACATTTGATTTCTTAAATCCATGTTCAAACAAAATACAATCAAATTCAATAAATTTTCTTGAATCAAAATATCAAATTTTGTCAGGTTCAAACATGCCTTACAAAATAAATAAACTCAAAGACATAAGCATGATATTAAGATCTACAAGATAATGACATCCGAAAAATATCTACAAAAAATTAGATCTGAAATATAATAACTATCAAAATAAGAATGAGATCTTAAAATTTAGATCTATATAAGATCTAAAACTATTATAATAAAATCTAAAAGATTAGACAATAGATTCAGATCTTAAGAATTAGATCTTAAATGGAATGAGATCTAAAAAAGTAAAATGATTTTGAAGATTAGATCAATCATATCTGAAAAATGACTAACCGTTTTGATATGTATAATTGGATCTGGAAAAGAATAGATTTGATTTTATAGATTATCACAATTGTAGATCTGTAATTTTTTTGTAGAGATCATGCTGATAACGTCTTATAAACTAAAAAGAGATAAGGAAGCCAATAGAAAATAGGAGAGAGGAGAAAATATTTTTCACACAAATATCAGTTACATAGAGATTGATTGATACAATTACATTATATAGGCTCCTTTATATATGGGCTTTGGAGCATGAGATTGAACATATCCCATGATGTGGGACTAAAAAGAAAAGCAAAAAAACATATTCACTTTTTTATTTACATATATTATAACATGAATAAAATTGGTTCTCAACAAGTAATTTGGAAAAAATGAAAATCTTCACCCATTAAAAATTCAAGAGCTAAGAAGAATGAGCTTAAAATTCAACTTTAGATGACTCTCTTTATATAAGTTTTAATATTTTTAAATAGCAAATAACTATCAATTTGCGTGATAAATTATGGTTTGTTAGATAACGTATAATTTAAGTCAGGGCCAGCATTATGCATATTTTCTAACAGGGTGCTTTTCACATCAACATCATCGTTTCTTTTTAGTTAAATATAAATTAATGCTTTGGCTTTATGTTTTTCCCAAAGATTTTTGATTTTAAATCTCCATTCAGGCATAATTTATACTCGGTCATGCGATTCTGTCTAAGTAAAAAAATCAAAGGCTGAAATTGTAACTAGATTTGGTTTATAATTTTCCTTTTAGTTGATTTCATTAATATTTCATTATAATACGCTTTATCTTTCATATGAGAATTAAAATCAAAGTATCTACTGTTTAATAAAAGACATTATGCTTCTTAAAAAGAAATCATAATTGAGAAGTCAGTATGCCTACATTCATATTTCCAAATATTAATGAATCTTCATTTATTCACTACCAAGTTTAAAGAGATCAACATCATCCTTGTATTTGCTAGGTCTCTTTTCAATTTTATGTATTGGGTACCAAAACTCCCTTCTTTGTGAGTTAAACCTTTAATGACTCCATCATTTGGGATATGCAACTATGCATGTATCAATCCACTCATATTAAATGCATTTACGTAGTTTCTCATAGCCGCACCCGCACCTTATTGCTATAGTAGAAGCCGATTAGTTCTCTTATTTGAGAGGAATAAATTATGGTTTTTCTACTTCTGTCAAAGCAAGTTTGGTTCTTGAGCCATGATTTGATGGATTGATGGGACAATCTAGGGAGAAACAAGCACTTGGTGGTTAAGGCTTTTGAACTCGCCTTTGCATAAAGGGTAATTTTAATGTTTTGAAAAGACACCGTGGAACGTAATCCAATTTCTTTGTTAAATAGCAGAGATGCAAAGTTTAATGGCAGAATCTGACTTTTACCATCAAGAATTCATTTTTAACCCAAATATAATGTACTTTGAGTTCTGAAAATATTGATGTAACTGTTTATTTTCTGCTCAAAAAATATAATATGAATAAGTTCTTTTGGATTTGAGTCAAACTAATTATATTATCTTATAGTCTTCATCCACAATTAGCAACATAGTTCCTTTATTATTCAACATTTGCAAATTAATTTAGCATGAACCAAAGAAAGGTGAAGTTCAGTATTTTATAAATGGGTAATTTTATTCACATCCATAAGTTAGTCCACATTTTATTTTAATTTTTGAATCTAGTGATTAGTCTTGCAGGTTAATTACTTAACAAATTAAATATTACATTCCTTTTCTTCCACTTCCTGAAAATATGCATCGCTAACTTTTTTAGTAAAGGAAACTGACGCATCATAACCTAGTAAAAGAGAGCCTACTTTCAAACAAACTTTAAAGAAAACTTTTTCTGCACTAAAATCAGTAGCAAAAATATATCCCTTGTATATTAATATTAGAGCAAAATGAACCTTGATTAACATGAATCTTTGAAATTTATTCGTTCAAGTTCTATTCTTTTGTTAAATTGTTAGCCATGATTATAATTTATATTTCCAACTAATTTTGAGCCTTTCTTTAATGAAATGAAGAATCGGATTCCCTGGATTTATAACCGAGCTAAAACAGCAACATATGTAATTGTACGTTGCTATGGAATGAGGTTAATCTTCTTGGTTTTTTCTTCCGTATTCGTTATTTAACCATTTGATATTGTTTTCAAGTAACACCTCATTCATAGTTTCGATTTCTTTTTTAGGAATCGAGTACTCAAGTAGTATGACATTGTAGTACTAGAACTCTTAGATAGTACTAGAATACTACAAGTCGATATATGTGTAGTTATTGAATCATACATTATGTAGGATTTGAGCCTGTCTCATGGACGAAAGCCAGTGCCCCTTACCACTAGGACAATGATGCTAATTTTTTACAATCATTAATGGATTTGCTAAAAATTTATTGCTTAGGAATATAGTATAATAAATAACTATTCACATTCTATAAGCCTATGTTAAAAATCAATATGTTCGGTAACCTTGATTAATTATAAGAGAAATGTATTTCTATTTGTACTAAAAATATTAGAGAACATAGTGGTAAACAATGAATTTGAAAATACAAACGGAACAGAACGGAGAAAAATGAAATTTCAAAGAAGGATGAAATAAGCAGAATTCAAAAATTAAATGACGATGTTAAAACTGGGGTTCATAGATGGAATTAGGGTAGAATAATCAATAAATAAGTGGATGGGAATAAAATCTCCTAGTTTGTATATTTATTTTTTGTAACAACAAGGGATTTCGAACACTTCGTATTTAAATTGCTAAATTATTTAGATATATGAATCTTGGTTAATTGTGAGTAAATGGATTCTACAACCTTGTTAACCACCTTTTATTAATAACCAATGAATTTAAACTTGTTTTTGAAAGATGTATAAAAAAATAAATAGTTCAAAGAAATATCGACAATGTGATCCAAAATGGTTTTATTGATAAACAGCTTTTCACTCGATATAAGTTGTTTGAAATTTTTTGATATGTCTAATATATTAAAGTGTAAATAATTAGCAGCTAAAAATATTTTAGTAAATTGTGGCTAATTAATCACTGGATGATGTCATGGGCGATGTAAGGTAGAGATATTTTGAAAGAGATATTTGTTGAAGATATTTGAAGGGGGTGAGGTGGAAAGAAAAGCACAAGAAGGAGAAGTGGGCTCTTGGCTGGCCAAAGATGGTAGGATGTGGTAGGTGAGCTCTTGGGTAGGTATATTTACGCCCATTAAGTCAGTAGAAAAAGGGTTTTCTAACTTATCAACATAGAGAACAATGCTCTTCATTCTTTGCTCCCTTCACATAAACAGTTTTAAATCACAAAGGAACTTCTCCGAACCTATGCTATAGGCTTAAAACAACATAGCAACAAGAATTTGTAACTCAAATCATGAATAATCATGGCACACAGTCCTCCACCGACCTAGGTTGTGAGCAAATTGAAGCCTTTCTAGGTTAGGCCATGAGAATTTTGAAGGGTAGTAAGGATTTTCAACTTTGTTTTGGTTGGGATAGGAAGTGGTATTGAGGTAGACGCATGTATTTGGTTGTAACATTAGCAAAGAGTGAGTTAACTTACTATTTGATAGTAGGTGAAGTTGTATAATATGATTGTAAAATTATATTAAAGTCATTAACTAATTAAATTTTTATATCTTGACCTACATGCTTTTGGAAGCAAAAGACAACTCTATATCGCATATTTTCACTTCTATGACCTTCTATAACATGTAATTTAGCCTTAACATTGTGTATATATGGTTGGTTCGATTGTGTTTTAATGGACTTGAATACGGAATGGATTTTGTAGAAAAAAAAATTGCTATAGAAGTACTTTGAAATCACTTGTTTTGGTGCATCTCTATAATATTTTGTAAAGACATCCTTAGGGGTTTCTTAGCATGGTTATTATGTACTATTGGATTGTTACTTACTATGAAAAAATTGGATTTTAAACCAGTTAATAGCTTATTGAAAATAGATCAAACATCAAAAGGATTTAAAACTGGATTTGTGGCAAAAACACGAAACCACAACACTTTCTGACTGAAACACTTTTTGGGCGTTACGAACTTTTGACGGCATTCTATTAAATATTGTTGTTTGCTATTTGAAACTTTTAAACCTTTAAAAATGACATTTAAATAAAAAAAATTAAACCCTTTTTAGGTTATTTTAATAATATGTACTAATGTACTTTTAAAGGTGGTTTAAAGTATAAATTTATTTTTAAAATTTATTTATGAATTATCAAAGTAAAATGAATATTATAGTTAAAACATGCTTTTTTAGAAGTTTGAAACAAAATTCTAAATTAGTTATTTATATGTAATATTTTATATGGATATTTAAAAAATATTTATAAGTATTTGAAAAGTAATTTTATGTATATATAATTTTAGAAATCGGTTAAATATTTCATTAAAGTATAAAAAGGGTTTATGTAATAGTTTTTTCTTTCAAATTGTTTTAAATTTTATTAAGTAAATTAGCTTCATAAATAAATTAATATGTATAAATACATACATATACATACATACATACATATATATATATATATATATCATTTATAAAGGCTCTTATTTATATATAAGTAACTACAAAAATGTATTATTTAGAAATACAAGGATTAGAAGTCGCTTATGTAATTCGATTATGTTTGTGTGCTTATTCGTCTACAAAAATGTTTATTCTTGTACTTAGCACCAAAAACCAATAAAGTAGACTTATAGTATTCGTGAGAGTTATAATGATGTTAGGCTTTAAAAAAAACAATGCACTAACCTACCAACTTCGCTCTTGAACGAGGGATACCGTAAGTTGAGAAGGTTAGAAATGGTAATAAGTATACGAGAATTATTTCCATATGCAATCATTTTTAGGGCTAGATAGTCGATTAATTGATTATCAAACCTGACCAAATTAACTTAAGAAGTATATAAAATCTTCACAGTTTCATACGGTGTCAAATACTTCGGGAGACTTATTGGTATGAAATGTCTTTTGTTTTAAGAATGTATAAATAAAAAATCCCCCAAAAAGGGCCCTTTTATATTGTTCGCTTGCTTCTAAAAGAACTAGAATTAAGTCAACTGGAAATCCACGAATTTAATTTTGAAGACTCTGCGATCAGATAAGTATACTCATGTAACATTGATGAAAATTAACTAAGTTTAATTTGGCAATTAAATTATGAAACTATTTGTGAAATAATTAGAAATTTCCAGCATAAAAAAATTTAGATTATAAATAGAATTTTGGTTTGAAAGTTAAAGATAAGTATTTTATAAATATAAATTGGATTTAAAAATATATATATCGAAAAAAAATTGGATTTGGAATTTCATTTTTAAGTTGATAAGAATTTGTTTTTAATTATTTAAAAATGCATTATAATTTAAAAATGATGTTTGATTTGATATAATAAATTTTGCCAAGACTAATTAAAATGAAACTCTAATATGCATTTATTTATGTGTAGTTAAATTTTAAAAATATTTATCTTTAAAAGATTTTATAAATGATTAATAAAGAAAAGTATTTACTTAAATAAGAAATATGATATAAAGTTATATTTAAAATATTATTTGTAGTATTTAAAATAATAGAAATTATATATATGAAAACATTATTTATTATAACAAGTGTAAAAAAAATACATTGGTTAAGATATGAAAATATATACGCATAAAGGGTTAAAAACAAAATTTACAAAATAATTTAGATTAGGGATTTAAACGTAAAAGTGATATAAGTGAACATTTATAAGAAGATTAAACTATGCAATCACAAGTGTTAGCCTAGGTTAAACAAGTGGTATTAACTTTGTTTCAAAAGAATTAAACTTTATATTGAAAAATGAAACTAAATTACATCTCTTTTGTCATATCTTCCATATTCAAAATTTGAAATCTGAAAAAAAAGAGAAAAGAAACAAAATCATCTCAATATCAAAATAGAAAAAAAGATGAAAAACCTAAACTAGAGCAGATTTTAAAATGCAAAGAAATCATCTCAGATTTTTTCTAAGCCTGTAAAATATTAAGGGAAAGCATCAAGAAATTAAGCTTGTGATCAAGCAACAGAAATTCAAAATAAAAACAGCAACCTGGAAACAAAATTATGTTGCTAATGCAAATCTTCCAAAGCCTGGGAATGTTGTCTTTAATCAAGCAAATCTAGAACAAAACAAGCTGAAGCAAATCAAAGTTTAAATCTGGAAATCTAGTTTCTGCCTTTAACCTGGAATCAAATTTTTGCTCAATCCCGAAAGTATCTAAAATCTTCAAAGCCTGGAAAATATCTGTGACGACTCAGATTTTGCCCGCTCGAAAATCGACATCCATACTTCATATCGTATTCGAATGTCATAGATTCGACCGTTCAAATCCGATTCGCCGGAGCTTATAACAATCATTAACTATTAAATTTCTTTAATCACCTTTTTAAAGGAAATTTCTTCTATTAATCATTTTTTTATTATAAACTTTAGCTACGGAGTGTAACACCTTAGATGACTCGTTAGAGATAGGGTGAAGTATACCCTAGAATGAGTACAACCAGTGGAACCAAACCCAAATTTCTTAATCTATTTTCTTTATCTGTTGTTATTCTCTGAGATATTTTGTCCGAATGCCTAAATCGGATTTCTTACTATTTACAGATACTAAGAATGAGTGGAAGAAGAGGACGAAATAGGAGACAGGAAAGTACTACTTTAGCTGGTCAAAACCCTGCAACGACAGATATTCCTATTCAATCTCAATTGAATTTGGCTGATTTATATCAACAGTTTTCTAGACTTGGTGGAAAGCCATTCACTGGCAAAGAAACCATTATCGAAGCACAAGCATGGATTCGATCGTGTGAAAAGATTTTCAAAGGACTAAAATTAAAAGATGATCAGATGCGATTGATAGCTTCATGGTAACTCCAGGAAGAGGCTTTAGTTTGGTGGGAAACTGTTACCGTGGATGAGTCGGCAGATGAATTTACTTAGAGTCATTTCAAGGAAGTGTTTGAGCAGCGATATATGCCGTCTGCTGGTATCTCTAGAGTGTACCAGGAGTTTATGGATTTAGAGCAAGAGAGTTTATCGTTTGAGGAATACTTAAACAAATTTATTGAATTATCTCGATTTGGTCCAGAATTGGTGAATACACCGTTAAAGAAGAATGAAAAGTTTATTCGGGGAATGAACAAGGAGTTTCAGGAAAGGATGACTACTCACGTAAAGGAATCTTTTTCTGAACTAATTGATATGGGCTATCGATAAGATACTATGGAAAAGCAAAAAGATCCGGAGGAGAATGTAGATGCAAGTAATCTGAATTGGAGAAAAAGGAAGTTTGGCGGAAGGAAATCGAGGAAAAATAAAGGAAAGAAGAGTATACCGAAGAGGGACAAATTGGTATATATATTGTGAGATATTCCGACTTGAGTTTGGAATTCATATCTTAAGTTTGAGGAATTATAGGAGATCGAATCTGTCTATCTCTGTGTTGTTTTCGTGCCTGCGAATTTCGAGGACGAAATTCTTTTAAGGGGGGAAGTCTGTAACGACCCTAGATTTTAATTTAATTTAAATTGATAATTAAATGAAATTTTGAATAAAAATTTATAAAATTAATTATAAATGGAACCGAATTTGATGTTGTTGTTGGACATCGAGTTCGGGTCGTGACAATATCAAGAAGTTAAACCTGTAATCAAGCATGCAATTCAAATTGATTTAAACAGCAAAGCATCAAGCAACTTAGCAAATTCAAAGCAGGATTAAGCAACTCAGAAAGCAAACAAAATTCAAAAATCAGGCTTAAAAAATCATTCCAGATCCTCTGTTCATCAATATTCAGGTGAGCAAACCCTTGATTTAGAACCTTGAATCTATGAATTGATGTTGTGATGAATGCTTTGTGTTGTTGTGCAAATTGTTTTACTGTTTCATGTGTTGCATGTCTTAATGTATGTATAAACATACATGGGTTATGCTCTATTGAAGCTCAAACTTGAGTTCACTAAGAAAAATTCGAACTGCACTTTATTAAATCAATTTCAGACATTGATTTACAAATAGAAAATGATCATAAGACTGTAATATTATTTTTAAAACTAAACTCAAGTGTTTATATTAAGGAATTTTATCAAAAATAAGAAATCAAAGTTAAAATAAATTAAAGTCAGAAAATAAAAGATTTTAATTTTTAGTTTTAACTTCATGGCTAGATTTGTATTTGGAAATGATGAATTTTGACAAAGAAATCATGATTTTCAGGGAAGTATTCATCGATATATTCATTGTTGAACAGATTTGAGCACTTTGTAAATCATCGGCGATCACGAATGACTTGAGGCTTGGGATTTGTTTTCAGAGATGCTGGAACGATAGTTCAATTCAATAAAAATGCTAAATAGTTTTTTAATTCATCATGAATGATGATTTGAACCGATTTACGGTTTATCCCGATATTTTTATCAATTGTGTGCTTGAGGCAATCACATCGAACACGTCGCATCGGAACACATCGGACTGGGGGGAAACGACGCATCGTGGTGTGGCGAAGTTTGGGTCAAAGTCGCATGGCGTCAGGAGGCCGTGATGATCGGAATAAGGTGTTTGTAGTGGTTGGTTTTGGTTACAGTTTAAATCATATTGATTGATTTTCGTCTGCGTCGAGATTGGAGGTTCTAGGGGGTCGCAAAGTTTGTGTGCAACACCGTCTAAGTGCCGAGGACGAAGAAGTTGACCGGAGCTCGTCACAGCTCCGATGCATGTGCACGCCACCATGTTGGTGTCAGTGGAGAAAATTGAGAAAGGAGCAGGGGTGACTCGAAGAAAATTTCATGAGAATCCTGTGGCAACTCGAAGTTAGGCTCGAGTAAATGTTTTGTTTGCGTAGGGTTAACACATAGAAAAGTTTTAAGTTTAAAACTAAGCATGCACTCGGGTCAATTTTTGAAAAACTCGAAGCAGTGAAGCAATTAGATCGGGTATAACTCGAAGGGGGTCTTGGGTCCAATACGTAAACATAGTTTTATTTTAAAAAACAAAACTTGAACTTTTAAACACTTTTACAACCATGTTTTAAAAGAGGATTTTGATTTAACTTTAAACTAATTAAGGTTTTAAGTAAAATATTTTGTGATTAAATTTAATTTAAAATTTGTCACATTATTTTATAAATTTTTTTATATAATGTAAATAAAAAGGGTAATTAAGATAAAATGTTGCTTGAACTACCTTAACCTTTTAAAGCAAGTAATGTATAAGCATGAGGGTCAAACAAGGTTTGTAAAATGACCAAAGTGGTTAATAAAGATAAAAAGATTTATCTTTTAAATTATTAAGTAATTAATGATTTATAATAAAATTGTTTTAAAAAGTAACTACTTAATTAATTACTTAATATTAATGATTTATTTAATGAATAATTAAGGTTAATTAATTGAAGATTGTAATAATAATTTAATAATAAATCAAGATAGACGATTTATAATTACTTGAATAATTAATTAATAGTTAATTAAAGGCTAATTAATTATTAACTTAAGATAATTGATTTATAATTAAGGGTTAATTAATCAAGGTAATTAATTAAAGGATAATTAATTAATATAATTAATGTAATTAATTTAAGAAGCCATTAATTAATCAAAAATTAGTTAATTAATAAAAGTAATGAATTAATGGTAAAAGTTAATTAAGTAACTAAGGATAATTACTTATTTTAAATTAATTAGGATTAATTAATTAAATCATAATTAACTAAGGGTTAATTAAATGATAAATTAATTAAGGATGATTGATTAAGGGTAATTAATTAAATAAGATTAATTCTTTAATAACTAAAGGTTAATTAATTCACTAATTAAGGTTAATTAACAAATAATTGAAGGATAATTAATTAACATAAGCTGTAATTAATTAATGTTAATCAACTAGAATTAGTGATTAATCTGGTTTCAATTAATCAGATGATCAATTAACCTTATTTATGGACGATTGTATTCTATTGAATGTTGTGAATTGTTTTGTCATCTTTGCTGTGTGATGCTTTGTGATTTGAATTGTTTTAATTTAAGTTGCGATGAATGCAATTTATTTATCTATAATGCATTTATATTATCTATCTGTGATTCTGTGTATATAGATAAGCGTTATAGGATTGTACCATTTATTGATATTGTTGTGATTGTACCTGTGACGATTGATAATGTTGCACTATTGTGTGTAAAACCCATAGACTACACCATACACACACAAAATGGATTGCACGTGAAAATTGGTCAAGTCACAGATTTTTTTAAAACTGAATTTTTTTGAATCCAAATGGTTTTGGAAATGGATTGGGTTTAAAATGAAAAGCTTTTGAAAAGGAATTTCAAAGATAAATGTTATTTTTGAATAACTTGATTTAGTTTCGAAATTTGATTTAAATATGAATTCAAAATTTGAAATTGAATTCTATGTTGAGAATTTATGATTTAAAAAGGTTATACAAGTTTATATGGGTTTTAAACCATTTTTAAAGTGTTTTTTTTGGAATTTCAATTTAACCCAAAGATTTTTAACTTGTATAAATTAAATCGGATTTTTCCGAAATGAAAACTGTTTGTTTTCAAATAAATAAAGCTTTCATATAAGGGAAGGATTTCTAATTTGTGTAAAAGGGATTTCAAGTTTGAAATGAAATGGCTTTGGATGTTATGAACAAATCTTTGAAACGATTTTGAAAGCTATGAATTAAATCTTTGATTTAAAGATGGGATGGGTTAATCCAAGTTGAAGTGGAAAATGATTTTAAAATCTGTGAATGAATCTTTGCGAAACTGGGTGATCTTTTTGAAATGAATCTTTTTGTTTAAAGATTGGAAATTGTAATTTGTTTAAACCATTTGAAGAAAGGTTTTGGGTTTTTAAAAGTTGTGACTTAACTGAAATCCCATATCCATATGTTTTTAAATATTGCGCTCATTATTCGGTTTAGCCAGGAGAGAACCTTGTGTCATATAACCCATTCCGAATAATGGTACGATATTATGGATAACATTTGTAGACCGGTGGTGAAGACCGGATATTTTTGAAAGCAAATGGATAACTCGTCGAAATTCTCTACACCGACTGGTCCCCGGTATAGGGATCTCCATATGAGATGGGAAGTACGGACGTGATTAGGGATTATCCGAATTTGCAAGGGCTTCTTTGTGAAGTGCCTTCGGCTCTGTTCGAACCCGGAACAGACTTGTATGGATGTGTGTCTGACATTACACTTTGAGATGTAAAACCAGTTTCTATCAAAAACATTTTTGTTTGGTGGCGGAGATTTGTTCTCTAAGCTTAACACCCTTCTCTAAGACGTACGAGCTCATTTGTTGATCAAAGCATGACTTTGTGAAAAGTGTAGCTTTGTGGACGAGACCTCATCGAGCCTCACAACCCGGTAATGGTGGAAACTGTTGAATATGCGCTTATATGATTTTTGTTTGATGATAATAAACATATATACATTCGTTTAAATGTATTTGTTAATGTACTATTTTATTTTTCATAGATAAATAAACATTTGTTGAATAAAATAAATTACACAGAATTTGATTTCAAACAGAAATTTTATTCAAACAAATATTTATTACAATTTTGAATAGTGCAAATTCAAGCTCTCACTATACATATACAATTTTGATTCTAATTACATCTCAATTCAATTTACATAAATGCCTCACTACATATTACTCACACACGTAGTTTATCTTCAAGTTCATTCCAGTTATAATCCAGCATTTGAGAAATCTGCAAAAATATTCACTAACGCAGAAAAATTGAAAAAGAAATATTTTTGCAATATAAAATGAAATATGATTTTTAAAATATGATTTGCCTCAGTTATTTGGGTGTTCGTCATCATTCACATTTGAATTCATCATACACGAACAATGTGGCATGCATAGTGTATCACTGTACATGCCACAAGGCCGTACACATCGATATACACTTGTATTCTCTACAGGGACAGGTGAGCACAGGTCAAACCCAAATGAAAAGCCGGGTTCAACTCACGTGCAATATATTTAAAATCACGACACGAGCACAAGGTCAAACCCGAGTTTTGAAACTGGATTCAACTCAAGTGAAATTTCAAAAATCAACATGAATGGATGCAAAGACTAGTGATGCAAGCAATGACCAGATAAAAGAGCAAAAGTAATCTGAATCAAATGCCATCAGATCAGAAACCAAGTTCAAATTAATTCAAGAAATATAACATGCAGTTTTGCAGTGATAATAATGCAGACCTGAGTGAAACATCTCAAGATCACAATATCACAATATAATGCAATCATCATGAAGCACTTGCAACAGAAAGTCAATGAAAATGGAACTAATTTGAAACCACAAGAGACTGCAACAACAAATACATCATGAAATCAAAGTGAGTATGCAAGTGCAGACCAAATGCAAATACAAGTTGTACAAGATTGCCACCAACATAACAGCCAAAAATGAACACAACAAGAAGTATGCAATTTAAAGTGTCCAGACAACAACCAAAAAAAAATAAAAATTGCACCAGTGAAACAAGTCTCACCACTATGCAATGTGCAGAATGCAAACTGCTTCCTATGCATGACAACCAGAGTGCAACTATCAAAGAAATAACTGTAGACTAAATGCAAGACCAAACTTCAACATCAAGTTCAAATAACAAACAGGATTTCACTTATCAAATAATATCAATATATTGTGAACAAGTGAAGTAATGGGTATGCAAGCAAATGCAGCAGCATGTACTCATGGTATGAAGAACACAAGGCTCAAGTCTACAAAGTAAACTTGTATATGCTACAGAGAACAGGCCAAATGAAAACTACCCAAGTTCATCGAGAAATACAAGACTGACAAGTACATAGCCGTATAACCAAGTCAAAGCCAGTGGTAATCAAATGTATCAAATTCAAGTCATCAAGTCAAGAAAGGAAGCATACTGGAGTCAAGTCAGAAAAATTCATGAATGCAACAACCAAATGAAGTCAGCAGTCAGCGGTGATAATGGCCATGAACAGCAAGTACAATGTCATAGAACAAACGTCAATGCCGAGAAACAATGTGATTTAGATCAGGAGCAAAGTTCGATTCCAATGCAGATGCAAACAAGTCGAGATGAACAATTGGAAACAAATTCGAAGTCGAAAAATGCAGACCAACTAAGTAATATTGTATAAAAAATCAAGTATGCATTTGCAAACTTTGAAAAATTCAAAATCAAGCGCGTATCTTTGAAAAAGTCAAAAAAAATCAAAAGAGGAAAGTTTTTGCCGTTTGACTCAAGAAAAATCGAACGTTTCAAAATCAAAGCCGTGCGCATCAAGTCGAAACTATATCTGGAAATCGAGAATTAGGAAAGTGTAAATGAATACGAACAAATTCAAGTGTCTCGGGATTCATATAAATACCAAACCCCAAATTCATCATCGATATCGAGTTCAAGCAAGCAATTAAACCAGCAATAAAAGGGAAAAGATTACATACCACAATCTATCGAACTCGATCAAATGAGCAGCTGCCACCGAGCACAAGCAAAGCAACCAGAGAATCGATCATCAGAGAAGCAGTGAGCAAGGCAACACGCAAACCACTGTATCGATCATCAAAAAAAAAGGCGAAACTTCAAAAGCCTAATTTTGGAAGCAAGGAATAAAAGAGCTGAAGCCCTAATTTCAGAAAGAAGAGAGAGGCCGCCATTTTTTTCTTCACAAGCCAAAAGAAAGAGGAACGGGCAAAAGAATTGGGCCGGGCTTGTTTTATAAAAGGGGCTTTAGTTTATTTTATTTCAAATAGGGCTTTAGTTTATTTATTTAGGGTTTATTTTTATTAAAGGAGGTTTTTGTTTATTAGTTTTATTTTTTTATCTTTTCTTTTCGAACCAAGTCTTGGTAAATCACCACCTAGGTTGTAGGTAGTGTCAGATTGTCTAGTTAGGATTAGTTCAGTGAGCAGGGAGTGCGAGTTTGCAAAACTCTATAGGCGGTAGCAGGGTGTGCGAGTCTGTTAGAGTGTTTATAAGTGGGAGACTATTTAATTCTAATAGAAATCTGGGAATGCAGCAGTAGGTAGGGGTTGCCGAAGTTAGGTAAATTTTTTATGTGATTTACTTTTCAGCATATTTATTTCTCCGCAGTTTGTTTTTGTGTTTAATTCGAGAAAATTTGCTATAACCATATTCACCCCCCTCTAGGGTTAATCTAGATCCTACAAGTGGTATCAGAGCACGGTATTTTTCTTTAACTCTAGAGTTATGAATCCACCAAATAATGCTTTTTCTAAGGGGCAATCTATTGTTAGGCCACCCATGTTTAATGGGAATGATTATGCTTATTGGAAAGTTAGGATGGGCATTTATCTTAGTTTTGTTAATTTGGGACATTATTGAAACTGGCTATAAATCTCCCACTATAACCTTTGGTGATACCGAGATTCCTAAACCTAAGGATAGGTGGGATGCTAACGATAAGAAATTAAAAACTACAAATGCTAAAGCCATGAATGCTTTGATATGTGCTCTTGATAAAACTGAATTTAATAGAATTTCTCATTGTAAAACTGCATAGGAAATTTGGCATACTTTGGAGGTGACACATGAAGGAACTTCTCAAGTTATGGTGTCTCGTCTAGCCCTATTCAGCAATGAATACGAGAACTTTGTGATGGACAAAGGCGAGAGCATAAAGGACATGTTTGGAAGCTTTTCAACTTTGAAGTACAACGCTAGAGCGCTTGGGAAGGTATTCGCTGAGATAGAGCTTATGAGGAAGGTGCTACGAGTCTTACCGATGAACTTTGAGGCAAAAGTCACGGTAATACAAGAATCGAAAGATCTGAGTAAACTAAGCATGGAGGAGTTGATCGGCAACTTGATGACATATGAGCTTGAGCTAAAAGCAAAGGAGGAACGCCACAACTCCGAATCAAAGAAGAAGACGATTGCCTTAAAGAGCAAAGAAGAGAGCGATGAAGAAGAAGAAGATCCAATTGAAGAGCTTTGTCAATAATCTTAGAAATTGTCAAGATTCAGGCCACGCAAGAAGAAAATAAATGGTAATAGGTCAAGATATTCTAACAATTCCGATAATGAATTGACATGCTTTAACGGCAACAAGCCTGGCCACTTCAAACAAGAATGCCCACTTCTCAAAAACGACAAAGGAAAGAAAAAGAAGAAGAAGGCCTTTGCAGCGACTTGGGATGATGAAGAAGGAGAGGAAGTTTCGAATAATACCTCAGATGAGACTAACTTGTGTCTTGTGGCAAAATCAGATTCAGAAGCAAGCTCAGAGGAATCTAGTGAGGGAGGTGACTATTCTTATAAAGAACTTGTTTTTATATGTCTTGATCTTACTAAAGAAGTTGATACTCTTGAATCTAAAATTGAAAAACTGAAATCTGATAGGAGAGAACTTGCTTGTGAAAATTTTAGGTTAGAAACTGAACTTGAAAATATTCAAAACCTAGACGGTAAAAAATGTAAAATTTTAGATTCAGAATTATCAAGACTTAAGAATAGCTTTGAGAATCTTGAAAAAGAAGACTTGAGTCTTAAGTAAACAATTGACACTAGGAAAAAGAATTTTATAAATAGATGCACCTCATTTGTAACTGAAAACACAAATTTAAAAACCAAAGTCCAAAATCTTGAGAAATCTCTGAATAACTTTTCAAGAGGAGAAAAGTCATTCAACATATTATTGGCAAATCAAATTTTTGCTAACAACAGAAAAGGATTAGGCTTTGGTAAAACACAAGTTAATGGTAATACAAAAGGTAAGAGTGTCTTTGATATGTGTGAAATAATTGGACATCATATTGAAAATTGTAGTCAAAGGAACAAGAACACAAAATTTATACAAGTTTGGGCTCCTAAGAATTCTACAAACAAATTTCATGTCTATTGGAACAAGAATGGAAGGACAAAACAAGTTTGGGTACTAAAGGGATTGTTTATTCACAATGCTTCAGCCACAAACAATCATGGACCTATAAAAAAAATAGGTCACAAAAATCTTTCATCGTGTAGGTATGGTGGCAGGCTAAGGAACAACAATAGTGTTCTATGGATTTTGGCCGTTCCAAAAACACAACGGGCAACAAAGAAAAGTTCCTTAGCCTAGTACAAAGGTGACAGAATCAAAATGGGCAATCACGAAAAATTATCGTAAAGGTAAAACAGGTGAAGGTATATTTATTTGATCGATATATTAAATGTGATAATCTGCACCGTATTCTGAATTAAATCAGCCAATAATGTGAGATGATGATTTTTTTCTGACTTGTTCAACATAGTTGGCGAATTATATTTATGCCAAAAACACTATTCTTTGAATTACTTCATACATATTTGTTTGGATTAAACATTGTGTTTTGTTGGATGATAATGCATTTGGTCATAATTCAGCTAACTCTATATTCACAGTTTCTGATTATTTACACGACTTCAATTCAAATTCATGAATGCTATAAAAATTT
Organism: Allium cepa; assembly: GCA_030765085.1. Taxonomy (NCBI): domain Eukaryota; kingdom Viridiplantae; phylum Streptophyta; class Magnoliopsida; order Asparagales; family Amaryllidaceae; genus Allium; species Allium cepa. The sequence goes on from CM060929.1 coordinate 168,680,820, forward strand.
GTGAGTTTGAGTTTTCATGCACACTTCATGATCTGGTCTATCAAATTTAGTTAGTGATATTTTGGAGTGAAAGAGAAAGTCAGATGCAGATCATACTCGTAGTCTAGTTGACAGAAAAGTTGAACGTGATTTATGGTGAGACATTTAGTAACTGCATCGTTTTTCAAAGAAAACATCTTCATATTTTTCATTACAAATAATTTTCAAATAGCAGAAATTTTTCTCATATAACCCCTTCGAGAAAATCATTGTTGATCATATTTTCAGATTAGTCATTTTTATTTGATTTTAAATGACAAATTTTGACTAATCCGACTCCCTACTAATTATCAAAAAGATAAATAGTGATTGAAAAGATGATAAGTGTTGATATTTAACATACATTACTCAAGAAAGTATATTTGGAAAATTTCTTTAGGAATTCAAACAAGAGTTATAAAACTTTTTGTTGGGTAAAGACTCCATGACCATTTCTATATCTATCATATTTCTATCAACCATTGTTTTTCAAAAATTCAATATAGTTTGTCGATATGTGGTACTATAGTCAGGGATCATTTGTTTTTCATTTCACATTTATTTGTAAAATTAAATAAATATCCAAAGTATTCACCCTCATTTAAAAGTCCTCACGGTTATGCATGGGTGAGTTATTTGGATTTTTGATTATGTGCTTTCATGCTCATTTAAAAGTCCTCACGGTTATGCATGTATGGAACACATATCAAAATTAATTGATTAAATAAACAAGTTGATTCTAATCCCATTTAAAAGTCCTCATGGTTATGCGTGATTAGAAGATACTTGAATTCATTTTTAAAATTAAATTGGAATACTACTAATCTCATATAAAAGTCCTAACGGTTATGCATGATTAGTATATATTCAAATTCCTGATATAAATGTACCACAAGTAGATACAACTGCATGATTTTATTAGAACATCATTTCCATTCATTCTAAAAGTGGAATATGCGCCTAACAAGGGTAGTTATGATTTTTGTTTGATTTTTTTTGTTGAAGTTTAATATTTATATTCAAATTGAGTTTTAATGTTGGATTAATATTGATCACTTTATCTCTATTTTCTCTAACACTATTATTCTTTTGCTGATAACAAAAGGGGGAGAGAAAAGTTAAGATTTTGTCAGATGAAATCAAGCAAAGGTCAAATAATTTTCCATTTGCATCTAGGCTCATTTGTGTATTTCTATTTGTATACATATATGTAGTGGGAGCATTGTGTAGAGAGAAAGCATTTAAATAGGGAGAGCAATTAGTGTATATCATTGATCAAATACATTTAACACAGTCAAAATCTTAAATATATGTTTGTTGTCATCAAAAGCGGGAGATTATTGAATATGCGCTTATATGATTTTTGTTTGATGATAATAAACATATATACATCCGTTTAAATGTATTTGTTAATGTACTATTTTATTTTTCATAGATAAAAAAATATTTATTGAATAAAATAAATTACACAGAATTTGAATTCAAACAGAAATTTTATTCAAACAAATATTTATTACAATTTTGAATTGTACAAATTCAAGCTCTCACTATACATATACAATTTTGATTCTAATTACATCTCAATTCAATTTACATAAATGCCTCACTACATATCACTCACACTCGTAGTTTATCTTCAAGTTCATTCCAATTATAATCCAGCATCTGAGAAATCTGAAAAAATATTCACTAACGCAGTAAAATTGAAAAAGAAGTATTTTTGCAATATAAAATAAAATATGATTTTTGAAAGTATGATTTCCCTCAGTTATTTGGGTTTTTCGTCATCATTCACATTTGAATTCATCATACACGAACAATGTGACATGCACAGTGTATCACTATACATGCCACAAGGCCGTGCACATCGATATACACTTCTATTCTCTAAAGGGACAGGTGAGCACAGGTCAAACCCAAATGAAAAGTCGGGTTCAACTCACGTGAAATATATTTAAAATCACGACACGAGCACAAGGTCAAACCCAAGTTTTGAAATTGGATTCAACTCAAGTGAAATTTCAAAAATCAACATGAATGGATGCAAAGACCAGTGATGCAAGCAATGACCAGATCAAAGAGCAAAAGTAATCTGAATCAAATGCCATCAGATCAGAAACCAAGTTCAGATTAATTCAAGAAATATAACATGCAGTTTTGCAGTGATGATAATGCAGACCTGAGTTAAACATCTCAAGATCACAATATCACAATATAATGCAATCATCATGAAGCACTTGCAACAGAAAGTCAATGAAAATGGAACTAATTTGAAACCACAAGAGACTGCAATAGAAAATACATCATGAAACCAAAGTGAGTATGCAAGTGCAGACCAAATGCAAATACAAGTTGTACAAGATTGCCACCAACATAACAGCCAAAAATGAACACAGCAAGAAGTATGCAATTTAAAGTGTCCAGATAACAACCAAAAAAAAAAAAAATTGCACCAGTGAAACAAGTCTCACCACTACGCAATGTGCAGAATGCAAACTGCTTCATATGCATGACAACCAGAGTGCAACTATCAAAGAAATAACTCTATACTAAATGCAAGACCAAACTTCAACATCAAGTTCAAATAAAAAACAGGATTTCACTTATCAAATAATATCAATATACTGTGAACAAGTGTAGTAATGGGTATGCAAGCAAATGCAGCAGCATGTACTCGTGGTGTGAAGAACACAAGGCTTAAGTCTACAAAGTAAACTTGTATATGCTACAGAGAACAGGCCAAATGAAAACTACCCAAGTTCATCGAGAAATACAAGACTGACAAGTACATAGCCGTATAACCAAGTCAAAGCCAGTGGTAATCAAATGTATCAAATTCAAGGCATCAAGTCAAGCAAGGAAGCATACTGGAGTCAAGTCAGAAAAATTCATGAATGCAACAACCAAATGAAGTCAGCAGTCAGCGGTGATAATGGCCATGAACAGCAAGTACAATGTCATAGAACAAACGTCAATGCCGAGAACAATGTGATTTAGATCAGGAGTAAAGTTCGATTCCAATGCAGATGCAAACAAGTCGAGATGAACAAATGGAAACAAATTCGAAATCGAAAAATGCAGACCAACTAAGTAATATTGTATAAAAAATCAAGTATGCATTTGCAAACTTTGGAAAATTCAAAAATCAAGTGCGTATCTTTGAAAAAGTCAAAAAAAATCAAAAGAGGAAAGTTTTTGCCATTTGACTCAAGAAAAATCGAACGTTTCAAAATCAAAGCCGTGCGCATCAAGTCGAAACTATATCTGGAAATCGAGAATTAGGAAAGTGTAAATGAATACGAACAAATTCAAGTGTCTCGGGATTCACATAAATACCAAACCCCAAATTCGTCATCGATATCGAGTTCAAGCAAGCAATTAAACCAGCAACAAAAGGGAAAAGATTACATACCACAATCTATCGAACTCGATCAAAGGAGAAGCTGCCACCGAGCACAAGCAAAGCAACCAGAGAATCGATCATCAGAGAAGTAGCGAGCAAGGCAACACGAAAACCACTGTATCGATCATCAAAAAAAAAGACGAAACTTCAAAAGCCTAATTTTGGAAGCAAGGAATAAACGAGCCGAAGCCCTAATTTCAGAAAGAAGAGAGAGGCCGCCATTTTTTTTTCTTCACAAGCCAAAAGAAAGAGGAACGGGCAAAAGAATTGGGCCGGGCTTGTTTTATAAAAGGGGCTTTAGTTTATTTTATTTCAAATAGGGCTTTAGTTTATTTATTTAGGGTTTATTTTTATTAAAGGGGGTTTTTGTTTATTAGTTTTATTTTTTTATCTTTTCTTTTCGAACCAAGTCTTGGTAAATCACCACCTAGGTTGTAGGTAGTGTCAGATTGTCTAGTTAGGATTAGTTCAGTGAGCAGGGTGTGCGAGTTTGCAAAACTCTATAGACGGTAGCAGGTTGTGCAAGTCTGTTAGAGTGTTTATAAGTGGGTGACTGTTTAATTCTAATAGAAATCTGGGAATGCAGCAGTAGGCAGGGGTTGCCGAAGCTGGGTAATTTATTTCTCCGCAGTTTGTTTTTGTGTTTAATTCGAGAAAATTTGCTATAACCCTATTCACCCCCCTCTAGGGTTAATCTAGATCCTACAAGTGGTATCAGAGCATGGTATTTTTCTTTAACTCTAGAGTTATGAATCCACCAAATAATGCTTTTTCTGAGGGGCAATCTATTGTTAGGCCACCCATGTTTAATGGGAATGATTATGCTTATTGGAAAGTTAGGATGGGCATTTATCTTAGTTTTGTTGATTATGATGTTTGGGACATTATTGAAACTGGCTATAAATCTCCCACTGTAACCTTTGGTGATACCGAGATTCCTAAACCTAAGGACAGGTGGGATGCTAACGATAAGAAATTAAAAACTACAAATGCTAAAGCCATGAATGCTTTGATATGTGCTCTTGATAAAACTGAATTTAATAGAATTTCTCATTGTAAAACTGCATAGGAAATTTGGCATACTTTGGAGGTGACACATGAAGGAACTTCTTAAGTTAAGGTGTCTCATCTAGCCCTATTCAGCAATGAATACGAGAACTTTGTGATGGACAAAGGCGAGAGCATAAAGGACATGTTTGGATGCTTTTCAACTTTGGTATACAACGCTAGAGCGCTTGGGAAGGTATTCACTGAGATAGAGCTTATGAGGAAGGTGCTACGAGTCTTACCGATGAACTTTGAGGCAAAAGTCACGGTAATACAAGAATCGAAAGATCTGAGTAAACTAAGCATGGAGGAGTTGATCGGCAACTTGATGACATATGAGCTTGAGCTAAAAGCAAAGGAGGAACGCCACAACTTCGAATCAAAGAAGAAGACGATTGCCCTAAAGAGAAAAGAAGAGAGCGTTGAAGAAGAATAAGATCCAATTGAAGAGCTTTGTCAATAATCTTAGAAAATTGTCAAGATTCAGGCCATGCAAGAAGAAAACAAATGTTAATAGGTCAAGATATTCTAACAATTCCGATAATGAATTGACGTGCTTTAACGGCAACAAGCCTGGCCACTTCAAATAAGAATGCCCACTTCTCAAAAATGACAAAGGAAAGAAAAAGAAGAAGAAGGCCTTTGCACCGACTTAGGATGATGAAGAAGGATAGGAAGTTTCGAATAATAGCTTAGATGAGACTAACTTGTGTCTTGTGGCAAAATCAGATTCAGAAGCAAGCTCAGAGGAATCTAGTGAGGGAGGTGACTATTCTTATAAAGAACTTGTTTTTATATGTCTTGATCTTACTAAAAAAGTTGATACTCTTGAATCTAAAATTGAAAAACTGAAATCTGATAGGAGAGAACTTGCTTGTGAAAATTTTAGGTTAGAAACTGAACTTGAAAATATTCAAAACCTAGACTGTAAAAAATGTAAACTTTTAGATTCATAATTATCAAGACTTAAGAATAGCTTTGAGAATCTTGAAAAAGAAGACTTGAGTCTTAAGTAAACAATTGACACTAGGAAAAAGGATTTTATAAATAGATGCGCCTCATTTGTAACTGAAAACACAAATTTAAAAACCAAAGTCCAAAATCTTGAGAATTCTCTGAATAACTTTTCAAGAGGAGAAAAATCATTCAACATGTTATTGGCAAATCAAATTTTTGCTAACAACATAAAAGGATTAGGATTTGGTAAAACACAAGTTAATGGTAATACAAAAGGTAAGAGTGTCTTTGATATGTGTGAAATAATTGGACATCATATTGAAAATTGTAGTCATAGGAACAAGAACACAAAATTTATACAAGTTTGGGCTCCTAAGAATTCTACAAACAAATTTCATGTCTATTGGAACAAGAATGAAAGGACAAAACAAGTTTGGGTTCCAAAGGGATTGTTATTCACAATGCTTCAGCCACAAACAATCATGGACCTATAAAACAAATAGGTCACAAAAATCTTTCATCGTGTAGGTATGGTGGCAGGCTAAGGAACAACAATAGTGTTCTATGGATCTTGGCCGTTCCAAAAACACAACGGGCAACAAAGAAAAGTTCCTTAGCCTATTACAAAGGTGACAGAATCACAATAGGCAATCACAAAAAATTATCGTAAAGGTAAAACAAGTGAAGGTATATTTATTTGATCTATATATTAAATGTGATAATCTGCACCGTATTCTGAATTAAATCAGCCAATAATGTGAGATGATGATTTTTTTCTGACTTGTTCAACATAGTTGGCCAATTATATTTATGCCAAAAACACTATTCTTTGAATTACTTCATACATATTTGTTTGGATTAAACATTGTGTTTTGTTGGATGATAATGCATTTGGTTATAATTCAGCTAACTCTATATTCACAGTTTCTGATTATTTACACGACTTCAATTCAAATTCAAGAATGCTATAAAAATTTGTGAGTTTGAGTTTTAATGCACACTTCATGATCTGGTCTATCAAATTTAGTTAGTGATATTTTGGAGTGAAAGAGAAAGTCAGATGCAGATCATACTCGTAGTCTAGTTGACAGAAAAGTTGAACGTGATTTATGGTGAGACATTTAGTAACTGCATCGTTTTTCAAAGAAAATATATGCATATTTTTCATTACAAATAATTTTCAAATAGCAGAAATTTTTCTCATATAACCCCTTCGAGAAAATCATTGTTGATCATATTTTCAGATTAGTCATTTTTATTTGATTTTAAATGACAAATTTTGACTAATCCGACTCCCTACTAATTATCAAAAAGATAAATAGTGATTGAAAAGATGATAAGTGTTGATATTTAACATACATTACTCAAGAAAGTATATTTGGAAAATTTCTTTAGGAATTCAAACAAGAGTTATAAAAATTTTTGTTGGGTAAAGACTCCATGACCATTTCTATATCTATCATATTTCTATCAACCATTGTTTTTAAAAAATTCAATATAGTTTGTCGATATGTGGTACTATAGTCAGGGATCATCTATTTTTCATTTCACATTTTTTTGTAAAAATAAATAAATATCCAAAGTATTCACTCTCATTTAAAAGTCCTCATGGTTATGCATGGGTGAATTATTTGGATTTTTGATTATGTGCTTTCATGCTCATTTAAAAGTCCTCACGGTTATGCATGTATGGAACACATATCAAAATTAATTGATTAAATAAACAAGTTGATTCTAATCCCATTTAAAAGTCCTCGCGGTTATGCGTGATTAGAAGATACTTGAATTCATTTTTAAAATTAAATTGGAATACTACTAATCTCATATAAAAGTCCTAACGGTTATGCATGATTAGTAGATATTCAAATTCCTGGTATAAATGTACCACAAGTAGATACAACTGCATGATTTTATTAGAACATCATTTCCATTCATTCTATAAGTGGAATATGCACCTAACAAGGGTAGTTATGGTTTTGGTTTGATTTTTTTCTTATTGGAGTTTAATATTTATATTCAAATTGAGTTTTAATGTTGGATTAATATTGATCACTTTATCTCTATTTTCTCTAACACTATTATTCTTTTGCTGATAACAAAAGGGGGAGAGAAAAGTTAAGATTTTGTCAAATGAAATCAAGCAAAGGTCAAATAATTTTCCATTTGCATCTAGGCTCATTTGTATATTTCTATTTGTATACATATATGTAGGGGGAGCATCGTGTAGAGAGGAAGCATTTAAATAGGGAGAGCAATTAGTGTATATCATTGATCAAATACATTTAACACAGTCAAAATCTTAAATATATGTTTGTTATCATCAAAAGCGGAAGATTGTTGAATATGCGCTTATATGATTTTTGTTTGATGATAATAAACATATATACATCCGTTTAAATGTATTTGTTAATGTACTATTTTATTTTTCATAGATAAATAAATATTTATTGAATAAAATAAATTACACAGAATTTGAATTCAAACAGAAATTTTATTCAAACAAATATTTATTACAATTTTAAATAGTACAAATTCAAGCTCTCACTATACATATACAATTTTGATTCTAATTACATCTCAATTCAATTTACATAAATGCCTCACTACATATCACTCACACTCGTAGTTCATCTTCAAGTTCATTCCAATTATAATCCAGCATCTGAGAAATCTGTAAAAATATTCACTAACGCAGTAAAATTGAAAAAGAAGTATTTTTGCAATATAAAATAAAATATTATTTTTGAAAGTATGATTTCCCTCAGTTATTTGGGTTTTTCGTCATCATTCACATTTGAATTCATCATACACGAACAATGTGACATGCACAGTGTATCACTGTACATACCACAAGGCCATGCACATCGATATACACTTCTATTCTCTAGAGGGACAGGTGAGAACATGTCAAACCCAAATGAAAAGCAGGGTTCAACTCATGTGCAATATATTTAAAATCACGACACGAGCGCAAGGTCAAACCCGAGTTTTGAAACTGGATTCAACTCAAGTGAAATTTCAAAAATCAACATGAATGGATGCAAAGACCAGTGATGCAAGCAATGACCAGATCAAAGAGCAAAAGTAATCTGAATCAAATGCCATCAGATCAGAAACCAAGTTCAGATTAATTCAAGAAATATAACATGCAGTCTTGTAGTGATGATAATGCAGACCTGAGTTAAACATCTCAAGATCACAATATCACAATATAATGCAATCATCATGAAGCACTTGCAACAGAAAGTCAATGAAAATGGAACTAATTTGAAACCACAAGAGACTGCAACAGAAAATACATCATGAAACCAAAGTGAGTATGCAAGTGCAGACCAAATGCAAATACAAGTTGTACAAGATTGCCACCAACATAACAGCCAAAAATGAACACAACAAGAAGTATGCAATTTAAAGTGTCCAGACAACAACCAAAAAAAAATTGCACCAGTGAAACAAGTCTCACCACTATGCAATGTGCAGAATGCAAACTGCTTCATATGCATGACAACCAGAGTGAAACTATCAAAGAAATAACTCTAGACTAAATGCAAGACCAAACTTCAACATCAAGTTCAAATAACAAATAGGATTTCACTTATCAAATAATATCAATATACTGTGAACAAGTGGAGTAATGGGTATGCAAGCAAATGCAGCAGCATGTACTCATGGTATGTAGAACACAAGGCTCAAGTCTACAAAGTAAACTTGTATATGCTACAGAGAACAGGCCAAATGAAAACTACCCAAGTTCATCGAGAAATACAAGACTGACAAGTACATAGCCGTATAACCAAGTCAAAGCCAGTGGTAATCAAATGTATCAAATTCAAGTCATCAAGTCAAGCAAGGAAGCATACTGGAGTCAAGTCAGAAAAATTCATGAATGCAACAACCAAACGAAGTCAGCAGTCAGCGGTGATAATGGCCATGAACAGCAAGTACAATGTCATAGAACAAACGTCAATGCCGAGAAACAATGTGATTTAGATCAGGAGTAAAGTTCGATTCCAATGCAGATGCAAACAAGTCGAGATGAACAAATGGAAACAAATTCGAAATCGAAAAATGCAGACCAACTAAGTAATATTGTATAAAAAATCAAGTATGCATTTGCAAACTTTGAAAAATTCAAAATCAAGCGCGTATCTTTGAAAAAGTCAAAAAAAAATCAAAAGAGGAAAGTTTTTGCCGTTTGACTCAAGAAAAATCGAACGTTTCAAAATCAAAGCCGTGCGCATCAAGTCGAAACTATATCTGGAAATCGAGAATTAGGAAAGTGTAAATGAATACGAAGAAATTCAAGTGTCTCAGGATTCATATAAATACCAAACCCCAAATTCATCATCGATGTCGAGTTCAAGCAAGCAATTAAACCAGCAACAAAAGGGAAAAGATTACTGTTAACCCCGTTTGGACAACGAGTTAAGAACTGAGACGACTCACGACTTAAAGAAGCAGAGCGACTTAAGGAGTGGTCCGATTCAATAAGTAATCGACTTAACAAGTTAACGACTCAAGGGAGTTACACGACTTAACGAGTCAAGGATTGGTCGATCGAAAGGAGTCAACAGCTTACGGAAGTGAACGACTTACGATATATAAGAGTCTACGACTCAACGGTTTAAGAAAGAAGGGATGGATCACGACTTAAGGTTCTTACCGACTCAATGTGTCTACGACTCAAGGTAATTCACGACTTAAAGGTAGAAGCGACTCAACAAGCTGGCGAGTTAGAATTCAAGGCGGCTTAAGAGAAGCGGAACGACTCAAGAGGTTAACGGTTTATGAGACAGGCCGACTCAACGAGTTACCGACTCAACAAATTGAGGAGTTGCGCGAGTCACAAAATCGTGCAACCTACGACCTACCTTGAGTCGTCAGCGACTCAAAGAAGTGACTCACGACTCACGACTCAGCATGACTCACCTACAACCTAAAACCACTGAGTCGTAGCCTACAATCACAATGCTTATGTAAGAGAATTGACTCGTGAGCGACTCATGACTTGTAATTCTGAAGAAGTGAACCATTGAGGAACCAAGGGCTTAGTCAGATAAGTCGGCCATAATCTCTTAACTCGTGAACGAGTTAGGACTTGTGCTATATCCAGAAACCAGCTGAGTCACCCACGACCCAACTTAACTCGGCCACGGGTTGCCATGAGTCGAACACGGCTTACGACTTAAGGGTAAAATTTTCCTATAAATACCAACCCACCTCAAGCATGGAGGGGACTTTTGGCCAATCACTTCAAGAGCCGATACTCTGCTGAATTCTCGACTCATTCAACACTTCAAGTACTCCAAACACCAAGGACTCTACGACGATCTTCAAGAAATAATCTACATCATTCAACATGAATTCGGAAGATTATTCTCCATCAAAGTTTGATCTACTGGTTTAAAGTGTGTTGTAATTGAAGATTGTTGTAAAGTTGTAATCAAATTCAGTAATAAAGAGAGTTAAAGTGGACGTAGGCTTCTCCTAAGCCGAACCACTATAAAAACTGTTGTCTTTTCTACTTTTTCTGTGATTTCTCTACTTGTTCATTAGTTCCCGTGTTCACAGGTGGTGCTTTCGCTCAACTTCATTTTACACCGGGGTGTTAGCGTCTGATTTTCACGCTAACAATTACATACCACAATCTATCGAACTCGATCAAAGGAGCAGTTGCGAATGAGCGCAAGCAAAGAAACCATAGAATCGATCATCAGAGAAGCAGCGAGCAAGGAAACACACAAACCACTGTATCGATCAACAAAAAAAAAGGGTGAAACTTCAAAAGCCTAATTTTGGAAGCAAGGAGTAAAAGAGCCGAAGCCCTAATTTTAGAAAGAAGAGAGAGGCCTCCATTTTTTTTCTTCACAAGCCAAAATAAAGAGGAACGGGAAAAAGAATTGGGCCGACCTTGTTTTATAAAAGGAGCTTTAGTTTATTTTATTTCAAATAGGGCTTTAGTTTATTTATTTAGGGCTTATTTTTATTAAAGGGGGTTTTTGTTTATTAATTTTATTTTTTATCTGTTCTTTTCGAATCAAGTCTTGGTAAATCACTACCTAGGTTTTAGGTAGTGTCAGATTGTCTAGTTAGGATTAGTTCAGTGAGCAGAGTGTGCGAGTTTGCAAAACTCTATAGGCGGTAGCAGGGTGTGCGAGTCTGTTAGAGTGTTTGTAAGCGGGAGACTGTTTAATTCTAATAGAAATCTGGGAACGCAGCAGTAGGCAGGGGTTGCCGAAGCTGGGTAAATTTTGTGTGTGATTTACTTTTCAGCATATTCATTTCTCTACAGTTTATTTTTGTGTTTAATTCGAGAAAATTTGCTATAACCCTATTCACCCCCTTCTAGGGTTAATCTAGATCCTACAGAAACAAGAAAGATGCGGCAAGGTTGTAGGGGTCGCGCCCCTAGCATGTGTCCATTCCTTACGGAAAAGGGTAGTATCATGATATGGAGCCCAGATACTTAACTCATGTGGACACAGTATATTTATTACTATGTGATGTTGCTTTGTGGTTGAGGATCCTCGGATAAAGTTCGCAAACGAACGGGGGTGGCATATCTTTAGGTATTACTCCCGGACAAGGAGGAAACCGGCCTTCTGTTGGCAGAGAGCTGGGTAAGTTCTCGGTGCGTCCCTCCTGGGGAGTACCCATGTGGCAATGGGAAGTTCCTTGGCCTAACCATTTGTTGGAAATCCAATCTCCAATACACGCCATACGGTTTTAGTTGTATAACCTGCCATCTACTTATGGTGGCGCCCCACAGCTTGGATGGTAGTTATAGTAGGCATAGTTCGAAATGTCTATGCTGGCTAAGATTAATATTATACTTTCGAAATGTTTTCCACTATGCACTAATAATAATATCAAAAGAATTTTTGCATAGTAAGCATTTTTTCTATCATAAGGAGAAATCTCCTCCAATTCTGCGTTTGCATGGTGTGTGGTGGGAGGCCTTATGGTAGTTTCATTTTCTAAAAAGCATTGCGGATTTCAATGCTTTCAAAATCCTTTTGTTGTTGTTTTTAAAGATAAAACTGTTTTTTTGCTCATGCAAGTCCCATGACTGACCCAGAGTTTATTTTTCCCTTCCTAAACTCCGGGTTCCCACAATTTTCCACACGGGCAGTCTAGAGCTAGGTTTTTCAGATAATCAATAATAGGTATAGATTTAGTAGCATTTGGAGTTCTTCATCAGTCTTTTGGATCTTAGAAGTGTTGGTTAGGCAATCGTGTTTGAGATCGCATTTGCTACAATTTCAATTTGATGGCGGTTCGAGTTTGAAGTTTAGAGCTTTGGCTTTTGAAGTTTTGGGTCGGAGTTGAAATATTGGATTCACTTGAAGACTTTGCTCATGTTGAGTTTTTCCGCTGTGGTGTTGTGATGCATATTCTCTGATGGTGTTGGGTTGTTGTATCATGATATATATCACATTGTATCTATTATTGTATCCATGATATTACCTTTTGTTTTCGCTGTGTTGTTTTTTCATCTAATGTTGTTGCAAGCTCCGACAATAACGATTCGATGTTGTTTGTCGGGTATCGAGTTCGGGTCGTCACGACTCATGTGTTACTTACATAAAAACACTTCAAAAAAGGTATATGAGTTCTGTGTTTTAGAGGCGGTTGTGGAATGGAATGATATAGGGTTGACTGTCTATTCTGGGATTAAGTCCATGGGAGAGGTTAGCATTAACATTCTGGAAAAATTCTATTGAGTTGAACTGTCTATCCTATGGTTAAGTCTGAGGGAAATGTCAGCGTTAGCATTCATTGGACGACTTATACAGGAATCCATAGAGATTCATGAAACTGATTGAGTGATGAAGACTCATGTATAGAGATGACGAACATGAGTTCATCATCAACAATGATATAAAATAGAATACACTTATAGCCAGTGGGTCTAGCTAACCCATTGGAAAATTAACTCCAAACATTTAGAGATGCTTCGATTATGGCACGCAGGAATTGGTGGTATTTGGATATGTACAAGCTATGTTTATCCTAGCAGTATATTTTATTTAGAGATATACAAAATTTTGAAAGGTAGTTTCTAAACCATGTCAGGAGGCCAACCATCAATGTACTAAGGGCAACTCTAATGAAAATCCATATGCTGACGAACCTTAGTAGTTTTAGATGTATTGTGAGATGCAAGCAACATGGCTACTTTTTTATTTATATTCTACACCTTAGACACTATCTATTATATCGTCATATTTACCCATCAGATGGTTTGGTTTCTTTTGAGTTGAAAATAGTTACTATAGTTTGAACGGTAATAAAAGGTATTGTCATATAAACGCATGTTTCTTGAGTTTCTCATACAAAACTTATGTTTGACTCATGGATTTTATTTTCCCTAAATTCCTCAACAACACTTGGAGTGGGCTGGGTAAAGCAGGATTGACTATGAACGCATTAAAGCTTTAGGAGATGAGCTGGAAGCTTCCTTTTAACTAATTATTTTTATCTCTATTGCACTATTAGAATGTATATATCAACATTGTAGGGACATGCAGTTATAACTATCCAGGCTGATGATAGTACTTAGGTTAGTAACTTTAGAATTTATTTGTATCTTAGAGTAACCTTTTGCATTACACTTTTGGATATTATATATTGTCGTTCCACTAATGAGATTATGATGTTGTGTTCTTTCTTTCTAGTTCTATTCCACTTTTTTATATTTAACCATAACAATCTGTCTTTCTAGCACATGGGTGTTCGATGCATGAATACCGTGGATGTGTTAGTGTCGATGTTTAGAGGTCAAAAAGTCGGGTTGATACAACTGGTATTATAGCCGAAGTTCAGCAAAACGCCTTAGATTTGATTGGGTAAACTCATTAGAGATAGGGTAAACAATGTCCTAGAATGAGTTGAGTGTATTATATATATGAGAGTGCATTCGTGATTTTTAAGGACTTATCCCTTAAAAGTATTTTCTTGGAAATAACTCTTTCTTATAAGTAACTCTTTCTTAGAAATATCCCTCTCTATAATATTGTTAAAGATATTTGACATGGTTGGATAGCAAGAACTATGAGTGTTAGTTTTGCTAAGGCGATAGTATATGTTGTAAACATCCCTATGATAAATAAGAAAAAGCAGGGAAATAAAAAAAAACAAAAAAGAATCTTGCAGCGGTACGATAAAATATAATAATCAAATAAATAATTCATGAAGCCGTTTTGCGAAAATTTGATTATACTTATACAATACTCATCAAAGTTACACATAACAAAGAATAATAAATAATGCAATAGAATACATGATGCAATGGAATAATATAATAAATTGTAGTAATACAATCTTCACCTTTGTCCTCCAGCAATAAGGTCTTCAAATCCTGAAATGCTTAGGCTGACCCGAGCGAATTGAAAAGACAAAATACTCGAGTCAGAACTAAAAGTTTCTTATGTAAGTTAAATCAACAGTAAATAATATGAGTGGAACGACGTCAGATATGTTTACGGGATTTGACATCTCCTATCTAGTGTCTAACGTGAGTGTAGTAAACTAAGAGATGCTCGGGATTCATATCTCCTAAGGATCCGTTAAACTACTTAATATGTAGTAATGTTTCGCTATTATAATAATGTCTATATTAAAATAAACTTACTTTTAAATAGCGTTAAGGAGTGACCTAATATTCCCCTCAACACGTAATAGTCCTAGTTGTCCATCCAGTATCATAGTCCCTCCTGATCGGGAAGCCACCAGAGGATACCATACGGGCTACGGGAGAAAACCAAACTCGTACAAGGCACGCTAGGGTAGGTGACACGGCACATCTAGGCAATGCCAGGGTAGATATATCGATTACGCTTCTGAACAGGTTGTAACACATAGCTGCTACCGCCCACCTCGAGCCACACACCTAAAATCAAAGGGCCCAAATCAATCACAAAGTAATATAATGGTATCAAAGTAGTGTGTCCAATAGGTGCTACATTCTTAGCCCGTCGATCGCTTCTTTTTTAGCCACCTTATGTCAACTCACGGGAGTGGGGTCCACGTATATACCTCAATGGAATGCCGACGCCATCCTAATTCATTCAGGAATCTCCACTGCGTACACGGTTGTTAAAGTGGTTTTTGGAGTTGGAAGAGAGTGTGACAACTTCCGATCTCGGTCTCTTTAACAACCAAACGTTATTATAACACCGCGGCCATTTCAAAATAATTTATACTTCAAAACTGGAATATAATCTTCATTTCAAAACCATATAAATAAGATATCATTTCCATTTCAAAAACCAAATCAATAAGATATAATTTTATTTAAAATCCAAACCAATATAATATCATTTTTATTCCAAATATATCCTTTCCGAAAATCATAGCACTTCCAACGTTATAACACTTCAAAATTAAAACACTTGAAATATAACACCTTCAAATCATAATACTTTGAACTTCATAACTTTGAAACATAACTTCCACCACTTAAATGGTTTAAATATTAAAATACTTTATATAATAAAATAGCTTCTTAAATTTCACAAATCAATTTCAAAACAACTCGAATTTCTAGACTTTAATTTAACAAAATCCCAAATCATAAATTTTAATTCAAATCAGTTTCCAAATAAACTACTCCAAATTTTATTGATTTCAAAAACAGATTTGATCCATGAAATAAACCATTTCAAATTCAATATATTTCAACTTTAAGTACTCAACAATTTCAAAATTAAGTTGGTAATTCCATATATATATATCAAATTCAATTTTCTATTATTTAGTTTTGAAATATTTTACTTAATAAATCCATTATCATTTAAATAAATCCCAAATTATAAATAACTAAATAATTCCTTCAATTTAAGTATAATTGAAACACACATTTAATTCACCTTAACCCAAAATCAAGTTATAAAATCATACCTCTTAAAATTTCCAATTAATAAATTTCACATCATACTTATTTGAGTTTAATTCTTAAATAAATTCAATTTCAAATAAATTTTCAATTTATCTTCCAACCTTAATTTATTTAAATCATTATAAACTCATTATTATAATTAATTTTAGATACTTAAACATTTATCTTCGATAAAATCAACTTATTATTAAGCTTGTTCTATATTAAAACAAGTTTATACAAAGCTTAAAAATGAAGAATGAAATAACACTTATATAATATCTTGAATCAATATTTATATTAAACCGCATATTTCTTTACAAAACCATAGAATCATTTCAAAAATATTTTTATATATAGACCATGGTGTCTGTATTTCAAATATAAAATACAACATCCATTCTTCCAATATCAATCATCAAACACTTATCACAATCATCATACAATTCAATCAATAACATCAATATAGAACATGTGATAATTAAAAGGTATATACTGGCGGTTTATATTCAATAATAAATTAAATACTATTTTATCTAAATAAATTCAAATAAACTGAGGTGATGATTCAAAATATGTCAAACAGTCATAAATAAATTTCTAATCACATCATAAATTTATTTAACAAACACAAGAAATTTTTGAATTTGTGAGTGGGTTAAAACACTTACTTTTTGAATTTAAATTCAAAATAAGCCCAAAATTTGAACTATCTCAAAATATGTCCCAACCAGCGTAAAAATGTCCAAAATTCTAATACGATCTCAATGCAAGAAACCATGCATAAATTGAAACTCCTATGTAAAAGTTATGCAAGTTGG
The DNA here is from genome assembly GCA_030765085.1 of Allium cepa. Classification (NCBI taxonomy): domain Eukaryota; kingdom Viridiplantae; phylum Streptophyta; class Magnoliopsida; order Asparagales; family Amaryllidaceae; genus Allium; species Allium cepa. Next base: position 168,697,945 of record CM060929.1, read on the forward strand.
AATGACTAAAGTCAAAATATAAATGTATAAAATGTAATAATAAAATTGTATGCATGTCAGCACCTTAAACATCGGACCCACGCCTGATTGTTCACATGAGTCTGCTGCTACGAAACATCATCTTGACCACACCTCTAACCACGATTCCTAGAGCCACCGACCATCATCACGACGCCGACCGCCACCATTCGCTTTGTCCTGACGAGCCGAGCCCATCGCCCATGTGTGAACCTGTCCGATTGCCCTCTCGATGTGCGCCGCCACTAGAAGCACAACACTAATCCAATTTTAACTGACAATCCAGCAGCTAATTCACGAAACAAACCATATAGCTGAAATTCGCTCGTCGATCTCCACCAAACCCTACCCTCGAATTGGCCATCGGTCACAGATCATCGAACCCCAATGAACGGCCTAAAGTTCTTCCCCCAATTCCGACAACACAGCAACCCAGATCGAGAAATGAATCACAAAGTTGACTTATGCGCTCGTCGAGAGCTTCAAATCCATATATCATTTAATATAGTTTGTGGAGTATGAAATTTTGAAGTTGAATTTTGAATTGAAACTGGGTTGCGAATTTTAGGGTTTGTATGCCATTGGGAAAGAGCAGAAATTTCTGTACGTACAGGAATGAGAAATAAAAAGGCTACTAGGGTTTATAAATGGATATATATATATATATATATATATATATATATGCTCAAGAAAATAGAAGTGAATGGGCTCAATTGGGTTGGAAAGTTGAACGATACATGGCCCGAAAAGCCCGTTTCGACTCCGGAACAGAAGTGGGTCAACCCATACATCAAAATAGATGCTTTAAATTATTATAAAATCAATGGAACATGTTTCAAGTCCAAATTCCATTGTATGAAGAAGTTATGCAAAAATCAAATTATTCCAAATTGATTTCAATTGATTTCAATTAAATTGATTTCTAGGCGTTTCGAGTCCGTACGATCAAATGGCCAGTCTGATCGCTATGAAACTTGAAATTCTACAATAATTCACCGTTATGGATCCGACGAAACTGGATTCGTCGAAATCCGAGGTCAGTGGCCAAAATGGCTATTTTCTAGTTAATTAATAAATATATTAAATTAATTAGATCAATTTTTCAATTTCAATTCCATAATTAAGAAATCTGAGCATTTTTTATTTCTTAAACAATTGCAATAATTTAAAAAAAATTAGATGTCAAATTAAAGTTGATTAATCCATCATTTTTAGTATTTAGTTTAAATTCCTATAAATTCAAAGATTATCAATTCTGTTACGCATATCTCCATTTAATTGACTTAAATCCTGTTATTCAATCAATTGTTACCATATAGGTATAATTATCATTTGTTTATATTTACTACATTAACACTTCCCATTTCATTCTAATTTCAATTAACGTAGTATTTAATTTCATTTATTAATTTAATGTTTATATTTGTCTTCTTATATCAATTTAAATCCAAGTATAACATTTACATCATTTCATTCATTGGAACTTCATTCAAAATATTAACAATTAACATACATTTATTTTGTTATAATTCATTCTAGTTATAATTGCCATTAACAATTCACTAATTTTTATTTTCTTCAATATTAAATCAACTAAATCTTAATAAATTAACAAATTTAATTATCGAAAATTTACAGGTCGTTACACTCTCTTCCACTCAAAACTTTTCGTCCATGAAAAGGAAAAAGAAGGGAAATTTCACTACAATAATTAGAGGTTCCAATTATTATTTAGTTACATTCCATTTCACTACAATAATTGAAACTATTGATTAACAGAACTTAAGAACTAAATACCGGGTTAAATTCCGAATCATTCGAAATAATAGATAAATATGTACATACTCACAACTTATATATCCAATTATATTTAAAAAAATTGAAATTTTATATTTGCTTATAAAAATAAATCTGCAGTAAAACTACTACAGTGGGCTTCCCACTTCGAAACTCGAAAATGAATGTCGATGATGCATGCATTCATCACTGAAATTATTTTCCAATGACAAAGAGTGGAGCACAGAACTTATTTCTTCCAAAAATTTATTTGAAACAATTCTTTCAAATCGGATTGAAATATTTATATCAGAAAGATACTTCTAATAATATTATTACCATATTTCAAAATCATTCGAAAGAAATTTTGAAAACCCCGGAACATAAGTTTTGAATTTCCAGTTTATTCTCATTTATTTTACTTTAAATCTTATTTCCAACTAATATCTTAAAAAATTTCACTACCTAAAAAACAAATATATTACAACCAAATATACATCTATGGAATTTAGTACTTTATATACAAAAAATATAACAGGCAGAATTATTTCATTCACCTATATTCTAAACAAATATTGTGTCGGCCTGTCCTTTTAAGTGTTTAGAAATCCATGTTGATGTCAAGCATCCTATGCACCAACCAAAATTTTATAAACACAAAACGAAACAAATTAACACAATATCAAAACCTTTTATTACACTAACAAATTCGCTCTCTCATATTCGTACGCTCATCGACTCATCATAGGGTGTTACTACCCTATTAATAAAGGTTCAGACCCCACAAAGCTAAGGTTTATCGCTAAATCAAAGCCCTGATACCAAATGTAACATCCTTATGATAAATAAGAAAAAGAGAGAGAGAAAAATAACAAAACAGATTCTTGGAGCGAAACGATAGAATATAATAATCAAATGAACAGTTCATGAACCTGTTTTACAAAACATTTGATTATACTTTTACAATACCCATCAGAGTTACACATACCAGCGAATAATAAATAAGGCAGAGGAATACATGATGCAGTGGAATAATATAATAAATAATAGTAATACAATTTTGGCCTTCGTCCTCCAGCAATAAGGTCTTTAAATCCTAAAATGCTCAGGCTAACCCGAGCGAATTGAAAAGACACAACACTCGAGTCAGAACTAAAAGATTCTTATGTAAGTTAAATCAACAATAAATAATATGAGTGGAACGGCGTCAGAGATGTTTACGGGATTTGACATCTCCTATCCAGTGTCTACGCGAGTGCAGTAACTTAAGAGATACTCGAGATTCACATCTCCTAAGAATCCGTTAAACTATTTACTATGTAGTAATATTTTGCTATTATAATAATGTCTATAGTAAAATAAACTTATTGTTAAATAGCATTGAGGAGTGACCCAATATTCCCCTTAACACGTAATAGTCCCATTAGTCCGTCCAATATCATAGTCCCTCCTGATCGAGAAGCCACCAGAGGATACTACACGGGCTACAGGAGAAAACCAAACTCGTACAAGGCGCGCTAGGGTAGGTTACACGGCACGACTAGGCAATGCCAGAGTAGATATACCAATTATGCTTCCGGACCGGCAGTAATGCATAGCAGCTACTCCCACCCACCACACCCTTAAAATCAAAGGGCCCAAATCAATCACAAAGTAATAGAATGGTATCGAAGCAGTGTGTCCGATAAAAGGTGCTACCTTCTTAGCCCGTCGATCGCTCCTGTTTTAGCCACCTTATGCCAACTCACAGGAGTCGGGTCCACGTATATACATCAAAGGAACGCCGCCACCATCCTACTTCATTCTGGAATCTCCACCACATACACGGTTGTTAATGTGGTTTTCGGAGTTGGCAGAGAGTACGCCAACTTCCGATCCCGGTCTCTTTAACAACCAAACGTTATTATAACACAACAGTCATTTCAAAATAATTTATACTTCAAAACCAGAATATAATCTCCATTTCAAAACCATATAAGTACGATATCATTTCCATTTCAAAAACCAAATCAATATGATATCATTTTATTTAAAATCCAAACTAATATAATATCGTTTTTATTTCAAATATATCCTTTCCCGAAATCATAGCACTTCTAACGTTATAACACTTCGAAATCAAAACGCTTGAAACATAACACCTTCAAATCATAATGCTTTGTACTTCATAACTTTGAAACATAACTTCCATCACTTAAATGGTTTAAATATTAAAATACTTTATATATAAATCAATTCCAAAACAACTCGAATTTCCAGACTTTAATTTAACCAAATCCCAAATCATAAATTTCAATTCAATTCAATTTCCAAATAAACTATTCCTAATTTTATTGATGACAAAAACAGATTTGATCCACGAAATAAACCATTTCAAATTCAATATGTTTCAAACTTAAGTATTCAACAATTTCAAAACTAAGTTGTAATTCTATATATATATATATATATATATATATATATATATATCAAATTCAATTATCTGTTATTTAGTTTTGAATTATTTTACTTAATAAATTCATTATCATTTAAATAAATCTCAAATTACAAATAACTAAATATTTTCTTCAATTTAATTATAGTTGAAATACTCATTTAATTGCCTTAACCCATAATCATGTTATAAAATCATACCCTTTAAAATTTCTAATTTAATAGATTTCACATCAAACTTATTTGAGTTTAATTCTTAAATAAATTCAATTTCAAATAAATTTCCAATTTATCTTCCAACCTTAATTTATTTAAATCATTATAAAATCTATATTAAAATGAAATTTTGATACTTAACCATATTATCTTCAATAAAATCAACTTATTATTAAGCTTATTCTATATTAAAATAAGTTTATACATTGATTAAAAATCAATAATGAAATAACATTTATATAATATCTAGAATCAATATTTATATAAGACCGTATATTTCTTTATAAAACCATAGAAATCATATCAAAAATATTTTTATATACAGACCACAGTGTCTGTATACAATTTTCTATCCTATGGTCAAGTGATAAAGATATTAATCATTTCAATCCGTAATTTAAAATATAAATACGGTTATATATTATTTCAAACCCAAATCCCGAATGAAATAAAATCCATAACAACTTGCAGTTTATAAAAATACAAAATACAACATCCATTCATCCAATATCAATCATCAAACATTTATCACAATCATCATCCAATTCAATCAATAACATCAATATAGAACATATAATAATTAATAGGTATATACTGGCAGTTTATATTCAGTAACAAATTAAATACTATTTTATCCAAATAAATTGAAATAAACAGAGGTGATGATCAAAATATGCCAAGAAGTCATAAATAAATTTCTAATCACATCATAAATCAATTTAACAAACATAAGAAATTTTAGAAGTTGTGATGGGTTAAAACACTAACCTTTTGAATTTAAATCCAAAATAAGCCCAAATTTTGAACGGTCTCAGAATACGTCCCAACTAGCATCAAAATGTCTCAAATTTTGATACGATCTCAACGCAAGAAACCGCGCTTAAATTAGAATGCGAATGTAAAAGTTATGTAAGTTAGAACGACTGAAGTCAAAATATAAATGTATAAAATATAATAATAAAATCGTATGCACGTCAGCACCTTAAACGACGGACCCATGCCTGATTGTTTGCTCGAGTATGCTCCTACGAGACCTCGCCATTGACCACACCTTTGACCATGAATTCCTAGAGCCACTGATCATCATCACGATGTCGACCGCCACCATTCGCTTTGTCCCGACGAGCCGAGCCCACCGCCCACGTTGAGCCTGTCCGTTCGCCCACTCGACATGCACGGCCACTAGAAGCACAACCCTAATCCAATTTTAACTGCCAATCCAGTCGTTAGTTCATGAAACAAACCATATAGATGAAGTCCACTCGTCGATCACCACCAAAACCTACCCTCGAAGTGGCCATCGGTCGTAGTTCATCGAACCCTAATGAAAGGTCGAAACTTCTTCACCCAATTTCGACAATACAGCAACCCAGATCGAGAAATGAATCACATAGTTGACTTGCGCTCGTCGAGAGCTTCAAATTCATATGCAATTCGATTTAATTTATAGAATTTGACATTTTGAAGTTGAATTTTGAATTGAAACTGGGTTGTGAATTTTAGGTTTGTCTGCCACTGAGAAAGAGGCGCAATATAAATTTCTGTACGTACAGGAATGAGAAATAAAAAGGCTACTAGGGCTTATAACTGGATATATATAGGCTGAACAAAATAGAATTGAATGGGATTAATTGGGTTTGGAATGTTGAACGACACATGGCCCGAAAAGCCCGTTTCGACTCCGTAAAAGAAATGTGTCAACCCATATATCAAAATAGAAGTTTTAAAATCAATGGAATAGGTTTCAAGTTCAAAATCCATTGCATGAAGAAGTTATGCAAAAATCAAGTTATTCCAAATTGATTTCAATTGATTTCAATTAAATTGTTTGCCAGGCGTTTCGAGTCCGTACGATCAAACGACCAGTCTGATCGCTACGAAACTTGGAATCCTACAATAATTCACCGTTATGGATCCGATGAAACCAGTTTCGTTGAAATACGAGTTAGTGGCCAAAATGGCTATTTTCCAATTAATTAATAAATTAATATTAAATTAATTAAATCAAATTTTCAATTCCAGTTCCATAATTAACAAATCTTGTCATTTTTTATTTATTAAACAATTACAATTATTTAAAAAAAATTAGATGTCAAATTAAAGTTGATTAATTCATCAATTTCAATGTTTAATTTCAATTCCTATAAATTCAAAGATTATCAATTCTATTTCGCATATCTCCCTTTAATTGTCTTAAATCCTGTTATTCAATCGATTGTTACCATATAGGTATAATTATCATTTGTTTATATTTACTACATTAATATTTCCCATTTCATTCTAATATTAATTAACCTAGTACTTAATTTCATATATTAATTCAATGTTTACATTTGTCTATTTATATCAATTTATATCCAAGTACAATATCTATATTATTTCATTCATTAGAACTTCATTCAAGTTATTAACAATTAACTTACATTTATTTTGTTATAATTCATTCTAGTTATTATTTCCATTAACAATTCACTAATTTTTATTTTCTTCAATATTGAATCACCAAAATCTTATTAAATTAATAAATTTTATTGTCGAAAATTTACAGGTCATTACATATGTAGTGGAAGAAGTGCTGAATGTTTGACCGCAGAAAGACTTTGCTTCGTTGTGCCTTGACTTTGAGATATGGGAACAAAGAGATTCAACGACATTGAGACTATCATTGAAGTCCATACTTAGCTTAGTTTGTGCTTCAGGTTATGTAAGGACATTACAAATCATATCTACGATCGTTTATGAATCTAATTAACATGGGTTTATGGCTCGAGAGTTTGGCTCCAAGGCCGTCTGGATCAATACCAATCGCAAATAAAAAGTGCAAGTTCAAGTCACCAAAGGATTTTTTCAATTTAGCTTGCTATCGGTGTGGATTGAAAGGACATCTTGCTAGGAATTGTAAGATGGGTGGAGGGGGAAAAGTGGTAGAAGCATCGATTGCAAGGATGCCAAACTCAAGCCATAGATATCCAAAGGATCATTTGCACCGAGAAGTAGTTATAACAGCCACCAGCTAGGTCATATGGTTAGAGATTGTCGAATGCTTCAAAAAAGACAATAGCCACGGGTTTTCGCTCTTGCCACAACATCTTCCACTTTTCTACTACAAATGGGAAGTAGTTTCTTGAAGGTATACTATTTTTTATATCTTTTCTGTATGCATTTTATTTGACACTGGTGCTTAGTTATATCATGTAACCTTGTGGATTTATTTGTCATGGTCGTCCAGTTTATGAGCTTTGATTATTGTTTACCGATTATTATTTGTCCTCAACCAATTTATGAGTAGTTTAGTTGTTACTACATGGGTTAGGTAGATAGTGATTGTGGGAGTAATAAAACTAATGCCCTATAAATTAAATTTCACAATTTGCCTTTAAGACATTTAGTGATGATGTTCGGTTAAAAGTTTACTATAACAAAAGAAGTTTAATATAAATTTTCTAAGAAAGAGACTTTACAATAGTATGGTTTATAAATGAAGAGGATTTAAATTGATATTTTGAGAGCTCAAATTCTGGTGTCTTTGAAAATTGTTTTAAGATTTTAGACAAAATAATAATAGTATTATTTAAAAGTATTTATGAGTATTAATATTTTTAAAAGAGTTTAAGATTTGTTCAAGTTCAAGGTTGCTCTCAGAATCAGCCAGTCAATTCGGGAACAAAATATTTTTATGATTAGATAGTTCTAGTGGCTCAATAAGCAAGAGATGTGTTAAGGTTGTAAGCACTTCTCATGAGCATTTACCTTTGTAATAAGGGGTTGTGTTATTGGTAGGGCCCATTTCTATAGTATCGTTTTTGTTTTACTCAAGCTATGCATATATTTTCTATATATTTAAAGTTAATATTTGGGAAATTGGGTTATAAAGTAAGATCATGATGCTTAGTATGATTTTATGAAGTATTTGATACCGCTTTGAAAATGATTTTTAATTTTAATCCTGAAAGTATGATTTGGTATACAAAGGGTATATGTATATATTATTATGTTCAAATGGTTAGAAATAAAACTTAGGTGTTTATTTTTGAAAGTTTAATTCAATTAAATTTTAGACAAAATGCAGAGTAGTTTCAAATAGAGTAGGTTTGGTAAATCAGATTTTGATGAGATCTTTGTGTATAAAATGGATTTATTTGTATACCATGTAGGGAGATCGTAGTGGCATAGCCCTAATATTTATTAAACCTTTTCTTGTTTTTCCTTTATAGTAAAGGGACGTCTACAAATAAGTGAAACGTTGATATTATTTTATTGACACATGTATCCTACGCATTAGGATAGTGTTATAAGTTCATTAAGTTTGATGTGTTTGGTTAGTAGCTTTCATTTGTTAGATCGAAATGGATCTTTCTTCGAATTCTGATAGTCTAAAACAATCGGATCATTATAGATTTAAAGCTTGGAAATTTGTAAAAAATACAGTGATGGATTTATATGACTCTTGACTTATGAAGGTAGTATGTTAAGATAACTTTTAAATTGATTTTTCGGATTTTCGACTTTTACCGAATGAAAGTTGCTGCAATGTTGTTGCATACATATGTACACTTTTGTAACATATGTTTATACATATAATAAGTGGTTTAATAAATTAAAAAGGATTAGTAAAAGTAAGTATACTTAAAGGATTTAAAAAGGTAACTAACTAAAGAGATAAAGTATGTAAAAGACCTTTCTTTCTTATTCTAAATGTAAAGTTCTAAAGTACATGGATATAAGTGTTCTTTTTGGTGACTTAATGGCATGTACTTAAGCACATGCGTTGCAAGGGTAGTGAAGGGCAGTAGAATCATCTGACAAAGGGGTATTTGGTGTCTTTTGCCATTTTTTCTCAAGTTTATAAATACACATCACACCTTCACAAATTCATTTTTTTTCATTTCCACTATTTTTAACCTCTTCCATTTCTTTTTTCCACTTAAATTTTATAAGTTAAACCATGCCAAAACACTTCCTTTCCTTCTAAAAATTCAAATATAACCTTGTGGTAACATATCTAACACCAGCACCTACCCAAAGACGCAACATTTTGGGTCCACTCTCCACTTTGGCCTTGGGCCGTGAGCTTTAAATGGTTTGGAGAGGGTTTTGGTCGACCCAAGCAAGGTGGAAGGAATGATCTTCTTTGGATTCTAAGTTGGGGATGGTCATTGCAGCCTTTGGTTTGTGTTGATGCTTGTTTTAAAGTGAGATATCTCATATTAAGTCGTTTTAAAATTGAAAAAATGTTGTAATAATTTAGTGCTAGCTTATAATTTTGTATGTATGTATTTGTGATGTATTTGTATATATATTTGTTGTTGATTTCCGCTTGGAAGCAGATGACACAAAAAACCATTTTGTTTTAGAGGACAATAGCAAGGTGAATGGAAGTCGAAGTGTCTTCTTCGTAAATAGATAGCTACAGAAGCACTTTGATGAATGGAAATTTTGTACAGGGTCCTAAATGATTCCTTGCATTGTTGAGTTTTATTTACTTGTATCATTAGTTACGTAAATGTTTGTGTATACAAAAAGTAAATATTATTAGTTACGTAAATGTTTGTGTATACAAAAAGTAAATGTTGCTTATTTATAGTTAACTTACTTGTTGGTTTTATTGCAACGTTGAAATCCCGTGCCCGCTTTTAATCGATTTACCTCTTTGTTTTCTAAAGTGTTTTGAAATAGTTTCCGAACTTGACTTTTATTTTCAAACCTTTTTACAAAGTTACTAAAGTGTTTTAAATTGTAGCAAGAAAGGGTTTAAAAGCTATTTTGGTTTACAAAACAAGTTTTAAAAAGTTATGATCCATATAGTGAAAGTCGCTATGGATACAGTTTGGAAATTGATGTTTTCTGTAAAGCAAAAATAGTTTTTTATTTTAGCACAAAACTGACTTCCAACTACATATTTGAAAAGGAAATATTTTGAATTATGGTTTGATTTATCAAAATTTTTAAGAAGAAAATATTTTGAAAAGCTTCTCTTTTGGAAGAAAAAATAGAGTTTTAGGTTTTAGACATTTTTGGCTCTTAAATTATTTTTAGAGATTTTATCCAAAAATTTGATTTCAAGGGTAAATGTATTTAAATATTTTGGTATTTTATTTTTCAAATGACTTACAAATTCGAAGAGTGAGAAAGGTTTTCATCAAATATATGATTTTAAAAGGCTACATGTTAAACATAGGGAAGGCAAATAGAGTTAGAACATGTAGATTTAGTGGTGAATAAAGATCGACGACATGATAAATGTAAGCAATAATAAGGAAAAAGGTGTTTTAACCTTGGAACTTCTATTTTCATACTTCGTCGATGACGCGCACGAATCTATTTTTAGACTTAATTCCGTTTTACAGCTTGAAAATAATCTTTCTTATGCGTTTTGCACGAGAATTTGGAGTAAATCTGAACAACAAGGAAATTTCCGCTGTATTACGGAATAGGAATATTATAGAGTGGTAAGAATGTTAAATTCTCCATCTAAGTTCCTTTTCCAAGCACAGGAGTAAAGTTTAGGAAGCGACTTTTCGACGCATTAGATTTTTGAGTTGTACGATGTAACGACCCGCAAATCCATTCCCCTTGAGTCACACTATTCTACCTAAATCAACTCAAGTTGCACAGAAATACGAACCATTTTGGTTAAAGAAGAAGAGGTAGAAGAAGAAAATAGAAAACAACATCAGAATCTAACCATCGCAGCGGAATAAAATATAATAGATAATAATGATCTTTACTCAAAAATCAAATATATTTGTTTATACATTACAACATTAGAGTACATCAATCACAGCTCAACATCAATATCATACAAATAGATACATAATAACTCAACACAGCGGAATATATATATGTATATAAACAAGTACAAAATATGCATCGTCATCCAGCTCAACTCTTGAGCTCCACAGCATCAAATCCTGTCTCCTATATTACTCGGTCTGGCCCGAGCATTACAATTAAATAACACCCGAGTCAGTCTGGAATACCAGCGTAAGAAAATCACACTCATTTGATTATTAAAGTTTCAAAAATCCTTTGAAAACAAAAGCATCTCGTAAGACCACGCCACAAATAAACATGTCGGGTTTCTACCTTACGATATCTAAAACAATTTTTATAGAAACCCTCTGATATTATAATAGGGTCTATATACAAATACTTATAAAATAGCCGAAATTGTTACATTATTAAATTCTAGCTACTAGCCACAAAGTGGGTAATACAAACAAAACTCGTACAAGGCTCGTAGGGAGAATGGATTTTCAACTAATGACTAGGCACTGGGGTACCACCTGTCACAGTACGTGGCCTAGATCACAGTACCGCGGAGTACGCCCGCTGCCCTACAACACAAGACCGGGACTACCCCTTACTGGATAATTCCGAGTGAGATCACCCCGCGGTTGGGATCAACAACCGCCCACTAAGCCGAAATAAAAAGGGACATCTAGACAGGGATGACCTCACCCTGCTTGGATGCAACCCACCTAGCCTTGCAACCGAAAAACTTTAAATTGATGATGATCTTTAAACTGGAATTTGAAGTTGTTGAGATGACTTGATTTTTGAAAACTTTTGGTTGGAGCTGCTTTAAGCTTGAATTTGATCTTGCTTTTGAAATGAACTTGATGTTGAAAAGGCAGAAGTTGATATAATTTTCAGGTTTGTAAATTCATGGCTTATTTCTTTTGTTTTTAGAAAATGAGATAGGAAAAAAATGAATAAAGAAGAAGAAGTAAGGCTATATAGATTTTAATTTTTGATTTATTAAAATTAAAGAAAATAAAATAAAAATGTGAGACTTGTCACTAACTCACTTGTTGCTGCATGGTTTTTCCAAGCAAGGGTAAAACTTTTGTAAAAGATTTTTTGACGCCATAATTTTTTTTAAGGACCATTGGTATCATTTTGAATGGAAAAATCATGGAAGTGGGCATACTCATGGCTTCCTGTGGTTACATGATGCACCAGATTTATCTTCGGTTACTGAAAATTCATATGAAAATTCTACAATTATTGAATATTTTGATCATCTTGTTTGTACAACAAACCTAAATATGGGTGGACCTTCATGGGAATAAGAGCATCCATGTGCATAAGTCATTCACCTGATGCAAATTTGGATACAAACGACGATGACTATGCAAATCTAGTTACTTAGGTTATGCGTCATTCCAGTTGTGGAAGCTATTGTTCGTGAGTACATAGAACAACAAAACAATTGACATGTCGCTTTAAATATTTGTTTGATGTGCTTTCACAATGTAAAATTGTAGAAGATAATCTAAACGGTAAAATCTTCTGGTTTATTTCACAATGCAATGATCCTTTGATTTGCTCACAAAATAGAAATGTACTTCAGGTTTGTTGTGCTAATATTAATTGGTATCCTGTGTTATCTATGTATGCTGTGGTAAATTATATTGGAAAATATGCAACAAAATTTGAACCAGTATCAAAGAGCTTTACAAACACACTTGGAAAATTAGTTGAAAACATTCATCGACCTTGTCGAAGATCAACTTATGCGATCAAGAAACTACTTCATAAGAGTGTATCCGAACAAGACATTTCTACACAAAAGGAATGCCATCTTCTGATGTCTTACCCTATAGTAATTTCATCTAGAACAATAGTGAAACTTGTCGTACCAAAAAAACATGCTATTAATAATAATTTAACGTTGAAATACAATAACAAATGAAGATATGGTTGAATAAGACCCAAATATTATTAAAAGGTATATGGATCGACCAAGCGATCATGAAAATCTTTCACTACATGGTATGGAAAAAAAACTTCTGTTACTATAATAAAGGGCGACATAAGTTTCGAAAAGAGGCAATTGTATGAATTATACCAGATTTAAGTAACAATATTTCTTCATTTAGCATAAAATGGGATTTTGTTTGCAAACAACAGGTAATACAAGTTTTCTACTTTTTACTAGATCAACATTTACATATATTACCAATAAATTTGAAGTATACAATACTAAGCTAATTGTAATTATATTTTAAATATGAAATTATAATTTAGTTTTTGTTTTTATATGAAAACATGTACTACTGCGTCATCAATATCGAAATCGTAATGATGCAAAAGGAAACTTCGATGTTTGGTCTGATAGATATGTTAGTTTAGGTTTGACTCAACCCGAATCACTCCAGATGTTATAGAAGATGATTTCGAAGATGATATTGTAAGCGATGATAAAGAAGAAAATCAACAAGAAGAATGGATGATAGCAGTGGTGATGGGTCCAATGTTTGTTTCAAGAGAGGAGATAGAAATGGGCTTAAGAGAATTCGATACTTTAAATAATTGGAATGAAGCACTTCAGGGATATCCTAATATAGATATGCAACATAATTTTATCTACAACAATTTACGTTCTATTATGGAACATGCAAATGAGACCATAAATATTTCTAATGTTGTTCCTTTTGACAGCTTGTCTAAATATTAGAGGATTGCACATAATATGATATTTAAAGCCATATCTAATGGAAAATCAATTCGAATGATTATATGCGGTGGTGTTGGTACAGGAAAATCAACTCTTTAAAATGCCATTGAACGAACAATTGTTACTCATATTTGAACCAACAAGGAAGTTCATATTATGGCTTCAACTGCAGTGGCTAGATTTAATATTGGTTGCAACACAATTCATCACGAACTTTTAATCTCCTTGGAAAGAAAATCATCCTATAAAAAACTTTCATCAGAGCAATGTCATCGTACGCAAGAGGACTTTAAAAATACAAAGTTGATTATAATAGATGAATATAGTATGCTTGGTAAAACAATGATGGCAAATATTGATTTACGGTCTCATGATATTTTTTCTGCAAATGACTTACTCAATAGCATTTCTATTGTCTTAGTCATATGCAACAACTATCTCCTATGTGTGATAGTTAGTTATACGTGAAAGGTGATAATCTCTTGCAACAATGTGGAGGACTTGCAAATATGAGTTTGATAAGCGTGTAAGACTACCGAATATATTCCGTCAAGTTGGAGAAGGGCAAGCACCTTTACAAGGAGCTCTATAAAGACTGAGTAGATATGCATCTACTTAGATGATTGGAAACTTTTCAAAACCAGAGATTAGTCAGTTTTATAGAACAAAGAGAAGGAAACCTTTAAGAATGCTATTTGTATTTTCCAACAAGAATTGCTGCTAACGAACATAACAAAAATCATTTGATTCAACTTAGAAAACCTATTGCACGCATTCCTTCTTTCAATAACTGTGAAGCAATATTTAATGCTTCATTTGATGATTTAAAAGGTTTAGAACAATGTCTTTATCTTTCTGTAGATGCTTGAGTGATGTTACAATCTAATCTTTCAGTGCAAAATGGATTGTTTAATGGTGCAATGGGCACTGTTATAGATATTGTATATTCACAGTCATTAAGTTCTCCTAATGATCTACCGCTAGAGGTCATGGTCAGTTTTGATAAATACCATGGTACTCCATTTCGTGAGGGAACTAATATTATTCTAGTGACTCCACAAACAGTAAATTGGAAAACTTCTTCTGGTACAACATGTACGAGAACCCAGTTATCTTTAGCTCTATGTTGGGCAATAACAATACATAAAGTCAAGGACTAAAACTTGATCAAGCAATCATTAATGTCGGCGACCAAGAAAGTCTTGGTTTAACATTTGTTGCATTATTAAGAACTAGAAAATTAGAGGATCTTGCTTTCAATCTTGTGTTTACTTTTGAAAGACTTGCATAGATTGGAAAATTCAAAAGCCCGCCTTCTTGAATATTAGACGAAGAACATTTGAACGTAATGTCTCTTGAATAAATGATATGTAAAAAACAACTATTATTAGTTTTAAAATTAACAATTTCTGAAACTTAACAAAAATTAATGCTGACATTTATGTTTTATTTTAAATTAGAACATTTAACCTGATATTATAGGTGTTTGATAGTTTAAAACCCAAGAATGGTAATATGTATGTATTATATCCTTTTAGCTGGCTATAGTATCAATGCTAAAATTTGCATCAAACCCTTTGCATTTATTTTCTCACTTAATTCCTAATGCATATTTTTATGCAGGTTATTTAATTGCAAGATGACCAGGGGAAGAATGTTCAGACATTCCTTGTTCAGGTATACAAATTTTGTTTTATGTGTTAAAATCTCATTAGTTCTTACTGGATGTTCCATGTTACGAAATGCAGGCTAGCATCGTGAATAAGGAGAAGATCAAGCTTAATGGTTTCTAAGCCCACAATCTAATGTACGAAATGAATCTTGTTTATCCACTCTTGCTCCATTTTTACTTTTTCCAAAAGAAAGTTTATCAACAGTATACAGTGGAAGGGTCTTCTCAGAAAATTCTCATACAACCAAACTGGAACTACATAATCAGCTCTGCAATTTTATATAAATGAGAAAACTATAGAAAGAGAAATTTATTTAATGAATAAACAAGAAACCATAGAGGCACACACCATTTGTCTTAAAAAAAAAACTTCCAAAGCGAACAGAAGATAACCTATCGGTCTAATTTTTTGTAATATTTAACATGAAAATTGTAAATTCTGTGAAGTGTTAGGGTAAGGGAGGGATGTAAAGGGTTCTTGTAATGAAACAAACATGCGTTGGACTTCAGAGCTGTTGCTACCTTTAGTTGTATTATTTCATACACTTAAGCTGTGAATGTTACATTATCATTTATATATCCTTGTTTAGCTCACTTTGTTTAATTTTGTATTATATCTGTTTTCTAATATTACATGTTTTCTAATATTACACTAATCAATGTTAGCTCTATTACTCAAATAGATTTGGCTAGAAATGTTCTTCCTCTTGCACTACTGAATCCATAATATCGTAACTGGATGATTGAAGTTCGAGTGACAAATAACTGCAATTTGAGATCTTATAAAAATATTAAAGAAAAAGGTTGCGTGTTTAATATAGAGCTCACCGATAAGGATGTAAGTTTTTTTTATCTTAGTGCTTTCAATAATATTTTCTGTAGGTGTGTAATCATTAAATTGTTATTATAATAATTTTTTTTTTAAATTCACAAGGTACCTAAATTTAAGCTATAATGTTTAATAAAGCCACAGACAAGTATTATCGTATATTTGATTTTGGAGAAGTTTATTATATTTCTAAAGGAGCTTTTAAGCCTACGAGTAAAGACTTTAGTACTATAAAATATGAGATGATTATAAATGAGTGCTCATTAGTCAAATGTATGAATGATGCAAACTCTAGTATACACGATGTCGTATACAACTTTGTAAAAATTAACTAATTTTAAAAATATATTACAGGAAAGGAAGTTGTAGGCAATGCATTCATATTATTAATTTTTTATCAATCATTGTATATTTGCTTAACATAAGTACCTTTTAGATGTAATTGGCCTTGTTTAAAGTGGCATCAATTCAAAGGCGTTCGAAAAAAAACAACAATGAGAATATTTCAAAACGTGATATAACCATTGCAAATGATTCGTTAGTAAACATATTAAACCAATAAATTTTTTTAATCAAAATATGTATGCTTAGATTTAATTTACAGAACCAAAACCATTAATATGACTTTATGGGGAGAACTTGCTATGGAAGTCGGTAATGAGCTGTTAGAAATGGTTGATGAATTTCCTATGGTAGCTATTAAATATGTAAAAGTTGGAGATTTTCAAGGTAAAAATTGTTCTATTTTTTTAATCCTTGCCATGCCATCATTTTAAAGATTATTTAATGTTACTGCAGGTTTATCTTTATCAACATTAAGCAAAAGTAATTTATCTATAAATTCAGACATACCAGAAGCAGAAAAGCTTAGAAGTTGGTACAAATGTGAAGGTGAAAATGCAAAAAATTGAATCTACCACTTATGATAGGATTATGCTTTCTCATATAATAAATGATCCAACATTGGGTCATGACAAGATTTGTCCATATCATTTCGAACTATATTGTACATTAATAATTTCATATTGATTGTTTAATTATTTTTTTTACACACATAGTGTGCATTCTTCGGCCTGTTTGCTTATAAAACTTACATTAAGAGTCAAAAATTGTGGTATCAAGCTTGTCAGAGTTGCAAAGAAAGACAGTTGAAGTTGCAAGATCGCGCTATTCGTGTAAAGCATACCAATAGAATGAAAGCACTTGTATTTTGAGGTAAAAATTTAAAGTTAATTATTTATATTAACCGTTAATAAATGTAATAATATGTTTGTTTAATGCAGATATATAATGGTAATGAAACTTAATGATCCATACGCTGAAGCTTGGATTACTGTTTTCAATGAACTTGCAGAGGAAATCATAGGTTGCAATGCTGACAACCTTTAGGAATGATGAAGGTGAAGATATATACGAACAAAAATTAAAGGAGCTATTATGGACCCCTCGTCTTTTCGGAGTTGGTGTTTCCCAAATTGAGTACATGAATGAAAAAAAGCAAAAAATCAATGTTATGTCTCAATCAGTTATTGATTATGTGGCCGAATCAAGCTTCTTTTTAGAAGACAAATCAACATTGGCAGAATCCAAAGTTCATTTTTTTGTTTTGTTTTAGTAATGTTAACCTTTTTCATATTTTTATTTCAGCAATGTTAGTTTTTAAAATAATAATTGTACTTTTAGGTAATTTATTTGAACATTGCAGTTCAATAATATGAGATTTATTTATTACATCATTTTTTTTTGCATTTTTCATATTCTTTAATTAAGTATTCACAAATATGATGATACGTATTAAGGTGATGTTAACGCTAAAAATCGAACGCTAACACCCCGGTGTGTGAAATGTGAGTGTGAAAGCACCACCCGATGGTTCGGGAACAGAATATCAGCTAAGATAACAGAAAATACAGTAAGAGACAGCGATTTTATAGTGGTTCGGCTTAAGGAGTAGCCTACGTCCACTTTAGGTATCTTTATTACTGATCTTGTTACAAAACAATACAATGCTCTTCAAGTACAAATCTCTTTAGTTGCAAAACATTTTGAGCAAGTAGCTTAAGCTTCGATGTAGATGAAGGTCTTTGAATCCATGTCGGATATGTGAAAGTCTTTCAAAGTAGCTTGTAGTGTTCTTCGAAACTTCAAGTATGGAGTTAGTTTAGAAACTGGCAGAGTATCGGCGCTTGAAGAGATTGTCCAAAAGTCCCTTGAAAGTTGGAGATGGCAATGTATTCATAGAGAATTCTGGGCAGGAAACATTACCAAGTCCTAAATCGTAACCGGCTTAAGTTGGGTCGCGGACGACTAAAACTAAGTCGTAGGTCGGTTGTGACCTAAATGCTGGGTCGAGACTTTGGAAAGGCATCCTTGCTGAACTCTGGATATATCATAAGTCCTGAACGGTGTACGAGTTAAGAGGCCGCGTGCTAAGTAGCTGCATCAGACTTGCCTTCCTTTGCCTGGGTTGTGAACGATCTAGCATAGGCCGCAAGTCGGTCGCGACTCAAGTGTAGTTCGTGATCTTGTCCCTGTCCTGAGCAGTTATGGCGGCAACCTCCTTGGATAGTTAGATTGGCATCTATCTTAAGTCGGCATCCACGTTAGATCGGTAACCTACCTAAGCCTTAGGTCGGTATCCCCTCAAATCTTAAGTCGGCATCCTTGTTAAGTCGGCAACCTTTAAGGCATTAGGCCGGTACCCATGTTAGGTCGGTAGCTATCTTAGGTCGTTATCCTTTAAGTCATAGGTCGGCATTCCTGCTTTAGGCAGTTAGGTCGGTATCTTTCTGAAGTCGTCGAGTCATGGCCGAGGCGGGGTTAACATTTGCCCATCGAAGTACACGCCTAATCGTTAGGTCGTGTGCTTCGATATGATTTAACCCATCCCCCACTAGGTCGGCAGGTCGTACGCGACTTAATAGTTAGACCATTTGCGCCGCTTCAGGTTCCTCCGTTTCAAGGTATAAGTCATACATCTTCTCCTTCCTCTTCATTCAATTCTGCCATTAACATTTCCCTGAGCTCTCAAAGGCGATTTCGTTCCATCAATCACCGATAATCATTACGTAAGTAAACCTGCTTCCTTCTCGATCCCCAACTGTCATTGATTCATGAATCCTATTCAAACTTCGCCCACCTCCTCGCGCAATGCTTCATCACGAATCTTATCGTACCGATAGTTGATGATCCTGAGGTGGCTCAATTCGGATTCAAACGGTTGATGAAACGATGCCGATGGGTTACTTCTTCGGGCTAATCAATCTTGATTTACGTTAGGATTGTGAGGTGTCGAATTCGTGGGGGTTTTGAACTGGTTTAATTGATGATCCGATGGCATGAAATAGCATGAATGAAATGAGGGTTTTTTTTGTTGAGGGAGTGGTTATCGGGTTAACGGGTTGGTTGGAGTGAGATATTGGTTTGGACGCGACTCAACAACTTTGGGTGACCTAACTTTTGGCCGATCTGATTCGATGCGACCTAAAGCTTAAGTCGCGACCGAGCTGAGACTTGGGGAGACTTACCGACCTAATTTAATGTAACCAGAGCCTTAAATCGTTGCCGAGTTATAACTTGGGGAAACTCACACCACTTTGAACCGAAGCCTCCTACGACTTAAAAGACCAATGAATTAAGGAACCAGAGACTTATTCTTAACCCGTGAGAGATTCCTTGGGTCGCAGCCGAGTTAACACTTGGATGCTTAACTTGAATTCTCACTCAAAAGCATAATCCCAACTTGAATACTTAATTTGATCTGCTGGACTGAATTGCTTAAATCCTAGATTGTTTTAACTTTGTTGCCTTATTTCACAGATCATGTTAACTTGTAGACTAACAACCTGCTGAAAACAATAATCACAAAAAACCAAGGCGAATATACTGCCATTGGTTGCCCACATCAAATGACAGATTAGTCGACATAGAGTAATCAACTTAAACACACTGTATGAATGTTGTGAACCAATCAACTAAAGTGAAATATCAATGCGAAGCATCGCTATTTTGAACTGATTTGTTTGCATCTACATTTCACTTTCATATTTAAAACAACAAACCCTGGACTTTATAACTGACAAATGCTTGCTAGTTTTTATTCCAGTTATATTCGCTTATTGCTTTGTTGATTTTACACAACACTTCACACATTTTAGGAAACGTGCACTTTCATGTTTGAATATCCAGTTGTTTGTGTAGAATGACTTCCCTCCAAGAAGAAGAAGTGGTAGCTCAAGCGGGAGAGATCTTTTAAACAACTGTTCCCACAGAGAATCCTCCAGAGAGAACTTTGACTATCCTAACTCCGAGAGCATTTATTCAGCCACATACTCAATTTTGTTTTGCTGGAAATGATGCCCTACTTCCCGAGCCAAATGATACCGCTGACTGTCCTCCCCACGGTTTTGTCGCAGTCAATCGTCAAATGTGCCCAAGCGGGGTGATTCCTCCCTTTAACGACTTCCTTCGAACCCTTCTCATTCGGTTGACAATCTCTCCGTTCCAACTTTATCCTAATGGCTACGCCATCTTGATGGGGTTGTGTGTTTTGTTTAGGAGAACTCTTGATCGCTTGCCAAGTTTTGAAGAAATTCGCTGCTTATGCTCGTTTGCAAAGTGTAAAGACCATCCTTCTCTTATTATCGTGAGAAGTGCTAGAAACTGCTAGCTTATTTATGATCTTACCGAAAGTGTCCATGTATTTTTGAACCAGTTTTTCTTTGCTCGCTGCCCCCCGAGGTTTTATGCCACCTGGAGAGTAGGAAGTAAGATTACTTGTTTCTATTTTCTCCATTTTCAAACTTTTACGAGATCCGAATTACCAATTGCTAATTTAATTCTTTGCTCTTTTCAGCACTTCCTCTCCCCTCTAGAGATCCAAACCATAAGCAAATTTTTGAAAGATTAAGTGCTGTGACTGCTAAAGAGAGAAGTATAAAGTTTTTGTTGAGGGACGAATTTTTGCATCAGTATGGACTTTTACACGTTTCTCGCTCTACACACCCCCATGAGGTCCCAGACTCCCCATCTGAAACAATAGATGCCCCAGTTTCCACTGACGAACCCATACAAATAGAACCTGCCTCCGAGGCTTCTCTGGCGAAGTGCTCTACTACTGTCGATGTTGCGGGGTCGTCTGGAAAATTCGCACTTGCCCCGTCATTGAGGAAGAAGAGCCTCAGGGATCTCCCCAACATTCACAGAAGTCTGGTGAAGAAGTCGGGAAAACAAGCCCTGTCAAGCAAAGCGGGGACGACACTTTCGAAGGGTTGAGCGACCTCTTTGTCACCTCACAGGAGCTCTTTAAAGACGACCCTGTCACTACTATGGTTTCTTCTTCAGTAGTGGAAGCGACTTCTTCTTTGCAACAAGCTCCATCGACCCAAGAGTTGACGTTAACTACTACCCCCACGATTCTTCCGCAATCGAAGTGTGGTTCGTAGTTTGATGCGCGTAGTTTGCACATCACACACACTTAGAACCTTTCGGCACTTTCATGCACCTAACTCTTTGTACTTTGAAGATTCTAAAGTTACGCTTCTTTTCTCTGAAGACTTTTAAGACTTGTCTTTTTTTTACAAAAAATTTCAGATTCTCCGATGGGACGCAGCGGCTCTTACTATGACGACTTTCAGCGCTACGAGAGGTGTAGTCAATATGACTATAGGCGCTGCCTTTCCGTTCACAGAGAAACTGACGAAGAGAGAGCCACTCGAAAGGCTCATGAGAGGAGGGCTCAACAAGAGCGTTACGAGAGGAGAGAAAGAGAGGAGCACCATGATTCTTCCCAGAGAGGTGACGATTCTCACAAAAGAAAGCCGCATAACGACCCGGGAAAAAGTCATATAGTTGAGGACCCAGGCAAGCGTGCTAGGCACGGTGAGATGCATGCATCTTCAACTCCTGAAAAGGCCGCTGCCCCCGTCTCACTTGACATCCCCTCCGGCTCTCCTGCTCTCGGGAAGACAGACATTCAGACAATAGTCAACATGCCTAAATTCCAATTTGGACCAGGCCCGGCCACTCTGCAAAGCCGGTTCCCGCACTGGTGCCTAAAGGGAGTGCGGTTCGATCTTGACTTGGTCCCTATTGACAAACAAGCAATGGTGCAAAAACTTGATGCTGTTAGACTTGATATCGAGCGGATGTCAGGGTGGAAAAAGCTTGTTGATGAGCTTCAAAGGGTCAACCACATGAATATAGAGGCCATGCTGTCCATGGAAAATGATAAGGCCGAGTGGCAAAAAACTTTAAGCCAGCATGATACTAATATGAGAAACATTGCTGATTACAACAAGAAGCTTGAAGCAGAAGTTGAGAAGCTTAAACAAGAGCTTGCTACTTCTTCTACCTCATATACTAAAAAATAAGAAGTACTTCAAAAGCAGGTTCGCGATGCTCACGCTGCTCAGCGACATGCCGAGTGGCAACTTGAGGCTGAGCAGAAAACAACGGAAAGGTATCGTGCTGACGTTGCAGAGTTAAGGGAGAAGGTCAACTCCCAGGATTTGGAGATTATGAGGCTAAAGGCCCAATTATTAAAGACCGAGAAGGAACGTGATGAAGCTATCGTTGGAAGGCAGGCTGCCGAACAGTCGCATGAGGCGACTAAAGCCAATATCAACTCCACTTTATTTGACTTCTATGTGCATAGCGTTATGGGGCGCGGGAGCCTTTCATTCTTAAGACCGAAGTATGAGATTACCCTGGCCGAGGTTTGGGAGTCAATTCTTGGCATGCTTGGAGGTATAGGTGCCGGCTATGCTGAAGCATCTCTTGCAGAACACTTTCTAGATGATGACGCCAGAGCTGCCCTAGTCCGGGGAAAAGAGCAGCTTGCCAAAGCACGAGCTGAGGTAGGGGAGCAGCACTTTGCGAAAGAAGCACCATTAACTACCCCCGTCCCTCCTTCGGTTTCAGCCGATGTTGACATCACAGGCTCTGGTTCTCATTCTCCATCCCCTGTTAAAGTTACAACTGAGATCACAAGCACGCAGGGTGGAGATGAAGGCGAAGAGAGCGTCGAAGCACAGGCTTATGAGGTTGACATTAGGAAGCCGACTTCTCCAGGTAACTCTACCGTTAATCTTGCCTAAGTGGACTATTTGTTTGCTCCTCAAGAGTTTGACGAACTTTTTGATTATTTCTTAAATCTCAATGAGCCGCTCTCTCCTTTCTTCACGGGAGGTACTAATATTTTTGGCTTTTCTTCTTCTGTAGCAAAAATGCCAAGTGCCACACAAACTTCTCCTCCTCCAGCTGTCCCTCCTCCATTCCCTCAAATCACTCCTATTTCCCGGCCGGGATCACATGAAGAATTGATAGGAGCCCTTCAAGGGTTGGATGATCCAATCGCTTCGCAGGAGCAGAAGGACGAAGGATCTGAAGGAGGCGACAAATCCCCAGAGCATACTATTTCTGATGACGTAAAACTGGCTGCTCTTGTTACCCCAGGAAGTGAGTCTTCTTCAAGGAGGAGGAGGAAGCGTACCACTTCCAAGAAGAAAAGGGGAAGCATTCTTGTTTCCAAAGAGGAAGCAAAGGTTGATCCGGCAGTAACCCTCTCTCTTTCATCCCCAACTCTCCCAAGCCGTCCTGAAAAACTGCCTATTAGGTCAGGCGAAGGCTCTAAGGGTAGTGGCAAGAAGAAGTAACGGGCCCTGCTTCCCTTTATTTTTACTTTTTTCTTTTTGCATGTACTGGCCGGAGAATGTGCGCGTACCGGCCTCCGCTTTTCTTTTATTTTGAAACCTGTACCTGTACAAAATTTTGACAGTATTGAATAAAATGATTCTTTCTGTTTGTACAAACTTCTGTCTGTATTTGAGAATGCATTTACTATTTGTTTTTGTACAAGTTTTTTATATGATATTGCAGTGAGCTTGTGGTATGTTGTTCGAGCGTAATTCTTACCAATGTAGCTATACCATGTTGCCCCTACACCATAAGCTCGTTGCAATATTTTAACTTTGAAGGGGCTTGTACTCTTATTTTCTAGAGAATAATTATTCCATACTTGGAGGAATATTATTCTGCTCAAAATAGAGTACAGCTCGCTCCATATGAGTTTCTACGCTTCGACCTTCGAAGATATCACTTTTTCTTTTGTGCGTACACACATTTTTACAAAGTGGATTCTCCTATGTGGTAAAGCGGGCCTCTGAAGGGCACTTTAACTTTTGTGAGGAAGAGTACTTTCAAGAATAGATGAACCAATCTTCCTTAGAAAGCTAATGTGTGCCTCTTAAAGAGGGTTTTTTTTTATATTGCGCCTCGGTGGAGAGCATTTTGATCTTTGTTTTGCATTTCAAATGAAATGCTTCTTCGAAAAGTTGTACCTCTGAGGAGGGCTTTTCCACGTTTCAATACTTGGAAGTTTTATTTCAATCTCAGTGAAACGTGTGCCTCCGAAGAGTTGTGCCTCCGAGGAGGGCTTTCCACGTTTCAACACTTGGAAGTTTTATTTCAATCTCGGTGAAACGTGTGCCTCCGAAGAGGTCTTTATGTTTGATTGTGCCTCTGGGAAGTGGTCTTTTTGTTTGATTGTGCCTCTGGGAAGAGGTCTTTTTGTTTGATTGTGCCTCTGGGAAGTGGTCTTTCTGTTTCTGCCTCTTGGGAGAGGCTTTAATTTTTTTTCCTGTTCGCCAGGAAGCGGGCCTTCGAAGAGGGCTTTTCACATTTCGACGCGTATGCAGTTTTATTTCAGATCACGGTGAAATGTGTGCCTCTGAGTAGGGCTTTTGCCTGGAAGTTTGGAGTTTCCTTCTCTCAGTTAGACGGATTCACGGGAGTGTATCACCGATCAGTCTGCAACTTTATGTCGAGAAGGAACTCTCTTTTTCTGGCGAGGCCCGCTCGAGGTTTTTTAGCATTTCAACTGTGGTGAAATAGGCCTTCGAAGAGGGCTTTTCACGTTTCAACACTTGGAAGTTTTATTTCAATCTCGGTGAAATGTGTGCCTCTGAGTAGGGCTTTTGCCTGGAAGTTTGGAGTTTCTTTCTCTTAGTTGGATGGATTCACGGGAGTGTATCACCGACCAGTCCACAACTTTATGTCGAGAAAGAACTCTCCTTTTCTGGCGAGGCCTGCTCGAGGTCTTTATCCTCCGAAGAGTTGTGCCTCTGAAGAGGGCTTGTGCCTCCGAAGAGGTCTTTTGCTGTTTGATGCTTGCTCGCCCATGTCTCTTTGCCATCTATTCATGTCGACGATCCCCGTTATCTTTTGCAAGTATCATCCCTTTTTAGTTGCCAATAATTTTCCTTATCCAAAGAATTATACTTCATAGTTAAGCGAGTTGGTGGTGGTAGACACAGGCTATTTAACTGGATGCTCGTTTGTACAAATATTCGCAGTTAGTTAGAAATGGTCCACTTCCATCCACATCGCTAACTTTCGTTCGAAGCACTTCTTTCGTAGGATTTTAGTATGGAAATTTTGAATGGTTTAGCGTTTGCTTGCTGGGTGATGTCGGAGATCGCTTGGTCTTGCGATGGGTAAGCTTTGTTTTTATGGCCTGCATTATTAAATCGACATTTTAGTAACACAATTAACATATTTTATATGTCGAAATAAAACAAAGCAGTTTATAGTAGTAGAGAACACAAGATTTATAGTGGTTCGGCCAAAAGCTGGGCCTACATCCACTTTATAGCTTTTCATTATTCACTTGCTTTACAATTGCTTTCAATACAAGAATAATATATTCGTAATTCTTTTACAACATTTCAGCAAAGCTTTTAAGTAAAATATGGACGCAAATGATTGCTATTCCAAGCTCTTGGGATTGGTTCTCCTTCGACAGTTGTGAGTTTGAATGTGCCATCAAGAAGTTCGTGCCTATAACATACGACCCCTCCCAGTTTGGTCCAAACACACCTGTGGCTGTCATAATTCTCTTCAGGACTAGGCCCCCAACTTCAAAGCTGCGCTGACGAACTTTGGAATTGAAGTGCCTGGCTATTCTTTGCTGATGAGCTGCAATTCTAAGCCTAGCCTCTTCTCTTCTTTCATCAAGGAGGTCAAGTGCTTCCAATTGCAATTTTTCATTCTCATCTTGATCAAAATGGATCCTTCTGTGTGAGGGGACTTCAGTTTCCACTGGAATCATCGCTTTTGATCCGTATGCCAATGAAAATGGAGTATGCCTAGTCGCAGTTTTGTGGGTGGTTCTGTATGCCCATAGTGCAAGCGGTAACTTATTGACCCAACCACCTTTTGCTTTTTCCAGCTGCTTTTGATGGTTGATTTGATGATTTTGTTTACTGCTTCCACTTGCCCGTTTGCCTGCGGATGTGCCACTGTTGAGAAGCTTTTTCGGATCTTGAATCGTTTGTAGAAATCTGGGAACTCCTCACTTTCAAACTGGGTACCATTGTCTGTGATTATCTTATGAGGCACACCATACCTACAAATGATATTTTTAGTCACAAAACCTATCATTTTCTTAGAGGTAATAGTAGCCAATGGTTCAGCTTCAGCCCATTTAGTGAAATAATCAACAGCAACGATAGAAAATTTAATCCCCGATTTGGCAGTTGGCAAAGGCCCAATGAGATCTATTCCCCAGATGGAAAATGGCCATGGACTGACCATTTGTGTTAGTTCAGTGGAAGGTGCTCTAGGAATTTTGGCAAATCTTTGGCATTTATCACACTTTCGGGAATAGTCAGCAGCATCTTGATTAATCTCCGGCCAAAAGTATCCATAACGGAGGATTTTCTTTGCTAAAGTTTGACCACCTGTATGATCCCCACATTCCCCTCCGTGTACTTTAGTCAGAATTGTCTTGGCTTCTTCTTTAGTTACACAGCGGAGTAGTGGCATTGAAAATCCTCGTCTGTACAAACGACCATCTTAAACTATATATCTGGAGGCTTTCCTTATCAGCTTCTGTCGTTCTTTTGAACTTTATGGCAAAGAACCATTGAGAAAATATTCAAATATCGGAGTCATCCATGATTCTTGCTCTTGGGATACATTCACAATCCAATCAACATCCATTTCATCTGTGCTTGGAGCTGACAAGACTTCGACGGGAATTAATCCCAATAGTTGAGCTTCACCAGTACTTGAATACTATGCGAGAGAATCCGCCTTCATATTCTCTTCTCGGGGTATATGGTTTATTGAATAACGGTCAAAATCTTGAAGAAGCTCCCAGGATTTTGATAAATAGGTGGGTAAATTCCCTCCTTTAGCTTGAAATTCCTTCTTGTCTTGGCAGACAATAAGTTGAGAATCACTGAAGATCTGCAATGCCTTGATGTCTAGTTCTTTAGCGATCCTTAAACCAGCAATGAGGGCTTCATATTCTGCTTCATTATTTGTCGAAGGAAATTCTAATCTCAGTGCATAATACAGCGATCGCCCTTCTGTGGTTTCAAGGACAACCCCTGCTCCGGAACAGTAATCATTCCTTGCGCCATCAACATACAATTTCCATTGGATTGGGACGCTATTAGTGACTTCTTCCTCACTATCACCTTTATCCGTACATTCTGCGATGAAATCTGCTAAAGCTTGTCCATTTATAGCTTTCCGAGGATGATAAGTGATGTCATATTGGCTGAGTTCAATATTCCATTTCAAAAGACGGCTCGAAGTTTCGGGACGGAATAGGACTTGCGTTTGAGGTTGATCAGTGAGGACTTTGATGGGATGAGCTTGGAAATATGGCCTCAATTTTCTTGATGCGATCAATAAATAATAGGCGAGCTTTTCCAACCTTGAATAGTTCATCTCTGCCCCAGTGAATCTTTTGCTGATATAATAGACTGGGCGTTGAACCCTTGCGTCTTCCCGTACCGACACTGCACTGAGAGCATGAGATAAAATTGCCAAATATATGAAGAGATCTTCACCATTGTCAGGCTTTGAAAGTATCGGAGGCATTTCCATATGACGAATCAACTCATCAAATGCCTTCTGACATTCAGGAGTCCACTCAAAGTTTTTTCTTCCTTTCTTCAGAGCATCAAAGAATGGAATGCATTTGTCAGTAGCTTTTGAAATGAACCGACTCAAGGCAACAACCTTTCCATTGAGACTTTGCAACTCCTTCTTTGTTCTAGGAGCTTTGACCTCTCTCAGGGCAGTGATCTGAGCAGGATTAGCTTCAATGCCCCTAGTGCTCACAATGAAACCCAAAAACTTTCCGGACTCCACTCCAAATGAACATTTCAAGGGATTAAGCTTCATTCCGCATTTTCGGAGTACTGCGAAATCTCTGCCAAGTGATCCATGTGGTCCACTGCTTTCTTAGACTTCACTAGCATATCATCAACATAAACTTCCATTGTCTTGCCAATCTGTAGTTTAAACATGGCATTAACTAGCCTTTGGTAAGTTGCCCCTGCATTCTTGAGTCCGAAAGGCATGACCTTGTAGCAGTAGAGTCCAACATCTGTGATGAAGCTTTTGTCCTCTTGATCTGGCTCATGCATCATAATCTGGTTATATCCGGAGTATGCATCCATAAAAGATAACAATTCATGCCCCACTGTCCCATCCACCAACTTATCGTTCCTAGGAAGCGGGAAACAGTCTTTGGGACAGGCTTTGTTCAAATCCGAAAAGTCAATGCATACTCTCCATTTCCCTTTAGCTTTTTTAACCAGCACTGGATTTGATACCCAATTTGGATAAGTAGGTTCTCTGATGGAACCGTTCTCCATGAGCCGATCCACTTCTTCCTTCAACGCTACCGTCCTCTCAGGACCCTGAGTTCTTCTTTTCTGTTTCACGGGTGTAAACCTTGGATCAATGTTCAGAGTGTGTACCGCAATCTCTGGGGATATTCCACACATGTCAGCATGAGTCCAAGCGATTACATCTAAATTTGCCTTCAAAAATGAAATCAGAACATTCTGAACTGTTGTGTTGAGCTGTGAACCCACATTCAGCACTTTGTTTGGGTCCTTTGGGTCAACGGGTACCGACACCGTTACCTAAACCGGTACTACCCTATTCTCCCCTGCACTGGCTTTCCTTGGATCCATCTCTCTTCGTGCGCCACTACATTCACCAGTGCAGGGTCCACCCTGTAATTGCTAAAAGGTTGGTTCTTTGATGCGGACTGGAGCCGCCGCACCTTTTACCGTTTCTCTTTTCCTTGATTCACGCAACTCCATAAGATAAAATTCTCGCCCCGCATCTTGGTCTCCTTTAATCACACCAACTCCATTATATGTGGGGAATTTTATAGTCAGACACCATGGGGCAAGAACAGATTTGAATGCAACAAGATTTGGTCAGCCTAAAAAGGCATTGTAGGCAGAGAATTCTTCAACAATTATGAAGGTTTGCTTCCGAGCCACCTTCCTCAGCCCTTTTCCAAGTTCCACAAACAAATCTATGGTCCCAATCGGCTGTTTCGGTTCTCCAGCAAACCCAGCAATCTTAAGTGATGAAGCTTGAACGTCAGCCATTGGAATTTTCATTTGATCAAAAGTCTTCTTGAAGAGAATGTTGCATGAAGCTCCACAATCAACTAGAACTCTCCTCATAGTAGCCGGCCCAATACCAGCGGATATGACCAAAGGATCTATGGTAGGAGCCTCGATACCCAAAGAATCTCTGGCACTGAATACAATATCATCTGTGGAAGTCTTTTGTAGCTTTAAAGGTGCATCATTTTCTAAAACAAAAACATTCTCTTCAGCTGGTACATGCCTCAAGGCCCGGGCATACCTTTCCATCTCTCCCCAGCTTTTGCCTGCTGGGTGAGGCCCTCCAGTTATTATATTGATGACAGGTCTTTCCGATTCATGTTCTATAGCCTTCTCACTTGAGCCAGGACGGTGAGAGGGAACTTGTTGTCCTTGAATCTATGAGGCTGGGGCATTTCTATTCCTTTTCACATACTGTTGGAGCTTGTTTTCCTTCAAGAGTTGTTCAATTACCTCTTTCAACTGACGGCATTCGTTGGTGTCATGACCGGGTTGGTTGTGGAACCGGCAGAACCTTCCACTTTTTTCCATCTTACTGGTGTCGGATAGTTGACATCATCCTTAGTCGCAAAGAAGATGTTCTCAGGGGTATCAATCAAGGGTGCGAAATTGAAAGGACGGCCTTTCTTAACATCTCCCTGTTTCTTTCCACCATCATTTCCCCTTTTCTGAGTGTTAGGTTCTTTCTTGCTCGAAGGAGCACCATTGTTCCCGGCTTCTGCTGATACCACCTTAGCCGGTGTTTGGAGGCTCTCCTAGCGCATGAATTCATCCTCTTTCTTGTAGAATTTGTCAAGTTAGTTTGGTTCTTTCATTTTCAACCATTTTCCAAATTCACCCGATTTGTCAATTTCCCTCATCAAGTATGTTAGGACCATGCGTGGCTCAGCATTATCTACCTCAGCCAATGCTATGTTTAAACGATTGAAAAATGATCTGGTGGATTCTCCTGGATTTTGTTCTAGGCTTGACAGCGACATCATATCCTTTTCTTTTGAAGCACACAATCGAAATTGCTCCTTGAATTTCCTGGTCAAATTGGAGAACTGATTAATGGACCTGACCGGCAGTTTTGTAAACCACAATAAAGCCACACCTTCCAGATATACCAGGAAATATCGACATTTGATTTCATCAGACGCTCTGGCACCTGTCATATGCCAGTCGTACTTATACAGAAACTCGTTAGGATCACTCATCCCCTTATAAGCCGGAATAGTAGGGGAACGAATTTCCTCGGGAACTCTGCCTTCAAGATCATTTCAGTAAATGGAGTTTTGCTTGGAGCAAAACCCCACTCTTTCTCATCTTCATCTCTTCGCATATTTTCCTTCATGATTTGACGAACCATACCCGAAAAATACTCTTCATCATTTAGAGGCTCTAGAGGGCAAACATCAGCCACTCTCTCTGAATTCTGTCTTGACAATCGTTCACGGTAGGTCGGCTGCAGCCCTGATCCTCCAGCTTGGGGAGGTGTCCTTTCCACAGGGCATGCGGCTCTTTGAGAAATGTTCCCTTCAACATCCTCAACTCCCACAGTAGGGTTTCCATCATTATTAACCGGTTGACGGTTTGCCCCAAGTAGATCATTCAACTTGCTTAAGATCAGGGTGCTATGGGCATTCTGAGCCTCCAATTGTGCATTCTGGGCATTCAATTGTTGATTCAACCCCAAAACTACGGCGTCCAATTCTGCTTGCGTAACTCCAATAGTTGGAGCTGCTTGACTTGAAGGAGGAGAAGTAGCAGTATTCTCTTGAACATTGTCGGATCTTACAGAACTTCGTTTTCTCCCAGGAGCCATTATTTCCAATAAACTTCTGGTTTTAAAAGAAATCCTTTCCACGAACTTTTGCGGAGCAATGATGGAAGTATCCTGAGCTGGGTTCTCAGTGAAAGCACTAAAAATGTTAATGCTAAAAATCGAACGCTAACACCCCGGTGTGTGAAATATGAGTGTGAAAGCACCACCTGATGGTTCGGGAACAGAATATCAGCTAAGATAACAGAAAATACAGTAAGAGACAGCGATTTTATAGTGGTTCGGCTTAAGGAGTAGCCTACGTCCACTTTAGGTATCCTTATTACTGATCTTGTTACAAAACAATACAATGTTCTTCAAGTACAAATCTCTTTAGTTGCAAAACATTATGAGCAAGTAACTTAAGCTTCGATGTAGATGAAGGTCTTTGAATCCATGTCGGATATGTGAAAGTCTTTCAAAGTAGCTTGTAGTGTTCTTCGAAAATTCAAGTATGGAATTAGTTTAGAAACTGGCAGAGTATCGGCGCTTGAAGAGATTGTCCAAAAGTCCCTTGAAAGTTGGAGATGGTAATGTATTTATAAAGAATTCTGGGCAGGAAACATTACCAAGTCCTAAATCGTAACCGGCCTAAGTTGGGTCGCGGACGACTTAAACTAAGTCGTAGGCCGGTTGCGACCTAAATGCTGGGTCGAGACTTTGGAAAGGCATCTTTGCTGAACTCTGGATATATCATAAGTCCTGAACCGTGTACGAGTTAAGGGGACGCGTGCTAAGTAGCTGCATCGGACTTGCCTTCCTTTGCCTGGGTTGTGAACGATCTAGCATAGGCCGTAAGTCGGTCGCGACTCAAGTGTAGTTCGTGATCTTGTCCCTTTCCTGAGCAGTTAGGGCGGTAACCTCCTTGGATAGTTAAATCGGCATCTATCTTAGGTCGGCATCCACGTTAGATCGGTAACCTACCTAAGCCTTAGGTCGGTATCCCCTCAAATCTTAAGTCGGCATCCTTTTTAAGTCGGCAGCCTTTAAGGCATTAGGCCGGTACCCATGTTAGGTCGGTAGCTATCTTAGGTCGGTATCCTTTAAGTCTTAGGTCGGCATTCCTGTTTTAGGCAGTTAGGTCGGTATCTTTCTTAAGTCGTCGAGTCATGGCCGAGGCAGGGTTAACATATTTGCTTGATTTTTTTTTCAAACTACCTACTGAGTTTTGGCTACAAAGAAGCTCAAAATTAAGAATATATTGATGCTTGTTGATACATATATGTGTGTGTTAGTGAGTGATTCATATCAGCGTTAAATTTTTGTGATACAAAATCACAAATAGAAGGAAACAAATATGTAAGAAGGAAAGTAATCACGTTTGTTCATTATGGAAATGCATAAATTATTGGATTGCATTTTAATGAGATGGCAAGGAAATATACGCATGCACACTTTATGGAATAACATATATGCAAAAGGATATGCATATTATTTCTTTTTTCGTAATCGCATTGCATTGGGATTATTTTCTTCCATCTTTGAAATTAGTGAATTACTTGCTATGTTTGCACGATTTGTTGCCATTGTAACTTGCCTCCATTACCTTTTCACCACATCTTGGTAATTTGATTGATGACTCACATGAATTTACATTAGCTACATATTGAAGGTAGACTTCATTGTAAACCCATCCTGGTATTCAGCCAGTGATATCCAAATGGAGTGTCTTTTCTTGTTATCCCTAATTTAGGGCTTTGGTATGTAAGCTCTTATCTTGTAATCTCTTGTAACTCTCTCATGTGTAATAAAATCTCTCTCCATTGGACTGGACGTACACTATCTTGATGTAGTGGAACTAGTATAAATGTTTTGTGTTTTTTTTCCTTCTTTATAGTTATTTACTATTTATTTGAAGTAATAGAATAATTGCTGCTAGATTAAGTGATGTTCAAATTGTCAAATCTTGATCCTATTTATGGTTTTTCAGTATTTGTGCAACTCTTGCACAACCGATAGGTATCAGAGCAAGGCGATTTGTTTAAATTTATCAATGGCTTCTAGAAAGAGTGGTAGATCCGATGGTTATTATGCTATCACTCATTTGGATGGAAAAGGATATTTTGTGCAATATGGAATATAAAGATGAGAGAAGAGCATTCCAGTCTTGAAAATTTGATGATAATGAGTTTACTGTGTTGAAGGGACAGATGGATTTGGAAACCTGAATCTGCTTTATGGCTCAATGTTGATGTGAGAGTCTTATGTTGATTTCCATGGGAAATTTGTTGTTTGGCAGATAAGGTATGTGAAAGGAGAGAGATTTGTCTTGCGTACAGAGATTTGGATTAGCCTTGTTATGTCCATTGGCTTTTGTTTTTTGGCTCTGTATTTGGATTGATGATTGAGAGAATTTTTTAGCCATGGTGGCTTTGAGATTATTTCGGTATCTACCTTCTTTTGATTTTGAATATTTGCAACATTTCGTTGGCGGGTGGGGACATAGTCTGAGCACATTAGCAAGGTGTGATGGGGGTGGCCTTGCCAGGACCCATTGGGTAAGTATACATTTTGGTATCTATCTCGTTAAGAGATTTTGGTTGAAGGTGGAGTTTGATTTGAAGAGTTTTATGTTAAGAAGAGAACTTGAGTCGAGGTGGGGTGTCGGAGATATGTGATTTGCGTCAAGGTGGACTGTTAAATTTTAGTGATACAAAATCACAAATAGATGGAAACAAATATGCAAGAAGGAAGGTAATCACGTTTTTTCATTATGGAGATGCATAAATTATTGGATTGCATTTGAATGAGATGGCAAGGAAAAATATGCATGCGCACGTTATGGAATAACACACACACACACACACACACACACACACACACACACACATATATATATGCAAAAAGATATGCATATTATTTCTTTCTTCGAAATCGCATTGCTTGGGGATTAGTTTCTTCCATCTTTGGAATGAGTGAATTACTTGCAATATTTACGAGATTTGTTACCATTGTAACTTTCCTCCATTATCTTTTTACCATATCTCGGTAATTTGATTGATGACTCACATGAATTTACATTGGCTATATATTGAGGGTAGACTTCATTGCAAACCCATCCTGGTATTCAGCCAGTGATCCCCGAATGGAGTGTCTCTTCTTGTTATCCCTAATTTAGGGCTTTGGTATGTAAACTCTGTTCTTGTAATCTCTTGTTACTCTCTCATGTGCGATAAAATCTCTCTCCATTGGACTGGATGTACATTATCTCGATATTAGTGGAACCAGTATAAATATTACATATCTTTTTTCCTTCTTTATAATTATTTACTATTTATTTAGAATAATAGAATAATTGCTGCTAGATTAAGTGATGTTCAAATTGGCAAATCTAGATCATGTTTATTATTTTTCCACATTTGTGCAATTCTTGCACAACAAGTAGGTCCTTAGTATCAAGCTGACCTATATTTACAATCCATGGATTTACACATTTTCAATTACTTTTTTTTTAAATGAAGTTAATTTTTCATTACATTAATAATAAACGAAAAAAATTAACAAATATTTATTTTGATATAAAAAACATAACGGTCCGTTTCCTCCCTATTGGGTGGTTATACTAGTAGAGTAGTACTACACCAGCAATATATTCATGGTACAGTTTCAAAGGAAAAAAGCAAAGTTTTTCTTGGGAGCCAACCAAAAAAAACATAAAGAAAACAGGTACAAACATTGGCTTTGGGACCATGTTCCTCACTCATATGTACAACCGCTACATAACTCAGCTCCCATGTTCTTATCTCAGTTATAACCGCAGATCATGGATATAAAAAGTGGAAAAAAATTAATGTACATAACATAGGCATCTGAACTATAAGTTAAAATGGTTGTAGAACGAAAATGATTATGAATTTTTTTGTACACAGTGGTGATTTATATTTCTACTAGCGTACAGCGATAACGGCGAGATAGGAATTTGTACCTGGATAAAAACAATTATTTAATTTGGCACATCAAAATTTGAGAACAGAAAATAAACCAATGAGAGGAAAAGTATTTTTTTTGAAGACCTAGAGAACCAAGTTGCTTGTAAACTCTAAGGAAGTATGCATCAAACCCATAACACATACTTTAGGTAAATTATAAGGATATGTAGTTGGTGGGGATTGAACCCTCGACCTTGAAGGTGAGCGCCGCATGTCCTAACCAATGCACTATCTTGGGGGTTAATGAGAGGCAAAGTCTCATAAAGTAAGAAAGTCTAGCTATATGATGTGAGGCAGGTTAACTATTCCCCTTTTTATAATGGTTTTCCTTCTAGCAAATCAAAATAAATGATAGGTCAACATAACTAGAATGGACATAACCTGATACTCTTAAAATTTGAATGAACATAAAAGGGTAATTCTTCTTAAAACTTGAATACACATAAGAAGCTAATTCTACTTCAAAGAATGAGAAAACTTATACGTTGTACTATCCAGTTTCTTCATCTGTAGTTTACTAAAGATATATTCAATAAATTTAAATATTTCCTTGCACAAATGAAAGTTAGATAATAGGAAGAACCCACAATCAGTAGTTCAACGTATAACTTAGTTTAGAGTGGAAAGCTTTACCGTGGACTATTGGTGCCATAAGGCCAGGATCCTCGGTGTTGTATTCCTCGGAACCTATGATCTGTTCAGTGGTTGTGATTGTTGGACTAGGAGTGGAAGAGACAAGCATGAATGACCCAAGTGAAAGAAGAATGGTGGACTTAGAGGTGGCCATCATTAAAGTGATGTTTTCATCTTAGGGTCCCTATTGAGTAGGGAATAGTCCTTCTTTCCAAGTCCTCAGAAGTATATTAAGGGAGAACCACATCAACACCTTTGTAGAAGTTGAGGCCTCGAGAGCTAGCTCAATCTGACCCTTGGCATAGGCCTCAAAGTCTTCCTGGAAATGGTTGGCTTTGATTTCTTCTTCAGGAAACTTTCGAAATACTCCTTTTACCTTAGAATCTTATCCCAATCCTCAGTCATAGCCATAGGGACATTTATCATTGAGCCACTTGAGGATTCCAGGATTTGATGTTGTTTGCATATGAGCCTGCCAAAGTGACTTTGATTTTAGTATGAAGTTCATCGTTTTTCTCAGCCTCAATGGATCCAGTCTATAGAATCTTATTCTCCTCATTAACATCGACGACTTTGATCGTAATATTTTAAGATAGTCTTCGTCTTTTCTTTCTCTACCTCGGCCTGAAGGTTTGTAACTATGTAAACCGGGTGTCAACGTTGGTCTAAAGCGCCACCTTAAAACCGAAAACATATAGGAAAGTGAGATGCGGTCATCATTCACCTTAGCTTGGCGATTGGGACGCTAGATTTGATCTTGATTATGTTGATTTACTTCTTCCTTTTGAAAATCCTAGCTTTATCTTCTCTTGAGGTTAAAAATGGTGGCCGACCTTGTAATATTTTTGCTTGAGAAAAATGAAATGAACATGTTCGAATTCCTAATGTTTAGGGTAAAAGTTCTATCATTTTCTCATCTTATCCTTCCTTATTTCCTAGCACTTATTTATCTCTTATTTCTTTATTTCATTTTACATATAGGTACGACTGCGCTTGGTTAAATAAAGTCTCAATCCATTAATAATTTTGTATTATTATATTTAATATAGCTAATTAAATATCCTAAATAATGTTATGAACTACCCTCCTTAAAGAATTTCATCCTCAAAATTACGATAAGCAACACATCAAAATAATCAAAGGTAAAACATACCATTAAACAAATCAGATGAAATGTCTCTAATCATGCTATCAGTTTCCTAAGTACAGTCTCTAGCATCGTCACTACCCTGAACTTTCACTAACCTAACTGTCTTGTTCCTCAACTTCTTCCCATCTGTTGCGACTATCCGGATAGGCTTACTAACTATAGTCATGTCTAGTTACACTACTAAGTCTTCTAACACAGTCGGTGCTATAGTAGTGTCTGGATCCCTAACATACTTCCTCAGATGAGAAAAATGAAAAACATCATGGATTCATGCCCAACTACTTGGTAGCTCTACTTTGTATGTGAGTTTCCCGATTCTTTCTAAAATAGAAAATGGTCCTACGAACCTCGGTGCTAACTTCTTAGTCTTCCCGAACTTGATAACACCTTTCATCGGCAATACTTTGATGAAAACATGGTCTCCAATGGAGGACTCTAAATCATTTCGTCTTCTATCTACCTAGCTTTTCTGCCAAGACCAAGCTTCCTTCATTCTCACCCTTATCGGCTCAATCATTTCTACCGCTTCTTTTATCAAATCAGGTCCAAGTGCCAATTTATATCCCGTCTTATGATGACCCGGAATTTTAGCAATATCAATTTAATAATCTGAATTAAAATTAAATTGATTTGATAATCTTTGTAATAAGATTTGATTTAATTTAATTAATCCAAATAAAATAAATATTTAATTGATAGATTTTATCTTTTTAAATCTAATAATTTTTTTCTATTTACAATGTATATAGGATATGTATATATTGTAAATAAAGCTTGTTTTAATTTAATAAATAAATGAATCCTGTTTTCTATAAAAATATATATCTTTAGTAAAACTGGAATTTTGATTTTATTTAAAAGTTAAAATTTTAAAAGGTTATTTAATAAATAAATATGGTTTTAATTTGATAAGATTAAAATTTAATTTGTTTAAATTAATTTATTTGATATTAAGTTTTTAAAAGTATGTAATAAATAACAATAAGGTTTATTTTGATTTCTTAAAAATATAATTGAATAAAATAAATAATTTATTAATAAAAAAGACAATTTCTTTTATAAATTATTTATGGTTATCAAATGTTGTTATGTTTAAATATAATAATACACTATTTTAACAAATAAATTTTTAATAAAAATAATTGTTTTTCAAAATTTAATTGTGTAGTTATATTTGTAAATAAACTTGATTTCAAAATTTGCTTTGAACTTGAATTCAAAACTTTTAAATTTTAGGGTATAAATATTTTTAATTTGTTTTGATTTTAAAATATTTGTATAAACTTTATTTTATAAATAAAATTGGATTTATCATTTTAAAATTTATCTACATGATTAACTAATTTATTGAACATAGGTTTACATTCATCTTATAATAGCATACTATCTAAATACTAATTAACTTTTAAATTTAAGTACTTATTACTTTTAAAAGACAAGTGTAAAAATCCTAAGGCCTTACATAACATGTGTTAGGTAATAAAACATTCAAGGAGACAAATGTTAGTACTTTTTACGAGTGTCATTTATTTTTATTTTTTTCTTGATTTTTTATAAGCATTTCAGTTTTTATAAACAATTTCTCTTTCATTTTGTTTCTTTCTAAATCTAAATGCAAAGAAGAAAACACACATCCTAAATAACTAAAATCTGAAATATCTTCAATAAAACTCTGAAAATCATCTCCAAAATCCACTTCATAAACCTGAAACAAGTCTGCGTGCAAACCTTTTTTTTTCCAAATCAAAACAAAGACAGCCTGCATTTCACTTAAACCTGGAATTCTGAAGCATGCATGGAAAAATTCAGTAACAAGCCTTCAAGTTTTTAATTCAAGCTTCCTGCAAACCAGAAGCATGCATATCATTTTTTTCAAAATTGAATCAAATGCATGAAATCAAAGCAAGAAATCCTGCATCTCTTATTCAAGCAAACCTACGTACTTTTCAAGTATAAAAGCATCTGCATTTCCTTCTATATGGAGGCAAGAATGCAAGTGTAATCTGAAGCAAATGCAAAACAAGATTTAAAGTTTACAGAATTAGAGAAGCAAGAAATTCAAATTTAAGCTAAGCAATTCAAAAATGGGTGCTGCAGTTTCCATTTTTTCAACAAGCTTTTGCAAAAACCAATTGAGGCTCCGCCTTCTGAATTTTTTAGGTGAGTAACTTTATTTTTAAAAGTTAAGTATAAAATATGGTTGCATGCAAATATTGTTGAAATAAATCTGTATGGTGAAATATGTTGTGCATATATGTGAATGTAGAATGTGTGCATGCCCGCTCTTTGTTTTCAAGCTCAGTTTTTCATCAAAATTCATTATCATCTTATCTGATCTCTGTTAGGACTTAGATGCCTAATAAAAGTTGTTTGTTTAATGATAGGTTAATGGTTAAAATTTTAACTAAGTTAAAATTTAAATTGAATGTTTCTGGAATGCAAAAAGAACATAGTAAGTTTAATAAAAGTGGAAATTCAAACATCTAAATTTAGCAATCCAGGAATATAAACTGAAACCTTATCCAAAATGACAATTTTTAGAAGTGAAATTATAAATTTTAGTACTAGGATTTGAGAGCAGTTTGAGATGAACTGGAGTGGAAGTTTTGGATTGTCTCGGGTGATCAAGTTGACCGAGATAGACATGGTCTTCACTGGTGGTAGTGGAACGATCGGAGAGGTCGGGGAAAATGTCAGGATGGTGTTCAAGCTACTGTGGCGGTGGAAAATGCTTGGTAAA
This sequence comes from Allium cepa, assembly GCA_030765085.1. Lineage (NCBI taxonomy): Eukaryota > Viridiplantae > Streptophyta > Magnoliopsida > Asparagales > Amaryllidaceae > Allium > Allium cepa. The sequence goes on from CM060929.1 coordinate 168,738,056, forward strand.
GTTTTAAAACCTAGTTTTAGGCATAGTCAGCATATCGTTTGCCACTGAGTCTCTCTTAGACCAAGCTCCACCAAACTATGGGAATCAAAAGCTTGAGTATTGGCGAAGATGTGGTTGGAAGTGTAGAGGCTCCGGCAATCGGAGGTTCGTGATCGATGTAGTTCCAGGCTTTGTTTTTGGTACCAAATTTGAGCTTGGATGCTCGAATTCAAATTCGGGAAAGAATTGATGACCTGATGATCGTGTTAGTGTGCGATAGTGATCGCAGATGTGAGGGGATCGTCGTAGATGAACGGAGTTGACTGCGTTGATGGTGCATGTGCATGGTGAATTTTGTGTCATGGTGAAGTCTGGTTTGAAGAGGGGAGACACTCGAATTTTTTCTCGAGTTTTTACCAGTGATTTTGGAAATTTTCTCGAAGTATTTGGTTGGAGGACTCGAAGTAGGATGTTGTGCGTCTCGGGTTTAATAGAAGGTTACAAGTTTTAAACAAACCTGTACTGTTAGTTTTATAAATTTGTAAAACTGAAGCTTGTAAATGGAAAGAAAGGTTTAAACCAAATTTTAAATCCAAGATTGAAATTCAGAATTCAAATTTAAGTTTAAATCTCAGTTTTAAAATAAATTAAGTTTTTAGCTTGAATTGTTAAATACTTTAAAATGATAAAGTAGTTTGAGTTTTTAAAAATAAAGTTAAAAATAAAAGTAGAGTTTTAAAGATTAATCCGAATTCAAATTTAATTCAAATTTTGAAATGTAAGAAAGTTTTTAAAATTTAAAATGTTTTAAACAATTTGAAATGTTTAAGTATAATTCAAACTGATTTCAATTTAAATATGAATTTGTTTAAATCCTTTTAAACTTCTTTATTAATGGGTATATCTTTAACTTGTGAATGAAAGGTTTAGAAATGTGTTTTTGAAACTTTGTTAAAGGTAATTTGAACTCATTTTAAATCTAAAATTTTAAAATGATATTTGAATATAATTTTAGGTAAATTGATTTAAAAATACTTTGTAAATGATAACTTGTTTATTAATAGGAACAAAGTCTTATCTTAAAGTAAATTAGAATTTAAAGATTTGTATTGATTAAATGTAAAAAGAAATTTAATGGATAATTAATTTATTTTGATTGAGTAATAATTTGGATTAATTAAATAAGCAATTAAAGGTTTAAACTAATTAATAAATGTTTAAGGTTAATTAATTAGGAATAATTAATATGAAATTAAGGATTATTAATTGATTTTGAATCAATAATCAGGAATTAATTAATCAAGTAATTTAGAATTAATTAAGTTATAGTTAAACACTTAATTAATTTAATTAAAGATTTATTAATAGATAATTAAAGATTATTTAGTTTATAATTAATATTGATTTATGAAAGTTAATTACTTAAGAAAAAGTAATTGAAGAATTAGTAATAGTTAATAATGATCATTAACTAAGTTTTATTTAGTAATTAATGAATATGATTAATTTTTAATAATTAATTAGATTAATTAATCAATTGTGAAATTTATTTAAGTTAACTACTTAAATGGAATTAATTAAGACATAATTACTTAATGTAATTAATGGAGATTATGGAGATTGGTTTAAATTAATTAATTAAGTTTAATAAATTTTAAACATAGAAATTGATAATAATTACTTGATGTAATTAATAAATTAAATTACTCAGTGAAGTAATTAGAGATAATTACTAGATGTAATTAGTGGATGATGTTGGGATTGTGAAAGTAATTTGGATTAAATTATTTTGTATAATTAATCAGCTGATTAATTAAATTAATTGAGAAGTAATTAATTTGACAAAGTAATTAAGGGTAGTTAATTACAGAATGAGATTAATCAAAGGTGATTAATAATTATGGTTTAAGTGAGATTAATTACTGAAAGTAATTAATTAAATTGAGTAATTAATTTAATATAATTAAGGATCATTAATTAATATAATTAATGAAGTAATCAAGATTTATTTATCCAGATTAATTAATCAATAATAAATGATTAAGGGCAATTAATTAATTGTAATTCATTAAGGTGTAACGTAATTAATTATAGTTAACTAATTAATGAAGTAATCAAAGGTTAATTACTGTATTTAGTTTAGAGTAATTAATTTTGTGAAATTAATTAAAGTATAATTAATCAAAGGTTGATTAATAAAGATGATAAATTAGAGATTAGTTAATTAATTAATTTGTAATTAATTAATGGCAATGTAAGCAAGATTTATATGGATGTAAGTAATTAGTTTAATTCACTTTAAATTAATTAGAGAAGATGTAGTTAATTTAATTCATTTTAAATTAATTATAGATGATATGTTATAGATCATTGCTTATGAATGGATGATATAGTTGCCTTGAATAAATCTCAGCTATGAGATTAGTAATGTTGATTGATATGGATGCGTTGGTTGCATTATGATGATGATATGGATTATCTTTGATAATGATAATTATCTATTGTGGATCTGTGAATTATCTATCTGTGTGTATATAGATAATGTTATTGAATTGTTTTAAACTCTACAACAACTTGGACCTAAAAGACATGCTTTGGATTTCGATGAGACCAGGATCGGGTTTCCATATTTGGATAGCCGAAAACAACATCGATCCAAATTAACGATAGGTCGTGAATCTTATGTGAAGAGCGAAGAGTCGAGGTGTAAGGATTATTAGTCAGTATAACTCTGGGGGTGATTCTGTGATGAGTTTGACGGATATATTACTTACAGGCTCGAGATGGAGATTCAGAGTGCAAAGGTTATCGTTGTTAACTCTGAGGGTGATTCCAAAACGAGTGTAACGAGATAACTCCTTCGGTTTCGTTCGAACCCGGAACGAACTTGTATGGATTGAATGCTTTCAGAACATTGTCAGGTGGACGATGAGCATTCTACGAGATGTGTTCTCTAAAGGTAATCGTAGCCTCAAGCCTCATCAACCGAGAATGGCTAAAACAGGGGAGGTGCAGCAAGGCTTCGTTGGTAGCTCCCACTGGAGAGAAAGATTTTCCCCTGTCTAGAGGTCCCATTTTATTCGGCTTAGTGGATGGCTGGATATGCGCACCAACTGCGGGGTTGTGTTGTTCGGAACTGTTCAGTAAGGAATGGTTCTGGCCTTGTGTTGCAAGGGAGCGGGCGTACTCCTCGGTACGTTGATCTACGCCACTTACTGTGACGGGCGGTACCCCAGTAGCCCTGCCATTGTATGGAATCCAAAATGCAATAAGTGCCAATGGTTTTGATTTCATTACCCACTTTTGTGGCTAGTAGCTGGAATTTAATAATGTAACAATTTCGGCTATTTCATATTTACTTGGATACCCTAGACCTATTATAATACCACTGGATTTCCTATCAAATGTTTTGGTTAGCGTAAGGTAAAAACTTTTCCATGTTTATGTGTGGGAAGTCTTACGTGATACCTTTCTTTTCAAAAGGTTTTTGAAAATTAAGCAACTTTAACCTGTTACTCACACCAGGCCCATGTCTGACCCGGAGTTTATCTTTTTTTTTCATAAACTCTTGGGTACTCAAATTTTTATGAGTAATCAAGGGATTCAGGTTAGCTTTGAAGAATATTGGAGGAGCAATGAAGCAGGAGGCTTATGCGTTAGATATATGGCATTCCGCTGTGTTTGGTGACGCAGCGGATAATAACTAAACGATATAGATCGATGAACGTAGCAAACAGTGGATTGAAGATACTGAAATGCCCAAATTCGTTGATCACAAAGATATCGAATTCTAGCTATCTTTGACACGTTGATCGCGCACGATACCGTGAAAGAAGATCTTCAATTCTTTAAGTGTTGATCAAGCGCACTTGATTCCGCGAATCGGCTTCAACAATCGTTGATTCGAGCGCACTCGAATAACCGCAAGTGGAGATAGAAGATTACACTCAACTACCAATTTAAGATGAAAGCACGCAGCAATCAAAAAGAATTTTATTCAAAAATCAACAACTTCAAAAAGTACAACACACTCCCTATTTATAGCATTTCACAACCTGACCCTTAAGTCGTTGCCGACTTAACACTCCTCCGATTCACGACTCACTTAAGTCGTATGCGACTTATACAAAAGCGACCCAACGGATTTTATCTCCATCTACACACATGACCGACTTAACCACAAGTCGACTCACGACTTATCACCACACAAGTTACAACGACTAAAAAAAATACAACTCACATTTACAACACTTAGGTCGTATACGACTTACGACTCAAAAAAACAAACAACTTAACATTGCCACGACCTAAATTCAACGACTCAAGAGGAGAACTGCTGCATCACTTCATGCGACTCATCTTAGGTCGTGAGCTCTTTTCTTCAGCACACTCGTTAGGTCGTAGACGACCTAAAATACTTCCCTTAGGTCGTAGCCGACTTAAGCCTTCAACCATTGGAACTTCTTCCTGCTTCTTGTTAAGTCGTGGACGACTTAGAACCATGCCGTTAGCTCGCATACGACTCATCCATCCCGAACGACTTAAGCCCCCGTTAAGTCGTAACTCCTTTTCATCTTCTTTGTTAGGTCGTGGTTCTTTCTCACGGACTTTCTTAAGTCGTAGTCGACTTAAGACCGCCTTCTTAGGTCGTGGTCGACTCAAGTCTTGAAGGTTTGGGCCTTGCACTGTTCCAACTCTGTCCTGGACTGCATCATCTTCCCCAGGTTGAGAAAAATTCGTCCTCGAATTTGTAAATTCTCCCAAATCGGATTGATCGTCCCCATAATATGGTATAAGATGCTTAGCATTGAACACGTCAGAAGTGTATAAATCCTCCGGCAGCTTTAACTTATAAGCATTTTCATTAATCCGTTCCACAACTTCTACAGGACCAATTTTTCTGGCTTTCAACTTGTTATAAGCGCCCACTAGAAAACGATCCTTGGTTAACACAGCATAAACCAAATCACCTTCGTTAAATTCAACACTTCATCGCTTCAAATCTGCAGTTCGCTTATACTTCTCATTTGCTTTCTCCAGTCGCTCCTGAACGATTTTATGACATTCGATCAACTCATCAACAAAGTCTACAGCTCTTTTAACTGTCCCCTTCAGTTGTGGTACTATCGTTAGGTCCAACGGTCCCCTTGGTAAATTAAAATATACAATCTGAAATGGACTGAATCCCGTACTACGATTCACTGCATGATTATGGCTGCTTGGCATAACTTCATGTCCCAACTCTTTAGATTGTCCTTCACAAGACATCGCAACAAATTTCCCAACGATCTGTTAACAACTTCTGTCTGTCCATCTGTTTGCGGATGATAAGCGCTGCTAAAGTTTAACTTCGTTCCCACCATCTTCCACAAACTTAACCAAAAGTGACTCAGAAAACGAGTATCCCTATCCGACACAATAGATTCTGGCAATCCGTGAAGTCGATAGATCTCCTTGAAAAATAACTGAGCGACATAACAGCATCCGCCGTCTTCTTACAAGCAATAAAATGTACCATCTTCGAGAAACGATCCACCACAACATATATAGAGTCATTCCCCCTTTGAGTTCTCGGTAATCCCAACACGAAATCCATGCTAATGTCTACCTATGGTTTTTTAGGAACAGGTAATGGTATATATAATCCCGCATTTGTAGCTGTCCCTTTCGAAACCTTACAAACATGACATCTACGCACAAACCTTTCAACTTCCCTTCTCATTGACGCCAATAATAAGACTGAGAAATTAGCTGCAAAGTACGATCTCTACCCACATGGCCTTCTTCGTGCAACTCTTTCACAATTTTCATTCTCAAACTGCAATCTGGTACACATAATTGATTCCCTTTGAATAAGAATCCATCTATCAACACAAATTCATCAGTACTCCCATCCTTGACTTTCTCAACAATTTCATAAAATAAGGATCTTCTTCAACCAATTTTGGCAATAGCTCAAATCCTGTCACTTCAACCTTCATCGCTGTCAACAAATGATTTCTCCTGCTCAATGCATCAGCTACATGATTCGTCACCCCTGATTTGTGCTTTACAACAAAAGTAAACTGTTGTAGGTACGCGATCCATGAAGCGTGCCTGGCTGAAATTTTGTCCTGCCCTTGCAAATGCTTCAAAGCTTCATGTCAGTATAGAGAATAAACTCCTTCTGAAACAGATAATGTCTCCAATGCTTCACTGCTTGAACAATTGCGTAAAACTCAACATCATAAGTGCTATATCTCAACTTAGCTCCAGATAATTTCTCACTGAAATAAGCAACCGGTCTTCCTTTCTGACTCAAAACTCCACCAACCCCATCCTTTGATGCATCAGTATGTAATTTAAACAACAACTGAAAATCCGGTAAAACTAGAATTGGTGCTGTCGTCAATAGTGTCTTGATCCTCTCAGAAGCAACCCCTGCTTCCTCTGACCACTCAAACTTCTTTCCATTCATGCAATCGGTTATAGGTGCCATCACACTACTAAAATGTGGAATGAATCTTCGATAGAAAGATACCAATCCATGAAAATTCCTTACTTCAGTAATCGTCTTGGGCTATGGCCAACTCCTGACAGCTTCTACTTTACTTTCATCCACTTGAATTCCTTCTTTCGATAGAACATATCCCTGAAATAAAACACTGTCCGTCATAAACACACACTTCTTCATTGCAGCATAAAATTTCTCCTGCTGTAGAATCAACAGTACTTTACGCAAATGCTGGACATGCTTTTCCATACTTCCATTGTAGATCAAAATATCATCAAAGTAAACTACCACAAACTTCCCAATATATGGTCTGAAAATCTGGTTCATCACCCTCATAAAAGTACTCGGTGCATTCGGTAATCCAAACGGCATAACCAACCATTCGTATAAACCTTCTCTGGTTTTGAAAGTAGTCTTCCATTCATCGCCCGGTCTAATATGAATTTGATGGTATCCACTCTTCAAGTCAATCTTTGAGAACACAACAGCTCCACTCAACTGGTCAATCAAATCATCAAACCTCGGCATAGGAAATCTGTATCTCACAGTGATTTTGTTTAGAGCCCGACTGTCCGTACACATCCTCCACGAACCATCCTTCTTTGGCACCAATAAGGCTGGCACTGCACAAGGACTCAAGCTCTCCTGAACACGCCCTTGTTCCAACAGATCCTCCACCTGCCTTCTTTGTTCTTCATGCTCCTTAGGACTCATCCTGTAATGTGGTCTGTGAGGTAAAACTGACCCTGGTACAAGATCAATCTGATATTGAATATCTCTCAACGGTGGTAACTCCGTTGGCAACTGTTCAGGAAACACATCTCTGAATTCTTCCAATATCGGTTTTACTTCTTCTGGAACTTCAACGGAATCAGTAGCTTCGTGTCCAACCAACAAAAACACCTCTGGACTCTCCTCTACTTCTTCGATGAATTCCTTCAAAGTCAACAAAGACTTCAGCTCCTCAATTTCCTCTGACTTGCTCTCTTCTTCTTGTCTCTTCTTTGGAACCAAATGATCTTAACACCTTCAAACATAAAGCTGTAGCTATTGGTCCGACCGTCATGTTGCACTACTCGATCATACTGCCATGGTCTTCCTAAAAGTAAGTGACAAACATCCATTTCCACAACATCACACCAAATCTCGTCTTTATACTTCTTCCCAATAGAAAATGGAACTCGAACTCGCCTGTCCACCTTCACCTCTCCTCCTTTTCTCAACCACGCTAACTTGTAAGGATTTGGATGCTTCTCCGTTTTCAGCTTCAACTTTCTCGCGGCTTGAGTAGAAATTATATTGTCACAACTTCCAGCGTCAATCACAAATTTACAAACCTTTCCGCGAATAGTGCATGTTGACTGAAAGATGTTACTCCTCAACCAACTAGCTTCTTCTTCTTGCTTCGGTGTCAAACAAGATCTCCTCATCATCAGATTACATCCTTCATCTCCTGACGCGACATCCTGTTCTTCCTCCTCAACTGGACTAGGATAACCTTCACCAACATCCTCACCTTCAACTTCAGCAATCATAGTTCGTCTCTTCGGCTTCAGACATTCATTACTCTTGTGACCCACTTCCTCACAATTGTAACACTTGAAACTGTTGTTGACCTTCGTCTTTGCAACTTCATTCACAAATGGTTTACTGATAGATTTAGGAACATTAGAGCTTCCAGTAACACCCTTCACTTGATTGTTGGAATTAGTAAACACACCACCTCCGCGCCTTCCCTGCTTCTCCCAAGCCAACGCTTTCTGATGTGCTTCTGCTACCGATCTAGGATCAAACATATTCACCATATCTTGAATCTGTATCCTCAACCCTCCAACAAATCTAGCAGTCAGCTGTTGCTCTTTCTCCATAATGTCATTTCGAGCAATCAGTAGAAGAAATTCATCAGCATAATCATTAACAGTCTTCGTCCCCTGCCTTAGTTTCTGCAACCTCTGGTACATGAGTGGTTGATAGTTATAAGGTAAAAATGTAGCCTTCATCATCTTCTTCATCTTCTCCCATGATTCAATCTTCGACTTCCCGATCCGTTCTCGTGTAAGTTTGGTTTGCTGCCACCATGCCAAAGCTCTCCCCCTCAACCTAACAGCAACTAATTTCACTCTTCTATGCTCAGGAACCTCCATGAAATCAAAAATCTCTTCAACATTAGACAACCAATCAAGAAATTATTCAGCTACCATTCCTCCTTTGAATTCTGGAATTTCCATCTTCATACCCGATTCCCATCGACGATCATCTTCTACATCCCTATATAAATTTCGAACTTGGTCTCGATCTCAATAATGAATGCAAGCTCTATCACCCTCTTCATCATAATCAAATGTACGTCTATATCGATCTCGACCATCAACATCCCTTCGATCACGCATGTCTCTTCTACTATGTCTCTCTTCATCTCGATATGGCTCTTTTTCAAACTCATGTGGAGTTCTTCTCTCTTCATGTCCATAGTCATGGTGATCTCTTCTCGATGAAATTGATGTTTCTCTTCTCTCTCTAAAAGATTGCGGCGATACCCTTCTCGCTTCCTTAACCGATGGCGAAACTCGGTTTCCTCCATGGTTCGAGATTCGTGATCTCCTTCTTTGAGTTTGATTCAAATCATTCATCAACTTTTCTAACTTTCCAATGCCTTCATCAAATTTCTCATTAATGCGTTGTTCCATTTGCTCGGCTTCTTCCCTTCTATAGAACGCTTCCACATTTTGATGACGGTTAGCTCTTCTCGGCGGCATGATTGAATCAACACAATCACTTCAACAAATTCAAATAATCTTAAAAGTCTTCAATACTTCGACTCAAATTGGCGCACGGCCTATACTTAGCTCGGTATTACGCAACGACTTAAGACTTAGGTCGGCTCAGCTTCACAGAGCACGGCTTCAAGCACTTCACTTCAAACTTTGGCGCGCAAACTCTCACGGCCAAAAATTCAAACAACTCTCTCACTTTGATCCAAAATAGAATGGATCAAAAGTTCTCCTCTTGTTGCAACTTCAAGATGAACTCAATGAACACCAAACTTCAACAACTTGGCTCCAAGACTCTTCTTAGCTATGATTGGCTAAGTCAAGCTCTGATACCAAAAAACTTACGCAGCGGATAATAACTAAACGATATAGATCGATGAAAATAGCAAACGGTGGATTGAAGATACTGAAATGCCCAAACTCGTTGATCACAAAGATACCGAATTCTAGCTATCTTTGACACGTTGATCGCGCACGATACCGTGAAAGAAGATCTTCAATTCTTCAAGAGTTGATCAAGCGCACTTGATTCCACGAATCAGCTTCAACAATCGTTGATTTAAGCGCACTCGAATGACCGAAAGTGGAGATAGGAGATTACACTCAACTACCAATTTAAGATGAAAGCACACAACAATCAAAAAGAATTTTATTCAAAAATCAACAACCTCAAAAAGTACAACACACTCCCTATTTATAGCATTTCACAACCTGACCCTTAAGTCGTTGCCGACTTAACACTCCTCCGATTCACGACTCACTTAAGTCGTATGCGACTTATACAAAAGCGACTCAACGGATTTTATCTCCATCTACACACATGACCGACTTAACTACAAGTCGACTCATGACTTATCACCACACAAGTTACAACGACTTAAAAAAAATACAACTCACATTTACAACACTTAGGTCGTATACGACTTACGACTCACGACTCAAAAAAAACAACTTAACATTTCCTGTAACGCCCCGAAAATTTTCGACTTTCGAAAATTCAACATCGATACTCACTTTATCGACTGCCGAGAAATCGAAGGTCAAAAACCGGAATGTTATGGGTTTTAAAAAGAATTTAAGAAAAGAAAAAGAAAGAAGAAGAGAGAAGAAGATAGAAAAATAGGGAGGAGAGAAAATAGAAATTTTTAAAATAGAAGAAAAAGAGAATATAGAACATAGAAAATAGAAAATTGGAGAATAGAACGGAATAGGAAACAACAGAATCACATCAGAATCTCATAATTCGCAGCGGAACAACATATAATAATAAATGAATAATCTTTAAACAAAGAACTATATCAGTTATTACATTTCATCACATTACATTACATCATATCATCAGAGTATGCAACAACAACAAACATCAAACAGTGCAGCGGAAAAAAGAAATACTATATAAACTAGTAATACGCCATGCCATCCAGCTTGCCTCCAGCAACTCCAGAATATCCAGAATATCCTGATAAACCTTAACTCTCGACTGCCCGTGTGGAAATTGGTGGGCACCCAGAGTTTAGGAAGGAAAACAATAAACTCCAAGTCAGTCATGTGACTGGTATGGGAACTCAAAACAGTTTATTTATCTTTAAAATCAAAATAGAGGAATATTTTTAAGTCAATTCGCAATGCTTTTAAAAATGAGACTACCATAAGGCCTCCCGCACACACACACAATGCAAACGCAGAATCGGAGGAGATTTCTCCTTATGATAGTCAAAGATGCTTGATACGCATTTAAAATAACATTTGATATTATTATTATTAGTGCATAGTGTAGGAAAAATTTATTTCGAAAGTAGAATATAAATCTTAGCCAACATAGACATTTCGAACTATGCCTACTATAGCTACCATCCAAACAGTGGTGACCACCATAAGTGAATGGCAGGTTCTACAACGAATACCGTACAAGTTTCGTATTGGGAATTGGATTTCCAACGAATGATCAGGCCAAGGAACTTCCCATTGCCACATGAGAATGCCTCTGGATGGACATCCCCGAGAACCAAACCGGATCTCTACCAACACAAGGCCGGGTTACCCCTAACTGAGTAACAACTGACCGAATATGCCATCCCCCGGTCCTTTGGGACCTTTATCACCGAGCGCTCGTAATCAATTCACACAATCATAACAAAGTGTTTTCAACATGAGTAAGCATCTGGGCTCCATACCATGATACCACCCTTTTCCAGAAGGAAATGGACACATCCTAAAGGGTGCTACCCCTCATAACCTTGCTGCTTCTTTCCTGTTTTGACCATTCACGGGGTGTGAGGCTCGATGAAGTCACGTCCACAAAAACATATTTTATACAAAGGCCATGCTTTGGGTCAACAAATGATCAACACAATGATCACAAGTATAGACGATCAAATAAACGATCCTATCACGAATAATCAACACAATGATCATTTCAGCATCACTCAGCATATCACATTACCAAATTGGGAATATATCGCTGATAACATTCAACTATATAACCTCTGAGCACGTACGTCTCAGAGAAGGGTGTTAAGCTAAAAGAATAAATTCTCCGCCACCAACAGAAATATATTTGAAAGAAATCTGCTTTATATCTCAACTTGTAATGTCAGACATACAATCCATACAAGTCTGTTCCGGGCTCGAACAAAACCGAAGGCACTTCTTACGAAGCCCTTGCAATCCGGGTATTCACAATCCCGATCGAATTTCCCATCACTTAAGGAATCTCTATACCAGGAGCTACCCAGTGCAGAGACAATCGATAGGTCATCCTATCGCTTACACAAATACTCGGTCTTCAACACCGATCTTCAATGCAATTCACAACGACGTATCACATATTCGGAATGGGTTATACGACCCCATGGTCCTTTCCCGGTTAACCCGAATAGTGAGCGCTTATTCAAAAATAAGTGTGGCATTCAAATTCAAACAAATCACATCAAGTACCCATTCAAAGGGAAATATTGATAGTCGGCTATTGAACTATCAATAGATATGCACACATCACCAGATTCCAAATAATTTTCCAAATTATTTATTTTCCAAAATATCTTTACAAGATATATAATTTTCACACTTCAAAAATAAATCAATATTTATTTTTAAACAAATTCCACTTTCACATATAAATTCCATAATGGATTTATATTTCAAAATATCCATGCGTATCATTTCAATTATTCATTTCAATTTATCTTCAAAAAGATAAATTTTAATTATTCACTTCGTATTGGAAAAACAATTCCATACTTATTCAATAAGTAAGTCACAAATCTTTTTATTTTCAACATTTAGAAAATATTCAATATACTTAAATCAAGATTAAGTATATATTTCATTCTATTAAGGAAATCATTCTCTTAACATATTTATTTGGGCCAAAACGAATGTTGCGTAAAACATTGTTACGACAACCCAAAATCACTAGTATAGGGATTCGAATTTAAAATAGATATATAAATCCCAATACTATACAAAACATTTCCTTTCGGAAATCATTTACTATAACAACAGTGTTATAGTCCACTATTTCCTTTCATTTCTCGAAAACGTCTATTTCAACAATAAATGTTGAAATCTATGGTTTCGAATCTCAACACATTTTAAAACATCGTTAGGTCGTTTTAATTCTATTTAAAACATTCAAATCTAAACCATTTTCTTTAACGTGTTATTCACTATTCAAAAATGTGAATAAACTTCGTTAACAAATCTCATCCTTTTATTCATTTTAATTCAAAGGATTATTCACTATTCAAAAATGTGAATATAACTCCATTAAATAAGTTATGACAATTAACTTATCAAAATAAGTTGTTTGCGGATTTATAAAACAACGTTTATAAATTCCATTTCTATTTATTTATAAAAACTTCCTTTTTATAAATTCCTTTATTAACCTATTCCAGTTTATAACTAAATTATAAACTAAACGTTCATATTATAAGTTAATTACTTATAAGACGATTATTTTACAAAATCGTTCCTCTAGAGACTTTCCAATTTATAAATCTTATAACTTATAAGATCCATTTATTTAACCAATCTATTCTTCAAATAATTTCACCAAATTGATAAATCTTACTATTTATAAATTTCTTTTATAACTTCACAGTTTATAATTCTATAAATTTCATTCATTTATGAATTTCATTTTCACTTCATACAAACACTTATAAAAACTCGTTTTATAACGTCCATATTTCAATTTATAAATATCCATTTATAAATCTCTTAATATAAATCAATTTATATTATTCTTTAAAAACATCTTTAAACTCCTTTAGAATTTCATCATTCTCTTGATTTATAAAATAATCAAATTTTGTAAATCCTATAATTTCAACTTTTTATAATAAATTCAAAAACCCAATTTAAACTATTTTATAAAAACATTAGCATCATATTCTCAAAAATCAGTTTTTAACTATCTTTCTCAAAAATCATAATTTTTTTTATAACTTTAAAAATTATAATGTTTATTTATTTAAAATGGATCAATTCCAAAAATATAGTATATTTTCAAAAATCACTTTAAAAATCATTTTAAAATCCCAAAATCTGGGTGCAATGATGCTACACACCAAATAGTCAATCACGACTACAACGATATCATATATCAATATGAAATCCATCAAATATCGAAATATCTGAAATCAAATAAAAACTGTTGAGGAATCCAGTTGGATCCCTCCAACCCGTTTTCCTGCATCCAAAAACATTAGCACAATACCAATTTCGCTCCAGTACGAAATTATCGCGGTATATGTTCTTATTAAATATTATCCGCTTAATAACGGCGTAATAGGGTCTCATCCGCTAAACAAATAAATGCGGGAAATCAATAACTCCAATATATACATATGCCAATATATATATATTGCTACTATATATAATACCAATTTCACTGTTTATGAAATATTCGCGGTATATGTTTTTAATAAATAACATCCGCTTACTAACGGCGTATAATGTCTATTTTAACAATCAATAGATATCAATCAACATTCAAACATGCATTCAAATATTTTAAATCTAACTATTTAAAATAAAATCGAAACTTATTCGATTGAGTGAGAAGTTCTCAACTTGGTTTTATTTCCGTTTTAGCGATTTATTTCGAATAAAATTAAACGGACGTTTAATTTTACCCAAAATTCTCACTAACTCCAAACGACTCCAAACCAACTCCATCGCGTAGTGCTCGTCCATACGATTCCAACGCAACTGAGTTTGCATTTTTTCGACCTCGTATGAAAAAGTTATGCAGTTTTAAAGATTACACGATTTTAATTAACTAATTTACAACATTTACTTTTCAAAATTATAACCTAACTCATCACAGCCACTTGATTCCTTCCCTTTGCATCCTGGCCGTCCCCCACCCTTCTTCCTCTTCACGCACGCCTCCAGGAACAAGAAAACACGGCCGAACCCACTTATGCAAATTAGGGTTTAAAAACACCGCTTCCTCAATCGCCTCTAGCTCGATCAACGACCACCATTAGCAAGCTCTACGACGCCTCAACGACCACCTTGCACCATATGAAGCTCGGCTCTCTGATGAGTCTCGAATTGCGTGCCAAACTAGTTGCGAACGGCCTCATATCTCTCCCCCTCCGTTGCACCAAAATCCATCATCACCGTATGGAATCGAAGCTCTCGTCGAGCTCTACGACTTTCGTGTTGAACACCTTGGCTAAATCTTTGTAGATTGAGAGAGATTGAGGGAGAAGTGAGAGACAATTCTAGCCATTGGTTGTAAAAGTGGCGGCTAGGGTTTTGTTATTTTTTTTTTATAAAATTATGAAGAGTGGTTGTGTATTTATAGAGAATCGAAACACTATTCATCCCGGAAATTCCGAACTCCGATTTAGGCGCCGAAACTGACGTACCTAGGGTTTATCCCGCGTTCTGGACACAATGGAACAGGTTTCGGAAGCTAATTCGGACATCTGTGCGAGTTATGGCTATAAACGCTCAATTTAAATTAAACCGATTTAAATCGATTTCTAGGCGTTTTAATTCGTACCGGACAAACGGTAAATCCAATTGACTTGAAATTTGAAACCTTACAATAATATCACATTACGGATCCGATGAAACTGGTTTCGTCGAAATCCGAGATTTTTTGAAAAATGGCTATTTTGACTCGCCAAATTTAAATTAAAAATAATTCGATGCGTTTCGAGCTGCCACGATCAAACAATAACTCCAATTGACACGAAAATTGAAATCCGGTAATAACTAACTATTATGGATCCAATGGAACTGGTTTCGTTCAATTCTGAGACTGTTCAAAAATTGACTATTTTCACTAGTCGATTATTAAATATTAAAATATTCAATTTTCACAAATTAACTTTTAATTCGATTTTAAAAGTTCTAAAATATCATTCTAACTCCCATATGATAAAATAAAATTTTACAAATCATTTTCAATCATATTTAACTCAATTTTCAATTATTTCCATAATTTAACATATTAAATTATCGATTTAATTATTCAATTAAATCCAAAAATTCAAATAAAAATTTATTTGACTTATAAATTCACTCATTAATATTTAAAATTAATTAAATATTCATATTTTAATTATCAAAAATTCTGGGTCGTTACAATCTTCCCCACTTAAAAAAATTTCGTCCTCGAAATTATTAAGTAAGAAAAGTTACAGAATTTATTAATTTTCCAAAATTCATAATTAAACTTCTTACAATACTTTACTAAGTTTCAAATCATACTTAGTTATCTTTTCAAAAACAACTATCTATTGTTTAAGTTTCAATTCCCAAAATCAAAGTTAAAGTTTTCAAAATTTTCCAAATTTTCTCAAATTTTTTCTAACGCCTTAAATTTCCGGAAAAATTCGCCATAGTCTCCTTTGCGCGGCTCGATCCGAAAAAAAATGACAGTATATATATCACAAATATACATCTCATCAAGTAATGAGGCATCCCGAAGGGAAAAAAGTGTAAAAGTGCGATATTTAATCCGAGATATGTACCTTATACTTTATTAGCAAGCATATACGGTTAATATAGCGCGAAAGCGAGCTCCAAATGCGAAGCAAACGCGATCCGCACCTACTAATCACTCAACAAACAACATGAGAACATGCATATATGACAATAGTATCAATATACAACATATAGTAACATAATAACTATATATGTCACATAGCAAATGTAGTAAAACAACATATATTCAACCATCAACCAACTATAATCCATAACCAACAAATATTCATTCTCAATTTTAATTAGTTTGCATTCACTAATTAAATCCAATTCACATTCAATTCTATTCAAATTTATTCAACTTCCAATAACATTAGATTTTAATGAATTACACTTATATTCATTATTTCATATCAATTTTAATTCACATTCAATTGATTTACATTTAATCCATTAATTCAATTCAATTACAAAGTTGAACTTCATTTATATAACTCAAGTTTATATTCATCACTTCACTTTATTATTTTACTTTGATACTCATATCAACTTCATTCAACATTACTTAAGTTATACTTCATTTACAAACATCACTTTGTTTTACTTAACTTAATTCCTACTTGTAAATAAATTCAGATTTCAATTCTAAAGTAAATTTCCATTTAACTTTAAATTCACCCTTATTTACAACTCATATTCATATAGTTTCACTTCTTATATATATAAGTTTATTTCACAATTGTAAATCACTTTGATTATAATTCAATTCTTATAATTCTTTTTACTTATACAATTATTCTTTTATTTAGATTATTCAAACAACTAAACAATCCACTTATATACACTTTAATAATTTTGAAAAATTATTTCTTTATATATAAAAAATATACTCAAGGTAAAATTATTTCATTCACCCAATTTTAAAATCAATATTGTGCCGAATTGTTCTATTCAAGTGTTTAGAAACCCCTTCGGCATAGTCTTGCGGACCACGCTGACGAAAGTTCATATGCCACTCAATAAACCAATCATCATAACATAAAACAATTTCATATTCACTAACAAATACGCTCTCATAGCTATTATTACACTCAAACTCAATCTAGAGTACTGCTGACTCTATCTCTAATGAGTAATACCCAACAGAACCATGGTTGTCGCTTAACCATAAGCTCTGATACCAAATGTAACGCCCCCGAAATTTTTCGACTTTCGAAAATTCAACATCGATACTCACTTTATCGACTGCCGAGAAATCGAAGGTCAAAAACCGGAATGTTATGGGTTTTAAAAAGAATTTAAGAAAAGAAAAAGAAAGAAGAAGAGAGAAGAAGATAGAAAAATAGGGAGGAGAGAAAATAGAAAATTTTAAAATAGAAGAAAAAGAGAATAGAGAACATAGAAAATAGAAAATTGGAGAATAGAACGGAATAGAAAACAACAGAATCACATCAGAATCTCATAATTCGCAGCGGAACAACATATAATAATAAATGAATAATCTTTAAACAAAGAACTATATCAGTTATTACATTACATCACATTACATTACATCATATCATCAGAGTATACAACAACAACAAACATCAAATAGTGCAGCGGAAAAAAGAAATACTATATAAACTAGTAATACGCTATGCCATCCAGCTTGCCTCCAGCAACTCCAGAATATCCAGAATATCCTGATAAACCTTAACTCTCGACTGCCCGTGTGGAAATTGGTGGGCACCCAGAGTTTAGGAAGGAAAACAATAAAATCCAAGTCAGTCATGTGACTGGTGTGGGAACTCAAAACAGTTTATTTATCTTTAAAATCAAAATAGAGGAATATTTTTAAGTCAATTCGCAATGCTTTTAAAAATGAGACTACCATAAGGCCTCCCGCACACACACACAATGCAAACGCAGAATCGGAGGATATTTCTCCTTATGATAGTCAAAGATGCTTGATACGCATTTAAAATAACATTTGATATTATTATTATTAGTGCATAGTGTAGGAAAAATTTATTTCGAAAGTAGAATATAAATCTTAGCCAACATAGACATTTCGAACTATGCCTACTATAGCTACCATCCAAACAGTGGTGACCACCATAAGTGAATGGCAGGTTCTACAACTAATACCGTACAAGTTTCGTATTGGGAATTGGATTTCCAACGAATGATCAGGCCAAGGAACTTCCCATTGCCACATGAGAATGCCTCTGGATGGACATCCCCGAGAACCAAACCGGATCTCTACCAACACAAGGCCGGGTTACCCCTAACTGAGTAACAACTGACCGAATATGCCATCCCCCGGTCCTTTGGGACCTTTATCACCGAGCGCTCGTAATCAATTCACACAATCATAACAAAGTGTTTTCATCATGAGTAAGCATCTGGGCTCCATACGATGATACCACCCTTTTCCAGAAGGAAATGGACACATCCTAAATGGTGCTACCCCTCATAACCTTGCTGCTTCTTTCCTGTTTTGACCATTCATGGGGTGTGAGGCTCGACGAAGTCACGTCCACAAAAACATACTTTATACAAAAGCCATGCTTTGGGTCAACAAATGATCAACACAATGATCACAAGGATAGACGATCAAATAAACGATCCTATCACAAATAATCAACACAATGATCATTTCAGCATCACTCAGCATATCACATTACCAAATTGGGAATATATCGCTGATAACATTCAACTATATAACCTCTGAGCACGTACGTCTCAGAGAAGGGTGTTAAGCTAAAAGAATAAATTCTCCGCCACCAACAGAAATATATTTGAAAGAAATCTGCTTTATATCTCAACTTGTAATGTCAGACATACAATCCATACAAGTCTGTTCCGGGCTCGAACAAAACCGAAGGCACTTCTTACGAAGCCCTTGCAATCCGGGTATTCACAATCCCGATCGAATTTCCCATCACTTAAGGAATCTCTATACCAGGAGCTACCCAGTGCAGAGACAATCGATAGGTCATCCTATCGCTTTCACAAATACTCGGTCTTCAACACCGATCTTCAATGCAATTCACAACGACGTATCACATATTCGGAATGGGTTATACGACCCCATGGTCGTTTCCCGGTTAACCCGAATAGTGAGCGCTTATTCAAAAATAAGTGTGGCATTCAAATTCAAACAAATCACATCAAGTACCCATTCAAAGGGAAATATTGATAGTCGGCTATTGAACTATCAATAGATATGCACAAATCACCAGATTCCAAATAATTTTCCAAATTATTTATTTTCCAAAATATCTTTACAAGATATATAATTTTCACACTTCAAAAATAAATCAATATTTATTTTTAAACAAATTCCACTTTCACATATAAATTCCATAATGGATTTATATTTCATAATATCCATGCGTATCATTTCAATTATTCATTTCAATTTATCTTCAAAAAGATAACTTTTAATTATTCACTTCATATTGGAAAAACAATTCCATACTTATTCAATAAATAATTCACAAATCTTTTTATTTTCAACATTTAGAAAATATTCAATATACTTAAATCAAGATTAAGTATATATTTCATTCTATTAAGGAAATCATTCTCTTAACATATTTATTTGGGCCAAAACGAATGTTGCGTAAAACATTGTTACGACAACCCAAAATCACTAGTATAGCGATTCGAATTTAAAATAGATATATAAATCCCAATACTATACAAAACATTTCCTTTCGGAAATCATTTACTATAACAACAGTGTTATAGTCCACTATTTCCTTTCATTTCTCGAAAACGTCTATTTCAACAATAAATGTTGAAACCTATGGTTTCGAATCTCAACACATTTTAAAACATCGTTAGGTCGTTTTAATTCTATTTAAAACATTCAAATCTAAACCATTTTCTTTAACGTGTTATTCACTATTCAAAAATGTGAATAAACTTCGTTAACAAATCTCATCCTTTTATTCATTTTAATTCAAAGGATTATTCACTATTCAAAAATGTGAATATAACTCCATTAAATAAGTTATGACAATTAACTTATCAAAATAAGTTGTTTGCGGATTTATAAAACAACGTTTATAAATTCCATTTCTATTTATTTATAAAAACTTCCTTTTTATAAATTCCTTTATTAACCTATTCCAGTTTATAACTAAATTATAAACTAAACGTTCATATTATAAGTTAATTACTTATAAAACGATTATTTTACAAAATCGTTCCTTTAGGGACTTTCCAATTTATAAATCTTATAACTTATAAGATCCATTTATTTAACCAATCTATTCTTCAAATAATTTCACCAAATTTATAAATCTTACAATTTATAAATTTCTTTTATAACTTCACAGTTTATAATTCTATAAATTTCATTCATTTATGAATTTCATTTTCACTTCATTCAAACACTTATAAAAACTCATTTTATAAAGTCCATATTTCAATTTATAAATATCCATTTATAAATCTCTTAATATAAATCAATTTATATTATTCTTTAAAAACATCTTTAAACTCCTTTAGAATTTCATCATTCTCTTGATTTATAAAATAATCAAATTTTGTAAATCCTATAATTTCAACTTTATATAATAAATTCAAAAACCCAATTTAAACTATTTTATAAAAACATTAGCATCATATTCTCAAAAATCAGTTTTTAACTATCTTTCTCAAAAATCATAATTTTTTTTATAACTTTAAAAATTATAACGTTTATTTATTTAAAATGGATCAATTCCAAAAATATAGTATATTTTCAAAAATCACTTTAAAAATCATTTTAAAATCCCAAAATCTGGGTCCAATGATGCTACACACCAAATAGTCAATCACGACTACAACGATATCATATATCAATATGAAATCCATCAAATATCAAAATATCTGAAATCAAATAAAAACTGTTGAGGAATCCAGTTGGATCCCTCCAACCTGTTTTCCTGCATCCAAAAACATTAGCACAATACCAATTTCGCTCGAGTACGAAATTATCGCGGTATATGTTCTTATTAAATATTATCCGCTTAATAACGGCGTAATAGGGTCTCATCCGCTAAACAAATAAATGCGGGAAATCAATAACTTCAATATATACATATGCCAATATATATATATATATTGCTACTATATATAATACCAATTTCACTGTTTATGAAATATTCGCGTATATGTTTTTAATAAATAACATCCGCTTACTAACGGCGTATAATGTCTATTTTAATAATCAATAGATATCAATCAACATTCAAACATGCATTCAAATATTTTAAATCTAACTATTTAAAATAAAATCGAAACTTATTCGATTGAGTGAGAAGTTCTCACCTTGGTTTTATTTCCGTTTTAGCGATTTATTTCGAATAAAATTAAACGGACGTTTAATTTTACCTAACATTCTCACTAACTCCAAACGACTCCAAACCAACTCCATCGCGTAGTGCTCGTCCATATGATTCCAACGCAACTGAGTTTGCATTTTTTCGACCTCGTATGAAAAAGTTATGCAGTTTTAAAGATTACACGATTTTAATTAACTAATTTACAACATTTACTTTTCAAAATTATAACCTAACTCATCACAGCCACTTGATTCCTTCCCTTTGCATCCTGGCCATCCCCCACCCTTCTTCCTCTTCACGCACGCCTCCAGGAACAAGAAAACACGGCCGAACCCACTTATGCAAATTAGGGTTTAAAAACACCGCTTCCTCAATCGCCTCTAGCTCGATCAACGACCACCATTAGCAAGCTCTACGACGCCTCAACGACCACCTTGCACCATATGAAGCTCGGCTCTCTGATGAGTCTCGAATTGCGTGCCAAACTAGCTGCGAACGGCCTCATATCTCTCCCCCTCCGTTGCACCAAAATCCATCATCACCGTATGGAATCGAAGCTCTCGTCGAGCTCTACGACTTTCGTGTTGAACACCTTGGCTAAATATTTGTAGATTGAGAGAGATTGAGGGAGAAGTGAGAGACAATTCTGGCCATTGGTTGTAAATGTGGCGGCTAGGGTTTTGTTATTTTTTTTTATAAAATTATGAAGAGTGGTGGTGTATTTATAGAGAATCGAAACACTATTCATCCCGGAAATTCCGAACTCCGATTTAGGCGCCGAAACTGACGTACCTAGGGTTTATCCCGCGTGCCGGACACAATGGAACAGGTTTCGGAAGCTAATTCGGACATCTGTGTGAGTTATGGCTATAAACGCTCAATTTAAATTAAACCGATTTAAATCGATTTCTAGGCGTTTTATTTCGTACCGGACAAACGGTAAATCCAATTGACTTGAAATTTGAAACCTTACAATAATATCACATTACGGATCCGATGAAACTAGTTTCGTCGAAATCCGAGATTTTTTGAAAAATGGCTATTTTGACTCGCCAAATTTAAATTAAAAATAATTCGATGCGTTTCGAGCTGCCACGATCAGACGATAACTCCGATTGACACGAAAATTGAAATCCGGTAATAACTAACTATTACGGATCCAATGGAACTGGTTTCGTTCAATTCTGAGACTGTTCAAAAATTGACTATTTTCACTAGTCGATTATTAAATATTAAAATATTCAATTTTCACAAATTAACTTTTAATTCGATTTTAAAAGTTCTAAAATATCATTCTAACTCCCATATGATAAAATAAAATTTTACAAATCATTTTCAATCATATTTAACTCAATTTTCAATTATTTCCATAATTTAACATATTAAATTATCGATTTAATTATTCAATTAAATCCAAAAATTCAAATAAAAATTTATTTGACTTATAAATTCACTCATTAATATTTAAAATTAATTAAATATTCATATTTTAATTATCAAAAATTCTGGGTCGTTACATTTCCACGACCTAAATTCAACGACTCAAGAGGAGAACTGCTGCATCACTTCACGCGACTCATTTTAGGTCGTGAGCTCTTTTCTTCAGCACACTAGTTAGGTCGTAGACGACCTAAAATACTTCCCTTAGGTCGTAGCCGACTTAAGCCTTCAACCATTGGAACTTCTTCCTGCTTCTTGTTAAGTCGTGGACGACTTAGAACCATGCCGTTAGCTCGCATACGACTCATCCATCCCGAACGACTTAAGCCCCCGTTAAGTCGTAACTCCTTTTCATCTTCTTTGTTAGGTCGTGGTTCTTTCTCACGGACTTTGTTAAGTCGTAGTCGACTTGAGACCGCCTTCTTAGGTCGTGGTCGACTCAAGTCTTGAAGGTTTGGGCCTTGCACTGCTCCAACTCTGTCCTGGACTGCATCATTTGGTATCTCTGTGTTGTCTTTGAGTTGTAATGTGTTGTAATAACTAGACATGTATTTATAACTGTCTTGTATGTGTTGTATTATCTGTGTACTCTGATAGTGGTTGTAAACTATGTAGTATTTTACATTATTAATATAATTTATTCGTTTCGCTTTTTAGATTCCGATGTGTTGTTTCTTCTTTCTTCTCTTTCTTTCTCTTTCTATCCCTTTCTTTCTTGTTAATGATGCGTCATTCTGTAGAGACAGATGGCGGGTCGTTACAGTGGTATCAGAGCATTAGGTTGAGTGAATGCCTAGGCTCTGTAGTGGTGTCTATCTTGAGACAGCGTATTTGTAATTTTTAATATACTTATATATATTTATCTATTTCTACCTATCTGTTGGGTTACTTTTTGGGTTTTTCCAATATAGGTTATAAAGGTAGATAAGGTAGTAATGTTTGTAACACGATTACTACCATTGATTGGAGTCTAATGTTTGAGGTTGGAAGTGTATCTGTCGAGACTGTAGACCTAATACTAACTTGAGTAGTGCAGAGTGTAGAGATTTTATCGATCTTTGAAGGAAAACTGATAAGGTTCGGAGTCATCTTTGAAGTGCATGGTTTGGTGAGTAGAGTTTGATCTGTTCGATTGGGCAGAAACAAGTGACGGTATTTTGATACCTCAGGAAGTTGTAACTGCATGATGAGATGCAATGACTATGGTTCTGTCCGAAGATATTTCTTTGGAACAAGTTTTGGAAGTATTCTGCTTCGATGTTGTGGCTGAAGTCAGCAGGATGTTATGGTTAGCACTGAAGTCCGAATTTCTCGAAGAACTTTGGATCAGGAAGTTTGGAATTGGTGTCAACAGTGCAGCTCAGAGTGTTCTATGAGCTGACAGAGAGGTCTTAGCTGAGTAGTTTTTCTGAAGATGGAGTTCAAAAGGTGCAGGGTGAATCCGTTTCTTCAATGGATTGACTAGACCAGTGTAAGCTGTTCTATTTGGTAAAGAGAGGACAGTTTTCTTTGTAAATTTATCTGGGTTGATCGCAAAAGTGACTTGCGATAGTTGAGTGTTCTCTTGGATGGGTGGAGATTTTCTGGATGTCTTCCGGGGAAGTCAGAAGTTTGTCTGCATATGAAGAATAGAGTTTTCTTATCGACTAGGATTCTAGGAGTGAAACTGGTGGTTCTGTTTAGTTAGAGAATGATTCCTAGAGGTGGAGTTTGATGAATCAACTCAGTGTTCGGAGGAATTTCCGAGTTTTCTTTTATGGATCTGTTGAACCATATCTCTGGAAGGTGATGTCCAGTTGGTGCTTCTGTTCTTCGTCAGCATTTTCTTATCAATTTCGAATCAGAGTTGTGCAGCAGAAGCAGTTTGGAAGTGTTTCGGATTTGTCTTTTCCAGATCAGGAGAAGTTTGTTGCCTTCTGCTGGTTATGGAGTAGACTTTTGTTTTGGTATTGGATTGATCTTGAGGAGATTATGGTGTTGGGTTGTTTTTGGTTCTGTTTGTTTCTAGAGGAATCAGCAAGGGTTGAGCTGATCAGTTTGGATGTTGGCATCCCAGGATCGTCCGAAGACTTTTGTGGATAAGGGACGGAGGAATTTGGAATTCAAAGTTGGAGACTTCGTTGATGTTGGAGTTTTCTCTGATTCAGGTGCTATAAGTTTTGGTAAGTCTGGGAAGCTAGCTCCGAGATGTTTTGGATCTCATCTGTGTTTTGGTTGGATCAGTGTTTGGTTTCCAGGGATGAATTGCCAGTTTGGATAACTGGGATTCGATGAGTTTCACGTATCTTTGAGGGAGTACGTATATTGTCTATCTCTGGCTTTAGAACCAGCAGTTATAGGAGGTTTGGTTGTTGAGTCAGACTCGTATGTAGTCTGATATGGTATCTAGCTCTGTAGATCTAGACGAATATGAGCTCTGTTGCTTAGTACTATTGATTGTTTGGAACCTATAGAGCGAGTATTCCGATATTTTCACCGCGGAAACTCGTGGAAGCTCTATCCAGAATTTTTATCTGGATAGATATATTTTATTGATTGGGTGAATTGGTTGCTATGATTATTAACATATCATTGGTATATGCTTATGTTTTAAAATTAAACCTTTAAATAGATCATTGAATTACCTTTGTTTTAAATTTCGGGAACGAAATTCTTTTAAGGAGGGAGAAATGTGATGACCCGGAATTTTAAGTAATATCCATTTAATAATCTAAATTAAAATTAAATTGATTTGATAGTCTTCGTAATAAGATTTGAATTAATTTAATTAATCCAAATAAAATATATATTTAATTGATAGATTTTATCTTTTTAGATCTAATAATTATTTTCTATTTACAATGTATATAGGATATGTATATATTGTAAATAGAACTTGTTTTAATTTTATAAATAAATGAATCCTATTTTCTATAAAAATATATATCTTTAGTAAAACTGAGAATTTTGATTTTATTTAAAAGTTAAACTTTTAAAAGGTTATTTAATAAATATATATGGTTTTAAATTGATAAGATTAAAATTTAATTTGTTTAAATTAATTTATTTGATATTAACTTTTTAAAAGTATGTAATAAATAACAATAAGGTTTATTTTGATTTCTTAAAAATATAATTGAATAAAATAAATAATTAATTAATAAAGAAGACAATTTATTTTATAAATTATTTATGGTTATCAAATGTTGTTATTTTTAAATATAATAATACATTGTTTTAACAAATAATTTTTTAATAAAAATAATTGTTTTTCAAAATTTAATTGTGTAGTTATGTTTGTAAATAAACTTGATTTCAAAATTTAATTTGAACTTGAATTCAAAGCTTTTAAATTTTAGAGTATACATATTTTTAATTAGTTTTGATTTTAAAATATTTATATGAACTTTATTTTGTAAATAAAATTGGATTTATCATTTTAAAATTTATCTACATGATTAACTAATTTATTAAACATAGGTTTACATTCATCTTATAATAACACACTAACTAAATACTAATTAACTTTTAAATTTAAATACTTATTACTTTTAAAAGACAATTGTAAAAATCCTAAGGCCTTATATAACATGTGTTAGGTAATAAAACATTTAAGGTGAAAAATGTTAGTACTTTTTACAAGTGTCATTTATTTTTATTTTTTTTCTTGTTTTTCTTTCATTTTTTTATAAGCATTTCATTTTTTATAAACAATTTCTCTTTCATTTTGTTTCTTTTCTAAATCTAAATGCAAAGAAGAACACACATATCCTCAATAAATAAAATCTGAAATATCTTCAATAAAACTCTGAAAATCATCTTCAAAATCCACTTCACAAACCTGAAACAAGTCTGCATGCAAACCATTTTTTTCCAAATCAAAACAAAGATAGCCTGCGTTTCACTTAAACCTGGAATTCCAAAGCATGCGTGCAAAAAATTCAGTAACAAGCCTTCAAGTTTTTAATTCAAGCTTCCTGCAAATCAGAAGCATGCATATCATTTTTTTCAAAATTGAATCAAATGCATGAAATCGAAGCAAGAAATCCTGCATCTCTTATTCAAGCAAACCTACATATTTTTCAAGTATAAAAGCATCTGCATTTCCTTCTATCTGGAGGCAAGCATGCAAGTGTAATCTGGAGCAAATGTAAAACAAGATTTGAAGTTTACAGAATTAAAGAAGCAAGCAGTTCAAATTTAAGCTAAGCAATTCAAAAATGGGTACTACAGTTTCCAGTTTTTCAACAAGCTTTTGCAAAAACCAATTGAGGCTTTGTCTTTTGAATTTTTAAGATGAGTAACTTTATTTTTAAAAGTTAAGTATAAAATATGGTTGCATGCACATATTGTTGAAATAAATCTGTATGGTGAAATATGTTGTGCATATTTGTGAATGTAGAATGTGTGCATGTCTGTTCTTTTTTTTTTTCAAGCTCAGTTTTTCATCAAAATTCATTATCATCTTATCTGATCTCTGTTAGGACTTAGATTCCTAACAAAAGTTGTTTGTTTAATGATATGTTAATGGTTAAAATTTTAACTAAGTTAAAATTTAAATTTAAAGTTTCTGGAATGCAAAAAGAGCAGAGTAAGTTTAATAAAAGTGGAAATTCAAACATCTAAATTTAGCAATCCAGGAATATAAACTGAAACCTTATCCAAAATGACGATTTTTAGAAGTGAAATTATAAAATTTTGTATTAGGATTTGAGAGCAGTTTGAGATGAACTGGAATTGAAGTTTTGGATTGTCTTGGGTGATCTAGTTGACCTAGATGGACATAGTCTTCACTGGTGGTAGTCGAACGATCGGAGAGGTCGGGGAAAATGTCAGAATGGTGTTCAAGCTACTGTGGCGACGGACAATGATTGGTAAAGTTTTAAAACCTAGTTTTAGGTCAGAATATCGTTTGCCACTGAGTCTCTCGTGGACCGAGCTCCACCAAACTATGGGAATCAGAAGCTTGAGTATTGGCGAAGATGTGGTTGGAAGTGTAGAGGCTCCGGCGATCGGAGGTTCGTGATCGATGTAGTTCCAGGCTTTGTCTTTGGTACCAAATTTGAGCTTGGATTCTCGAATTCAAATTCGAGGAAGAATTGATGACCTGATGATCGTGTTAGGGTGCGAGGGTGATCGCATATGTGAGGGGATCGTCGTAGATGAACGGAGTTGGCTGCGTTGATGGAGCATGTGCACGGTGAATTTTGGGTCATGGTGAAGTCTGGTTTGAAGAGGGGAGATACTCGAATTTTTTCTCGAGTTTTTACCCCTGATTTTGGAAGTTAGCTTGAAGTATTTGGTTGGAGGATTCGAGGTAGGATGTTGTGCGTCTCGGGTTTAATGGAAGGTTACAGGTTTTAAACAAACCTGTACTGTTAGTTTTATAAATTTGTAAAACTGAAGCTTTTAAATGGAAAGAAAGGTTTAAACCAAATTTTAAATCCAAGATTGAAATTTATAATTCAAATTTAAGTTTAAATCTCAGTTTTAAAATAAATTAAGTTTTTATCTTGAATTGTTAAATACTTTAAAATGACAAAGTAGTTTGAATTTTTAAAAATAAAGTTAAAAATATAAGTACAGTTTTAAAGATTAATATGAATTCAAATTTAATTCAAATTTTGAAATGTAGGAGGTTTTTAAAATTTAAAATGTTTTAAACAATTTTGAAATGTTTAAGTTTAATTCAAATTGATTTGAATTTAAATATGAATTGGTTTAAATCCTTTTAAACTTCTTTATTAATGGGTATATCTTTAACTTGTGAATGAAAGGTTTAGAAATGTGTTGTTGAAACTTTGTTAAAGATAATTTGAACTCATTTTAAATCTTAAATTTTAAATGATATTTGAATATAAATTTAGGTAAATTGATTTAAAAATACTTTGTAAATGATAACTTGTGCATTAATAGGAACAAAGTTTTATCTTAAAGTAAATTAGAATTTAAAGATTTGTATTCATTAAATTTAAAAGGAAATTTAATGGATAATTAATTTTTTTTGATTGATTAATCATTTGGATTAATTAAATAAGCAATTAAAGGTTTAAACTAATTAATCAATGGTTAAGATTAATTAATTAGGAGTAATTAATTTGAAATTAAGGATTATTAATTGAATTTGAACTAATAATCAGGAATTAATTAATCAAGTAATTTAGAATTAATTAAGTAACAGTTAAACACTTAATTAATTTAATTAAAGATTAATTAATAGATAATTAAAGATTATTTAGTTTATAATTAATATTGATTTATGAAAGTTAATTACTTAAGAAAAAGTAATTAAAGAATTAATAATAGTTAATGATGATCATTAACTAAGGTTTATTTAGTAATTAATGAATATGATTAATTTTTAATAATTAATTAGATTAATTAATCAATTGTGAAATTTATTTAAGTTAATTACTTAAATGGAAGTAATTAAGACTTTAATTACTTAATGTAATTAATGGAGATTATGGAGATTGGTTTAAATTAATTAATTAAGTTTAATAAATTTTAAACATAGAAATTGATAATAATTACTTGATGTAATTAATAAATTAAATTGCTCAGTGAAGTAATTAGAGATAATTACTAGATGTAATTAGTGGATGATGTTGGGATTATAAAAGTAATTTGGATTAAATTATTTTGTATAATTAATCAAGGGATTAATTAAATTAATTAAGAAGTAATTAATTTGATAAAGTAATTAAGGGTAATTAATTAAGAATGAGATTAATCAAAGGTGATTAATAATTATGGTTTAAGTGAGATTAATTACTGAAAGTAATTAATTAAATTGAGTAATTAATTTAATATAATTAAGGATCATTAATTAATATAATTAATGAAGTAATTAAGATTGATTTATCAAGATTAATTAATCAATAATAAATGATTAAGGGCAATTAATTAATTGTAATTCATTAAGGTGTAATGTAATTAATTATAGTTAACTAATTAATGAAGTAATCAAAGGTTAGTTACTGTATTTAGTCTAGAGTAATTAATTTTGTGAAATTAATTAAAGTATAATTAATCAAAGGTTGATTAATTAAGATGATAAATTATAGATTAGTGAATTAATTAATTTGTAATTAATTAATGGTGATGTAAGCAAGATTTATATGGATGTAAGTAATTAATTTAATTCCCTTTAAATTAATTAGAGAAGATGTAGTTAATTTAATTCATTTCAAATTAATTATAGATGATATGTTATAGATCATTGCTTATGAATGGATGATATAGTTGCCTTGAATAAATCTCAGCTATGAGATTAGTAATGTTGATTTATATGGATGCATTGGTTACATCGTGATGATGATATGGATTATCTTTGATAATGATAATTATCTGCTGTGGATCTGTGAATTATCTACCTGTGTGTATATATATAATGTTATTGAATTGTTTTAAACTCTACAACAACTTGGACCTAATAGACACGCTTTGGATTTCGATGAGACCAGGATTGGGTTTCCATATTTGGATATCCGAAAACCACATCGATCTAAATTAACGATAGGTCGTGAATCTTATATGAAGAGCGCAGACTCGAGGTGTAAGGACTATTAGTTAGTATAACTTTGGGGGTGATTCCGTGATGATTTTGACGGAAATCATACTTACAGGCTCGAGATGGTGGTTCAGAGTGCAAGGGTTATCGTCGTTAACTCTGAGGGTGATTCCAAAACGAGTGTAACGAGATAATGCCTTCGGTTTCGTTCGAACCCGAAATGAACTTGTATGGATTGAATGCTTTCAGAACAACGTCAAGTGGATGATGAGCATTCTATGAGATGTGTTCTCTAAAGGTAATCGTAGCCTCAAGCCTCATCAACCGGGAATGGCTAAAACAGGGGAGGTGCAGCAAGGCTTCGTGGGTAGCTCCACTGGAGAGCAAGATCTAGAGGTCCCTTTTTATTCGGCTTAGTGGGCGGTTGGATATGAGCAACAACCGCGGGGTTGTCTTGTTCGAAACTGTTCAGTAAGGAATGGTTCCGGCCTTGTGTTGCAGGGGAGCGGGAGTACTCCTCGGTACGTTGATCTAGGCCACGTACTATGACGGGCGGTACCCCAGTTGCCCTGCCATTGTATGGAATCCAAAATCCAATAAGTACCAACGGTTTTGATTGTATTTCCCACTTTTGTGGCTAGTAGCTGGAATTTAACAATGTAATAATTTCGGCTATTTCATATTTACTTGGAATCGCTAGACCTAATATAATATCACTGGATTTCCTATCAAATGTTTTGGTTAGCGTAAGGTAAAAACTTTTCCATGTTTATGTGTGGGAAGTCTTACGTGATACCTTTCTTTTCAAAAAGTTTTTGAAAATTAAGCATCCTTAACCTATTACTCACAGCAGACCCATACCTGACCCAGAGTTTATTTTTTGTTTTCATAAACTCTTGGGTACTCAAATTTTTACGAGTAGTCAAGGGATTCAGGTTAGCTTTGACGAATACTGGAGGAGCAATGGATCAGGAGGCTTCTGCTTTAGATATATAGTATTCCGCTGTGTTTGGTATCTCTGTGTTGTCTTTGAGTTGTAATGTGTTGTAATAACTAGACAAGTATTTATAACTGTCTAGTATATGTTGTATTATCTGCGTACTCTGATAGTGGTTGTAAACTATGTAATATTTTATGTTATTAATATAATTTGTTCGTTCTGCTGTTTAGATTCTGATGTGTTGTTTCTTCTTACTTCTCTTTCTTTCTCTTTCTATCCCTTTCTTTCTCTTTCTATCCCTTTCTTTCTTATTAATGATGCGTCATTCTGTGGAGACAGATGGCGGGTCGTTACACGTCTCCAACCAACATGCAGAGGATTTTCATGGTTTTCCAAAAAAAGCCTTAAACAGTGCCATTT
The DNA here is from genome assembly GCA_030765085.1 of Allium cepa. Lineage (NCBI taxonomy): Eukaryota > Viridiplantae > Streptophyta > Magnoliopsida > Asparagales > Amaryllidaceae > Allium > Allium cepa. The sequence goes on from CM060929.1 coordinate 168,769,860, forward strand.
CTATACTAGTCCGATAAATATTGTTATATGAAAAGCTCAACTAAGTGTAGGTGGTCTTCCCATGATCCCCGAACGTCTAATAAACAAGCTCACAAGTCCTCCAAGATCTTGTTAACTGTTTCTGTTTGGCCATCAGTCTGTGGATGGTAAGTGATACTTATCTTGAGCTTGGTTCCCAAACTTTCTAGTAGACTATTCCAGAACTCGCTAATAAAAAAATAATCCCTATCATTAACAATACTACTAGGAATTTTGTGCAGTGTAACCACATTCTTCATAAATAACTTAACCAATGCAAGTGTCTTCTATTTCCTTAACCGGAATGAAATGGACTCTCTTGGCAAATTTTTCTACTATGACTCAAACACTTTCAAACCCTTTATTAAATCTCGGCAACCCATCAGTAAAATCCATAAAAATGGAATCACACTTCCGTACCAGAATGTCCAATGGATGAAGTAATCCACTTGGTTTCTGTTGTTCATCTTTTACCTGTTGACAGTTCAAACACTCCACCTATAAGCTAACATCCCTCTTAATTCCTTTCTAGAAGAAACTTCTCTTCATATCTTGATACGTCTTCGTTCCTCCTGGATGAATAGTGAACTGTGAATGATGACATTCCTCTAGGACTTTCTTACTTATGTCTCTGACATCTGAAAGACATAATCTTCCATTTTTCTTAACTACCCATCCCGATCAAGACTGAAAAATTTCAAGTCGTTGTTTTCCATTCGATCTTTTAATTTCCCGATCCTTTCAGCGAACATTGGATCTGCTTCTTGTTTAGAAGCAATCTTCTCAATCAATACCAGTCGGATTTCTAAACACGATAATGTAGCAGATCCCCTACTAGACCCAGCCTTGGATCTACACTGCACTCTACAAGCTGTTAAGGCTTCTGAATTTTTCCATTCTGCTATCATGGCTAACATTATATTCTGATGCTTCCTACCAAGCACATATGCAACCTTATTTCCTTTCCCTGGTGTTTACTCTATTCCAAAATCATACGTAGTTAAAAACTCCAACCACCTTATTGTCTCATTTTCAGTTCCGTCGGAGAGAACAATTAATTCAATGACTTATGATTTGTATAGAGCTCAAACCTCTCTCCCAAATGGTAATGCCCCCACACCTTCAACGCAAATATAACAACAGCTAATTCCAAAGCATGCATCGGATATCTAGCCTCATGTGGTCTAAGCTGTCTAGAAGTGTAGGTAATCAACTTACCCATCTGCATTAGTATAGCACCCAATCCTGCTCCACACGCATCAGTATAAACAACTAAATCTTGATTCCCCTCCGTAACCACCAATACAGGTGCATGGGTCAACAAGTGCTTCAAGCTCTAAAATGCTTCCTCAACTTATCGGTCTATGCAAACTTTACATCCATTCGTGTTAGCTTAGTTATTGGCGCTGCTATCCATGAGAAATCCTTTATAAACCTCCGATAATACCCAGCCAACTCAAGTAAACTTCTTATCTCATTTACTTTTTCTGGTCTCTTCCAATTATTAATGGCTTCGATATTTTCTGGATCAACTGACAATCCTTTCTCTGAAACCACATGACCAAGAAACTTTACTCTTCCAAAAATGGCACTTTGAAAAATTAACCTTTAGCTGATACTGCCTTAGCATCTCCAGAACAAACCTAAGATGAACTTCATGCTCCTTATCATTCTTAGAGTATATCAAGATATAATCTTTGAAACATGAACTGTCTAAGTGCTCCTAGAAGATCTAATTCATCAAATATACAAAGAATGCCGGTGGATTATTGAGTTCGAATAGCACAACTAACTATTTGTATGACCCATATCTTATTCTAAATGCCGTTAAAGGTATACCATCTTCTGCCACTCTAAGTTGATGAAATCCTGTCGCCAAATCTAACTGAGAGAATACCTTGGCCCCACTTAACTAGTCGAACGAATCGTCAATCCTAGGCAATGGATATCGGTTCTTTATCATTTTCTCATTCAACTCACGATAATTGATACATAGCCTTAACGATCTGTCCAATTTCTTAGCAAATACTACTGCTGCTCCTTAAGACGAACTGCTTGGTCTAATAAAGCTCTTACCTTCCATATCCACCAATTGAGACTTTAACTCTTTCATCTCCGTTGGTGTCATCCTACTTGGCAGTCTACTCACAGGTTTTGCCTCAGGCACCAAATCTATCTAAACTCAATAGCTCGTTTCGGTGGTAATCCAAATACTGGCTCAAAAACATCAATGAATTCTCCAACCATGAAAACGTGATTTAACTCATCTTCTAACTCCATAACACCCAACAAAGAATTCACCTCACAGCTAGGGTTTTCTATGGTATAAACTATACAATCATTATAATCCGGGTGTCTAAGTGATATTTTCCTATGTAGGCAAAATATCCTAGCATTGTATTTACTTAACCAATCCATGCCCAATATAATTCCAAACCCCACAAAGTCAAATACGTGCAAACTACAAACAAAGGTGTAACCTTCAAATCAAACTCTAAGTAGTCCTGTTCTTTCTCTCCTTTAGTTGGCACTTTGTATTGGTTCTTGTAGTGCCCAATTTGATCATATTTAAAACATCTAATTTCTTTCTTCTCAGTAGCCTTCTTTCCTTTGCCTGTTCAACACTCGTGAGCATAATGGCCTTTCTTTTTGCACTTATAGCAGACCACCTTGGACTTTCCTTTCTTCGTCGCTCCTCTATTTTTAGCATTCTTCTTGTGGGAAAACTTTCTCTTTTGGCCCTGTCCAACCTATGTGAGAAATGCAGATTACGGATCTTAAGGCTAGGATAAGCACTAGTGGGGGGTGAATAGTGTTTTAGAGAATTATTAAATCTTTTTGAGTTTTTCTTAATTTGAACACAAATGTATGCAATATTAAGACACAGATATGATCACAGAATCAAACAGATATGCAAATATAAAGTAAAAGCAGTAAATGAAAGAACACACCGGATTTTATACTGGTTTGGAGATACCCTACATCCAGTCCCGCACACAAGTACAAATTTTCTTTCATAAACAATCTTTATAATTACACCCTCGATTTCAAGGATACGAGGTACACTTAGAGATACTTGATTTCCCGGGCAACAAGTTAACCCAATTGATTCCCAAGGCTACAATCACACCTTATCTCGCTTGATTGATTTCCAAGGCCACAATCACACCTTTTATCGTTTAATTGATTACAAAGAAGCCTATAACTTTGAATAGCACTGAGAATCTTGTTGAGATAGTGATAGAGAATCAAACCAGAAATGATCTAGTTAGATTCTATGTTGATTTCGGCAGAGTAACGGTAAGAATATGTATATAGAAATGTGGAAGAAGAAGAGGAGAGAAAAATCAAAAAACTATTTTCAAATTCGTTGAAAACAGCCGCTATTTGTAGAAGAACAACTACCATGTCCATTCGTGAAGAGATATGACGAATAGACACTTCTTCTAAAATTTAAATTTTGAAACCAACTGACACTATGTCGATAGGTAGGTTGAGCATGTCGACATCCCAAAGGAATTTTTGGTTGTTTATTTTTCTTTGAAAATAACTTCTATCTAATATTAAAACTATTTTAAACTTTATAAATATACTTGTCTATAGTTAAAATACATAAATATATAGAATAATGTATATAAAATTTTACTATAATTTTATATTTAAATCTAAGTATAAATATTAAATAGTTAAATATATTTTTATTAAAGATAGTTTAAAACCACGGATAATTTGAATTTGAAATTAAAGGTTATTTTGAGGCTTAAAGTATTTGAAATCAGGATAGTTGTCTTTGATGCTTTTAAAAGGAAGATTTTGAAATCATCTTAAAAACAAGATAATTTTGTAAAAACATTTGAATAAAAGATTAGCGGATATAAAACAATCTTCCACTAGATTTTTTGTAGGTTCCATCCTACTTAGGGTTCCATCCCTTTACAGGCTTGAAATGGATTCCATTCTACGAAGAAATTGGACGTTAAGATGCCAGTGCTTTTCTATGAGTTTTCACTAATTTCCTAATTGGAAAAAATAAATTACTTGAAATCTTGAACTCTAGATAAACTTGATATTCTTGATACTCATGAATCTTCATTCTTGATATCTTGAATCTCTATGTTGTACAGTCTTCATTCTTGGTACCTGCATGGTTAAATCCTGCATATACATATATTTCTAAACTATAATATTAGTATTTATATTTTATAATCCTATTCTAAGGTTGTTGTCATCAAAACCATCATCTCAAGGACTAACAATCTCCCCTTTTTTGATGATGACAACCTTTGTTTATAAAATATTACTTCTATCCTAATAACTCCCCCTTAATCTAATTACCCCCCTTAATCTATGACTAACTATCCTATTTTATATTTCTCCCCCTTTTTCATCAACAAAAACCATCCTAAAAACAAAAAACTATAAAAATCCCCCTTAAACTAATACTAGAACAAAGTATAGTAAATTTAATGTGAAAGACATTAACATAATTATATTATAATTATTCAATACATAAATATGTATAAGTATATTTCAACACACTCATCAAAACCCATCATGTTAGACAAGTCAAACAAATCAATCATGTCAAACACGTGAAACAAGTCAATCAATCAAACAAGTCAAACAAGTCAATCAAGTCAAACAAGTCAATCAAGTTAATCAACACATACCAAACAAATCAAAAACTAATAATCATATATTATAAGAAAATACTAAAAACTTCCCTTAAAATAAAATACACTTGTTATGTATACATATATGCAATATGTAGTTTGTAATGCAGTATGAAATGCATGACATATGCAATGTAGCATGAGATGATATGCAAAATGAAGTGCAACTTGTGATGCAAATGATTATGATACTTCATGAATTGTAATTTATGATGTATTATGCAATGAAATGTGATATGAATAGGATGCATAATGATATGTAATATGAAATAAAATGACAATGAAGTAAAAATAATAATAATATGCAACATGATATGATGATATATATACTACGGTAAGAGATATCTAGATTATAAGATAAACATGAGTGATAAGTAATATCTAATTGACAAGCATATATATGTATATGTATGTATATGTATGTATGTATGTATACATATAACAAATAATTTATTATAACTCGCTTCAACCAAACAAAGATAATACATACCAATTACTAAACTTAGGTTAAGGAAACTAATGAATGAGACTAAAATCATAATAAGACAAGAGTTTAAAGGTAATAAATGATATTAAAATTATATCATATTCATGAAAAGTAGTAATCAAATTCAATATCAAAATCAAATTGCTAAGAAATATGGATTTAAACTATATATATGATAAATTAACAGCCTACGTATTTAATTTATTTAATATTTTAACTTGGTTGTTTTCTTTTATTTACTATTTTTTTATTTTTAAGAATCCAAACTTCCATTTTTATAAAATGCTTAACTTACTAATTAAAACCTATATAAATTATTATTGGTTTAAATATTTAGAAACATGTTTAAACATATTTTAAATTTAAAAAAATATCATAATGAAATATTAAATAAAATATTAAAGATAGAAAAACTAAAATAAACGTATGTTATATTAAGGCCTCTTACTTTTAAAAAAAATTAGTTAATTATTAAAAACCATTTAAACATGAAATTAATTTTAAAATATTATAATATAAGTTAGAAAACAACTTTAAAAAGAACAGAAAAAATACTTAATTTAAATATCATTTTTACATAGTTTAAAGTTTTATAAAGAAAAACTGCATTTAAAGAATGCTATAAAAAGTTTTTATAGTAAAATATATTTGAAACTTTATAAAACTGAAAATATAGCTTTTACCAAATGCCATGTAAAGTTTCTAAAACTCTACAGCGTTTCGAAGTACAGAAATACAATAAAAACGAGTTTGCAGTACTTACAAAACATTACAGAAGAAACGAAGCATTTTAGAAATGCTATCTAAAATTCCAGTCATGTGATATGGTGCTCTTATTAATTGAATAAATATATAAATAGAGCCCAATTCTAACATTCTAAATTCATTTTATTAATTTCTTAAAGATATAAAATTAGTATCTTAAAAGAAATAGACTATGAGAAGTAAAAATAACATTAGAAAAGTTGAAATCATTAATGAAGGTATGCTTTTCTACTTAGTATAGTTGTAATAAATTAATAATATGATTTTATTTGAAATAGAACACATTTTAAAAGGCCCTTTTTTGAAAACTTTAGACTGGTATATCAATATTTATACTATGGTGTGTCGATATATGGACCAAAATACTAAAACTTATAAAGAGATAAATTTCTGTACCTAACTAGATGCATAAATATATACTCTTAAATGCAACAATAAAGATGAAATAATAGTAAAGCGTACTAATTTGTGCACTCCATCTTTCCAGCTTTGTTGTTATTCCATTGTCGTGAACCACGCCTATCTCTTAGAATTTAACGACGAGATCTATTCTATTGCGACATGCTCGTTTTTCTAATCAGAGTAGTATATTCATTTGCTGAAATTGAAGACCGTATGAGAAAGATGCTGATGGTTTAGTAGATTGACTAACTTGGTGCCAAAACTTTTAATTTGAATTTTGAATGAATGGACTCTTTGACCGCTATAAAGAGGCCCAACAATCACCACTTTTCAAAAAAGTTTCTCTTCTTCTTCTTTCCGTTTTTTACTTACTATCAAACTTCTAGAAGACATATCTCCTTCGTTTCTTAACGGAAGTCGATGAAACCAGCGGCAAATCGAAGAGGAAGGCAAGGACTACGATTTAGTAATATTTTGGTGTCGAATTTGGATGGTATTGTGATGCAACAGGCCGAACAATAGAAGAAATGTAGAAAACCCGTACACAGTTTTTCAATTTCGGATAGCCAACTTCAAACTATCGTATCTCACTCAATTTTGATCGGAATTTGATGATCCACCCATCAAAACGAACGCGAGAACAATAACTACAATCTTTGACAGTTTTGACTTCTTTTTCTCTTTGTTCACCAAAACTTCGTTTGCCCATAACTTTGTCATTTCTTTACGGATTCGCATGAAACCAGTGGAATTACGAAGCAGATGAAGAGAAGTACAGTGTCAAGTCAAGTTGTAGATGAGAACAAAAATCCTTGTATTGATCTGGTACCCATTTCATTATCGATTGCCATTATATATATCCACTATTTCTTCTTGATCGATGAATGATTATCTGGTATCCTTTAACCAACAGTCATTAGACATAACTCTTCTCCTGCAAAACAACATAACCTTTTAAAGAATCAAGTGACATTTCAAAATATCTAAATATAATTTTAAACAACAATATCATGATGATTCTATGACATATTCATACGAAAATAGTGTTAATAATTTTATAAAACATTGCCATTTAAAAAAAAAATTCAAAATTCAGATTATGAAAACTTTGAAAACCTTGCTCTGATAACAAATGTGAGAAATGCAGATTACGGATCTTAAGGCTAGGATAAACCTTAAATGGGGGTGAATAGTGTTTTAGAGATATATTAAATATTTTTGAGTTTTTGTTAATTTGAACACAAATGTATGCAATATTTAGACACAGATATGATCACAGAACAAAATAAAGATGCAAATATAATGTAAAATTAGTAAAGGAAAGAACATATCGGATTTTATACTGGTTCGGAATTACCCAACATCCAGTCCCGCACACAAGTATGGATTTCCTTTTAAAAACAATCCTTACAATTACACCCATGATTTCAAGGCCACGAGGTACACCCTCCAGATTCACAATCCTCTGGGTAGAGATACTTGATTTCCCGAGCAACAAGTTCACCCAATTGATTTCCATGGCTACAATCACACCTTATCTCGCTTGATTAATATCCAAGGCCACAATCACACCTTTTCTCGTTCAATTGATTACAAAGAAGCCTATAACTCTGAATAGTAGTGAGAATCTTATTGAGACAATGATAGAGAATCAAGCCAGAAATTATCTAGTTAGATTGAATGTTGATTTCGGCAGAGTAATGGTAAGAATATGTGTATGGAAATGTGGAAGAAGAAGAGGAGAGAAAAACCAGAAAATCTATTTCCAAATTCGTTGAAAACAGCCCCTATTTATAGAAGAACAACAACCATGTCCATTCGTGAAGAGATATGACGAATAGACACTTCTTTTGAAATTTAAATTTTGAAACCAACTGACACTATGTCGACATGGGTAGGTTGAGCATGTCGACATCCCAAAGGAATTTTTGGTGGTTTGTTTTTCTTTGAAAATAACTTCTTTCTTATATTAAAACTATTTTAAACTTTATAAGTATACTTATCTATAGTTAAAATACATAAGTAAATATATAGAATAATGTATACAAAATTTTACTATTATTCTATATGTTAACGTAAAAATCAGACGCTAACACCCCGGTGTATATTGAGATTGAGTAAAAGCACCACCCGTGAACACGGGAACTAAAAACAAGTAGAAAAGTCACAGAGAAAGCAGAAAAGACAACAGTTTTTATAGTGGTTCGGCTTCAGGTAAGCCTACATCCACTTTAATCCTCTTTATTACTGAATCAATTACAACTTTACAAGAGTCTTCAATTACAATACTGATAAGACAAACACCTAGAACTTCGATGCAGAAGAACTCTTCGAATCCATGTTGATTGCGTTAGATTTCCTCTTGAAGTTTGTTGACATGCCTTTCGTATTTGAAGTATCAGGTGAGCCGAGAATTCAGCAGAGTATCGGTGCTAAAAGAGATCGGCCAGAAAAGTCCCTTGAAAGTTGGAGATGGCCATCTATTTATAGAGAATTCTGGGCACAAAATATTGCCAAGTCCTAAATCGCCACCGACCTAAGTTGGGTCGTGGACGACTTAAAGCAGGTCATGGAACGGTCGTGATTCAAATGCTGGGTCGACACTTAAGAAAGGCATCCTTGCTGAACTCTATAAGTCCTGAACCGTGTACGAGTTAAGGGGCCGCTTGCTAAGTAGCTGCATCAGACATTCCTTCCTTTGCCTGGGTCGTGTACGACCTAACATAGGCCGTAGGTCGGTTGCGACTCAAGTATGATCTTGTCCCTGTCCTTAGCAGTTAGGGCGGCAAACTCCCTAGATAGTTAGATCGGCTTCTATCTTAGGCCAGCACCTGCGTTAGGTCGGTAGCTATCTTAGGTCGGTATCCTGTAAGTCTTGGGTCGGCGTTCTTGTTAAGTCTTAGGTCGGTAACCTTGTTAAGTCTAAGGTCGGTAACCTTGTTAAGGCATTAGGTCGGCATCCCTCTCAAGTAACTTAGGCAATTGGATCGGCATCCATGTTAGGTCGGCAACCTTTTGGGTCGGTAACTCTTAAGTCACCGAGCCATGGCCGGGGCGGAGTTAACATTTGCCCCTCGAAGTACACGCCTAATGGTTAGGTCGTGTGCTTCGATGTCCTCTAACTCGTCCACTCTCTTAGTCGGTAGGTTGTGTACAACTTAAAAGTTCGGTCGTATGAGCCGCTTCAGGCCTCTCTACTATAAGTCGTATATCCCCTCCTTTCTTCTCATTACCTGCCTCTTCATTAGTTTTTGCTGTTAACTCTTTCTCGAGCTTCCAAAGGAGATTTCAATTCAATCAGTCACCAATTAATCTTTAGATTACATCGTGTAAGTGATCTTGTTTACTTCTCCTGATCTTTTACCGTCTCTGATTCGTGAATTCCATTTTTCTCCATCCTAACCCACCTCTCCACGCAATGCGTCATCGTGAAATTTCGATAGTTGACAAACTCTAGTTGGATTGATTTAGGTTTAAGCGTTTGATTGGTGGGCTTCAATGCTTCAAGCTAATCGATTTTCGAGTTGCGTTGGAGTGACAGGCATTGAATTTGCGGTGATTTAGTTTTTGGATGATTCGTCATCAGGTGAAAATTAGGGCTTGTGTTGGTGGAGAGGCTAACGGGTTAGCGGGTTAATAAGGTGAAGGGTTTCTGATTAGATGGGGGGTTTGTTGATGGAGTGTAATGTTGACTTGGACACGACTCAGTAACTTTGGGCGACCTATAACCCTTCACGACTTAACTAGATATGACATAAGCTTTGAATCACGGCCGAGCTAAGACCTACCTCCTCAACACGCTTTGCGGCTTATAGGACCAACGATTTAAGGAGCCAACCACTTAACTTTCAGGAAATCTTTTAAGTCATGGACGACTTAAATTTTAGGTCTTGGACGACTCAACCTTTAGGTCGTGTACGACTCAACCTTTAGGTCGTGGACGACTCAACCTTTAGGTCGTGGATGACTCATCACTTGAACAATCTTTTACTTGCCGAATTGTTTCCTAAGCCAATTGCATCCCACCCTATTAGGTCGTGAACGACTCATGACTTAGAGAACTTTTGGACTGTGACTCAATGACCTGAACAAAATTTGAAAACTTAGAGATGTTGATAGAACTTGATTGTATTTCCAATTTGAATTGCCAGGATAAACTGCTTGAACTCTGTTGCGTTTCTTTACAGATTACACCAGCTTTATTGCTATCAACCTGTTAAACACAACACTTGCAGAAAAATGGGACAAATATACTTGTCACTGATCGCCCACATCAAATGACAGATTAGTCGACATAGAACATAATCAACTTTAAAGAGATTGTATGTAATGCTGTGAATCTAACTCAAATGAAGTATTAAAGCAAAGCATTGTTTGATTGAAACTGATTTGTTTGTATCAACACTGCACTTGTACTTAGATTTAAAACAACAAACTTTGAAACTTTAAAGTTGAAAAATGTATGTTAGTTCAATTTAAGTTACATCCGCTTATTGCTTTATTAGTTTTACACAGCACTTCACACATTTTAGGAAACTTGCAGCTTCATGTTTGAATATCCAGTTGTTTGTGTAGAATGGCTTCCCACCAAGAAGAAGAAGTGGAAGCTCAAGCGGAAGAGACCTTTCAGATAGCTGTTCCTATAGAGAATCCTCTAGAGAGGACTTCGACTATCCTTACTCCGAGAGCGTTTATTCAGCTACGCACTCAATTTGGTTTTGCTGAAAATGATGCCCTACTTCCCGGGCCAAATGATACCGCCGACAGTCCTCCCCATGGTTTTGTCGCAATCAATCGTCAAATGTTCCTAAGCGGGGCGATTCCTCCTTTTAACTACTTCCTTCGAACCCTTCTCCTTCGGTTGACAATCTCTCCATTCCAACTTCATCCTAATGGCTACGCCATCTTGATGGGGTTGTGTGTATTGTTTAGGAGAACCCTTGATCGCTTGCCAAGTTTCGAAGAAATTCGTTACTTATGCTCGTTTGCAAAGTGTAAATACCATCCTTCCCTTATTATTGTGAGAAGTGCTAGAAACCGTAAGCTTATTTCTGATCTTACCGAAAGTGTTCATGGATTTTTGAACCAGTTTTTCTTTGCTCGCTGCCCCCGAGGGTTTTATGCCATCTGGAGAGTAGGAAGTAAGATTACCTGTTTCTATTTTCTCCATTTTCAAACTTTTTCAAGATCTGACCTACCAATTGCTAATTTCATTCTTTGCTCTTTTCAGCACTCCCTCTCCCTTCTAGAGATCCAAGACATAAGCAAGTTTTTGAAAGATTAAGTGATGTGACTGCTAGAGAGAGAAGTATAAAGTTTTTGTTGAGGGATGAATTTTTGCATTAGTATGGACTTTTACACGCTTCTCGCTCTACACACCTCTATGAGGTTCCAGACTCTCCACCTAAAGTATTAGATGCACCAGTTTCCACTGATGAACCCATACCAAAAGAACCTGCCTCCGAGGCTTCTCTGGTGAAGTGCTCTACTACTGTCGATGTTGCGGGGTCGTTTGGCAAATTCGCACTTGCCCCAGTGATTGAGGAAGAAGAGCCTCAAGGATCTCCCCAACATCCACAGAAGTCTGGTGAAGAAGTCGGGAAAACAAGCCCTACCAAGCAGAGCGGGGACAACACTTTCGAAGGGTTGAGCGACCTCTTTGTCACCTCACAGGAGCTCTTTAAAGATGACCCTGTCACTACTAGGGTTTCTTCGTCAGTAGTGGAAGCGACTTCTTCTTTGCAACAAGCTCCGTCGGCCCAAGAGTTGACGTTAACTACTACCCGCACGATTACTCCGCAATCGAAGAGTGGTTCGTAGTTTGATGTGTGTAGTTTGTACATCACACACACTTAGAACCTTTCGGCACTTTCATGCACCTAATTCTTTGTACTTTGAAGATTTTAAAGTCACGCTTCTTTTCTCTGAAGACTTTTAAGACTTGTCTCTTTTTTTTATTTCAGATTCTTCGATGGGACGCAACGGCTCTTACTATGATGACTTTTAGCGCTACGGGAGGCGTAGTCAATATGATTGTAGGTGCTACCTTCCTGTTCACAGAGAAACCGACGAAGAGAGCCGCTCGAAAGGCTCGGGAGAGGAGGGCTCAAGAAGAGCGTTATGAGAGAAAAGAAAGGGAGGAGCTCTATGATTCTTCCTTGAGAGGTGACGACTCTCACAAAAGAAAGTCGCATGATGATCGGGGAAAAAGCCATATAGTTGATGACCCAAGCAAGCGTTCCCGGCACGGTGACAAGCATGCATCTACAACTCCTGAAAAGGCCACTACCCCCGTTTCACTCGGCATCCCTTCTGGCACCCCTACTCTCGGGAAGACAGACATTCAGGCAATAGTTAACAGGCCTATATTTCAAATTGGACCAGGCCCAGCCACTCTGCAAAGCCGGTTTCCACAATGGTGCTTGAAGGGGGTTTGCTTCGACCTCGACTTAGTTCCAATTGACAAGCCTGTCATGCTGCGAAATCTCGATGCCGTCAGGATTGATATTGAAAGAATGTCGAGCTGGCAAAAGCTTGTCGACGAGCTTCAAAGGGTAAACCGTGCGAATCTCGAGGCCATGCTAACTATGGAAAATGACAAGGCTGAATGGCAGAAGGTTCTTGAGCAGCATGATACCGAGATGAGGAGCATCACTACTTATAATGAAGAGCTTGAGGTGAAGGTCGAGAAACTTAAAGAAGAACTCACCACTTCTTCTACTTCCTACACTCAAAAAGAAGAAGTGCTTTAGAAACAAGTGAGAGATGCTCATGCCGGCCAAAGTGACGCCGAAGACAGGCTCGAAGTGCAAAAAAGAATCAATGAGGGCTATATTTCTGATATTGCAGAGCTTCGGAAGAAAACCGAATCTCAAGAGGCGGAGATCGAAATGCTTAAGCTTCAACTCTCCAAAGTTGAAAGAGAGCGTGATGAGGCCGTTGCCGGTAAAATTGCAGCTGAAGAATCTCATGAGGCAACGAAGACCAGCATCAGCTCGACATTATTTGACTTCTACCTGCATAGCGTCTTGGGGCGCGGTAGTCTCGCCTTTCTAGGTCCCAAATATGAAATTACTCTGGCTGAGGTGTGGGAGGCCGCACTTGATATGCTTGGTGCTACAGGTGCTGGCTACGTCGAATCAGCTCTTAAGGAGCATTATTTGGATGACGAAGCTCGCGCCGCTCTCGCCAAGGGAAAAGAACAACTTGCAAAATTAAGAACTGAAATGGCAGAAGGAGAACGTTTAGGAAAAACTACTTCAACTGATCCAGTTCAGCCTTCACCTTTGGACGAAATCGACATTGTCAGTTCCAGTTCTCATTCTCCATCCCTGCTTAAAGTTACAACTGAGATCACAAGCACACAGGGTGAGATGAAGGCGAAGAGAGCGCCGAAGGCCAGGCTTATGAGGTTGACATCAGGAAGCCGACTTCTCCAGGTAACTTTACTGTTAATCTTGCCCAAGTAGACTGCTCATTTGCTTCTTATGAGTTCGATGAGCTTCTTGACTATTTCCTGAACCTCAATGAGCCTTTATCTCCACTTTTTACTGACTTTAACTTCTTTTATTCTATAGAGAAAGTGTCGAGCATCATTCAGACTGCCCCTCCTCCAATTATTCCTCCTCCATCTCTTCAGGTCACTCCTTCTTCTGCCTCTCAACCAGGATCACAAGAGGAGCAAATAGAAGCTCTTCGAAACTTGGACGATCCCATGGCTTCACAAGAACACAGGGGAGAACAAACAAAAGAGGGCGAAAAGACTCCGGAACCAACTGGTTCCGACGATATGCCGTTAACCACACTTTTCACTCCAGGAAGCGGGTTTTCTTCTAAGAAGAGGGGGAAAAGTGGAGTTTCAAAGAAGAAGAAGGAATCTTCAGCCGGCGGGGAGAAAGCAGAAGAAATTCCAATTGTGCCCCTTTCTCCTTCATCCCCTACTCTTACAAGCCAGACTAAGAAGTTGACCATTCGGCCAGGCGCAGGCTCAAAAGGTGGAAGGAAGAAGAAATGATGGCTTTGGTTCTGTGCTTTTTATATCGCCTTTTGCTTTTTGCATGTACTGACCGGAGGTTGTGCGGGTACCGGCCTCCTCTTTTCTTTCTCTTTTTACTCTGAAACCTGTACCTGTACAAAATTTTGACAGTATTGAATAAAATGATTCTTTTTATTTGTACAAACTTTTGTCTGTATTTGAGAATGCATTTACTATTCATTTTTGTACAAGTTTCTTTATATGATATTGCAGTGAGCTTGTGGTATGTTGTTCGAGCATAATTTTTACCAATGTAGTTATACCATGTTGCCCCTATACCATATGCTCGTTGCAATGTTTTATACCTTGAGGGGACTTGTACTCTTATTTTCTGGAGAATAATTATGCCATATTTGGAGGAATATCATTCTACTAAAAATAGAGTACAACTCGCTCCATATGAGTTTCTACGCTTCAACCTTCGAAGATATCACTTTTTCTTTTTTGCATACACACATTTTTACCAAGTGAATTCTCCTTTGCGGTAAAGCGGGCCTCTGAAGGGCACTTTAACTTCTTTTTAAGGAAGAGTATTTTCAAGAATAGATGAACCAGTCTTCCTCTGAAAGCTAAAGTGTGCCTTTGAAGAGGGCTTCTTTTTTCTTTTCTTTTTATATTGCGCCTCGATGGAGGGCTTTCTGATCTTTGCTTTGCATTTCTAATGAAATGCTTCTTTGAACAGTTATACCTCTAAGGAAAGCTTTTTCACGTTTCTACACTTGGAAGTTTTATTTCAATCTCGGTGAAACGTGCGCTTCCGAAGATTTGTGCCTCCGAGGAGGGCTTTACACGTTTCAACGCTTGGAAGTTTTATTCCAATCTTGGTGAAATGTGTGCCTCCGAAGAGGTCTTTCTGTTTGATTGTGCCTCTGGGAAGAGGTCTTTTCTTTTTCTTCTTCTGGGAAGAGGTCTTTTTGTTTTCTGCCTCTGGGAAGAGGTCTTTTTGTTTCTGTCTCTTGGGAGAGGCTTTTATTTTTTCCCTGTTCGCTGGGAAGCGGGCCACCGAAGACGGCTTTTCACATTTAGACTCATGGGAGTGTATCACCGTTCACGATGAAATGTGTGCCTCTGAGTAGGGTTTGTGCCTGGAAGTTTGGAGTTTCTTTCTCTCAGTTGGAAGGATTCATGGGAGTGTATCAACCGATCAGTCCGTAACTTTATGTCGAGAAAGAACTCTCTTTTTCTGGTTAGGCCCGCTCGAGATCTTTTAGCATTTCAACTGTGGTGAAATGGGCCTCCGAAGAGGGCTTTTCACGTTTCAACACTTGGAAATTTTATTTCAATCTCGGTGAAATGTGTGCCTCTGAGTAGGGCTTTTGCCTGGAAGTTTGGAGTTTCTTTCTCTCATTTGGACGGATTCACGGGAGTGTATCAACCGATCAGTCCGCAACTATATGTCGAGAAAGATCTCTCTTTTTCTGGCCAAGCCCACTCGAGGTCTTTATCCTCCGAAGAGTTGTGCCTCTGAAGAGGGCTTGTGCCTCCGAAGAGGTCTTTTGCTGTTTGATGTTTGCTCGCCCATGTCTCTTTGCCATCTATTGATGTCGGCGATCTCCGTTATCTTTTGCAAGTGTCATCCCTTTTTAGTTGCTAATAATTTTCCTTATTCAAAGAAATATACTTCATAGTTAAGCGAGTTGGTGGTGGTAGACACAGGCTATTTAACTGGATGCTTGTTTGTACAAACATTCGTAGTTAGTTAGAAGTGGTCCACTTCCATCCACATCGCTAACTTTTGTTCGAAGCACTCCTTTTGTAGGATTTGAGTATGGAAATTTTGAATGGTTTAGCGTTTGCTTGCTGGGTGATGTTGGAGATCGCTTGGTCTTGCGATGGGTAAGCTTTGTTTTTATGGCCTGCATTATTAAATCGACATTTTAGTAACACAATTAACGTATTTTATATGTCGAAATAAAACAAAGCAGTTTACAATAGTAGAGAACACAAGATTTATAGTGGTTCGGCCAAAAGCTTGGCCTACATCCACTTTATAGATTTTCATTATTCACTTCCTTTACAATTGCTTTCAATACAAGAATCATATATTCGTAATTCTTTTACAACATTTCAGCAAAGATTTCAAGTAAAATATGGACGCAAATGATTGCTGTTCCAAGCTCTTGGGATTGGTTCTCCTTCGACAGTTGGGAGTTTGAATGTGTCATCAAGAAGTTTCGTGCCTATA